>CM033630.1:14648097-15848097 GCA_019453435.1 Rhinogobius similis | reverse complement strand
TAAAAGTGCATATGACAGGTTTGACAACACATTACACTAAAACGTATTGAACATGATTATGTTTAAGAATTGACTAAACATTTTGCCTGTTTGTCGCCAGTTTTTGAAAAGTTCATTATTTTAAATCATGGTTGAACATGACAGGTAATTCCACAGCTGTTACCTAGCAACCATTTTGTTAACAAGGGCCAAAATCTATAACAATTACACAATTGTTCTGATATAACAAACAATAATACCTACCATCGTTTCAATTGGAATACAATTATGTCACTTATCTGTAAATTCTGTACGATAATCTGTATGATCAATGGTACGTCGCATATTGATGACATCACAGAGGAATTCTGTTTTAGAACTCAGCTCTACTTCCTGTCATTTTAAACTTTTATTTCTCAAAACATATTCAGAAACCTCCATTTAACAGATGTAAAACTATGGTACATATTTAACACAGGGACTATTTTACCAAACTGTAATTAGAAAAAAAAGGAGATCCTGTCATTTAAACTTTAAAGGCGCACTTTGTAACATTTCTGGTGGACTTTTCAGAATGGAATTAAACTTTCTAACTCCATGGGGATGCTTACAGGCCATGTGAAAGGTCAGATCTATGGAGAGGCGACCCCGCACACAGTAAGAATGCATATTTTAGGACATATTTGAGAAATAAAAACACCCTTCTTGAAATAAATGCATGATACATTTGTTTAACGCCATTTTGTGAAACATTCCAGGCAAAGTAATGACCATGAAGATAAGTGTCCGTAGTTCACTTTTAACATGTCGCACTTCTTTCATATTTGGTTGGTGTTTACTGAGTTGGCTTTTCAGTCTTGAGCATTCCTAACGAGGCCCTTTGAAATGATGTCATGAGCTGATTTTGTGAACAATCGGACCTCTTCCTCCTCTTCCTCTGACACATGGGCTTGGTACAGATTACTGCACACAAACACTCGCTGCTTAAGCTACATGTGTAATTATTTCAACGCTTTTTGTCAATGCTCCCGAGTGAAAACAGAAGAAAGGAGAAAAAAAAACAGAAAAGAGAAAAAAACGTGAGCAGGCCAGACTGGGAGTGAGGAGAGGACAGATAGTGTGTTGTGATATCAAATGAAAAGGCTTATTTGGGCCTGGGAAACGGGACAGGGGAGTTGTAAGAGTTGTGTGAGAACAGCTGCTCAGACAAATCTGTTGTTTGGGGAGATTGTGGCTCGATCACAAGCTGTGCACTCTTTCTGGTGGATTTTAGCGACAGGTTGCAGGCTAATACTGCAGTCATTTGTGTCCCACTATGCAAATGAGACCAAAGTGGGAAAATAAAAGGAGTGGGAATTTTGTAGATTTTGTTGTAAAACTCTAGTGAGAAAATGTTTTCTGGTTAAAAAGTTGAACTTGACTGAAAGCACTAAAGCAAACTAGCTCTGATTGCCATCATTTGCATATTTACTTGGCTTCAGACACATTGTGCTTTCATTCTGGTTGAAGGATCAGAAAGCAGTGTATGATGTCACAATACTACAATGTCAGTCTCAATTTAGATACCACAATTATTAAAAGGTTATCATAGAAATAAACACAAAATAATAGCACTTTCTTTGGATTACAATGTGGTCATACAGTTCAAAATTATTCTAAAACTGTTCATAAAACGTCAAATTGTGTCCTGTTTTATTGTGTTTGTATTTGCATTGTATATTTCTAGCATTGATACTTGTTCTGTTGAGTATCTAGTTTTGATTCTAGTTTTAGTATCAATTAGCATCTGTTTTTCAGTGCTTTTAAAGGAACTAGAATCACAATAGAACCTGTGTGGCCAGAGCCTTATTCTCTGGAAGTGACACATCCAAGGTTTTCTCCTCCTCAGTTTGTTATGGCTCATGTTCAGCTCCTTCTCCTCCAGGATTCCAGCTGCAGAGGCTACACCAGCACTGACTCATGATGAGCCGGACTTTATTTTTACAGCACCTTTTCCTGTTGTGTAAGCGCTTTGAATTACTCTGTGTACAAATAGTGACCATTCAGACCAGAGAGAGGACACAGGTTTGAACCGACTTTCTGCTTTTAAACTGGCAACAAAAATGAGTGTTTTGCAGTTAAAAAGAATCAAAAAGAAGAATCAGCATTACAATTGTTATCAGTGAAGGCAATGATTGATTTGAGCATGTTAACCTTGTATCTGGGGGCACAAAGAGGTCACGTTTATGCAATATGAACTCTTTCTACATACCCTCACTACACCACTTTAGTATCAATGGAAGTGCAAAAAACTGCTTTCAAACATTTTGTACATTCACTGGAAAAAAAATGTCAAAAAGGAAATCCTCTTGAAAAATGTTCCACTGGAATTTCAAGAGACTAGAACTCAAATAGTAAGATTTAGGGATTATTTGTGCTCACATTTATCATCATTTATCATCAACAATTACATAAACTACCACACTATTTCTGTTTATTTGTGATTTCTTTAAATAAAACACACAGAAACAAAAAATAAAACTGTACTCAACACCATAAAAAAGTATAATAAATAACAAATTGTCAACATCAAATCAGTGCAGTCTTTGGCCTGATGGAAGAGATATATTTTTTTGTCTACATCGTTATCTCTCTATTAAAATCCCCCTCTTTTATTACTGCCCCTGGTCTTCCGCATGCCCAGGTAATACCCACAGCCACAGTGGCACAGAGAGGCAGCGTTTTCCTGACATTCCTGACATTCCCGCTGCGCTGACCTGCATACTTCCCCGGGCTGGACGCACACGGACCCGCACTTAAGGGCCGCATAGACACGCGTTTTAAAGTCTATCCCGGGACGAACTTTGATCCCCTCGTCCGTCCAGCTCTGTCCAATCAGCGCGGATCAGGGAGGGATAATCAATCAGTCTCCGCCGCATTCCCAAATGGGCCGCTTCAACTTTCACATGTGGTCAGGAGGAATGCTGAGGGAGGGACGGGCAGAATGGTCCCGGCTGTAAACAAATGGTATACAAGAGCTGAACCCTGCATATAGTCACTTCAAAAGGCAGACACAAAGTTGGCGTATATTATTTTAGGATATTGAATGCATACAGTTTTCCTTCTTTGACTGTGCTTTTTTGAGTTTTCCCTTCCCGGATACTCCACTTTCATATTCTCTAAAGTAGTCACACATCCATAAAAGTGATTTGTTACTTTTCATTGGCAATAGTATAACAATAATAAACGTACATAAATAAAAGTAATGCTTATATTAACAACTGACTGACTAACTATGTGTCATTTACTAGGAATTCATTTGAGAAACACTGACATTTGTGTCATCTTTACTTTTAGATAAGAGAAGACATTTTTGTGGTACAGCATAAGTTACTGGCAGTAAAAATTAGTAGTTCTTTGGAGGGTTAGGGATAAAGTTAAGGGTTAGTGTGATGGTACAATATACCACTAGGGGTAGATATAAAGCAGTGTTTACACCTCAACATTTTTAATCAAATGGTTTGATACGAGGGTGCCCTGCATTATTTAAAGAAAACAAATCATGTTTGTTTTTTTTTTGTTTTTTTTTTCTTTTTTCTTTTTTAAGTATATTTTTTATCATATTTGGTATTGAACCATAGATTATTCTTATACATTTTGCTCATTGTCAAGTTCAGTTATGAGCTAAAATATCTTAAAGCTGTAGTATCTAACTTTTTAAAAATGTATTTATTTTCCCAAAGAGTTAATTGTAAAAGCAGCACTTTGTCACAAAAATTTGACATTTGTGCACTGTATGCATCTAATTAAAAAAAGTGTCTCATAAATGCGGAGGTAAGAGCTGAAAGCTGTGCTCTGATTGGCTGAGCTCGGGGCGGTTGCAGGAGTTTCACATTACCGTGTGAACAAAACTGTTCTAAAACACGCCTGAAAATGAATGATTGTGGATATTAAAGTTGTTAAAGTTTGAAATGTGTCGATAGTTCCAAGCTTACATACCCTTTGGCACATTATTAACATTATTAACATTCACATGCATTAACTTTAAGCTGCACGCAGAAGGCAAAATGAAACTGAGGCGGTCTGTCCAATCACAGCCAATCAGAGCACTGCTTTCGGCCCTTACTTCCTGGTTAATGAGAAGTAAAACGTAAAATCCGCAATGATCTAATTTTGTCTCGAAGTGTTACAACATTACAACATAATCTTTGATGGAAAATATAAAATGTACTTACAACAACAAAAGTCAGATACTCCAGTTTTAATAATGAGGAATCACCATTATAACACGCTAAACGCTCATAAAAATATGTTCTCTAATTGAATGATATGTTTTGTTTACATTTTTTTCATTTCATATTTTTTGTAAGATATTTGTAAGAACAGCACATTTTAAAGTGGACATATCATGCTTTTATTTTCACCTTTTGAACATTTAAAACATTTACCTGGGGTCTAAATTAACTATACCTGCAATCTACAGTCTGAATTCCTCCTAATTTTCTTTCTACATGCCTCTCTTTTACCCTTTTGTAAGGAGCGCTTTTGAGCGCCTCGTTTTGGCACTGTCTCTTTAAATGCAAATGAGTTAGTTCGCACCCCACCCCCGCGCATGCGCATTGCATGCAGACTCCGCCCCGTTCAGCCATTGTTGTAGTCCCAAACACAGTCCGTCTGTCGGATCCAAAACTTCTCCAAAGTTAGAAAAAAACGTAATGACAATCGAAAAATGGAAACAAGCGAAGAAATCAACATCCAGCCTTACATGTACGAGCCAGAGTCTGACACAGACCAAGAGGAAATCGAAGAAGATGATCCTCCGCAGCAAAGACTTCAAATGGCTGCATCTCAATGGTTTGTTTACTACTATGTAATTCGCTATGCGCTCCGTTAGCTTAACTGTGTGTGAAAGATATTAGCAGGTTGTCTAATGGACCCTCACTTTACCATCTTACTACAACAACAGTCCGGGGAAAAAGGCTACTGTCAAGTCAGTCAGCGTAGTTACGGTGCTGCGGGCTACGCTTGCTGCGCGCTAATGCTAGCGACATGCTAACGTCAGCTATTAACAGTCTGATGCGAGTTCTGCCTTATGAAAACATCAAAAATAAATGTATTATATGTGTATATAAAGACATGTGCCCTAAGCAGCTGGAAAACAGCCGAGTAAAAGATGGGCAGCTACAGGTGTAATGCTAATCCCTCACAAATAGCCAGAACACAGGTAAAGAATGACGGGATAAAAAATAGGTCTAATAAACAGTGTTTCAGCGTTTCTTGACTTAACGCTCCAGTATATCGTCATCTCCATAGACCGAAGGAACTGACCCTTTGATCAAATGCAATCTTTGAGCAAATCCCTCGTTGTACTGGCGGAGGTTACTGAAGCACTCCTCTTTGAAGTGCTTAGCACACACAAACTGAACTTTCCCCACTGTCGGTGGTACATTACCACGAAAAATAAAACGTAACCAGCCGATCTCAGTTGTTCGGATGCAGGCGGTCGGTGTAATGAGTTGTGCTGGTAACACAACCAAGAACAGAGCATTTTAACTTGTCTACTCGCACCTTTGACATCTTTGCGCTTGGACTACAAAATCGCTACGAGGAAAATAAAGATGGCGGTCTCTGCCGGAAGCTCTTGACCTTGTTTAGTAGTTCCGCTGTGACGTGATAGATAAAAATACGTAACAGATAATGCGGATATTCGAACGAACTGAGAAATATGTTGCAAAATTTATATAAATATATCTCTGCAGCTACTTAAGTGATTAATTTCAACTTTTAGCCACTACCAGACACCCACAGTACACAATAAAAGGTATCTAAGGGCCAAAAAAGTAGATTTTGCATGATATGTCCCCTTTAAGTTGCACTGTATGTGGTCATTTTTGGCTCAACAAAACTTAAATTTCTCGTCATCCACCCACAAAAACAGCTTCAAATGCACTAATAAACAACTGAATAATGAATGTGTTAGAGTTAGAGTCTCTTTCACCATCTCCATCTTGTGACCCACATTTAACCCAACGACTGAGAGTGCAAACTGTAATACTTTTGTTTTGAATATTGATGGTGGAGTTTTTAGTTTGATTGTGACACAGTGACACACAAATCATTGTCCTGGGAATAAACCATGGAGCGCTGTCTGTAAATGTCTCCCCTGCAGCTGAAGAGTCAGAGAGAGGCCTATGGAGAGTGAAAGAATGAGAGGAACAGGACAGCCTCTTTGTCTCTGTGTGTGTGTGTGTGTGTGTGTGTGCGTGTGTGTGTTTGTGTAGGTCTCAGATGGGGCCTTTCAGTTATTATCAGGATGAATCTGAAAACAGGAAGTCGGGTTCCAATAAACAAAACCACGGGAAGACGACCACGGATCTACTTCCTGCTCTGGGCCTGGGAGGAAACGGTGATTTTTAAGGATTTGAAGAAAAAAACCAACATTTTTTTCAATAAGACTTACATTTGTGTTGCCAATGATGAAATGACTGCGTGGATTTTGTGCTTGCTAGCCGTGTTGTTCATTCTTTCATTCGCTCTATTGTTTTAATCCATCTTTACGACAATGGTTTGCTGAATTGTTTTCAGTTTTTGTTTTTGAAACCTTTTTTTTCTTCTTTTATCATTTTTCAAAGATTATAAAACCTAGCAGAAGACACAAAGAAAAAAAAACAAGGACAATAAATTTAAAAAAGATCAGAGAGAGCACAAAATTCAAAAACCAAAAGGGCAACAAAAGACATAAAACAATAAAAATCATGGCATATTCAGTCCAATAGGCGTCTCATTGATCAATCTTTTTTTTTTTTTTAATATTCGTTGTTCCCTCAGTTGTTTGACCCTTTTCATTAGAGCATTTGTTTTTTGAACATTCATTCTATCAATTGTTTGGTCATTCGTTTGTTCAATATTTAATTTTATCTTATTGTTGGGCTGTTTGTTTGTTTAACAGTTTGTTTAACTGTTATTTGTTTTATATTTATTTCATATGAACTGGACAGGAGACATCCAGTCAGTTTTTTTTTTACATTTCCTTCGTTTACAAAAGGCTCTGTGCACAACATTTCACATGTTTTTTTTTTTTTAAGTTTTTGAGATATTATCAGAGACGTCCACCACAACTCGCTGTTCACTTCCTGATCTTATAGGATTTTAGACTGACCATAGCAATAAATTAAACAGGAATCACACAGATGTACAATGTGCTAGCCAATTAAAAAAATAAACAGCCCAACAAACACTCTATGCACAGAGTTGTCATCGAACATGTAATTTGGAGCGTTGGAATGAGCAAAGTTGCAGAAGTCAGGTTAATATTGGAGCTGCAGATTTTTTTTCTCCCCTTTTTAACAGTTTTTATAAAGGAAAATTGACATAACGATTTGTGATCTAAACATTATCACCAAACAGTTGTTGTAGGTGTTTTGTGCCATAGATTTCCGCACTTAAAAGACAAATGCTGACACAGATTCAAAGCTGCATTCCTTCTTTCTTTTACTCTGATCTTGTTTGTTGCCGGCTGTTTGCTGTGGTCAATAAGTCATTCTTTACGTCTACAGAAGTCCATTTCACAATCCTTTCCATTCATTTGAACACAATTAGCTGCTTGTTAGCGGCTGTTATTAGAGCCTCGTTGTGAAAGTTGTTTTAGTCGTCTTCTTGTTTCTGTCTTTGATGAATGCTGACCCTGCCTGTTGCCTCTGGTCAGTGTCTTGTGTGCGTTTAGTTCTGGTGACCCCTCTCCATCTCTCTACCTTCACTTGTTAACCAAAAATAACACATAAACACTGTGTAATATTAGTCTTTTTCTCTAAAACAACATGCTGTCCCTTCCAGTGTTCCAATCTGGCATGTACTGTCCCGCTTAATCGCACTTCTGGTTTGTTTGTGCGGCTATTTTTCCATTTCGTCTGTGGATATCCTCCGTCTTATCAGCAAGAAGGAGGATGTCAAGACAGTAAATTCACTTGGACAAGTTGTAATCGCGTGGCCAAAGTGAAGCTAAAAGTCTGTAAAAGGAAATGGCTGAGCGTTCTTCCAGCAGAGTAATTACTTGGCGGCGCTGCTGGGAGGGACAGGCCTGAATTAAATGCACCCAAATAGGCTTGAATGTGTACAGTAGGCCCTTGTTGTAGTTCAGTTTATGGTGATGGAGCAGACGGCAGGGAGTTTGCTTATACCACCACCTTCTGGAAACATTTTGGCGACGTTTACGCTCCAGGTCTTGGCGCTTTTTTGCCAAATCCAATTTTTTCTGAGAGACGGTTTACAGTCCTTACGCATGTTTTATTATTTTGTCTGCATTTTGTTTTACTAATCCCAACAAATTTGCTCATACCTGTTATTTTTTCATTCTATTCTTCTATGCACCAAACTATAACTCGGTAATTTATAGACATCCTGTGTAGCTATCGGCTCGTATTATGATAAAGTACTGTTTGTTTTTGCGATATCTGCCAATTTCACAAACATCTCAAAACATATTATTGCAATAAGAAAACACACTAACTTCAAATTAACCACTTTTATTTGTAAATAACTTGGCTAATGTGTTAGCATTGCTTTTCCTCTTTTTTTAAAGTGGTGATGGGGCCCTCAAATGTCATGCATATTTGTATAAGAACTTTACTCTATAATGATGCATTTATGACAACAAAACAGATCAAAACGTTAAAAAAATGCAATTGAGAGAAAAAAAAAAAAAAGACCGCTATGGGCCCCGGGGAAACCAGTGCCCTCTGCCCCCCAGTGCTACGCCCCTGTTCAGGGCAACCCACAGCATAAACAATCTAAGCAAATGTTTAGGGCCACAATCAGTGAGCGGACCAATCAGTCTGGTGCGCTTTATCCAGACCAGAAAGAAGACATAAAAACAAGTTAAAATGTAAAATAGCAACTAATCAAACAGGTAATTATATACAATAAAACATTACATCTAAAATGCACCTGAATACAGGACTTGACATGTGATTTATTCAAATTTTGTTGCTGGAGACCCCTTACATTTGCTTATTTCTAATTGTAAAAGAAAAATATAAATGCTTATGAAAGTGGCCTGCTCCACTTCAGATACCAAATCACTTTTTCTTCCCCAGTCCATTATTAATTTTGTTGTTGTTATTTTTCATTGTTAAGTCAGTTTATTTTGACTGTTTTTGGCCCACCAATCGACACACTCAGTCTTGTTTAGGGCCTCAAATGCCGAGAGCCGGCCCTGTTCACAGTCCAAATAAAATGTGACTCAAATCTGTTTTTATGTGTGAACATGAACAGCTCTGAAGTGTCTGATGTGGATAAGAACAGGACAGAAGCAGGAGTCGAGCTGTTGTCACACAATGAGACAAAACATAACGAGGAAACACCATTTGTCGATACTTGTAGCCTATAGTCTTCTTCATATTATGTCTTTATGATGCAAATGTCGATGTTTAATCTTTGTCACACTTTACAAAACCAGTTCAGATTAAAGCGTCACTTGAATTTGCACTTTCTAGCTTCACTGTTGGTGTCTGGCAGGAGCATGAAGGTTTAATCTGTGTAATTCCTGTCTTATCCCACATAGAAAGTGTCTCCTGTTTCATTTCAGCGCAGAGGAAGTCAGATTAATGTGACCTGCCTGTTCAGACTGCTGTCAGTCTGCAAAAGATCAGATTCAAATCAGATTTAGTGTCACAAATGAAAGTAGTGTGGGTTGCATTTGAAAACACTGTCACACAGTTTGGAAAAAATCTGATCCAGGTCACAATTTGGGGAAAAAAAAGAAGAAGAAAACATAGCCAAATGTTGTTAAATTCATCTTAAGCAGTTAGGGTTAGGGTTAGGGTTAGGGTTAGATTTAAGCCTAATTTACCATTCACACGCTTTTTGGTTACTTTGACAATAGTAATAATCAAAATATTGCATTTACTCATCATCATGACAAAATTTTATATTCACAAAACCAAAGTCTACAGCAAAAAAACATCCATTTGCAACATTACAAAACAAAGTGCAACAAACAATCTAAAACTAAAATCACCAAAAGCTTTAAAAACATGTAAAATAGTCCAAAATAGTAAAAGATAAATTGTGAACCAAAACTCCTGGCTGGCAATTTATATTATTTATGTATTTATTTATTTATTCATTTGTTGATATGTAAATACAAAGCCATCTCGGCTCCTTTAATTGTCAAAAAATACTTAAAAATTGTATAAACTTGCTCTCTACGTTCTGTTCAGTATCAGTATTTTTTGTTTATAAAACTGAATGAATAATACAAATAATAATAATAATATGAACTGGGAGGAAATTACACTTTGGTGAAGAGAGCCATCTAGTGGAGACTGAAAAAATGTCACATTAGTTTGAAACAAATTCTGTGTGAAATTTTACAAAAAGCAACATAAAGGTCTGTTCTTTAAATTTTATTGCGTGATATCAATGTATAGTTATAAATAAGACTTTCATAAAGTGCAATGCCAGGTAACACTTTATCATAAGTCATGGTAACAAAGTATTTGTACATGTTTTAAAAATGATGAACTAATCATCAACAAATGTTTACTAATGTTTACAAATCACGAACAAAACATGAACTACTCATTAACCAAACATTAACTACTACGACTACAATTACAATTCTGATTATAAATTATTCTTCCACTATTAGAAACAGAACAAATCAGAACAAATCCCTTAATACACAAGAAAATGTATGTATGTATTTATTTGTTTGTTAATGTGTGTTTAGATTTATACACGTTTGTCTTTCGTTTACCCAAATGCAGTTACAGCTCTCTACCACATGATGGCACTCTGACCCTTTCCGTGTTCCTCTTTAAACCCTCTGTGAAAGTGAAAAGAAGGCTCAAAACACAACCCTTTCTTATTAAAAGCTGATATCCTGCACATTTGGGAGAATACTGTATTTCAGAGAGACGCACAGACAAAAGTTTCAGGAGAATCAGTGAAATAGAAACATATTTGATTTAAAAATGATGAGGAAAAGCAAACACATTTTTCTTGGGTTTTAATTAGACCAATGACTAACATTATTCATTTTGGTTAAGGTTTGCATTGGGGAACAGGTCTGTTTCCATAATTAAGTTGAAGTAATATAGGAACTTATAAATTGTGGATGGACAAACAATAACCATAGAAACAGTCCGTCTACATCAGCCATTTATCTTTATCTGATTTAAATCTTATGTCCCTCAATGGCTCTTAATCTTTGAGCTCCATCTCTGACTATTTCTGAGAGCGTACAGATATTAAATATAATTGTGAACTTAGTTATGTGTTAAAGCAAAGAATCAGATAAAGAAGAAGTGGCTGAAATGTTAGAGTTCATTAGCCGCGATTATCAACTCAGTGTCTATTACAAGCTGTGAAAAGTTATGGAGGTTGGCAGAGATGTACAACAATGTTTTCCCCCGTGTTCATATCAGTTAAAAACATCTCACACTGATTATCACCATCTGCATTTATGCAATTCAAATTAATCTATACGATCAGCGAGCTCAGTTTGAAGGGAGAAGGTTAATAGACAGTGTGCACAATATTGTCTTGTAGAAAAGGAACATTGTGTCTGTAATTAAATGTCATGAGAAGTTGTGGAAACAGAGTACAAGCATAAAAGTACAGTACTAAAGTGTAGATACTTAAAATGTTATTGAAGTACATTTTACGGTGCATACTTTTTACTTTTACTTAATTCACAACATTTTCAACAGTTCTAAAAAGTAAAGTAACTAGGCTACTTTTCTTTACTGCACTTGCTGAAGGGTTACTTTTAAGCATGTTCACAGTTTGGGTTGAAATCTGAACTTTGAGCAAAGAAAACATACAAAAAACGGCCAGAAAAATGTGGAAATTGATTTACTTGTTTCTGTTGAACAAAGTTGCAAAATAGAGAAACAAAGCAAACTTTTATTTATATATTGAGATCACTATTTTTGACACTTTGTTAGTTCTCAGAATCAGTCTGAAATACTCTAAAAGTACATTTTCAAACTGGTATTTAAAGACCTTTACTTAATTTTCAAACGGTGCAAGAAAGTATTTAAATCTTTCGAACTCATTGCCATCTCAAACCCTTTCGTCACTATCACATGCATGGATTTTTGGGCCACGAGCACAGCTTTAGAGCAGCTTTTTTCAGACAAAAAAGTGAAGCAGTATTATCCCTCCACAGCCAATCAGCTCTCATCCCAAAGCGTCAAATAGTGACTCACAAGGCTCTTTCTATGTATGAAAATGTAAAATGGTTAAGATGACGACAGCGTGTAGAGCTCTGAAGTTCTACTTTTACAACACACTTTGTGGAAAGGAGAACAAAATGTACTAATTATGAGAAAAAACATTGTGTACCCCAGCTTTAAGGATATTTTTTCATGTCACACTTTACTTATCTGTATCTACACTTTTACTTAAGTGACAAAATTGAGTACTTCTTTCATGGCTGGTCAAGAGTGACTGAATAAATTAGATGAAAAATACAAAATAAAGTGTTTTTCTATGAGTTATTACCACAATAGACTTCTGCCACACCTGGATAAGTGTCATCTATGGTTCTTTGATTGAGCGTGCAGAGAAAGAAATCAAGAACTTTCCACTGCCCCAACCAACTGCCTCACACTTGTAACAAAAGATTTAAAAGGGAATCGCTTTAACTTGAAGTATCCATGTCTCGCAGTGTGTCTCTCATTGTTCAAGAGGAGCTCGTTTAAATCAAATGCAACAAGTGGAGTGGAACTTTTACCTTTTCGACTCAGTGAAGCCGACGGCCCCAGCTTAAAGGCTCAAACAGAAAGATAAGTGAGCGTCAAAACCGTGTATAGGGGACGTGCGCCTGTCTCTGATCATCACTGAGGAGCGGAAGTCACACGCCGAGCCAATCCGGCACCGCGTTTGTGCGTCTTTACCTGCGGTGCTCGTCAGTATTTAAATGCTGTTGTTGTAAATGTGCTGTGTGGGGATAGTTATTAGCATGGAAAGCGTGGAGGAGCAGCTCAGCACTCCAAGCCGAAGCCACTTTCGCTTTCATGTTAGCAGCTGTCCAAGCCCAAAATGGCCAATTACAATCATTTCTCTGCTGTGGTGGTAATCTTCGAGAGGGGTTGAAAGAGCAGAGAGAGAAAGGGATGCAGAGGGAGAAAGGGAGAGAGCGCGGGGGCACGCATTACCGCGGCAGATGAGGTGCTAGTGGCCACTGGAGAGATAAGCCCCAAAATAAAAAGCATATTTCAGCGGCGTGAAAAATCAGACGGCATCTATCCATGACAGACGGTGAGCGTGACGGCCGCAGACGGCAATAGATTCAATTAGATGGGTCCTTCTTGTGCTCCGGTATCCAGGCGAGGTTGTTTTTATGTTTTTATGGTAATGGTGATCGTAATTGTGGTGTCCCTGGGATCTTTCACGTTGATTATGCGTCGACGATACACAGAGACATGGCTGCGTGAACCGACAATCATATATCTGGCTCGTATTAATGCGTTTTTGTTCTGTTTTAAATTCAGCACGAGTATTTATGACGGGTGCGGCTGCGTCCTGTTCAGCACCCCGGACAGAGCCATGCCATTGGGCTCAGAATTAAACGACGTGAATGAAAGCTGCAGGCGAGCGTTGGGATGTTTTGCGAAATGATTGAAAGTTTCTTGATGGGCCGAAGCAATATTGTAATTTTAGGCCTTCACATAATACAGGAATCCCACGGCAACAGGGGAGATTAAATTGTACTCCGGCTTCAGTTTGTTTTTTGCAGAGCCCAAAGTCACAACAGCAGTCGCCTCATAGGGCTTCACAAAACTGTTGATTTACCCGACAGAAAGTGACAAAAGCAAACAATAAAACGGTTATTGGTCTGTAAAAGACAAGCAGATTGATATGGGGTGATGAAGATGGAATAAAGCCTGGTGTTCAGTGCAAGATTTTTAAAGTCTTACAAGATTTCTAAAGACAAGGGGAATAAAAGTGATGGGCCATTCGATCCGTCATAGCTGAAACCAAAGTTTGTCTCAGTGAATATTAGACACTTGGTGGTGAAAACTCCGGAGTTTTACCGGTAGCTGAGGATAGTGCAAAATGCTAGTGGTGTGAAAGTTACTAAATTAATGCAAAATAAGGAGATAAGGTACTGTTTAGGGAGGAGTTCTTCTGCTGTGCACTTTTGTTTGCATGATAGATTGATTAGATGCTGCGAGAAGAGGGCTCACTCTGCCACCAAGACTCCAAACATCAGACAGGTTTGATATAAATTGTGGCTCATCTTTTGTCATATGATGGTTCCAAGTCTGAGTGAGACCTCTGACCCACAGTTTTAAGCCACGACTCAAGATTTTCCTCACAGGTTAGGGTTCATCTTTTGTCGCTGATGGAAAACATTGTGCGGTGGACACTCGACTTAAGTCAATTCAGACCAATTCAGAAAAAAATGGCATACAATATACTGGACTTACAAAAATAGATTCACTTCTGATTGAACAGGTAAAACACTGTCTGGAGCCTCTTCCTAACCATAGACTGTTAAAAGTGTAGTCTTCTAAATGTAGAATGCTGGTTCAACATGTTAGTTATGAAATCAACATGACGACATGCTCAAGACACCGCTGAATCTAAGAAAAAGTAAATTGTTTGGATTTCATTGTCTGACTTACAAAGAAGAGATCAACTTTGACACTGACAGAAACTATAGAAACTGATAACTGTCTCGTGTCCTTGGAATCTCCTTCTCGGCAATAATTGAATCCACAACTTCCACAGCGGCTGACAGAAGTGCCACGCTGCCACTTTATTCCTCCTGTAATGTATGTACCAAAATAAAACAGTCAATTTACTTTATGTTCTTTCCTTTTGATTCCTGTCTCCATAGTCACCGCAGTGAGTCGCCTGTCTCTTTGTGAGCGCTGATATAAATGACTTTAGATTGGCAATTCTGTTTTATTTTGATGTTTCTGTCGCTTGTCTCCATGGAGATGTTATTGATTAGCTCTGAAATATCTCACAGTATGGCATTAAACGTATCAATCTTGCATTTATTCAATTACAGACGTTTTATTACCCCCCCAAAAAAAAAAAATCTTGGAGAAAATGCATTCTTACAATTTTTACAGATTTGACCTGTTGGTGTCGCCTGCTTGTCTCCATGGCGATAGATACATTTAATTACATACTGTATAACATTCCAGGCAAACAGTTGCACACATTCTGTTGTTGTGTGCGCTTGATGATCGCATAAGCAGGTTGTGACAAGACGCATATGTTCGAGGAGAGTTGTTAACTAAAGGTGCACTGTGTAACCTTGGTAACGGGTCCGCCAATAGTGACTTTATCGTTAATGTATCTATCTACAAGTGAAATGTCAGATTTGTGGCGCGGTAGAGTAAGAATACACGTTTCTAAATCTGTTTCTGGGCGTTTAAAATACTGTTATTGAATAAATGCAAAGACGAGTCCGATGTCTCACTTGCTTTCCTAGTTTGTGTTATTATTATTGAGAGATGAAGCTTGCTTTTCCCCCAGAGACTCCTGCGCTGGGTTGCGTCTCACTGTGAGTCGCGGTGTGATCTTTGCCACGAGCCAAATGCCGCTGGAAGTTAAAAGATGCGCGCGCTTTTATTCCTTATGAGAAATATATGACGCACACTTAGGCACAGTGTGATACTTCTGCTCACAGCCCGCAAAAAGCTAATCAAAGGGAAGTAAATGGATGCTTAATACTGAACAGAAGTATTTGATTGCTATAGTTTCCAGTTTGATAATCTGTCAAGAACTTTTAGGAAAGATTCGTTTTTCATCAAAGGAGACACAACTTGCTGATAGCGCAAAAGACCAATGACATAGAAACTGTTTGTATTTGATAATGATCTACGATTGAGCAGTGGTGGAAAGTAACAATGTATAAAAGTTAAATTACTTGTAAGTAACATTTTTAGGTATCTGTACTTTTGCAGTGGGAACTTTTTACTTTTAATTTAGTTGTACTTTTTACCTAATTACATTTTGAGTTGAACAGAAAAGTACATTCATATTCTTACTTTCAACACGTTCACGGGTATACTCTGCCTGAAGGTTTTAACAAGGTTCGTACGAGTGCTTGAGAGCCTTGAAAAGGTTTGAATCTTATTACATTGTTGTCAAGGTTGGGAAAGTGCTTGAATTTTGGGAAAAAAAAGTGCTTGAAAATGGTTGAAATTTAAACTTGTCAATCTGTGTCCTTCGCATTCTTGCAGTCAAACACAATAATAAGTCTTCAGTTTGTTGTTCTGTACTACTGTAAAACTGCAGACGTTATACACCGCATTCAGAAGTATTTTTGTCTGAGCTCCGTGGCACGAGGTGTCCTTGAATAAATGACTTGAATGAGGGCAGCACTAAAATACTGGAAATGACTTCTGATTTACCCAAAATTTCAAAAAAGCACACCTCACCAAGCCCATTTCATGTGATGATTTTGTTCATTTAAAAATTGAAATATACATTTGAAAGTTTGTTTCTTTCCTTCCTAAAAAACAACCAACCAAAAAAAAAAAAGAAAAAGAAAAGAAAAGACAGAAAAAAAAGGCGGTGTGCTGGGACTGAGGGAAGTAAAAAGGTGCTAGGAAAAACTAACACTACCCTGAAGGAGCTTGAAAAGTATACATTTTATTTTTAAAAAGATGTTGTATAAACCATGTTAAGAGTTCAAGCCTTAATTTTGACCAAATCAAAATATTCACTTGAAAAATTAAGAAACTGATCACTGCAATTCTTCAAATTCTCCAAATCTGTGTGAATTACTTTTACTTTTTACACATAACAAACATTTTTAAACGGATACTTCAAAACTTTTACTAGATTTTTACTTTTACTTGAGTAATAAAATTGAGCTATCTGTAAATGGGACAATAGGAAATAGAATTGCAGAAGAAATAAGTATTTGTTAAGTCTATTTCGCTGCCTAAGCAAATCCCCTGCCCTCTGCACTGTGCTGTAACTGTAATTTCCTTTTTCAATTTTCATACCTGTTTTTAACCTGTTCAGTTGGAGAGAAACCACCATTTGGGTTTTAACCAAGTTTTATTTCCACTTTTGTGTTCAAATCATGAAATAGTTTGCATTGAATAGCACAAATGAACCAAAATATTTTCCAGCCATGCCAAAATATTAAGAGGAAAGTTTAGTTCTACCTGACCATGCTGAAGTTTAACATGGTGGAAATCAATTCAGACCAAGAACTACAAAACACTATTGTGCCTGTCGATCCATCTACTGCATTATACTTTCTCAAGTAACCAATGCAGTGCAGTGTTGAATGTGAAAGTCCATTAGGCACAAAAGAACAAAATACACTTTTATACTTTGTCTGGGCTTCTTCCCTGCATGGAAAGTGGGCATAGATGAATTCATTGTCCACAAAAGATTATTGTGGGTGAATGATTGTCCATTGTAGGGTTCAAGAAACAGTAGGGAATGAATGAGTTGAAATGATTGACAAAGTGACTTATGGTTCAGCAAAGTGTTACATGTTTTTGCAATCAGTGTTGGTTGGATGTCCAGACTATTAGCTGCAGATAAAAACATCACTTAAAGGACAAAAATATCCATTATTTGTATTGTTATTAGCCTTCAAACATCCTCCTTAGTACCTTTAGTTTGCTATCTTGTGTTTTAGAACAAAAAAAAAACCAAACCTGACATTGCTGTATTCCTGTATTGCTGCTGTTGTTTCCCCCCGCCACTAAGTGAGTTTTAGCGACATCTACTGGCTGCATCGCACTTACACAAGTTAAAGATCAATAACTGGAAAGCTCCCCAGGAGACGCTAATTAGCTGAGTAGTTGTTATGATCATGATTTGATTTTCGGAATCAGGTCAGAAATTCAGAATGTAGTGTTTTTGATGGTCTGAGGGAGAGGATTTTCTAAGCAGGATTCATAAAACTAGCATGAATGAAGATAAATGCAACTGTGTTTGTGTTGATGATGGAACAATATTATAACATGGTTAAAAGCTCAAAACATTAAATTTAGCAAAATATGTGCATATTATAAACCCTTTCTGGTTGACCTTCAGCTTCCCACTGTATGATATGATATGTCTGTCTTGCATTTATTCACTCACAGGTGAATCAATTACTGACAATAGCTTTATATAATATATTTTACTGTGGGAGGTCGCCTCTCCATAGATCTGGCCTGTTGCTTGTTACCTGCCTGTGTCCCATGTATTTTACAACTCACTAAAATATTAACTGATTATATTTGGTGAATGTTTTTGTTGTGAGTGTCTTGGGTTTTTGAGTATTCGCCCTTTATGAGCTTGTCGGTTTGATCTGGCTGCACTATTGCACAGAATTGAGATACTGTATGTTCTCAGCCTTGGTGATGTACATCCTGTTTATATTGCCTGTATTTACTTTATTTCTGATGGTATTTGATTGATTTTATTTCAAGAATGTAACTGAAGGCTAACAAGGTCAGCCAGTGCCATGCTACAGCCAAGCGTATAGCAGGAGTGTATGAAAAGTTGAATCACAAATATGAATGCTCGTCAATGTGAGACATTAACACAATATTATATTGGCTGCACAGAGCTAATTCTGATGATTGCTCTAAATCTGTTGATACATTTGAGAGAATTATCAGAACTAGTTTGGGGTTTAGGCTGAAGTGGAACACTTAAGGTGCCTAACCATTTTACCGCCAAATTTGAGATGCCAAGCATCATTAGTAATCAGGAAGCAACAACGCTAGATAAAATGACATAATAATAAAGTATTTTATATTTAACCAATTGAAACTTGCTTATTTTTTGTCATTTGTCAACTGTGCTGTAAGCTTTGGCGGACCATGACAGGAATTTGGGGGCCAAGACTAAATAAAGTACAGGCCCCTCGTCATCAAGTGTGATTTTCTGTAACTTTCTGTTGTGCTGCTTGAATTGGGCAGAATTAAATCAATCAGTCCCAGATAATTTTGTGGGTCTTTTTCTTGTTTAAAAGTACTCTGCACTACTCTATTGTGATATTGTGAGAACTGTTTCAGAGCCTTGTGTCTGTGATGATCTGAAAGGACATCTTATTGGGGGCCCCTTCAGGTTGGGGGCCCAAGGCAGTTGTGTCTTGTAGCTTAATGGTAAATCCGTCACTGGCCGTAATGTGTGTATGTATGTAATGTTTAGGTTTATTCTTAAAAGGTGTTCATAGCTGTATTTTCTTAATGCTTGTTTACTGAGAATGCAAGAGAACACCTCAACTCATTTGTTACTTACAGTCGCCTGCAGTGGAAACAAGTCAAGATGCACAGACACAGGTGGATAAGAGCAGTGACTTACTGCCACCACTTAAACCACCTCTTCTTCTTCTCCATCATTGGAGCTCCTCCGCTATCCCCTTTGTGTACTGCAGCTGATCCTCTGACTCCTTCGGAGACATCTGCAGCTTGTCATATCCGAGGAGGGCAGATGGTGTCTCCTCCTTGCTGTGGGTCAAAGCAGTGCTCAGCTCCTTCACTTTATTCTCATGGAGTGAGCTCTGCTCCACCAGGGCATTAAGGATGCTGGAAAATTTCTCCAGTGCTGCCATGAAAGTCCTCTTTTGCGAGTCCAGGTCTGATTGGAGCTCCGCTTCACTGGGTGATCAGACTCTCCTTCAGCTCCTGTGCCTTGTTTTCAGCCTCTTGAGCCGTCGGCCTCTGTTCAGTGAGGACAGACTCCAGGACGAGGAGCTGCACCTGCAGGGCCTGCTTCTACTCCTGCTCCTTCTGGTGCTCGGTTTGGGTGGAGGTCAGAAGTGTGGCCTTGCTTTCAACCCTCTCAGTGGAGGATTGATGGAAATGTCTTAAGACTTCCATTCTCCTCATACAGGTCTGGCACATATGGGTTAACACCCTGTCTAACTGTGTTGAAGTGTTCAACACAACACACTGCTTCAGTGACGTTTTTGAGGTTTTAACCATGTTCTACAATTCAATGTAGGCAGATGAAACCTGGCATGGTATGGTGTGGACATGTGAAAAATAATATTATGACCCGCCCTAAACCCCTTAGGAAGTCGGCCATATTGGATAAAACCTGGGAATTACAAAGTCAGGCATAATCTTTTTCACATCTCTAACTGTTTTTTTTATCAAAAACACTTCAAACAAAAACAATTTTTTAAGTGTGTGCGTGCGTGCGTGCGTGCGTGCGTGTGTGTGTGTGTGTGTGCGGATTTGTGATCTGGACGCACTTGAAGGTCTTTTGGTTAAAAAGCCCAAACTATCACTGTCAAAACAACGTCACACAGAGGTGCAGACATTCTCCTGACAGGAGTTTGTGCAGCTGTGTTTCCTCTGCAGAGTCCGACTGATGGCTCACAGATCTGCAGCTGGAGCAGGTGCGGAGCACTTGAGAGGCAGGGACTCCAAGACAAACCTGATCCAGCATTTAACTAATTCAAAAGAGAATGTCAACTTATTTTATTTCAAATTATAGGTTTGAAGAAGCTTAATGCTTATTTGTGCTTCACTGTATTCATAGTGCAACTGGTGGGTGCTGAGCTGCTGAACATAAAACCCTTATGAATTGTTACAAATTTTCTTGAGGTCAAGAAGTGCAGACCCAGAATTAGCAGCTCCCCAAATTGTATGTTTTGTCCACACGGCAGAAAGAACTGAAAGCAGTGCTCTGGTTGACAGTGCTAACATTCACCCCAGTTTTACTGCGTTAAGCTGTGCTCAAACCCAAAAATGAATACATGTGAATACTAACAATGTGCCAAGGGCTTTGTGCTAGAGATGAGTTCCACTGATTAAAAAACAAACTTCCATATGAGATACTGAAATTATCTTAAATTCAGAAGTATGAAAATCTATAGCTCAGGTTTGTGTAAATCAGGTCTTTTTTAAGTACACATATAGAAAATAAACTGTAGTCTAGCCCTGTAGATTTGAGCCCACAGTGTTAAGAACCATTATAGTTGTATGAACGCTACACCAAAGCAACAAGGTCAGGAGAGCATCATGCTGCTCCTGGCACAGAGCAGAGACAGTGCAAGCTGAAGGTGCTTAAAGGAAGAACATTTCTGAATGCTGGTCATGCTATGGCCACGCAGGGATGAGGTATTATATGCGGTGCTCATTAGTTACAGAAAATGGCACACAGCACAATGGACAGTGGCGCCGGGACCAAGTGAAAAGCTGACATTTCTGTGTGAGGTTAGATGAAAGATGGTTTGTGTCTTTTCATCAGGATTGATAATGCTGCTCGCTGCATTACATGTGGGTGGCTCGGGCTGCGGCTGCTGAAAAAGAATATAGAGTCTGGTTCTGACCTTTCATTCAACCGCGGAGACCGGGCCCATAGATTGACATCAATATCTCCCCGAAAGCACAAACAGACACACATCTCGGTGATGGAGCGCGGTGCAGTGAAGGAAGTAGAGCAGACCAGCAACTGTACAAGACGGAGGACCGAGAAGCAAAAGTAAGGTGCAGAAAGATTAATTTAAATATGAAACTTTAGTGGCGTAAGATCTTCCACTGATTGTCTCCATGATATGCTGTTGCTTTGCTAAGACTGATCCACAGAAAGGATTAAAACTGGGAACTGCAGATGGAAACTAGCTTTGTCTAAATCTGTTGTAACGCAGCTCTTTTTCCATGAGATTACTGTAATATGTTTACACATGGTCCCTGATAAAAAATAAAAAATGATTAATAAAACTAAAGTTGTCTGTCTTAAGGGTGGCATTTTTTTAGCTTAGTCCTAAACCAAACCCTAACTGTGAAAAAATACATATAATGAAATTCATGTGATACTGTTATCTTTTTTAAACCATAAAAACACTGGCTACACAATCTACATTTATGGCTGCAAATGTAACAATAAAAAGTAAAATATCAACAACTCTGTGATGAACTGCAGGTCTAGTATAGATTTAGTCCTGCAATATGAGAAAGCCCCACATGTTTGTTGAACCGAATGGGTCAACGCAATAAAGATTTAGACCAAGATGAATTCATACATAGAGTTTTAGAAATGGAAAACTGTGACCTTTGGCAAAGCAATTAACATTACAAACAAAATGTTCTATCTTTTGAATGGTCAAACTAGACTCAAATAGTGCAGCTGAAACCCATCATCTTCTTGATCATTTGTTGGTTACAGTTACAGTTTACAAAGAAGTGACACTAATAGTCCATGTAATTACCCTGCTTGTCACTGACTGCACTGATTAGACCAATTAGACATAAATTCCTTTAGATTTAGGGTCTTGTTTTTTCTTTAATTGTTAACTATCTTGATTTTTGACTTGATGTTCTTGCATTTTGCAATTGATCTCTGAAATGTTTGACAATTGATTTTTTCTTATCTTAAATGCAATGATATACACAATGGAAACTGTGTTCATTCAGAAGTCGAACACGCCGCCCTCCAGCTCCCGCCTTGTTAATCTGCACTGGCTGGATTAGGCTAGTTAACACTCCTCACACTGGATTTATTTTTGTTTGATTAATTCTGAGGCTGCTGCTTTGGCCCGTTTATGATGGCTCTACTGCTGATGCTTATGATTACAACAATGAGGGCTGCATGTCTCACTGGCTCCATCTGTGCCTCGAGAACATGTCCAGGAACACGACATCGCCACCACACCAGAACGGTTAATCTGCCTTATGCACTCCTCCCAATATGGACGCTTTGTCAGCCGCACTGTTAGTCCTGGAGGATAAATATTTCCTCGATGCCGGCTCTCACTAAATGTTGATTTATCCCCAGCCTGTTAAAGTGGCCGCTCTGCATATGGCGCGGCTGGGTTGTCATAAAAGGACTCATCCACCGAGGACAATGTATGTTAGTGCTGTTTAATTATCGTCAAAGCGTGACAATGCCCCCGGAGGTGATTTGACAGTATTCAGCAGACACGGGAGAGACACTCTAGATCGGTTGACGCATGCATTTTAAAGGTGCACTGAGTAACTTTTCAGCGTCTCCCACCTGCTTGTCTCCAGGGAGATGTTATTGCTTTGTCTGGAATGTTGCACAGATGGCATTAAACATATTTGTGGAGACAAACAGGAGACATTTCCAGTTCAGTTAACAGGTCAGCTCTGTGGAAAGGTGAACTGTTTGAATGCATGTTCAACAAGCTATTTTTGACAAATAATAATAAAAACACACACCTTTAATAAGACTTGGAATATTAATTTTCGGTCTGCATAAAATCAAAATATTTGTTATTTAGGAAATGATAGCAGATTTCTTCAATTTTTACAGAATAAAGTTCTACTTTTGAGTTCTGGCCAATTTAGCAGGAAGCCATAGCAAGTAATAGCTGAAAACAACATTCTGAATGGGCAAAAATCCGCAAAATATCACACATAAACAGGAGGCTGAAACCCATGAATAAAATGGTGTGATGTCATCTGAAACCCAGTAGAATAGAAATCAATATTTTATTTTTAAAAATTATTGTTATTAACTTTCAGGTATTTATAGTGAGCAGTGAAAATGCTGTAAAATCCTGTAAACCAGGACTAAAACCGCTTATAGATTCACAGCCGTTGATGAAAACCTGGGCTTAAACAAATATTCTTGGGTCTCACGAATGAACTCTGCCCTGTAACGACATCACAACTGGTCAACAGAAAACAATCTAATAAAGAGGCCACTTGGTGTTCATACAGCCATTATGCATTTACAATTGGCACATTCATAATCATTTTGAAGCCACACTCTCATACAGATAATTGGATCAATGCTGACTGGATGAAGCCAAATCAACATCAGTGGTGTGATTTATTTGTAAATTATTGTCTGTCATTAGCTGGAAAAGCCTCACAGTGAGAAAACAATTAGAAGGAGTGTGCAGGAAATCAGCCAAGAATGCACAGATCAGCTCATATTCCTTTCACTGATTGGATTTGATTGGGAGTGCGACTAAAATAAATAAATAAACAAATTTAATTCAAATTGAAATTTTTGTGACTGTGTTGCAGATTCCTTTTGTAGTCATTGAATCTAAACATTGTAAATTAGCTATAATTCCTCTTTTTCCTTTGGTTTGACAAAATGCTGGCTGGATTATGTTAATGCTAATTCCCTCAATAGCCTGAATTGACACGGGCTCATCACCTCTCAGCTCCATGTTTAGCAGCAGCTCTCGTGGTAATTTAGTCATTGATTTTCTGAAGACACTGCACTGACACTGAAAGAAACATAACACGCTTAGTTTGTCTTCTGCCCAACACATTAGGCATTTATTTATAAATGTTGTGGGAGTTACAGGTAACTCTTTTAAAGTGTATATATAGGTCTATCAAATATATTCCAAAACCGACCATTGAACAAACCATCCAACCAACCAACCTGTCAAGCAACCAACTAACTGACCGACCGACCGTTCGCCCGACCGACCAACCAACCAAACAACCCACCCACCAACCTACCAACCAACCAACCAACCAACCAACCAACCAACCAACCAACCAACCAACCGACAGTCGACCAACCGACCAACCTACCAAGCAACTGACTGACATCCAACCCAACCAACCAACCAAATAACCACCCAACCGACTGACCAACCAACCAACCAACCAACCAAACAAGAAACCACCAAGCAACCCAACCAACCGACTGATCAACCAACGGACCAAGCAACCAAACGACCCACCAACCAATCAACTAACAGACCATCCAACTGACCTACCAACCAACTGACCAACCAACCACGCAAGCGACCAATCAACCAACCAACCAAAATAACAGACCAATTGAGTGGTCGACCAACCAACCGACCAAACAACCAACTGACCAAACAAATGAACAATAAATAAGTAGAAAGCAGTAGTTGTTGCCTGCATATCATTTTTAACACTGTATTTATTGTAAGGCACTTAGTACTTACTTTTTTGGTTCACTGTACATAATGATATTTATTATTCATTCCATGCTAATGTTTATTATCCACTGTTTTAAAGCGTTTCTTTTGCTCCATGACCCGGACGTGTTGGCCACATGACTGTAACCTACTTAAACAGACCTTGCCAAGCCTTCCTTCATTGAAAATGTGTAGCAGCAGTGAGACTCGTATCTGTGCCGCTTTGGGACTGTTCAATCGTTATTGCTGGCTCTTCATTCTTGCACTTAAAATAAATGGACTAAAAAGATCTAATCTCCTGTGGTCATGTTGAAGTGTGCAAAATTGTGTATAGGGGAGCAGTGGCACCTCAGAAGCAGGATAATAAAGATTAATCAAACATGCACAAATCACTCAAAAAACAATTTTGTGTTAGTTATTGATGATGGGGAAACCATTAAAACAGGGTTCAAACTTGGTTAAAAGTGACATGTTTTATTTAAATAATTCCTTTAAAAGTTGCTGTTAAAGTGTTTTACTGTGTCTGCCATCTGTAACTCATTTAAGGACATTTTTGTTTTTACAAGAACTATAATTTTGCACCATAAAACAAACACAAATGTATATTGTGCTAAAGTGAGTCCTTTAAATATGCAATTGCAAGTGTATTATGTAATGTATGTAATCCAATAGCACTTACATAGCATTAAATCTTATATAAATCTACTCTTGGTACCCTTTTCTCTAATGCTTTAAATGGTAATGACATTTAGTTCTCATTTTAATTTTTTTCCTTGTTCCAAAAGTTCTTCTCAAACCAAACCGAAAATACCACATTTGCAAAACTGCACAGCAATATTCAAATGAGCAGAACGGCTCTGGAGATCCGGAGACCGTAGACAGATATGTTCAAATAATGTGGCCTTTAAAAAGCAACGTGGGATGATGCCAGAGTTACATAAGTTTTCAGAGAGCCATTCTTTATGCTTAAAAGTGGAAAATGCAATAATTAACAAAGGACATGACAGTTGGCAAGAAGAAATGGCACAGATGAGGACAGTTTAGCCCAAAACAGAGAGTCTTCCAGATTGAGATGGATGGACCCTGGATCAACTGCACAAAAGTACGTCTGTGCAGAAGTGCAAGGTCTGGGAAGCTCATTTTGTCAATCCATCAGTAAAAACATAATTTCCGACACAAAGGGGTCCATTTTGCATTCCATCTGTGCCATAGGGTTTCACCTGGCGTCCTGGGACCTCATAGGCTCACAAAGACTCCTGCTTTGTGTAAGGGTCAAAGCACCAAAGTGTTTCCTGATGAGACACGGCCTAGTGCTGCTGTTGTAGGGCTCATTCTGACTACAAGTTTTGAATCATAACTGCCTCACTCACTGCTGGACCTGCGTCTGAACTCTCAATCCCATTATTATGTTCACAAATTCTCACTTTTTTGTGGTCTCAAACACATGGCCATCCATCTTGTAATGCTCCTGCTAGTGCTAGCTCAGTTTGACAGATGAATGGAGATAGGTCCCATCCCAGGGCAGCATCTATGGCCATGCACTGGACAGATGTTTAGTATTTTTCCTGGGGATCTGCTGTAGCCTCTTTTCCTTTTATTTGTGGGTTACTACCTCGAGTGCTCCGATGACCACCAGCACCACTTTCGACGTCCCCAGCCCTTTTCTGAAGCCTTGGTTATTCGCTTGCTTCCCATGATCCTTTTCCCTGAGTTGCCAGCACTAGGTATTGTTATGTCAACCACAACGGCTTTCCTCTTCTGTTTATCCACCGTCACAATGTCTGCTTTGTTCGCCAGTCTGGAACTCCCACAGGATCTTTGTTCGGTCATTCTCTACCATCATTGGAGGTGTTTCCCATTTTGACCTTGGGGTTTCCAGTCCATACTCCGCACACGTTTCTGTACACTATGCCTGCCACTTGGTTATGGTGTTGCACATATTTTCCCTGCAGCATCTAACACCCTGCTGCACAGTCTATACTTTGGTTCTTGTCTGGTGTGGTAGCTCTGAGCCTCTATTGCTCTGGTGCTCAAGGCCTGCTCTTGTGCAGCCATGATGAGTGCCTCTGTGCTGTCCTTCAGTCCAACTCACAGCGGAGCATATTTTTAGTAGCGGTGCGCCATGGAGCACCAAATTTCAAGGTTTGGTTCATCAGACATTTTTATTTTGTGTGAAATATCCTCATTGCAATGGTCTAGTAACCTGTTCAGATCTCTTTGCACAGAGGACTCCAGAGCAGATCCTCCTGGTGTTCCCTTCTGCTCCACATTCTTCCCCTGTGAACTGGTTTATTTAAAAGCGCGCCAAGACTGTAAGGTTTTAACAAGGCAACAGGTGCGGTCTCAGGCCCCTTACTTTTAGCGAGTGAGGGTCGATGGTGAGGCTAATGAAATATTTAGGACAAAACCCAAAGCTTCAAGGATGACCAAAGAAACACAGCAAGAAAACATGACTGGATTGGGTGAATAAATGGATGAATGGGCTCTTGTTTATATGTTTTGAAACTCGACTTAAAGTAAAGTACAGATTACTTTTGAACACACTGGTGTAAATGCCTTAGACTCACCACATTTATGGAGGCCTCCAAAGGTTGAGACAGTTTATTTTCTGCAAATATGTGCTTTTTTTTTTTTTTTTTTGGCTCATACGGTTTATTTGGCAGGACAGTACAGCATGAAATAGGGATGAGACAGGAAATGACATGCAGTAAATAGCCAGAGCCAATTTCGCAACCCTGCACCCTGCTCAACACAGCAGGCATTAGTGCTATCCATTCAACCACGAGCGACACGCAAATCCATTGACAATTCACAGATTGAGAAAGTTTACCCATTTGGAGATATGAGAAACAAGCAAGCAAACGTTACATTTTTGCCAGTAAAATATACTTCAAAAAAGTAATTTGTTATTCATTCAGCGCGCTTATTGCAGGCTAGTGCTAATTCCATATGTTCAACACCCAACTCATCAGAGCAACAGCATCTATGTATCATTTCTTTGAGACAAATACAATCTATTAAACTGGACTGAGTTTGATGAGGATATACAGTATCTCAGAAAAAAGCCTGCATTTGTGTGGGTTCTGCAAACAAGATAACAGCAGTGCAAATGAAAGAGCTGGCAGCGGAGCCTCAGAGCTGACAGCGAGGGCAAGAGTCTGGAATAAAACGGCCACTGCAAACACAAAGACGCCACACCAAGATGTTTCACGGTATCTGTATATTTATTTGACATTTTTGGTGGTGTTTTTTAATTTAAATTTTACTCATGATGTTGAGCTTGTTTTGTTCTGGTAAGTTTAGTTCTGGTGTAGACATTTTTATTAATTCCTGGGAAATGTTTGGCAATTCCTGGCACAGATTCCTCACTTTATTCAATTGAAAACGAGGCTTTGTTCTTAACTATAAAACACATTATATAATTCACTTATTAAAATATGAGATAAACCTTATTAATACTAATCTAATAATAAATTAGAGTGCGTCATAGAATCTAATGGAACCACAAAATGCAAAGAGGGAGGACAAACTATTCTTGTGGTGGAAAAGGACAGCCGAGTTTCATCTTGACCGTGCAATCTTTCATAAAAGCCTTAGACATTTCTTCAACACAAAAATGGATTTCTAAATATTTCAAAGTAAAGTCTGACCCACTTTATCTCTGCTTGTTCAAATGAATATGTCCCTGCAAGGTTGTTTCAGTCTGAAATTTAAATCTAGTTGAAGCCAAAAGTAAAACAATCCAGTCCATAATGGCATTCTCTTGACAGTGACTAATCCGACATTCAACTGTAAAATCAATTCCCGCTATTTGTACATACTTCTTAATCTTTTTACTGATGTAAGGTAAAAAAAACAACAACAAAAAAACAAGAGGTGATTCTAAAAAGCTGGCAGTATACGACATTTCTCCCATCTTACTTGAGTAAATATGTTATTGCTTGGATGTTAAAGGGCATATGACAGATCAGACTACATATTTCACAAAAATGGAGTAAAGATGATTATATAATTATATAGATCATTTAAAAAAAAGTTGCCTATTTTTCTCCAGTTTGACCATTAGGTTCTGTGCAGAGTGGATCTGTATCTACTGAATACTTCCTGTCCAGTTCTATCTCTACAGGGTTTTTTCAGAATCACGCAAAAAAAAACAAAAAAAACTTAAAGGCAATGAACAGTGAGCTGCAACTGATTTCACTGACAACATGTTAAAGACTTTACAAATGATGTGATTACTTTCCCGCGGACACTTCTGTTTTGATAATTGGAGATGTTTGTGGGATAATGCTAATTTTGAAGCATGATTTAAAAAAACAACAACAACTAAGCATTAAATAAATAAAAACAGGTCTTTACATTATATTTGAATTAGTAGTTTATTTATAATTTTCATTTCACTAAAAGTTAGCATTAGCTTAGCCAGCTGCTGCTGTGCACAGAGCCCATTATACTTCCTGGTTGGACATGAGCAGCAAATGTAACATATGGACAATTAATTCACTGTTACCTAGCAACCATGATGTTAACAGGGGCCAAAACCCATATACATTTCACAATAGTTGTAATTTGACAAACAATAATACCTGATAATACCTATAATTTGTTCAATTGTTAAAACAGTCAGAAAAATGCACCAGTTACATGCAAATTATCCCTATATTTTCTATGATACATTGCCTATTGATGATATATAATTTTTTCTTCATGAACTGCGACTTGACTGATGTAAAGGAACAATCAAACATAAATAATAAAAAAACAACAACAAAAAACAACAACATGAGAACTCGTTATATGCACTTTAAACACAACTAGGTTTGCTGAAAAGGTGAATGCTGCATGTTGTTTCATCTTATTACTCTTGTCTTAAGAACCAAGCAATTTAAAGAACAACTTACAATTTTGTGATTATATAACTTACTTGGGCGGACAATGTTTCAAACTGCACAGACAAACCAACTGGACCAAGCTGCTTCAGCCGTGCTCTCAAAGTGCCGACACATCTTTGCAGCATTTAATTCAAGGGTAACATTGTGCAGAAGAATTAATTTACCTCTGCTGAAGAACATATTATTCATGAGCCCCGTTTGCAGTGAAAATCAGCGATCATCCCCAAAAGCTGTTGAAGGCTTAGCTGCAGGATCAAAACACAATGCAATGAAAAGCTGCTGATTCACAATCCCAAGAGAGAAAGCTGTTGTAAATGTGTGAGTTTTTAGACAGAACTGGTGAGCTTGACAGGGTTTGTTGGCCTTTTCCACTTATCCACCAAACATCTTTCATAAAACCCTCATAAATTGACCTTAATAACCTTCTTGTTTGATATTTTGAAATTACATCAAAATAAAATGTAAAAAGCTTGTGCGCTGACGGCTTTGGTGTGAGGTTTATTGTCAGAAATATATCTCCCAGGTACAGGAAGTGACAGACGAACAGAAACTGTGTGCCAAAATGAAATCAAAGTTTGCTCATTTGAAATCTCATGCATATTCAGTGGAAGAGGCAGGTCAGTGTGACTTGTTAAGATGTCCCAGTGTCTCGTGTTTGTGATTTTGAGCAAGATCTTCACAGAAGGTTCACACAGAACAGCGCGTTAACACATTTTTACCAAGTGATGCAGCCCCTATTCTAACGTATTGTTGTGCATTATATGACTTATTATTGATAGATTCAAGCTTAGACATCAGAAAAAAGTACAAAAATGGCATTGAAACTTTTTTTAAATCAAATTGTGTTGCTTTATATTGATGTAAATATCAGCATGCAAGCCCCAGCCCCACTTTTTGTTTCCGTCTTAGTCCTTTGACCATAATGAATTTTTGTTTAGAAAATGTTTTTGTTTTAGTCTAGTTTTAGTCAAGTCGGTGTAATCCCTCATTCTAGTTTTAGTCGACGAAGTAGCCTGCAAATGTAGTCGACTAATGGTGCGTTCCAGGCAACTGATAACTGGGATATTTCCCACCTCCGACTTAAAAAAATGCTCTGGAACGCTACTCGAACTGGTAAATCCTACTTGTGAACTGGGATCTGGTTGGGAGACTCCCACTTCAGATACGAGAGCAAGAGTGACATATTAGAGCAATAATAATTACCGCAAAAAAGTGGACCTGAGCTATTAACCAACACATAAACAATGTAAACATAAATCAGAAAAGAATCAATTATTTACAATTAGCATTCGCCAAATAGTTTACATAAGAGAGATTTTAGTTGGAACGCTCCAAAGTTGGAACTCGTATTTTTCAAGTGGGAAATAACCGACTTCCCAGTTGCCTGAAAAGCAGCAGAAATCCAATTATTATTGCATTGCCTCATGGAAATGTAAAGATGTGTTCCTTGGAAAAAAAAATGGTCTGGTTTGGGACTCTCATCTAGTTCAGTCATTTTTTTTCATAGTTTAATTTATGTAATTTTAGTCATAAATATAGTCATCAGGGTCTCATTTATAAAACTTAATGTGGAATTCTTACTAAAAGTGTATGATAAATGGACTAAACACAAACATCCATCTCATCTCTCTGAGCTCAGATCGTCTTTTGCCTCATCTCTGAAAGCCCTGACACACAAAGCTCAGAGTTTTAGGACCAAACTGTATTTTCTAAGGTTTTCATAGATCACAAACTTAACGCTAAAAGTCACATTCGCAGCATTTTTGCACAGTTTATAAAGACCTCAGATCACTTTCCTTTTTCCCAACATTTTTCAGTCAACAAAATTATCCCATTCAGAGCCTAAAGAGCCTTTGCTGGAAATATGAAAGTTCCCCTGGACAGTCCTCTCTGTTCAGGGCACTAAGCTTTGGAACTGAAACTGGGGAGGCTTTAAACATGAACTCAAGGGCACTTTAGTCAAGCATGTAATCACGAATATGCATTTATTTATGTATGTCAAAATGAATATGTTATTTAAGTTGTGTCAGGCTCCATATCATCATGAGTTTGAGTCCAGCTCGACCTGAATGTCCTTCCCTCTCTCATCCTCATTTCACCCTCGCACTGCTCTGTTCAACAGCCTACGGACCTAAAAAGTACTAACTGGGAAAAAAAGAGAAAAAAGTTAATTTGCAAATTATCCTTGGGTATTCTAATAATGATAGTAAAATATTAGTATGGTTTAAAGTAAAATGTGCAACCTTTTTAACTACTTTGTTTGAGTCAACCCCACACCTTTGGATACACACTTCTTTTATCCCACAATGTCAAAGAGTTTTGAGGCTAGTGGTGTTTTTTTTTTTCTTCTAACAACAACATTCATGCAGGAACTTTTGATCAGCCAGTTTTAGCACAGTCAAAGTCCACTTGTAACATGCTTTTGGCACTGGATCAGTCACTCCTGCTTTGCCACAAGTTTGAACCCGAATTTATGTGGAAATTAAAGTTGTAGGTGCGAAAAAAAAACATAATTGCTTGTGCTCGGCTGTGGATCTTAACTCATCAGGAGCGGGCTGGTCGTGAGGCGGCTGTGATACGCAGTCATTGTGAGTATGCATAATTCAGTGTGCCTTTGTACATGCATGTGTGGGAGAGAGTCCCCGCAGACAGGATTATCTGAAGATGGAGTTTTCAGAGTCGAGCTGATCTCACGCAGAAGACTCTCTCCGCTCCTCTCCGTCAGCCGCTCGCCTAAACACGCTGGGACCTGGGGAGCGAGGACACTGCATGGGAATAAGCACTACACGCTCGAAATCAGTGCAAGCTACTTCAGAAGTGGAAGGAAGATGTTAATTTTTTTTCCAAGACTTGGCAGCCCCAGCAGTAACGCCCAAACTCCTGCTTTGGCCTTTGAAAGTTGTGAAACGCGCTTATAAACTCATTGCGGGGAAGAATTAGGAAGATGAGAATGTTTTGGGAAAGTGAGGTATGACTTGGACAGCTTAAACGAGTTGTGTTTTTCAATCAAACGTATGTCTACCGTTATTGGCCTATAATCAGAATTTTCAAATGGAAAATAAAAACAATAATCTGGACAGCTATTCAACTAAATATATTGAAATTAAGTGGGAAAGAGAAAATAATTTTGTTGTGACAGATGAAGAATGGGAAAACAAAAACAGGATCGAAATGTTTGGAGGGAATTCTGTTGGAAAAATGTATTGCGTTTTTTAAATAACACAAAGTCCCCATTATTCACAGGAAAATGCTAACTGCTAGAAAAGCTGAGGTTGCCAAGTGGCCCATCATTACCATGTATTTTGGGACTGACCCACTGCACAGAAATATTGGACTGAGATTAAGAAAATACTCCTGTCTTTTTTTTTTTTTTTATCTCCATCTCATTCCATTTGACAGCTATTCAACTAAATGTGTTGAAGTTAAGTGAGAAACAGAGGGTACTTTTGTTGTGACAGATGAAGAATGGGAAAACATATGGATATTGCATGTTTGAAGGGAACTCTGTCGTAAAAAAAACAGTATATATGTCAAAGTGCCCACTATTCACAGGTAAAATACTAGCTGCTGGAGAAACTGTAGTTGCCAGGTGGCCCATCATTACCTTGTGTTTTGGGAATGCACTACTGCTCAGAAATGTTACACTGAGATGATCATATTCCAGATTGTTTTTTCAAAATGTCTCCAACTCACTTGATTTCAGAACTATGTATTTGGGCTTCAAAGCTCCTTTCATGGACACAGTAAATGAATACTTTTGACCTGTACAAAAAAAAGAAAAAAAAAAGAAAAAAAAAGATGCAAACTGCAACAACCATCAAGGACTGGACCGGGAATATATCTAACAATTGAAAAATGGAAAAAATTACGTACTTAATTTGAAGATGAAAATGAACCTCTTTGACAGACTCTGGGCTAAATGGGACTTGTTCGCTGGAATACATGTGCCACATTGAATTTGATTTTACATAATTTAATGTTATTTTTGTTGATTGTTTGCTTACTCTTAGTGTCGTGTTCCATGCTCCAGGTTCTATGTTTCTGAACTTTATAAAAAGAGAGAAAAATACAATAAAATTAAGGTACAGTGCTTTTAATTGTCTTTTTTTTTTCTTTTATATTCTCTATATTATTTTCTTTGTATTTATTTGTCTCAAATGTTTTAAATATATGTTGAAAGGTGCTGCAAAACAAATTTCCCTTTGTGGCTCAGTAACTTCAAGTTGACCTTTAATTTGTAGAACCGGGCCAATAAAAAAAGCTTAACTTCAATCAGAAAGAAAATGTTACCGATATTTGTTCCTTTATGTTCTCTCTCCTGGTTATTGGTGCTTTTATCAAATTCAATCACATCGTAAATACTCCTCCACAATCCTGTTTTTTAGTTTTAAATAATGCAACCCTTCTCTGCAGCAGCAATTCCATCGGCCTCCTCAACCTTTCCAACTCTTTCCATTCATAAAAATACTTAGAATTGTATAAACATTAGATGGCAGCTTCAGCTTGACGTGAACGGGCTGGGACTGGAGTGACATTGTGACAAAATGGTTTCTGCCGTTGTTCAGAGCGTTGTTCATGAGGTGAAATGTTGATTTGGCAGGTGGTAATGATCGCACACTCAATACACCGCTAGGAACAGAGGAGGACGTGACATGACAGCCGCCAATCACTTTACAGCTTCATTTAAAGTCACCTGCTTTATCTCTTCATTTGTGTCAGTCTAAATGCTAAAAGAGCGTCGACAGCCTCTCAACTACAACTTACTTTTTGATTTTTTTATTATTATCCATGATGTTACATACAGATTAGATTTGATTTCATGCTCTTGTTTATACTGTGCTTTTATATTGTATTGAGATTTGAATGCATTTTTATTGTGATTGTAATGTATTTTCCTCTGCCTGGAATGCTCTTGGATTTTGTACAAATTGAGCAATTAACTATAACCATTTGGATTGATTGAATAATTGTACATTTTTTCCATTACACTTAAATTATGACTGTAGAAATTCCACATTTAAAACTGTTTGAATACACATTTATGGCTCATTTATTTATTTATTTTTTTCAGAAGTGAAAAATTGCATGTGTTCTACCTTTTCTAGAACACCGCCCAGAGCCTTCAGTTGTTCAATAGTTGGCCAGTAGTTTGTTTTTGTTTGTTTTTCTAGTTTTGGTGTTCTATTGTCTTTAAAGGGGACATATTATACAAATCAAACTGAGCTTTTAACTTGTTTAAACACCGTTTCATCATCATTATTTTAATCAAAGTATAAAGTATATATAAATAATGAATAACTAAGTGTAATAAATAAGTGTGTAATAAATAAGTGTATGTTGATAGATTCCTACATGTTTGAGTTAATCTTATATTGTTCTGCGACTGATTCTCCTGTGCTCAGAAATTCTTGTTTTCACCTACCCCCTATCTCCGCCCACATACTGGACTTGGTAGGAAATATTTGAACCATGAAGACTGAGTGATACATGTTGGCTTCTAAAATGTTATGTAGCCACTTTTCAAAAATAAAAACATGAAAACAACTGCTTGTTTTGGTGAAATGTCTCTATGAAGAGGCGGGGCTTATCAGTTCCGCAGTTTTGAACAGGAAGTCAATGAACCTGTTTGAATTATTAAGCTTTCTTAGATCAACAATGTGATTTACAATTAACAAAATGTAAAATGATGATCTTATGTCATAGTTCTTTATAGTGTACCTAAAAAAAAATCATGTCTCTCTTAAACACTGAAAAATATGTAATACCCTTTTCCATCTAAATGTGTGGTGTTAAATGAATAAAACATTAATTCTTTGCTCTGAATCCACATAAAATACTTAAAATGAAATAAAAAGGGTGACAATTAAATAGCGTATTTTAAAATTTTATTTGTTTTAATCATTTTTAGTTTTACCGTTAAATGTATTTAACTTTATTTGAATCCAGGTTTGATTTCTTCGCTTGTAAGTACGATTTGTGATTGTTTTCCCCTTTGTATTTCTCAACCCAACGGCATCACTCCCAATGATTGATAACGACATTGAAAACCTGTAACAAAATGAAAGATAAATAACATCCACCCACTTTTTCAGCTTAACACAATTGTCTACAGATTTTTGCAACATTTCAAAAATGTATCCATGGCCTAATTATGACCACAAAATAACAACTTAAATCCTTGCCGAACGTTTCAATCAGCTCGAGTCTACACATCGCATTTACCTGTGGCAGCTCCATTCATTGACTGGAGGAGCTTTACCGAAAATGATTTTATGCAGAGGAGATCGGCAGGGGAGAGAAATCCCCTGGATCACTTTGTGTTTGTGTAAGAGGGATTTTTAGCTAAGCCTAATTTAACAGTCGGTGAGTTTAAGCAAAGGTGCTCCACACTTTCTATTCTGCAGCATAGACACTCAATATATGCTAAGCCCCATTCTCCTGGTGTGCATAATGTTGCCCGGATCCCAAAGACGCGCACACACCTCCATGTCCTCCGCACTGCCTCTGCCAATAGCTGCCAAGCAAAATCAATACGTCAATACACTTCGCAAATGTTGGGTCTTGACTTTGCAAGGTAATGTCTGCTTGTCTTTGCAATTTCGTCCCGCGCTCAAAAGCAGGAAAAAAACAAAAAAAAAGGGAATAGTGCCTCTTCGCTCGCTCGCTGCTGCAGCCGGTGGGACGTCAGGATGATAGAAAACAAAAACACTCGAGAAAAAGATACAGTTTTAGTTCCCAGCCTTGAGCTTGACAGGAACGAGATGTAAAGTGTCAGAGCTGATTCTTCACATCCTTGAAAAAAGTCCGGGAAGTTACTGTGCTTTGTTGTTTTGGAAATGGTGTAAAGTGTGCTGTATTGTACACTCCACGTTCATATTAAGTGTATTTGCCGTACGTTTTAGGGTCAGAGTGCACTTTATTGTTCCCCTGCGTTTGATCCATCCGTCAATGTCGCTGGGGAAATCGGAGCAGTGGGACCAATCTCCAGATGCTGAGAATTTAACCCACGCTTGATTTCTGTTCATAGTTTCAAACAATGTACTGTTGGAGGTTTGTTTTTAGGGTACATCCTTAACCTCGTTTGATTTCATTTCATGTTAGCTGCCCTCACACTTGTGTATTTTCTGTCCAGCTACACTTTGTCTGAAGCCTGCATCTGGAGAGAGCTGTGTAAGGAAAGGCATTCAGTCAGCTTTTTAAGTTATGTTTGTTTTTTAGTATAGCTACTAAAGGTATAAAAAAAAAAAAATCTTGTTCAAACTTGCATCAGGTTATTTTGTTTGTAAAATATTGCGTAAGTCGTACCAAAGATGAAGCGTATTGACTCGAACAATACTGCATGAGGAAATTGCTCTCATCTAATTTGATAGAGCTATTCTTGTTTTCAACACACTTCATTTGCAATACAGTGATCCCTCGCTCTATCGCGTTTCATCTTTCACGGCTTCGCTGCTTCACGGATTTTTTTTACAGTGCGGATATTTTTACAGTGCATCCACTGAACTTCAGCGCACGCACAAGAACGGGACCCTTTGATGAGTCGATCATTTCAGTTCTCAAATATAATCGAAGGTGGCATATCCGTTTATAAAAATCTTCTTGCTCAGAAAAAGAAAGAGCGCCAACAACTAGACATAACAATGTTCTTCTTCTGCGTCTTCAGTAGAAACAGACGCTACAGGGGGCGGAGTCAGGACGAAGAGGCACAGACTGTGAAATACGCGAGAGACAATGTTTCCAACCTTGTATTACTATATTAAAATTATTGTTTTAAACAAATTTTGGGCTTTAAAACAGGTTTTGATTTTTGGTTTCATTCTATAGTTCAGTATTGCATTGCAAAATAATAAAAAATAAAGCTGTGACTACTTCACGGATTTCACTTTTCGCGTGTTATTTTTGGAACGCAACTCCCGCGATAAACGAAGGATCACTGTAAACACTATCATAAAGTTAAAGGTGCAGTAAGTAACTTTTCATGTGGATGGTTGTCACATAGATCACACAGATATATATATTTTTTTAAGGTATGTATAATTTTTTGTGCATAACTTTTCAGCCAAACTTGTCACTCTTACTGTGAGTGGGCTTGCATCTCCACAAACGGACTTACTTGGACTGCTTGTTTCTATGGAAATGTGGTTCCTTTAGTTATAATATTCCACAGTATGCCATAAAACGCATCTGCACGTAGAATATTTTAAAGTATGGTGTTAACATTCTATTTGAATGGAATTATGCAGTTAACTCTCCACCTTCAGAAACGTACATACTGTTCTTTTAAACTATTGCAAGAGACGTTTAATGCCATGCTGTGGAATATTTCAGGTAAAGCCATTCCCATGGAGACAAGCAGATGGCGGCACCTTAGGCCCGTGCCACCAGCTGATGATCAATGTTACTTGATACACTCATTACAGAAACTTTTATAAGATGCTCTGGTCTTTTATCCTTGTTAAACAATCACAGTTAGAAAATAAAATAAATCATATAAAGACAGAAGTTCACTGTGCAAAAATACAAATGAAATGTTTCTGTCTCATAAACCTAGGGAAGAGAGAAACTATGAGCAGCAACATCTGTGTTAACACCAGCGTTACTTCATGGTTCACAGGCAGCAGACAGTTGTCTTACTTTGACCCACAGACACTTGAGTGCAGTCTGTTTAGGGTTGTCAAAAGTGTTGAAAGATACTATTTGATACTAAAACTAGTATGAAAAAAAATTTGAGCGAGTATCAATACAAAAACAAAAAAATCATATAAGACAAACTGTGACCTTCTTGAACAGTTCTAGGATGATAAGATAAGGTAATACTGTCAAACCAAGTTTGTGAATCAAACAAAAGAAGAAAAACTGAACATTGTTGGAGTAATATAAAGGCCATGCAGTAACAGAGAAAGTACTTGTTTTGAAAATTGCAGTTTGTTGTGTAAAAAAACCCAAATGTTTTTTATTATAATTTTGGCATCAATATTGAGCCTATTCCTTAATACTGAAATCCAGTTTGCTCTCTCACCATCTATGGAAAATTGTCCAATCTTCACCTAAAGATGTTTTATCATTTCATTTAATCAGCTCAAACCCATAGATCTATATGGAGCATTGTTCAAAGGCCCTTTCCTCAAAATGCAGTTTTTTCCCAGAGACCTGAAGATCAGCCCTTAAAATATCAACTTCAAACATGTACAGTCTTGTACGTAATGAGATTTGAAGAACATACAGGAGGATTGTTGATATTTACAGTCTGTGATGACGCGCACTCTACACTCAACTTGTCCACACACAGTTTAAACCTTCCACATTTTACAAAGCTACTGGGAGGCTGCACTGACATGTTTCATCTACAATTTAATTACAACAAGTGTAATTCATTTAACCTGAGTATTATTTTCATTTAGAAACCACACTTAAACATGATCAGTCTAACAATTGTGCTATTTGTGTTCATGAACACTTTGTATCGTTAGATTTCTTTTCAGACTTACCTGGTCCATGCCATAGAACTATAATAAAACCTGGAAGATGAATCCAAGATGGCCGTCCTGTTTATCCCTATGGAGTGTGCTCATTGGCGCATGACCCCAAAAAAGTTTCTTACTTCCGCATTTACTTCCTGATACGAAGGCTGACATCTTTGTTTTACTTCCTGATACGATGGCTGCCATCTTTGTTTTACTTCCTGAAACGATGGCTGCCATCTTTGTTTTAGGGCGCCATGTGACGACAATCCCCCACTTCATATAAAAACGGTAATTTCGGTGATTTTAGAAACGGTAGAAAAGAACATTTCCTTCTATTTTATTTAAATACAGATAATAATTCAGTACTGTCTGCAATTATAATGAGCAATTTTAGAAAAAGGCTGGTTCCAAGAGGCTGCAGTACCTCGCACGGCCACTAATCAATCTGGGACCACAGACAGAGGGGGCGTACCTTATCCAGTTCTTTTAATACATCCATGGTCCATGCGGTGCCTGGAAATGTTTGGGGAGGAGCCGCCTGGCCATTTCCTGGTTCTAAGCCCTGCCCTGATGATGTCATCACAAGCTAACAGGAGACTTTTTTAAACCAGGTATTTTAGGCACCCTGTGTATTATTAATGCAAATTGGGATTGGCTGTAGGTACTGTTTACTGTGATTGTAATGTTTATTGTACTGTATGATTTAAAATGAGTGTTAAAAGGCTAATGCAGGTGGGTGTCTCTTTCAGGAGTTTCTTTTGTCAGTGTGTGGCCGTGTGAGGCAGAGTGCAGCTGTATTCTGTGGCACTGTAAATAAAAACTTTTTGCCTCCGAGCCTCTCTTCAACTGCCATTTTATCCACTCAGTGCTTCCTCACAATCTAAAAGCTGAATGTTATATATGTTTTAACGCCAAAAAAAGGACATTTTCTGCCTTTTTTCTATTCTATTTTGTATACATTTAATAAATAAAATAAAATATCAAAACTATAAATTTTTTGTATCTAATATGTCAACAAAATGAAGCAAGACTTTCATTTACTCATGAATTTTTCCTATTCACCTGCAGTGTCTCGCCTTTATAGCAGTGACCAAAAACACACATATCATGAAAACACATACAAGCCATGTGTATGTTGGACCAAAGATGAAGGCCTAATGTGTTGAACGAGGTGATCTTGAGCGCAGTGAAGGATATCCATTGTTTGTCTTGTTAAGGGCAGGGCACAGAAGAGAGCGGCGCTGGAGAGACTGTGGATTAGACCCAGGCTCCTGTCCTGAATACATGAGCACCGCCAGGACTGAGCACTCTAACGCAATCCTCCTCTGCTATTCTCCTTTATCTCGCCCATACAATAGCCATCAACCAACTTGGTGAAATATTGATACCCTCAAAGTATTCTTACTGGACATGCTTTTAATGTATGAAAGATAACACAAAGTAACACGCAGCTTTTGGAGCATATCCTGTGAAGTTCACCCACTCACGTCTCTCTCTGCGGGGATCGTGTTGTAAAATGGGTCAAAAGTGAAGATTCGAGAGCTCAAATGTATTTTTCATGTTGGGTGCGAGCCAGATCAGCCGGCATTGTGCGCGGCTGAAAATATACAGCGTTACCAAGAAATAGAAAATGACAGGAATCAAAACGTACATCAAAGAAAAGGCATGCTTTTATGAGAGAAATGGTATACAATGCCACCGCGGCTGTAAAAGAGCCTTAGTCTTTCATGTTGAGATGGAAAATGAAATGTTGTAAGTGATCAAACGGATAGTACTGGAAGCTCGCATTGTCATTCATGTCAGAGTTAGACGGTATTGTTCTAATGTTGGCTGCACACATTGGGATACGTATACATCCTGGCAGTCGTAATATCAGTACGTTTGCAGCTTGTTTTCTTACATAAAATTACAGAGTTTTTTCAATCGCACTGACACATTTCTCCATTCAGAATTGATATTAGCTCACACAAAACTCTGAACAGAATTTCAGTTTCATTCTAAACACGTTTTTGCTCAGTAAAATTAAAGTCTTTCATTACAAACTGATAAAGCGTCCTCAAAATCAAGTCAAAACTCTCGAATTATTGTCAGTGTTTTTGTGCTCTGTCATTCATTTGCCTCTGCAGCTCAGAAGTCCTTGTGAGTGACCAAAGTGACACTGGTTTAGTGCCGTCTGCACTTGGAATTGACCTGTCGGTGGGAGGAGCAGCTGTCGAACAATGCACAGTCAATTCACACTTTGCACATTCCTGGGGCTGGAGGAGATGTGCTTTGTATCTAAAACCAGTCAATGTATTCAAGCATTTTTCATAGGAATAATTATTGAATGAGTATACAATTCAAATAAATGCACACTTTCTGATTTGGTTTTATTATTGCAGTTTTTCAAACATGCTTTAGCTTGATCACTTGATTCAAACATTTATCATGAACAGGGTCAAATCATTTGGAACATTTCTCATGAATTCACGCAGTCCAGGCTCTTTCTCAGAACAGAACACAGTTCTTATTCAGAAACATACCTGTTTATTGAATTTACTTTGTGTTTTCAATGCCACAGGTTTATTCACACATTGTAAAGGACTTTAGTCTAAACCCTGTCACTTTCAATATAGAAACGCAAACATAACATAATAAAAGAAGAAAAGAAAGAAAAAAGGACGCTATTTGTGAGCACTTAAACTCAAACAAAAGCAAAGAAACCTATTTTATCAGTTGTGCTATATAATTCTGACACTCAAGTCGAAATGTTGAGGAGCAGTTTTTCGGATAAAAGAGTGTTTCTGCATAACTTCTGTAACCCTGATTTTTTTTTTTCCATCTGTTTCATTGGATTGTCAATCTCTGTGGCCTATCAAAAAATAAGAAAAATTAACTAAAAAAAATAAGACATTTTTACCCTAATTTAAGTGAAATTATCTGCCAGTGGAATAAGATTATTTTACTTATCAAGTTTACTTAAAACCAGTCAAATAATGTCAATTTGATGTAGTCCTGTCAAGTGAAAAAATATTAAAATTGGATTTTTAAGATTAATTTGCTTAATTCAAGTAAATTTAACTAAATTGGATAATCCCTTTTTGCAGTGCAATACATTAACAATCATAAAGCAAACAAATTAATCCATATTTTTCCTCAAAACAACAGGATACACTGGGTTAATTTAAGACGACACAGGTTGCTAAGTGGGTGCTAGTGTAGGCAACCGCTTGCAGCATTGTGCATTTGATTACCAGCGTGTTCTCCCCGGTGTATCCTGTAAACCAATCCACAACAGAGCGCAGTTTATCAGTGCTCAGCTACACTCATTATTGAGCTCAAATCACTGCTAAACCGGGACACTCCCAGCTACAAATCGAACGCAATCATTTTCGCAGCGCTTATCACCTGTGGGTCAGCGCTGGAGCCGGGTCCAGGGAGGAGGGGTCTGTTTGGGGCTCAACATCTGATTTGAGGTGCTAAGGCTGGAGAAATGGTGTTTTCGGTGGACGTCATTCACTGCTGTCTGTTTTCAAATCACACTTTGTACAATTGGCAAGATTAAACAGAAACAAACTTTGTCGATGAACTATTTTGGCTCATAATGTTGTTTTAATATATACTGCACTGGAAGATAACTGTGTTCTCTTCGACCTTCCATGTACAATGTCTCAATTGTGGTGTCCATTTTTACAGTTTTCAACCTGGCATTCAAAGGGCTACAATTAGTTATTGATTATTGGTGATGACAGAGGGTTTCCCTGGATATCACTATCGGTCTGATATTGAAAAAACTATATTTTTTCTGTACAGCCCAGTCTGTGCGCTCAGGTGTCATCCCCAGTTTGTTCTCAGTACATTAGGTTTGTCTTTTAGTAGAAAATGGGAATAGAAGAGAAAACATTTGACATATAAACATAAAACAAATGTCTGTAGGTTTACACAATCATGAGATAAATGGTTTGATATTCCAGATAAATACATGTTGTTAACTTGATTTAGGGTTAGCATTAGAGTGAGTTTCTTCTAATAAGACAGTTGTAAATAGCGATAAGCTCATTTACCTTACATGTTTCGGCTGGAGGATTTCCACCTTCGTCAGACAAAGAAGAAGAGACGAAACTCTTATTACAAGAAGACAGAGTGAACTTTACAAATATATATATACATGTTGTTATTTTTACAAAGGAAAAAGGTAATGTGTGAAGTTTACTATAACCTGACACGTTTGTGGGTCTTCTTAAGGACTTATCGCTATTGTAATATCGCTATTGGCAAATATCGGTAATCGGCCACAACTGCAAGACACATACTGGATATCGGTATCAGCTTAAAAAATCCACAATCCCCAGTCACAATTTAATTTAATTTATATCGTTCTATATTTGATTGAAGGGCTTTACATTTTGACAAAAAATAAAGACAAATGTCATTTAGCTGTTATTGTGAGTGGACAGTGTTTGTCTTTGTATTAGAGTGTGCAAAGTACATTATGCATTAAATGGGTCCTTATTCATGACAAGCCTATACAAGCAGGTCAAAATGGTCCAAAGCTTTTACACATAAGGTTTTATAATTTCCTTTGAGGCTGATTAGAATAAAGTAAATTCCATCAGTCCTCCTCCTAAACTGCAGACTAGATGCACTTTAACTTTATGTCATTTTCATATGTTGTTTTTGTTGTTGTGGGCAAGATACTTCACACAAATATCCAGCTCGGTCACAGTATCTGGTGGTTGCAACAAGAAAACAGAAGAATGGAAAAACAATGAATTATATAAGAATCTACAAATGACAGTAATAAAACATGTAACCGAAATGAGCAACAATACACTACATAAATCTTGCCTCATCAATAATTCAAACAGATCAGGACATATAGGGCCTGTTTCGCGGATGGAGAAAATAGAACGTCGCTTTCCGTGAACCCTTTTTCCACCTTGTCCCTTGTCAAAGCGCCGGGCATGTATTTAAGAGGAAAAGTGGCAGGTGGAACATTTGCACTTACTTGCCTCGTCGTTGGCCTCCGTTTGCCCTCTGGAAAGACTACCACTCGTGAACGTGCAGCCGGGATACTAGCCGTGAACCTCCTCCAAACACACGAGCGAGTGAATTGGAGGATGGGGGGGAGACCGGGCGCTGCAGCTGGAGGGCGGGCGGCCAGGCAGAGCTTTACCCCCGACAGCGCAGCCGCGACTTAGACTAGACTCTTACAACAGGTTTCATTGATTCGCTCTTCTGTCTCATACTGGGGAGCAGTGCAGAGAGCAGGGGCGTAACAACAGGGAGGTCGGACTGAGGAGGTGCGGAGGGGCCCTTGATCTGCTCGTCTATGTTTTTGCACTCTTATTATGAAATATAAGACTTGCTCATATTGCGACGACTGCTCATTCTGATGTTTATGCAGGTGGGCTTTGGTTTTATCTTTAAACAAAATAAAACTGTACTGAAAAGGCCAAAACTTGCACTGGAGCTCATGGTCACCACCTTACGCCACTGAGGATGGAGTCAGTTTCTAAATATTTTGTCTCGAATGGTATTTTAGAACACAGCATGTTGTTAAAGTACTGTATATGACAAGTTTTTATGTTTCATTATGACCTAGTTTGGTTATTTATCACAGTTTTCCGCCCGTGAAGTTGCAGTTAGTGAAGACATTTTGAAAAATAAATGCTGAAAATGACAGGAAATACCGCCAAGTTCTAAAACAGAATCCCTCTTGGAGTGTAAAATTCAGAGTGAAAATTGTCACCACAGATTCGAGAGGCAAAGATTCACTCACGTCTGTTGCTAATGTCTTTCTGTGATAAACTGACTGTGAATTTTACACTCTGACTTTAGACTGTTGAATTTGAGGGCTTGAAAATGCTTGCACTGAATGTTTATAAGGTACGTTTTCCATTTTGAATTTTTAAACTGAGAGAAACGCAACAACAAAAATATAAACCGTAAAATTCAACGACCGAAATTCAAAACAGTAACAAATCAAACATGTTAAAACGTGTGAAAACTGTAAGAAATCCGCCAGCATTTAAAATTCAAATTGCGATGAAACAAATTTTCTTCCATAAAACATCTCATGTGCGGTTTGGATACTTGCTCAACGGTTGACGTGACTGAACTTAACCATTAGTTACAGAGTCTTTGCTCGTTATAACAGTTAAAATGAAAACCAAACTAATGAGAGACAAGGCAGCCGTGCTCATCTCGATCCCCGATGCTGGGCCCGTTCACCTTGATGTGCGTCGACATTGCTGAGACATGAAGGCACACGATTCCTGCTAGGAGCCATTTTGGGGAACAACAACCCTCCCAGAGTCTTGAACACAAAGATCAGAGGGACAACAGAAGAACACAAAAAGGAAGTGTGTGGATACAGAGGGCGAAGGGGTAGAAATGAAAGCCTTTATTGTCCTATTTCGCACTGTATATTTTCTATGAGATTGACAGGATGTGGTCATTTCCTGTTCACTGACAAAAGTGGGCAAGATTTCCCGTCATAAACACAATTCAATGATTCTCAGCAGTTTGTCCTCCACTTGTGCACCATTATCACTATTCTCAAACCCCTCACCCTGTGCATGTTGTATGGAGAGATTGTCATTGGCCTTGGGAGCAGCAAACCTAATTTTCAGATTTTTTTGTAGTCTATGGAATCGCAACGGTCCTGGATTATTCAGAGCCTACATGCTGTTCATAAAAGAAGAGAAATGTAATGGTTTTCTGTTTGCGTCAGACCTTTGATTGCACGTATTTTGCCCTTCTTGAGCTTCAATAATGATTGTATCTATTCATATTTCCAGCCTGTCCAATGTCATGAAAGCTATAGATACAAACTGTGGAGTGGAGTGTAACAGCATTATTTACGTTGTACATTTTATGTGAAATTTGGCTGGTCTGAGATCACAGGAGTAAGACACAAAGGCAGTTTCAAATGGTCAACCATATATTACAGCCCCAATCTTCTCACAACACTACCATTATGACAAACCCTTAGAGTCATGATGGTTGCAAAGGCATATTTATTTACATCCCATATCCTTGATGGAGATTCAATATTAAGGAAAGGCTGAGGCGTCTCTTTGTACCATCTATAAAGTCCAGTGATATTACTGCTGTATTAAAGGACACGTATTATCCTAAATTGACTATTTTGAGCTTTAAACCATGTTCTAACATTGGTCCCATTTTGCATTTAGATTAATTCACACTAGTTTGATGAATCCTGGTTAGAAAATCCTCCTCCCTCCGACTATTCTAAATTTCCCTGATGTCTTGTTGTTTTTAACCTGTTTAATTCCCTTTACAGCCGGTAGATGGCGCCAAAACTCAGTGAGTGCAATGGGAAACATCAGAGATACAAATGTTAATTTTGTTTTTTTAGTTGTAAAACATGCCAAACTAAAGGTGCACAAGAGCATATTTAAAGCCTAATAACAATACAAAAAATGCATAATATGTGTCCCTTAAAGGTGCACTATCCTGTTGGAGGGTCTGCAACCTACTTTGCCTAGAATATTGTACAATATACTGGTATTAAACATATCTATCCTTTACGTATTTAATTTCAGAGTTCATTTTATCGTTAAAAATATATTGATGCATTCTTACTCTGAAAATTGCACCGTGCACCTTCAAGCTGTAGGAAATAAATGTATACCTTGTCTCTTTTTATTTGATTATTTCCCGAAGCAAATATCCGTGCGTCTGTCTCCCCCCTTCCCATTTGTACATTTGATTTTGATCCTGATGCATACATTGACAGCCTGCACTCTCGAATCAAGGCCGCTTCTCTTTGTTTATGCTGATGGTATTAGCAGTCAGCACAAATCACATCAGGAAGATACTGTGTCATTGTGAAATAATGGGAATTATGCAAATCGTCACTAGGCTGCACTTTGTAATAACACACTTATTCGGAAATTTGTATTTTTGCATCAAGAGTTCAGATTGAAACCCGGATTCGCTCTTTCCCTTTTTTTCCCTTTTTTTTTTCAGCGCTATTCATTACTGTCTGCCACCACATTCTGCTGCTGCTGTTGCTGCAGCCTGTAAACACGGAGGAGACACATTTTTAGAAAAGAAAAAAGCATCCTATTGAACAATGAACAAGGAAACAAAGTTAGGAGTCAAAGACGCTTTTCATGCATAAGCGTTGATTTCTCTGGGGATGATCTGCCTGCACTTTTTCTTCCCCCTTCCCTGTTTCGATCCAGCCTTGCGATGCAGCAGCTGTAAAAGTTGGGCTCTGAAGAGACGGAAGAGAAATCCATAAGTGTCTGTGCCTGCCCATTGATATTCTCTTACCCCCTTCTCTCCCCGCGCCCCGTCCCGTTTGGAGCATGTCTTGCGCGAGGCTCTCTCAGTGGTCCGCTGTGGCCAATCCATCCTCACGCCCTCCACCGGCCGGGTCAGGACGTCCAATACGCCATAGATTGTTTCTTCTTCTATCCCCTTGCTGTTTGGGCCCAGGCAGCTGCACCTCCCGCCCACATCCACAACCCACGCACCGGCTTTACCTTTCATCCAACCGCACATCAATCTCAGTCTCTTTCACCTTCTCAACACGGCCAAAAAGAAGAAGAAAGAAGCAAAAATACAACAAAACACACAACAAAACAAAAATGAATCAGACACATTTTGAACTGAAGTTTCTTGCATGTTTCAGATTAGATACAAGAAGATGAGTGAGCCTTTATTTGTCTCACAATGGGGGAATTCCAGTGTTGCACTTTGCATTTTAAGAACAGCAGAATAGAAATATACTATAAATATAATAAACTATTAAAATAGATTCACATCTAACATAGACAGACACAGACAATGTAAGGCTGCAACACTTTTATGTACATTGACAATGGTTGTACAGTACATCATATGGACATATTTAAATTGGACACGTTTAAGTTACTGCAAATAAAATTGCATTTCTATTTAAATATATAATAATTTAAATATAATCTTAAAATCGGAATCTTTCTGTCTAAAAATCTCATTTGCTTACTTGATCAGCATAAGATGACTGAAAGGAGAAGGGTCACAAAACAAAATATAAAAAATTGTGTCCATAATTTTTAAGCATGTGATACGATACGTATACATTATATCAATTTTAACCAAGTTCCACTGGCTGCTGGTCTAACGGGCTGATTTTAAAATCTTATTATTTGTTTTATAGCGCTCAGTGGCTCTTCACTCCTCATTCCCTCAGGTCCTCCTTCCAATGCATACGATCAGTCTCCTCCTCTCACCTTAAAACCAAAGGAGGCCGTGCTTTTTCTGGAGCTGTGGGCGACTCGAGCGTCTCCAGGGGATCAAGTGTCTCCAGGTCTTGCACGATAGAATCCTGGTCCTGATTGTAGCTGCAATATTAGCCCATTATCCATGTAGGAATGATTTTGTAATAAAGAGAAATTCTACCAAAAGACAATGATATTTACCCTAGAGAGGGGAGTTTACTGTTTAAGATGATCATGTTATGTACAGCTAGATTACACTGAAACAAGCATAAGTGACGGGTGATACAAATGATTTTTGTTTAGATCCGACACCAAGTAATACTATAGCAAATGTTATGATATCGATCCCATTACGATACTAATGAGTGTCTTTGAAAATTATACATGTGTCTGCAGGCAAACTAGAATGAATGAGTGTATTAAATGAGTGTATCTTTTTGCAAGACAATTTATACTTTTTGATACCTGTACCTACCCAATGTGGATAAAAGTGGAAATGCGTGCACCTGAGACTAAATGCAAACTCCAAATTCAAGGAAGCATATGGTCCGGCGATCAAACCCGGGACTTTAATGCTGTGAGGCGCCTTATTTCTCAGTCCCAGGCAGCATCACCTCCCTCCTACACCCATCAACCCACACACACATTTACTTTTCATCCAACCTAACATCATCCTTCAGCCTGTTCACCCTGTCTCTCCCTGCGCCGCTGGAGTCTCCGGGTGCTCTTCTGTGCAACACTTTCTAAGTCCTTTTCGATGCTTTATGCAAGTGGAAGATAACATAATAGATCTGTCGCCCACTTCTGCTCATGACCTCCGCTTCGTCTGAGTAATCGCAAGAGCTTTATTTTATACTTTTGTTAATGCGCCTCTAGCTTTGCAAAGTAAAACTTGTCAAAGGAAATGCTAATCTAACAGTTTTTCATCGTCGACTTTGAAATGAGTTTCATGTCTGATCCAAAGCAATGTTAAATGGCTGCCTTTTATGATTATGTTGTGGCTGAATTGAGCGGTTTATAATAGTTTTGGACCCTGTTTTGTAACATGATTGATCTGCTTATACATTCTGTTTCTCTGTATCATAATGTAGTGTTTGTACATTTAAAGTACCACCTGTTAGTATAAATATGGGGAACTGGTCAAATTTGTTTCTCAAATACATTCAATTCAAGTCAAGTCGTCCTCATCGTCTGAGGCTCAATGCTGCTAATCATTTGTAAACAAAACTCAGATGAAATGATCCACATCTCAGACAGAAGGCTTTGTTTGTTTTCACATCAAATCAGATCAGATCATTAATGAGCTGACAAACAAATGACAGTCAGAAAGCTTTTCTTTTTCCTTTTCGTAACACTTTATTTTGCTTTTGTACTTGACAATAGTGTTTGTGGTTAGGATAGTTACTGATTACACCATTACAATCTGAACGTAACACAAATCCTGTATTTACATAATCTATGACCCGTGGATACTTATTAAGCATATTTTAAATTGCAGTATTGACCTTAAACAACTAAAAGACTAAAAGACGTCATTACAACAAAGAGCTGTGCTGCCGGGCCCGCCTATGGAAAGCAGCAGTAGTGACTTGCAAGCAGTGGATTATTGTTCTATTTTGTGCCCAAAAAAGCAATGTCACACTGCCAAACCCCACATGTATAATTGTATCGGGATTATATTGGATTACAAAGATGTCCTAACATACACATAACATATTACAAGCAGAAATAAGGAGATCATTATTAGAAAAGTGTAATCTATTCTAATCTAATCTGTTCTTGGGGAAGACACTTCACACACCAATGTTCAAATACACACTGCTGTCTGAATGAGGCACTCAAAGCTCTTTACATCAAGGAGCCATTCATCCGTTCACGCACACATTCACAGTACGCAGACACTTGGGGCAAGAGGCATTAAGTGTCTTGCCCAAGGACACAACAGCAGTATTCACCTGAAGGAGCAATTGCAACACCAACCAAGGATGTTTATGTCGGGAGCGGTATTCAGTAATAGTTTGTTAATAGTAATAATAATTTGTTAGCAACATCATGCATACAGGTGTAAAATGATTGTACAATATTCTCTTGATCCATTATTTTTAGTCCCAGTAACGTTCATTTATATCAACAGTGGGACTAAACCTGGAACTGGACAAGACCAGGGCTAAACCAGGACTAGAACAAGACTAAACTTCAAGTCTAAACTGGGCTCAAACCAGGACAAGTGTGAATACACCCTGCAGAGATCAGTGAATAAAAACTCAGAGACATCACTCGGATTCTCAATTGTAATTGCGAAATCAGACATCTTTCATCTTCCATTCCCCACAAAACTTCATTCAAATTCTAACCACTGCAGACGAGGAGCCACGTAAGCAAGCCAGCCGTCCCAACATCATATCCAATAAGTGCACGTACGATCTTTGTGGCTCAAGGTTCAGATATTGCTTTAGTAAAAAACGGTAAAAACGCTATATCCTTGTATCTTCTATATCGCCCTATAGGCTACAGTTCTCTTGCCCATATCAGTAAACCCGAGGCAGTTTCAAGTGCAGTCTCCCGGGATATCTCCACTGCCTCAGCCTCCAGCCGGTGTTGACAGAAAGCTTAGAAATCGCTAGATCTGTCAAAATGAGGAAAAATGTCATACTGCACGTACTTTCAAATGGAAAGATCCTCTATATGCAGCTTTGGCCATCTGTGTCATCATTAGCAAACCATTTTTCTTAAGTTCTACTGCATGTTTACGCTGATAGATCAATACCAAAGAAAGATACGCAGAGGTTTTCTTAAACGCTATATTTGTGCGCTTGTACCTTGGGGAAATTGTCTGTCTTGATGCATATAGCGAACACGAGCGATTATAGGAACGTCTTTGGGTTTGATTCAGGGAACTGGACGGTGTTGAAAGTGGCGAAGGAATTCAAATATCATCCTGACAGACATATTTGTACTTTCCAAGCGTCGATAGGCTTTTGAAGCTTAAATCGCATGGCATCTGCAGCAGTAATTCTGGCCTGGTAAGCAATTTATGAGAGAGTTTAGATACCAAAACTCGGAAACAATTCTGTCGAAAGTTTGTGAAGAAAGTTTGCAGCAAAGGGTGATTCTTATTTTATTTTTAAGGCTGGGAATGGTGGGTCTGTCGGATTTAAACAAAATAATGCACTCTATGACAGCAGCTGTTGCCTTAGCCTTTCTGTTCATTGTTGTTTTTTTTTTTTTTTACTGTAGCCACTATCCTTTTGGTCATGCAGCACCTAGCCCCATTCTGTCACATCAGTACCACCTCCAGGGAGAGCACTGGGAGGTAATAAAAGTCTAAATTAATGTGCATCTTAATGTATATACATAAAGTCAACACCTGGATGGGCTCACGGCGAGAAAGAATAAAGTATTGCTGCTGCGGTGACTCTGAAAAGACGAGGAGGAAAAAAGGGAATTTGATTTGGTTTAGAGGTTGATAAGGAAACTGTGAGGCCTGGCTCCATCAAGACTGGCTCGTACTCAAACTCAATGATGTTACACAGATTAGGTTGCATTGCCCTTTTTGAAAGACATTTTTGAAGTTGCAGCTTTTTAGCCAGAAAATAGACAGAATACAATAGAAAGCATATTTGTTTCATAATGCACTGAAAAACGCTGTGGGCGGCCTTGTATCTGTACAAAATGTTCATGTGTGTGTATTTTAGGCCTAGATTTATAAAAGGAAAACAATATCAATATGTATGTAGGGCTGAAAGAAGTGCAGGTACAATATGCTTTATAATCACCCATGATGTCTTAATTGTACAAACAAACAAAACCTGTAGTAAAAGTAAAAGTAGCACATAAAAAAGACGCTTTAAGTGAAGGGTCTGAAGTGCCTGGTTATACAAAGTCAGTACAAAGTGTTTCACACAGATTTTGAGAACTGTTAAAGCAGTAGGCAAGGCAAGGCAAGGCAAGTTTATAGAGCACAATTTGTACTCAAGGATTGCATTAAAATCACAAAACACAAAAAGACATACATACCTACATACATACATACCTGACTCTGGCACCAGCAGGAGGCCGGTCCATGTTTAGTCCTGACTCTAGGCACCAGCAGGAGGCCGGCCCATGTTTAGTCCTGACTCTGGCACCAGCAGGAGGCCGGACCATGTTTAGTCCTGACTCTGGCAGCAGCAGGAGGCCGGTCCATGTTTAGTCCTGACTCTGGCACCAGCAGGAGGCCGGTCCATGTTTAGTCCTGACTCTGGCACCAGCAGGAGGCCGGTCCATGTTTAGTCCTGACTCTGGCACCAGCAGCAGGCCGGTCCATGTTTAGTCCTGACTCTAGGCACCAGCAGGAGGCCGGTCCATGTTTAGTCCTGACTCTAGGCACCAGCAGGAGGCCGGTCCATGTTTAGTCCTGACTCTGGCACCAGCAGCAGGCCGGTCCATGTTTAGTCCTGACTCTAGGCACCAGCAGGAGGCCGGTCCATGTTTAGTCCTGACTCTGGCACCAGCAGGAGGCCGGTCCATGTTTAGTCCTGACTCTAGGCACCAGCAGGAGGCCGGTCCATGTTTAGTCCTGACTCTGGCACCAGCATCATGCCGGTCCATGTTTAGTCCTGACTCTAGGCACCAGCAGGAGGCCGGTCCATGTTTAGTCCTGACTCTAGGCACCAGCAGGAGGCCGGTCCATGTTTAGTCCTGACTCTGGCACCAGCAGGAGGCCGATCCATGTTTAGTCCTGACTCTAGGCACCAGCGGGAGGCAGTAATTGTATTCAATACAGAATTTTCCTGACCTTTTATCGACTGTAGCACTTCATCAGTTTCTTATGACGCCTTCTGAATTTGTAAGTGTTTATTTATGTTTGCTCAAACCTGGGGCAGAATGGCACCACAAACTAAAGCAGAACTAAAAATAACCCATAGGCAAAGTACTTTAATTTTTAAAATTTCAATTGTCAAAGTCAAAAATGCAAGTGGAGAAGTAGAAAATACAGGGTACCAATTTATAATAACATCTTAACTAGCTGTAATTCAGGCTTAGTAACTACTTATTTAAGGTTATGGGATTATTATATTATTTATAATATAATTATATTATTATTAGGGTATCAGATAAGTATTTACTAGCCTAAATAATAAAAATAGAATAGAAATAATGAACTTTATTTTTTATTTTTTGACAGGGACACTGACACCACAAACAGGTAACTAATGTAATTTACAGACTTTTAGCTCCAAGCTAATTTGCAACCTCCGCCCCTAGTTAGGCTTTTAAAGTACAAATAGAAAACAATACAACAAAAAGTTAGTAAAAGGCATCGATAAGAATACACACATAAAAAAGAATTAGACACATCTGTCCGCTCTATATCCCCGGGCAGTTTAGTGTTCACACTGTTGATTTTTCTTTTTTGTTCACTATGAGTTAAGTCTTTGTTCTTTATACAGAATGAATAAGTGTAGTTATTATAAAGTGTTACCATATACACATACTGCTTTCAAATGTATTGAAGTATAAGTAAAAGTATCCAATGTAAAGTACAGAAAGTTAAAGATTTGACTTACCATTTTACTTTTGTCGCTTTTAACTTTCTACCACTGTCTGTGTCTGACAATCATCTTGAGAGACGCAAAAAATGGTTTCCTACAATAAAGTTCAAGAAGCAGGTGGCAGTACACAGACCTACCAGAGTAGCTTACCCACAACAGTACACTTATTATGCTGAAATTAACTCTTCAAAAGAAACAATGAACATATCTCGCTTGAATTATTTTTCCAAGTACACCCCAGTTTGTCAGCGCTGGTGAAAAAACAAAACAAAAACTTCGACGTGTCATTACAGCGACCTATTTTCAATTGTCTTGGTCAACCCCTGGACGACTTACATTCAAATTAGCTGCTGAAATTTCCATTTGCTTTTCCTTTTTACATAATTAACCATCCCTTAAGGTGATAAGATTCAAACACAACGCCCCGTTTTGGAAAGAAGAGGTCAAATTATCTCCCTCGGGTCCAGCATTAAAATTCTGCACACTTTTAACAGCCCCATAAAATTCCAGTCACCCCCCTTTCCCAAAAAAAGGAAGCGAGGGGTGCATCTCTTAATTACTGACACGGAGCCAATTTGTGTCGAGCGTGTCTCTGGGCAGATAGTAATAATTATAATAGCTTGAAGCGTTTGTTACAAGCTGCAAAAGCAATAATGTCCTCTCAGATCTTCTCTATTAGAGGCTTTTGAATCTGCACTTTGCTTCCTCCAAGCTGTTGTACAGTGACTGGACATGAATAGTCATTACAGTGCATTGAAAGGCAGGGGTAAATACGCTTGGCCCGCTCTGTTCTGCCCGTCTTTTGTGTCTGCGCGGGTCTCCAGATACTACGCCAGGCTGTGATCAAAGACGAGCTCCGATCCGCGGCGAAGAATCAGAGCGGGAGAGACAGGCAGCTCTGTGATTGTGAGCATTGACGGCGCATCAGTTTCAGTCACCGAACGATATGCGATTGTCACATGAGGGAGAGAGCGCGGGAAAGAAAGGGGGAGAGCTAGAAGGTGAGACAGATAAAGGGGAGAGAAGGTGAGCTTGTTAGTAAGGTACAGGCGGCGTGTCTGATCTGCATGGGCGCTGCTCAATATGTGCCATTGTCATTGTGAGAGGCATATGTGATTTTTCATGAAAGAGAAGACGTTCCCTGATCAAAAGTGGCTGGAATCCACTGATTGGCGTCAGAAATGTGCATTGTGCAAGGGACAGATACGCTTCCTTCCTGGCGGAGAGGGGCATATCCTACAGCTAGACAATGCATGGCTCATTTGTCATTTGCGCTAATACAAATTCAGAACTAATCGTGTGTCCAGCTCGCTACTGCATGGTTAGTTTTCTCAGGTTGATTAATGGGATAATGGAATTTCTTATCACATCTCACATGGTTTTATTCTTTTTTTCTAATTTGGGTGCACACTTATTGGTTAATAGTTGTCTGAAGTGAATTGATTGATTGCCAGACTGACCACCAAAGGACTGTGTGTGTGTGTGTGTGAGTAAATTATTTGCTAATTTAGTTTACTTAATTTGATTTAAAGTTATTTTGTCCCTTACAGTTATTGTATTCTGTTTAGTTATAATAATTTGCCTTATAATTACTTAAAATTGGTCCTTTTCTTTACCTGCAGTGTCATGTCTCCCCCGTGTGTTCATTTTGGGTTTGTCTTTTTCTGATTATACGCCCCTTTTTGTTTGGTCAGGGTGAGTTTGTTTCTATTAAAGTAATGGTTATTGGTTGACCTCAGTTGGGCCCAAACTTTGTTCATATTTCAATATTTAATTAAATTACCCAACATTTACTCCTGTTGTCCCTGTCCCATTACAAGTATGAAAAACACATGTTTGTCCCTTACAAGTTCTTACTATATTCAAGCTGCTTTAAGACACAGCATTTGCATTGTTCTTTTTTAATCTTTTTTTTTTTTACAATAATCCTTCAGATGCAAATATTGTACACCTTCTGAAACATAAGATATGCAAACAACAATAATAACTACATTGTGCTTTACAAACATCTCTGGAAGTGGCTGACAGTTTCACCTTCTTAAAATGTTAAAAACAGAACAAGTTAATTTTAATGCAGTTATTGCTCACTTACGTAATGCATTCTCAGCTTTCAAATTACTCACTACGATGACTTTAAAAGCACTTCTCACAACTTTCAGAGTGAACAAACATTAGCATGCTAATGGCACACTTCCTGCTTCCCAGAGAATAAAATGCTGTATAATCAGAATCAAACAGCACAAAGCGGTCTCGTTTTCATCTAGAGATGCTTTTGTCTTGTTTGCTTATGTCATGGGACAAAACAGATCTTTCTTTCCTGCACAAAACAATTGAGTACAGCCCCTTTAATGCAGGTAATTTAGTAGCCACAACTGCCTCGTGACGTGAAGCGTTCAAACCATGCCATTGGCTCCTCCAGCCGCCACAAATCACCCAATCACATTTCTTACATAGACAAGTGAAGTGTCTAGCTAAAGGACACAACAACTGTATGACTGATCTGAGCAGATATCAAATCAAATCAAATCAAATCAATTTATTTTTATAATGCCCAAAATCACAACAACAGTTGCCTCGATGGGCCACAGGTAAAAGCAGTTCAGATAACTGTCCCAGAATGCCCCTGTCCTTTGACCCTCCATCGCGGCGAGGAAAAACTACAAAAAACCCCATGGGAAAAAGTAGAAACCTCGGGGAGAACCACAGTGAAGGAGAGATCCTACTCCCACGGACGGACAGGCTGCAGATGAACTAGGACTGACATCCACTTGGACTGTGGAGCCAGAACCAATCAAGAGGGAAGGTGGCTGTGAAAGAGTTCCTCCAGGCGGACGAGGAGCAGTCCACCAGTGTAGAGAGATCCTCCAGCAGGAGATGAGGAACAGTTCATCTAAAGTAGAAGGAGTTGGTCCAGGCAGACGAGGTGTGGCTAATCCAGGGTTGAGGGAGTTCCTCCAGGCGGGGCGCATAGATCGTCCAGTGTAGAGATCGATCCTCCAGACAGATGGGGTGGGGGTCGTCACTGGAGCAGCCGCAGTGCCTGAAACAGTCTCCACTCCCCGGGGGAAGTGGAGAGAAAGAGAAACATGTGAACAGCAATGAACAGACTACAGTTGAAGTAATATTAAATATTGTTGATAGGTAAAGTAGGAAGAACCAGAGGATAGTGTTCAAGCTGCCATACTTCCCCCAGCAGAATTGCTCCAAGGGCAGCGTAGCTAAAACTGTAGGTTTTTATTTCTGTTCCTAACTGGCCTGACCATAAGCTATTTCAAAGAGGAACGTTTTGAGCCTGGTCTTAAATGTAGAGACTGTGTCGGCCTCTTTTACATGAACAGGGAGCTGGTTCCATAACATAGGAGCTTGGTAGCTAAATGCTCGACCTCCTACTGTGCTTTTAGAGACTCTGGGACTAACAATAGTCCAGCATTTTGAGAACGAAGAGCTCTGTTTGGATGGTACGCTACTATTGCATCTTTGAGGTAGGATGGGGCCATATTGTTTAAAGCTTTATAAGTCAGGAGGAGGATTTTAAATTTGATTCTAAACTCAACAGGAAGCCAGTGAAGAGACTCTAACACTGGTGAAATATGATCTCTTTTTCTAGTACCTGTTAATAATCTTGCTGCTGCATTTTGAACCAGTTGAAAGCTTCTTATAGAGCTTTTAGGACACGCTATAAGCAGGGCGTTACAATAGTCTAATCTGGATGTGACAAATGCATGGATGAGTTTTTCGGCATCATCTCTGGGCAGGATTTTTCTAATTTTGGTTATGTTACGCAAATGAAAGTAGGCTGTTTTACAGGCTTGATTTATATGTGCTTTGAATGAGAGATCTTGGTCAAATAGGACCCCAAGGTTTCTTACAGTAGAGCTGGGGGCTACAGTGATATTGTCCAGAGAAACTATCTGGTCAGATAAAGAGTCTCGCAGGTGCTTAGGGCCCAGCAGAATGACCTCGGTTTTTTCAGGGTTAAGGAGCAGATAATTAAGAGTATCTGCTTTTGCTGTATCAAACCACAGAGCTTTAATTTGGTCTCCGAGTGCACTAATCGCAGAACTACTGCTGCCCAATCGATGCTATTTAAATAAGTAACTACTGAACCACTTGCAGATTGTTTTATAGTTTGTGTTTTAAGTGTTGGTTCAGACTTAACATTTAGATACACTGAAATAATATCGCAAATATTCAAACACGTTTAGACATTACAGACCAGATGACTATTCCAGTGTTATCTGTGTAAAATGTTACCAGAATACATGAATGACAAATAGGGGAGTAAGCAGTTTAGCAATAATAATCTCACCAATAATAAATCATCTAATTTGCAATCGTGAATGTCTTGAGAAATCATCTGCGTCAAATGCAAAATCATCTTTCGCCTTTGTAGAGCAATCAGAAGATTCCAAATTTGGTTGTTAAAAGCAAATAAATATGACAGAATAGAACTTTATTTCTGTCACTGATTAAACTCAACTACTTGACAATCATATTAAATAAAAAATAAATCATTAAAGACATTTAACAATTACGGAAAACATCAATTTAAACTACTGTAATTAGATTGGGGATTTATTTATTCATCAAGATTCAGAACACTGAGCACGATTTTAATCCAGGAGCAAACACATTGAAAGATAAAAAAAATAAATAAAAAACAAATACACTTTACCGTAGAAAGGGGTTCAGAGGTTGTCATCCGGACGCTGTTTAAAGATCGAGACGTTTCGACTTTTATCCAAAAGTCATTGTCAACCAGAGAGCTGGTCTGGGAACTCGGGCCCATATGCTACTCTGAGTACTGGGAGTCCTGCCCCCAGGGAGGAGTCACTGAGTCCTGTCTTTGTTAGAAACAATTTTCTAACAAAGACAGGACTCAGTGACTCCTCCCTGTTTCTTTGTTAGAAACAATTTTCTAACAAAGACATGTTAGACTAAGTGCACAGGACATGAGGAATACAGTGCACACAGCCATCCAAAACTGTAAATGTTTTTTCCTTATCCTCCATGCAGTGACAGATTCAGCCTTCAGATTCAGATTTGCTGCTGCTGAGATTTGCGTTGTCTTACTTCGACGGGGGAAAGATACTCTCCGGAGGCGGTCGGGGCTATTTGTTTTTGGATGCGGTCGGTCGGTTTACAGAGTTGGCGCAGGTAACATGAATAAAACATGACGATTAGGGGAGGCACCATTGGTTCTGGGGTCAGCTGTCCCACTGCAGTCGAGGAATAGGGGCCATCGCTTCAGGAGGAGAGGAGCGCTGAATCAGTGGCATTTGATAGAAAAGCTGCGGGGGTCGGATAGCGGGAGATTGGGCGATGATTTAAAGGGGGGAAAAATCCATGATGCATATCCACAGGTGTATTGCTAAAGTGTGAGACCCTTTGAGGATTACGTCAATATCAGAGCTAAACATGTAATCATACAGCGGCGTGTGAATGCATCTGGATAACCTTCGCTCCCATCGGAACGAATTACTCAAGCCAGCTGCGAGCTACGCGGAGGAATACTGAGGCAAAGACGATGAGAATTTTAAAACAGATAAAGTAAATGTAAAAGGATAAAAAAACAGTTTGTTAAAATAAAGTGCGGCATTCATTGGAACTCATTCTTCTGAACAGTAGGTACAAACTGCTTTAAAAAATGAGTTAGTGTTTTATTTATTTGACAAAAAGATCCCATGTAGACAGGATTATCTGTTGTTGGCAGTTATCAATTTGAATTTTTAGACTTTTTTTGTAATACATTAAGCCAATAGCAAGAAGCAAAGGCCAATCACATAGTTGAGTCATTGTTTTAAAATATGAGAGCGACTATTTTTAGCACGTTAAAGCCTATATAGTACTTAAAATATACTTACAATTGTGAATTTGATGCATGTCCCATTGAGGTTGCAGTACAGTTCCTATGCAGTACATAGAAAAATCCCTTTGCAGCTCACAATAAAATGATCAGGGCCATAGGAATGGTTTGTGATGCTGCCTCTAGAAGAAAAGTTATAGCATATAGCATATTAATATAATATAGCATATAGCAAAAGCAACACAGATCGTGTTTAGATGTCAGAAATTCTTAAAACGAGTCTGGCGAGGATTTAAGGACTTTAAACAGCAGAAGATTCTCGGATAAAATCGGAAAAACGTCAGCAATCGAGAGAGTTCAGCAGGGACTGTTTTTGATGGTCAGAGGGAGAGGATTTTCTGTGAATTTGGCTAAATGCAACTCCAGGTATGTTTTTGATGACGGAACATTGTTAGAACATGGCTAAAAGCTCAAAAAAGTCACAGTAGCATGAAGTTTTAACTCCATCAACTCACCCAAGGTTGCATTACACGTATTCATACACATTTGAATAATCTTTATTGTCTTTTTTTCACCAATCACATGCTCCCGTAGCTCTTTACTTACTTCGTCTTGATTATTTTCCCCAAAACAGGTCGTACATGCAGATTTCAGTTGCACTGTATAGCCATCTTCTGGTCACTACTTTTATCTGGAGCTATCGTTAAGTTGAGCCATCAGAGCGGTCCGGCAGTTTTGAACCAGAAGTCCGCCAAGTTGTTTCATAGATCAATACAAAATGCAATGATTCATGTGTGTTATAGATGACACCTACATACCAGAAAAAAATGCGCGTTCTTTCATCTCAACATGGAAGAAAGCCGGAGCGCTGGTTGTCTTTTACATGGGGTATAAATGCCTTCTGCTTTATCGTCTTCTGTGTGCCGTGACCATTTTGATCAATAAATCTCCGAGTCAACAAAGTCTATTTAGAGCCCACGTCCCAGCCATGAAACAGGCCGAGCGGGTTTAAAGACACACACTCCTGTAACTTTCCCTGTTAGTTAATTGTGTGACTACTGCTTTGATTAACTCCCTGTCCGTCTTCGTCTCCCGTCCTCGTGGGAAATGCAGAAAGAGAGCGGTGTAAGACGTGAGTGACAGCCCCTAGTTTATCAACAGCTGCCCACTTCTGCACACAAACCGCAGCAGATGTTCGCTTAAGGATTAAATTGGCCTAAATAACGGATAAAACAACAAATGCAAAATGCGGCGAGGGATGCTTATAGTCAATTGCGATTCACCGTGTAAAGTGCGTTTTTGTAAAGCTTGTGTTTAGGAAAATACAATATGCAAATACTCTTCATTCTATCTACTTAAATATCACAGAAAGATTAGTCTGCAATGGGGCTTTATCAGCACTAATCCAGCCTAAAACAAAAGGATAAAATGGGAACTTTTCTAAGCTTTTCAAACAACAAGTAAGTATAAAAGTGTGTTTCGTTCAGTCTTGGTCACACCTGTAGTAAACCACCCAAGGGCAAACTGACCACACAAGTGCCAACAAACAACAGATGATGATCTTGTTAAAGGACTAAACAATATTGCAGCATTATAATTTGTAAAGTTAAAGGGGACAAATTATGCTAAATCAATTTTAATGAGCTTTTCACCTTGTTACAACAGTCTTTCCTCATCACTAGTTTACTCAAACTTGTGTTTTTGAGCAATCATGTATTGTCATGCAACTTAAGTCACCTTTCCATTACCGCTGTACGGTGCAGAGCGGGACAGTCCGAGGTGTTTCCTCTGAACAAAAGTGAACTATACCGCCCCGTCTAGAGCGAGATGATTGGGCGAGAGAGAATAAAAGAGACAAACCGAACAAAATGGCAAAAAGCAGATTTGAAGACAAAATAATAATTCCTTGCAAAACGCCAAACACTGACTTGATTGTGATATCACACAATTGTGATTGATTTTGCACGGCACTCATATTTTGACCCAAAGTTTTTTTTTTTTTTATTGCATACGGCAGCCAACTCAAATCAAACCAAACATATTTCATACAAAGATGTTAAAACGTGGCTCCACTTTCTGAAATAAATGCAGAAAAAGCTGAAAAAAAAACCCCACAAAACGTTTTATCCACGTCTACCACCGCCACAAATGTGTCATTAATAAATTTATTTTTATGAATTGGGGAGATCAGCCGCATTAAGACACGTGTAATGTGTGAAAACATTCGTCATGTTTGGGTGTCAGCTGCTGCATGTAGCATGTAGCAGGCCCTTGCGAGTTGGACCTCAGCACGGAAACACAGTCCACCAGTAAGAGAGGCAGCCAAAGCCGGCCCTAACCCGAGGATTCCACATCATGCATCTCCGCTCCACGCCGCAGACCGCCTCCGATTTAGAGCGCAGACCCTCACCTACTGGATGCAATTTGTCTCCGCCCGTCCACGCAGCGCAGGGCTGCAAAGTCCCGAGGAGCGAGACTCGCAAGATCCGCGAGAATGCGTGATTAGAAAGCGCTCCAAATGTAGCGGAAAGAAAACAAATGCAGATTCACTGAAAGTTTGTCGTTTGTGCAACTGCAATTGCTTTTTTCACCGTGTCAACATAGTGCATGAATAGAGCATTAATAAAATGACAGCCTAAAACTGTACTTAAAGAGATTTACAACCATTTACATGTTTCGGGTGGTATTAATGAGACAGTCAGGGCACAGAAAAGGGAGTGCCGCAGGGCTGAGCGAAAATGGCGCAAGTCAAAGCTCCAGATTCATAAAGAGATTTATAGAGAAAAGTTGTATATGTACAACCTCATTTTATGTAAAACAAGGGAAGGATTTTTTTCTGAAATAATTGTAAATTGCAGTAATAACTCGCGTGCTCTGTTTGCAACAGTAAACAGACTAACAAACCCTCCAATTCTGCTGCCATTAGAACTAATTTCCACAGCTAAGTGCAATGAGTTTGCAGTATTCTTTAATGACAAGGTTCAGGGCATTAAAAATGCCATAAATTCCACAGTGCAAATAATAACTTTAAAACCACCTACACATTTAGAGCTGACTCAGTTTGCACCTGTAACTGACAAAACTGTCCAAGAGATCATCACCAGTCTTCTACATGCTGCCTTGATGTGTTACCCACCAGATTTCTAAAGTCTGTTCTGAGCACTTTGTTAACACCACTCACTCACATAGTTAACATGTCGCTTCAATCTGGAACCTGGGCCTTGAAAACTGCGGTCATTAAGCCTCTCCTAAAGAAGAGCAGTCTTGATGCCTCAGTACTGAAAAATTATCGGCCCATCTCAAATCTGCCATTTTTAGGCAAAGTCCTCGAAAAGGTTGTTTACCAACAGCTCACTGACTTCCTCTTAATAAACAACTCATTTGATGTTTTTCAGTCAGGTTTTAGACCTCATCACAGCACTGAGACTGCTCTTATCAAGGTGACAAATGACATCCGCCTGAACACTGACGCGGGCAAAGCCTCAGTCTTAATTCTGTTAGATCTGAGCGCTGCTTTTGACACTGTCGATCATGGGATCCTCCTACAGAGACTAGAGGACTGGGTGGGCATCACTGGCACTGCCCTAAATTGGTTGAAGTCCTACCTTGAGGACAGAGAGTACTTTGTTGAGATTGGTAACTGTGTCTCAGACCATGTGAGCTTGACCTGTGGGGTGCCCCAAGGGTCAATCCTGGGACCCCTTCTGTTCAACCTCTATATGCTGCCCTTAGGTCAGTTAATACTCAGCACAAATGTGTCTTATCACAACTACGCAGATGACACTCAGATCTATGTCTCACTGACGGCAGGTGAATATGGACCAGTGGATTCACTCTGTCATTGCATCCAACAGATCAGCTTGTGGATGCAAAACAATTTTCTTCAGCTAAACTCAGACAAGACTGAAATCATCGTCTTTGGGCCGCAGAAACAGAGAGAAAGTGTCAGCAGTCACCTCCAGTCTCTCGCTCTAAAACCGACAAATCAAGTTAGAAATCTGGGGGTAATAATGGACTCAGACCTGAACTTAAACAGCCACATCAAATCAATAACATCAACAGCTTTTTACCACCTAAAAAACATTGCCAAAATTAAAGGTATAGTGTCTAAACCAGACTTGGAGAGACTTATCCATGCATTTGTCTCCAGTAGGTTAGACTACTGCAACGGCCTGTTCACTGGCCTCTCCAAACGAGCTGTAAAACAGCTGCAGTACATCCAGAATGCTGCTGCTCGGGTCCTGACAAGAACCAGGAAGTACGATCACATTAGTCCTGTGCTCAGGTCTCTGCACTGGCTTCCTGTGGCTCAGAGAATTGACTTTAAAGCAGCTCTGCTTGTGTTCAAGTCTCTCCACGGCCAAGCACCAAAGTACATCTCTGACATGTTAGTGCCATATGAACCATCTCGCACTCTGAGGACCTCAGGGACCGGCCTCCTGCAGGTGCCTAGAGTCAGGACTAAACATGGGGAATCAGCATTTCAGTTTTTTGCAGCTAAAATCTGGAACAGTCTCCCCGAAGATGTGAGACAGGCCTACACTCTGACAATGTTTAAATCCAGGCTAAAAACAGTTCTCTTTAGACGTGCATACGACTGAAAGATCTATCTGCACTCTTCTCTTTTAAAGTACTTTATTTTAAAATGATTTTAAAATGATTCTGTGTGTCTTTTTGTGTTTTGTGATTTTAATGCAACTTTTCCTGTTTATGTAAAGCACTTTGAATTGCCCTGTGTACGAATTGTGCTCTACAAATAAACTTGCCTTGCCTTGCCTTGCCTTGCCTTGCCTATTGATTGTAAACATTTGCCTTCTGCTTAACAAAAAGTTTAATACATGTCATTAGGTCCGAGTTAACAGTTTTTGTTTTGGAAACCCAGATGGAGTTCGTGTTCTCTTTCCTGTTTGGTGCGATCTAAACTGTGGGGCTTGATTCGGTCGGACTCTGGCACAGAAGAAAAAAGACTTCATCTGCAATTCTGTCGGAGAGCGGTGGAGTGGAGGAGCCGAGGCGCAGACCTGCGCAGAGCTTGCGCGGGATGTGGAACGGGCTTCATTCATTTCGATGGCTGCGTGAGTTCTGCGCAGTGCGTGGCGCAGCGGAGACGCATGATGTGGAATTTGGGGTTAAGTGAACCAATCTGAGGGACCAGGTCTAGTGGAAACACAGCTTATGGCTTGAGTGCTCAGAAAATTCTGTTTTCACCTACCCCTTATCCCCGTCACATCCTGTGCTTAGCTGTGATTATTTGAGGAATGAAGACTCAGAGTGATACATGTAATGTTAGAAAATGTCACATAACCATGTTTTAAAAAATGGTTGATGCTTGTGGTAAAATGTCACTATAAAGAGGCGGAGCTTATCAGTTCTGCAGTTTTGAACAGGAAGTCAGTGAACCTGTTTCATGAACAAAATGTAAAATGCTAATCTACTATTGAATGAGACTGTTGCCCCCACGACCCGGCCCTGGATAAGCGGAAGAAGATGGATGGATAATCTACTATTCTACTGTCTTATACTTCATTACTAGTGTAGTTGTGCAGCAGAAGTGGTGCATGTTTGGGACAAGGCTTAACTGAGTGAAAACAAGTTATTGCTTGTGCCCTTTTGAAAAACGGTCTAACTTAAAAAAAAAAAGAAAAAGAAATCCTCCCAAAAATCTTCCATTAGACCTGTAATGAAACAAAACACAACAAGAGTCAAGATGATTTGTGTTGCCAGGTGAACAACATTTTTACATGACTAATTTTGCCGCTCATTCGGAATGTTGTGGTCCATTTTTCAAACAAAGGAATGTCTCTGCATAACGTCTATTGCTCGGCTTGGGTTTATCCCATGGACTGTATAAAAATCACTGGACATCTAGAACCTGCTGCCGCCGCGTTCCAAGTGGGAAGTGACCATGGAGGCTGTTCTGGCTCCTTCAAGCTGAGCTTCCTTCCATTTTCTATTGGAACATTGGTGCTGTTACTCTGTAACTGCCGTTTACTCTGTAACTGCCCTGTCAAGCTCAACATCTTGGAACGAAAATGTCCCTTTTGACACACTCTACATGATCCTGGGGCTTTTTCCTGTTATGTTCTTCATAAATCAAGTTATTAGCAATAATAACTGACCAATCAGGTGCTTCCTTTTCCAGAGGCCAGTTTTCACATTGCATTAGCAACAGATTTGATTGACAGCTAGTGCGGCTTGTTGACACCATCTCCTCCCGCCGAGGGGTAGAAACCATTAACAACCTCTCTCCTGATTGGTCCGTGGTTGCCAGGATACGGGCACTCAGATTTCTAAATATGGTGTCTCCATGTTAGCTGCTACAACTGCTAGCCGCGATTGGCTTCATTTGGCTGGAGCTAAACCTTATGGTTGACCTCATACTCCGGATGTCCAGTGATTTTCTATGGTTTATCCACTGCATGGCTTTGACTTTATCTAATATTTATTACATTATGGGTGATTTTATTGCACAAACATTCTTGAAAAATTATTATTATTACTGCAAGTTCTCACCTCCAGATTTGGCCTATAACTTGGTTTGGTAGGGTGCGGTTGGTGGAGATAGATCATTTTAATCAGGGCAAAACAATCACAAATGGATACAAGAAAACTCCACCAGAACAATTACAGCACACCTTAAAGTCCGAGCCCTAATGACTTAGGACTAAACTAGGACTCTACTTGAGCTGTACCAGTTTGGTAATTATGCATTTAATAGTTTTCCTTTTTGGAACCCCAGCAAATATGCTAATGTCAAAGTTCCATTCAACCTGCTAATTAACCATGCAAGGCCTATTAGAATTGCTAAAGTTCACCTAATGCAGGAGGACGGAAATAGGTAAATTAAGTCACCTCAGCCCGCACGGGTTTTTATTCAAATATGAATTATGGATTTTCTCTTTCGTAGACGGCAAGGGTGGTAAAAATCCATCAGTAATCAAAATAAATAGCACATACAGCAAGGTAATGCACCTTAATGAGGAACTGCATGCTAAAACATGCTTTTACAGCTGCAAATGGAAAATGTGCCAAAGAAAATGTATAAATTATCATTAAATTAACTATAAATGGTCGTTAAGCCACATTATGAAACAAATGCTTAGGTTAACTACGGCTCTATAAGAAACTATTAACAAATGACTAGAAAATAAGACTGGCATTGTTTTAGTGAATTAAATGTATAATTGTTTATTTATGATGAACATAAATAAACAATTATTGTTAGCTTTTGAGGCAAGGCACTACATGTCACACACACACACACACACACACACACACACACACACACACACACACACACACACACACACACACACACACACACACACACACACACACACACACACACACACACACACACACACACACACACACACACATAGCTATAGATATATAGCTATAGATATAGAGATAGATTTATCTATACATATAATAGATCTGGTTCCTTATTTGAAAGATAAAAGACAGCAAAGAATACTGCTCCTCAGTCAGTCTACAGTTAAAAATCTTTCAGGTTTAATTTTTCTAGTACTTTAAACCAATTTATTTCAGAATCTTAACACTAGTAAATGGACCCAAGTCAGATTTTGACCCCTGTTGCTTTCTTAAGAGGCACAGGCTTTAGCTGCTGAGTCTCGGTGGTTAACCATCCAAAGCAATAAAATTTGTGTTATTCCAAATATTAAAGAGAAATTCTATCTCTATTTGACCACATGTATTTATTTATTTATTTGATTGCTTGGGACAGTGCATGTTAATGGACATACATGATACAACATGGATAGAAACACACCGGATTGTAGCTGAAGACTATTTTCCATCCGTTTTCCCAAGGGGCTGGTTTTCATGCATTTCCAGTTATGACAGAGCACAGAGAGACATCATACAAACGACATTAAAGATTGTGTCAAAAGACCAGGGCCAAAACCTTCAAACAGGAACACCATTCTTGCACCACGCCTTCAAGAATCTGCACTGCACAGACACAGCTTTCTAACTGAACTGAATAGGGTTGTCAAAAAAGTAGTATCAAAACTAGATACTCATTTGAACAAGTATTGATACTGATACTTTTTAACATACATAAATCAATCAAACAAACCACACAGCCAATAGCTCCACTGCAGGTTTAGAGGGGACCGGTGACGACTTCAAGGCGTGGGACGCCTGCCGGGGTTTACCTACAAGGTAAACAACATAATAGGAGAAAAAGTAAGAATGTCTGTTCATCCACGTCTGTATACATGATATATATGTGTGTGTGTGTATGTATTTGTACATGTATGTATGCATGTATAATGTTGGTAAATGATGGTATTGACAATCCTGAGATGCTACTGTAAATATTTTATTGCCATAATTTTAAAAAATGCCCTCTCACTTGCGTCTAAGTTCACAGCATTAAATGAAAAAAAAAAACAAAACACACAAAAAAATCCATATATTGTAATGTACAAGCTGTAACATTAGTTTATTGATTGAGAAAACATACTGATACTGAAAATAATGCATAAATAGTACAAAATCAGTTAACGCTTTAGATTAGGGTTCCTTCAAATCAATGATTGATTGATTGATTGATTAGGGTTCCTTAGTTATCTGTTTATGAGCACTTATAAGGCATTTACGACCATTTATCACATGATTATGAAAAAACATACATTTAAGCAGCTTATTGATGTTCTGTCCATGCCGTTTTATTTACACATACATGTTTTTGGTTATTGACTTTTTAACATTTATAAAGTATCATAAGTGCATAAATAAATATAAATAGTTTACTAAGGAACCTTAATCCAAAGCGTTTCCTGAATAGATCAACAATACTATTTTAAATTTTCATAGTAGGAGCACATGCCAATACTACTACTGTTTTCAATCAATCAATCAATCAAACAACTGAACAAAAGTGAATTAAAAGACGTGAAAACAAGAAAATGTATATTATATTGTAGTACCAAAATTGAGTTTCGAATTTTAGCAGGGAATATATTTGGTATAGGGGATATACATTTTCAGCCCATTGCAATTCTTCTCGAGGTTCATCCTAAGCTGCTGTCTCATATTAGCGGATCAAACACCTCAGAAGCCGATTAAAATCATTCAAAAGAACAGTAGATTCAGCTCTGCTCCATCTACACCTCACCTCGGGCTACTTCCTGTATCGCGTTTTGCAGCAACAGCAGAAATCCCACCTCTAACTTTTTTAATTACACCCTTGAGAAGTGCAGTTGACCCACTCAGCGCTGTCTGGCTCGTACAAACGGTGCCGCCCTGGGACACCCGCGGGTCATCCTCTGCACTCGCCCCCCAAGGGACGCTCTCTTCTGCGATGAGACTGGAAGTGGGGGGTACGACCCATGAAGACGTCCGCCCCTCTCCTCCTCTGGTCCTGCTATAATTTAATCCTCAGAGCTTTGAGACAGTTGACGTTTCTATAAGTGGTCGTTGAAGAAACATGTATGCGCTCCCAGTGAGGTCATCTGCGTTTGAAACAAGGGGATGTGCGTTATTAAATATTATATGTCTAAGAATTCAACTATTATTCTGTGTTTCTTCCTCAATTTAATCAAAATGTGGTTGGTTGGCAAATGATGACGCCCTGCCCCCCTCTCATCTGCAGTGAGGGGATAATTTGGGTAAATATGAGTCCTAGGGAGATGTAAATGATTTCTTTTGGTGAATGCAAATTAAAGCTGCTTTACCCGGATTCAAACTGCAAAATTTGCACGTGTGTATTTAAATCTAACTCGTTCCCAGCTCTCACAAACCCTTTGGCACATAATGTTAATATTCACTTGCGTGAATTTTTGGGGGCGTTCACAACAGCATTTTTCATATACAGCAAACAGAAACAGTTTAGAGCTGCAAAATTTCCTTCCAACAACAATAAAAACTGCTAACCCTGTTGTTTAGACGTGTTCTGAATTTTTTTTTTTTTTTTTAATTGGTTTGACAATTCGTAGATTCATATATTTCTTTTTGTCAAAATGTAAACTTCAAACAGAATCTTATTATTTAAACATACATCGCAAATCTAATCTAAATTGCAATTCTGGTCAGAAAAATCACAATTAGATAAAAAAAAATCTAGCCTTTAAACATGCTCTTGAGTGCCTTAAATTTGCCATCTCATTAAAAAAAAAAAAAGTTTCTTATTCATTCTATGACCTGTGCTTCAATCACTATGAAATGACACTTACTGAGTGCATCCAGCCAGCAGATGGCGCCAGCGCAACATACAATCTAGTGAAGTTAGCGCTGAAAAGACGTCATTGCGCAGATTTGCTGCAGCAGTGATCGTGTTTAGAGGCAGAAATGTTCAGAACGAGTTTAGTGATGATTTAAGGACTAAGTGATGCATGAAGTCTGAAAATACATCAGAAAATCACAGAAGTTCAGCAGGAAATGTGTTTGACGCACAGAGGGGGGAGGATTTTCTAATAAACATTCCTCAAAACAGCGTGAATGCACCTGAATGCTACTACAGGTTTGTTTTTGATGACGTGACGTTGTTAGAACATGGTTAAAAGCTCAAAAAAAGTCACTGTAGCAGAATATGTGTCCTTTACTGAATAAAAAAACAGCCAATCACAAAACAGGAGCATATTATAACCAGCTTCTTAAGTCGACTGGTCAACTATAACATAACTTACTCTGTCCTCATCAGAGTGATATCCATTTGGAGTTTGCCAATTATCAATCAAAACCAGAACTAGACTAATACAGTTTGCAACTATAATCAGAAAAGCATGTGTATGTGACCTATTTTCTGCAGGTAAACATTAACAAACTTCAGATATTTACTTCTATGTATCTGCCAATATCTTTAAGATGAAGAACAGCAAATAGACCACGTCCAATTTAGACCCCTGTTGCTTTCTTAAATGGCACAAGCTCTACCTGCTGAGTTTCACAGCTCCACCAATCAAACGCAACACCATTTTGTTTTTAAGACTCAAATCGTTGGAGGTGGAAATTGCTAGTTAATATTTTCAGCCGCACCTTCTTTCTTTCTCTATTTCATGCCCCTAAACATTCTCTGGAGAAAGCGAACACACAACGCATTTTCACCGAGCTTTCACAAGGACATTTTGTAATTCACAGGTAAAATACTGCCCACATTCAGTGCTGTTTGTTCTGATTTGCTGCTGCCTCTGAGTTCACGCAGTTGTTATATTTACCGATGTTAAGTATGCAAAGCATGTGTGAGCGCTTCTCTGTGACTGATTTGGTCAGACTCGGTGCGCCTCAGTCTGAGCTCTGACCTTTTGTGTACCATTTCATGCATTTCTCCATACGCGCAGAGAACCCGACCCGAGCTATTTGCATCCACGTGTTACTGCCATCCAAATCATTTATTCACCTCGCGGCCTGCAGCATGACTTCTGCATCTGTGGCTTATTTTAACCCAAGGGACAGGCTTATACACACAATAAACTATACTTTTTATCATGCGAGTCACAGCACACCGGCACCAAGCACTTTATCATCACAGTCTGCAGTGTGAAGACGAGGGGACAGGAGGTGGGCTAGGGGTTCAACCAGACTCCTTTTAGAGCACTGGGAGAAGGAACTGTAGATATTTACAACAACTACGCATTAATGGGGAAATGCCTGAGTGATAAAGTGGTAGTATGATTTAGTAGTCCACACGACACTTGGGTTTGACCTTTCTTTGGGGACAGCAGTGGTCTTGCAGTGGCAGCAGATGTTGAAGAGTTTTTCTTACTTTTCTATTATGCTATTTTCAGGTGTTTAGTATGAAACTACAAGAACAGTTTCTTTCCCTCTGCCGCTGGACTCATGAATATCACATGTTACTTTAATAATGTAAATAATACCATTCGACCGTTTGCGCTGCAAGTTTGCTGTGCTGTTCTGATCTCGCGTCCTTGTATATATATTTTATTCAATTTTTATTCTACACATATTTCATTTAGCATGTCGTTATTTTATCTTATTTTAACAAAGTCTATACTATATACCTTTCTACTTTATTATTCATTGTTATATGTTGTACTTTATAGCCAAAGCAAGTTTCTAGTTTGTGAAACTTGGAAATAGCAATAAAAAACCTTTCTGATTCTTTTTGGTTCTGATATTGGAGGAAAACTGGCCCAGAGTGGTCGAAGTAGAAGGCAGACAAAGTCTTGCACCAGATGAGGTTTATTAAAAAGACTATTGTTGTGACTTTAACTTTACTGAATTACAACATAAACTGTTTATACTTCTGAACTTCGTGTACACGACTACACTGAGGTCCTTGATGAATGTCTGAACCGGACTGCTTTTACATCCTTCCACCAAGACCCTCCCCCAGGACAGTACAATTAACTCTCAGTAACACTTAGACTTTCACATTACATAAGTTATTACTGTAACATGTATTTCTTAATGTGGTTCTAAGCCCCATACATTTAAAGTGCTTAAAATTAAACTATAAACACAAAGAAACGTAATCAAAATACAATAATAATTCAGTGATAATTTAACTGAAATTAAAAAAAACATAACTGAGCGTGTTAGTTTAGCTGTATATAGCAATGATAGTAAATTAAGGTGACTTATGGGACAAAGTAACACACATATGTAGACCATTATTTTGTATGCTATTCGTTTCAAACTGTAATATTGATCTAAAATTGCTTATTATTAGAAACTGTTTCATCGACTTCCTGTTTAAAACTAAACACTACGAGTGTGTTCATGCTTGTTGTTATTTGGTCCTAAATTTAGCCCATTTTAGTCCTGATGTGGACTTGGTTTGGTCCATTTTAGTCAGGTTTAATTTTGACTTTTGTCCTGGTTTATTCCCAGTTTTGCTGTTTTGATTGTAAGTGTGAGCAGGTCCCCATTTCACTTTTCAATAATGTTTTTTTTACTGTTGAAAAAGGAATTCTTGAACCTCGCATGTATGAGCCGGAGTGAGAATTTTTACAAGTAATTGCAAGTAAGTAAAGCGTTGTGGGTGAAGATAGGGGGTAAATGAAAACGGACATTTTCTGAGCACACAAGGATCAAATGCAGGACAATACAGGTACATTCACGAATCAATCAGAAAACACATACAATGATTGAACAAATGGTTTTGCCTAACATCTCCCTTTTGATATTACATTAGGGTTGAACATTATTATGTCACAAAATATGTTATAAATGTTTGAATTACATACTTTTGAGATTTTAAAATGTCTTCTATCAGACCAGTGTTTGTTGGTTGTCAAACTTGCTGCAAACTGCTGCCATTATCAGTCACTCAATGGACATACGTTTAAATTCTGGGCCAAATCAACAAACCATATTCATAGACACTGATTGGTTATTCAGTTAATTGTGAACTAATTCAGTTATTGAATAATTTTTATCTTGAGTTTAAACATTCTAATGGGCTGGAAGAAGAAATATTATTATTATAACTCAGACAGAGTAGTAATTACTTCAAAATTACAGGAAATTTAGCATTTTCTTGCTAGAATAATTAGTCAGCACAATGATCATTAGTTTCAGCATGTTCTGTTCATGTTGTTATAAAAGAAATTGTACTTGACTCATGGATCATAACAAAAACTACTAAAATTGTACTTTTAAGCCAGGTCTTATCCATGCTCACATCAGTTAAAAACAATAAATTTTTTGCTGTATATTTGTGATGGAGGACAAATATAACTCATAGAATTAGTAATTTTACAATGGATAATGGGTCTTCTGGAGTAAACAAGGCATAGCTTAGATGTTTTCTTCTGTTTTTTTCTGAGTTATAGTTATAGCTCAATGCCTACAAGTGCTGATCGTATTCCAATGCATGTAAAAGCACTTCATCACAGTCTGCAGTGAGGTTACATGGGGGCACAGCGGGTGGGCTACGGGTGCAGAAGAGCCCTATTAGGACAGAATATCCCAAAGAATACGCTGTTCTTTACCCAATTTTATTATACATATATGAAGAGATGATGAGACCGAATCCCCTTATGTTTGGAGATTACAACATGGCGATAAGATTAGGGATCATTTTAATTCACTCAAAGCAGCCAGGCATTTTCCTCCTGCTTAAATTCAAGCCTGGGGGGAAATCCGTGGCTAACAGCCCCGTAGTGGTTTGAGCTGGGTTTTCTGTCAAAGGACATCTCCGCTGAGGGAAAGAAAATAAAATAAAAATTGTGAGAGAAGCAAGTGGAGGACAGAGACTGCTTCCTGGTGTCATCTCTAACTGGGCTGGGAGAGAGGAGCTCCTCAGGTGCAATGATAACGGGGCTGTCAGTGGAGAAGTACAGAGCCGGCGTGTCAGCTTCAGTAGAGCAGGGAGTCACTGATCGCCGATCAGTGTCTCACTCCGACCTTTTTTTTAGGTTGTGTCCAGCGGTGTGGCTCCCGAAAAACCCCTCAAGTCTTCAACGCGGGATAGTTCAACGCAAGATAGTTCAACGTAAGATAGTTCAACACAGGATAGTTCAAGCCAGGATAGTTTAACCCAGGATAGTTCAACACCAAGGATAGCTCAAGGCAGGATAGTTCAACACAAGGTAGTTTAAGGCAGGATAGTTAAACACAAGATAGTTCATCGCAGGATAGTTCAAGGCAGGATAGTTCAATACAGCATAGTTAAACTCAAGAGTGTTCAACACAGGATAGTTCAACAGAGGATAGTTTAACACAAGATAGTTCAATGCAAGATCGATACGAGAAAGTTCAACACAGGATGGTTCAATCCAGGCGCACCAGAAAACGATGACCCACACAATAAAGATTAATTAAAAACACTATTATTTACATGGTCAGGGTTAGTGTTCAGAGCCGTGTTCAGATAATTGATTAAGTCTACTCTGTGTTATCTCGTGAACCTGCAGTACACTGGTGTGATAAGGTAAGTAATCTACTCAAAATACATGCCGTGTATTGAGTGTAAGGGTAACTTGCTTTCTATAGTGATGGGAAAATAAAAGGCAGCGAGTCAAATAAGTTAAAAGCAAGCTTCATAAAAATTCTATTACTATTGCTGTTTATTAAAAAAAAGAAAAAACACACACATGAAATCTTTTGAGATATTTAGATTTTAGACTTTGTTGTCCACAAAAGGAATTTCTTCTCCACAAGCACAGAGCTAGTTTAACCAATACACAAACAGCCACAACAACAACAACACAACAATACAAGTACCATCTACATTTTGGTTGGTTTTTCATTATTGTTAACAAGTAAACAGGCATATAGTGCACTGCAGACTCAAGCTACAATGCCTTGGTGGAGGACTCTACGTTCTAATTACTTGCAGTTGGAGCTTATATTTCTTTAATGTCCATCTCCCATATTGCCCTTTTCTTTTCCCTGAGGAGAGTAAATAATCTGTGAGTTTGATGACTAATGGGCCCTTCCATTAACAGAGCCGTCTCTCCACATTATCATGTCTGACCTTCAGCTTGAATAAAGACGGGAGCCGCCAAATGACACCTCTGCACTTTACAGCTCTCACAATACAGAAAATGGAAGCTCTAATCTATTATATATGGCATTGATATACATTGTAGTTTTTTAGCATTGTAGTTTTTGTTTAGATTTTTGGGCCAATAATTTGAGGGGCATTGATATCTACATGCTTTATAAAATTAAAACACAAATGCAATGGCATCAGAATAAGACCAGATCCCATAACATTTTTAGACTTTCAATATTCACACATTATATGATGGACTCTGCAAGGCTTTCTATCCTGTTTTTTTTTTCTTTCTTTCTTTTGGGGTCATTATAACAATAATTCCAAGAAGCCATTTTGTTCTTAAGAAAAATGTTAATTGTATCGGGGGTGGCTGCAGTCTGAAAACTATTTCCATGTTGCCCTCAAGGTATAAAAAAAGGTTGCTTGTGGAAACAATGCACATTAAAAGCTGATCTTAAACACACATCCTAAACACCTTTTAAAAATGTATGTAACTTTTCTTGTGGGGGTCACTAGCTGCTTGTCATTATTGCTTTGCCTGGAATTATCCACAATATGGTATTTAACTATAATTTAATTTTGCATTCAGTCACTTAACGTTTTGTTCTTCAAAAAGTACAACCATTCTTACTGTGAGTGGGCTTGTCTCTCCACAGAACTGACCTGTAACTTGTGCTAATCACCACCCAAACCCTAACTAAACTCTTAAAGAGTGAAATGTGGTGATCTAGATCTTGATTTCTTTTATAGGTTATCAATATTTCTAGACATTTTATATGTGTTTTTCTTTACTCAAGGGCAAGATTTGAAATCAAAACCTTTAGGCAGGATGTCAACATAAATATGCTCAAATGTAACCCATCAAACAATCCAAAAAGTACTTTTTATTTTACAGTCTTTTTCCAAAATAAATAAAATTGAAAATAGTGGCAGAGAAAGCGTAGATACGTGCTATAAAATGTTGTAGTAAAGTACATTTCTACCACTGGAACACATCTATAAAAATAAATTATGCTAGAGGTGAGACACTGCAGGTGAATAGGAAAAAAAATCTTATTTTTAAAGATATCAATTTGAAACTTCTCCTGTAATTTACTTAAATATCATGTACCTTTTTCATATAGAAATAAGGCATTTTATGTGTGAAAATGGCCAAATTTACACATATTGAGCCATTGTGTACACACATTCGTAACAAAAACCCTATCAGAGGAGATTTTGGATTTCTCAATTCGTTTTTGAGTAAACTAGATCTGAATGAAGATTGGCCTAAAAAAAATGTCCCCTAATTTTTTGTCTCAAAGCTTTGAATTAGACATCAAAATTGTAACATTTTGTGTGTTGGAGCTACTTTAGGGGTGATCTTTATGTCTTTGTGGAAGAAAAATGCATTTTAAGAAGTTTTGAAGTTACAATGTCCCAGAGAAATCTATGGATGAAGTGGATTACATGAAATAATAAAACATCTTTAGGAGCAGATTGGACAAGTCTGTTGTTTCCCAGTGAAAACCTATATGTTGAGAGAGCAAACTGACAAAAACAAAAGGTTTTGCTTATAGTGTCTTACCTCACTGACACACTATGGAAAATTCGCAAAAGCAATGACAGCTCTTTGCAAGTCACATAGTGCATCTTTAACTTTAAATATAAACAAGAAATAAATAAACTAAAATATTATCAGCGCATCGTTTCATTAGAGCAATAGCACTTGTTCTTGTTTGTTTGAGTATTTGTTTTTCTTCTCAATTCTTCTTTTTCCCCCCAAACTCATGATGCCCCTACAGGCAAAAGGGGACCAGGGAAAACGAGTGCAAGCTGATCTCCACAGAGAGTCTCCTCCATTGTCTGTCAAAACCTCGCCCGGTGCCAAAAACAACCACAGCGAAACGTGCAAGCATCTAGTCTGCTAGAAAGGACATTTCTCGTCTCGTTCTGGGCTGCTGTTCAACCGTAGGCAGCCGGCTTCATGCTTGTACGTGTGGGATGTACAACTCTATATCATACGCTGCTTTCAGTCAGCCTTTTGTGTGTCTTTGTGCATGTCTCCTATGGACTCAGCAGCCAAACACATCTCATACAGCAATGTGCAAAGATTTTAGAGAGGTGAGAAAATCGCTGTTAACATTTTTGTAACACCTTTGTATTAAGAAAATCCCAGAAACAGAAATGGGAGAAAGAAAACAAGGGAATCATTTGTTTTGGACCTGGAAAACAGAATAGACAGTATTTATTTTTTATTTTAAATAATTTTAAACCGAAAAGCTCAGACATTAAAGGTGAAGTAAGTACGTTTTCATGGCATTAAATGTCTCTACTTTGCATGTGTTCGGTAACGCTTTAGATTAAGGTTCCTTAGTTAACGATTTATAAGATGTTAATAAGCACTAATAGTTTGTTTATGCACTTATAACGCCTTATACATGTTTATAATCCATCTCCCAAAACATGTTTGAGTGAATAAACCACATGTACAGAGCATCAATGAGCTGCTTATTACATTATTTTCAATTATCACGCTAATAAATGCTTGTAAATGCCTTATAAGTGCTTATAAACATATAACAAGTGCTTATTAATGCATTATAAATAGTTTTCTAAGGAACCTTAATCTAAAGCATTACCCATGTGTTCAAGTCAATATGCCTCAGTAACCCTGGAAAACATATATTCTTACTGTGCAGGATCGCCTCTTTACATTTTTTGTAAGTATTACATAAAAAGTTTTATAAATGACCTGTAACTTGACCTGTGATTTGGCCTGTGTATCTTCATAAGTTTAATGCTTCATTGTGGAGCAAAAAAGTTACATTGTGCATATTAACTTTGGTCATTAAAGGCACTGGACCTGATTTTTGAAACGTGAAAAGCAGAATAGTTCATGCAAACAATTTTTTGCATGTAATAAAGTCAAATCTGTGTTGCCCCAGCACATATGTACTGTAAACGTATCTGTTTGGGTGAAAATTAGTCCACAACTTTTACTGTGCATAGTTTTACAGTGCGTTTTATTCTATTAGAAGCAGGAAGCGCGTTGTTAGAATGCTAATATTTGAACTGTGGACTGCTGTAACGCGTAACAGTAACAGTTTTCATCTTTCAGGTTATGGTTAAAATCATGTACAAGGCTTTTGAGGGTCCGTTCACCCTTTTGAACCCAGTTTAATTTTGATGTAGACTTGGTTTGATCCGGTTTTAGCCCTAGCTTTTCTTATGTTTAGTTCCTGGTTTAGTCTAGTTTAATCCCAATTTGAATATGGTCACCTTAAAAAATAATAATAATAAAATAAATAAATAAATAAATAAATAAATATATATATATATATATATATATATATATATATATATATATATATATATATATATATACCTAAGAAGTACAGCAAGTACCTAAGAAGTACAGCTAGATGCCCATACCTGAAGCACTCGAAACTGCCAAGCAAAGGCTCCAAGCCTTGGCCAGCCGCCTAAAGAGATACACGAAAGATAATGAAGCCAGACGAATAAACAGGCTGTTCGCAACTCAACCTGCGAAAGTGTACTCTCAATGGCAGGGTAATAACAACAGAGCAGACCCACCAAGGCTGGAAACTGAGGGATACTGGAAGAGTATCTGGGAAAAGGAGACATCACACAACAGCGATGCAAAGTGGCTCGTGGCTCTGAGAGAGGACCACAGCAACCTCCAAGAACAGAATCCAGTCACCATCACAGTGGCAGATATCCAAGAAAGAGTCTCAGGCATGAAAAACTGGACAGCCCCCGGCCCAGACATGATCCACGCATACTGGCTAAAGAAACTCACTGCTCTCCATGAACGCCTAGCAGCACAAATGAACCAGCTGCTGAGGGACGGGACTCACCCTGAATGGCTAACCGAAGGGCGCACGATCCTGATCATGAAGGATCCCTCCAAGGGTACAGTCCCATCCAACTATCGGCCAATAACCTGTCTCTCCACAACATGGAAGCTCATGTCAGGCATCCTCGCGGCTAAGATAAGTGGGCACATGGACCAATACATGAGCAAAGCACAGAAGGGCATAGGCAAAGACACCAGAGGAGCCAAACACCAACTCCTGGTTGACAGAACAGTCGCCCAAGACTGCAAAGCCCGACACACCAACCTGTGCACTGCCTGGATTGATTACAAGAAAGCCTACGACTCAATGCCACACACATGGATCACTGAGTGCTTGGAGATGTACAATATCAATAGGACGCTAAGGGCCTTCATAGCAAGCTCAATGAAGCTGTGGAAGACCACCCTGGAGGCCAATGGCAAGCCACTTGCACAAGTGACCATCAGATGTGGCATATACCAAGGAGATGCACTGTCCCCACTGCTGTTCTGTATAGGTCTGAACCCCCTCAGCCAGATAATCAACAAGACTGGCTATGGATACCGACTCAGGAATGGGGCCACCGTCAGTCACCTCCTCTACATGGATGACATCAAGCTGTATGCTAAGAGTGAGCGAGACATCGACTCACTGATCCACACGACTAGGATCTACAGCACTGATATCGGGATGTCATTCGGGCTGGAAAAGTGCAGTCAGATGGTAACAAAGAGAGGGAAGGTAGTCCACACAGAAGGGGTCTCACTCCCAGAGGGAACAATAGCAGACATTGAGGATGGGTACAAATACCTTGGAATACCACAGGCAAATGGCAACCTCGAAGGGGCAACGAGGAAAGCAGCAACTGCCAAATACCTCCAGCGAGTAAGGCAAGTCCTAAGAAGCCAGCTCAATGGCAAGAACAAGTCCCGGGCGATAAACAGCTACGCCCTGCCAGTGATCAGATACCCTGCAGGCATAATAAGATGGCCAAAGGAAGAGATACAGACCACAGATGTTAAGACACGAAAGCTCCTGACCATGCATGGAGGGTTCCATCCCAAATCCAGCACCCTGAGACTGTACACTAGCCGTAGGGAAGGAGGCCGTGGACTAGTGAGCGTGAGAGCCACTATCCAGGATGAAACATCCAAGATCCACAAGTACATCAAGGATAAGGCCCCAGATGATGATGTGCTCAGTGAATGTCTCAGGCAATGGGGAACAGAAGGTGAGGTGCCGGAGGAGGGACCATCATGGGAGGACAAGCCCCTACATGGGATGTACCACCGGAACTTAACTGAAGTGGCTGATATCAAGAAATCCTATCAGTGGCTAGAGCGGGCCGGACTAAAGGACAGCACAGAGGCACTCATCATGGCTGCACAGGAACAGGCCCTGAGCACCAGAGCGATAGAGGCCCAGATCTACCACACCAGACAAGACCCACGGTGTAGGCTGTGCAAAGAAGCTCCTGAGACAGTCCAACACATAACTGCAGGGTGTAAGATGCTGGCAGGGAAAGCATACATGGAACGCCACAACCAAGTGGCTGGTATAGTGTACAGAAACATCTGTGCGGAGTACGGACTGGAAACCCCAAGGTCAAAGTGGGAAACACCTCCAAAGGTGGTAGAGAATGACCGAGCGAAGATCCTGTGGGACTTCCAGATACAGACTGACAGAATGGTAATGGCAAACCAACCAGACATCGTGGTGGTGGATAAAGAGCAGAGGAAGGCAGTTGTGGTTGATGTGGCGATACCAAGTGATGGCAACATCAGGAGAAAGGAACATGAGAAACTGGAGAAATACCAAGGGCTCAGAGAAGAGCTGGAGAAGGCCTGGAAGGTGAAGGCAAAGGGGGTGCCCGTGGTGATCGGAGCACTTGGGGCAGTGACCCCCAAACTGGAGGAGTGGTTACAACAGATCCCTGGAGGAACATCAGACATCTCAGTCCAGAAGAGCGCAGTGCTAGGAACAGCTAAGATACTGCGCCGAACCCTCAAGCTCCCTGGCCTCTGGTAGAGGACCCGAGCTCAGAGATGGATGTGACCACCCGCGGAGGGTGAGCAGGGAATTTAATTATATATATATATAGCCGCAGATATGTAATTGTGATTGATCAATAATGATTCTGATGCAAATAGAAGCCAAACCCATTGTGTTTACAGTGACAAAAAAGTGGAGGTTCATGATGATTTGAGTACTTCCAAATCAGCTTTTCTCCATGTTTGTTTCTTATTTTGTGGATTAAGTCTTTCCTTTATTCAGTGCTTTTCCTGCCTGCAGGACTTCTGCACCCGGCTGTACATTTTATTACTCCGTGTAGTGCACACGGAACCACCCACGAATCAATACCTTTCAGATACAAGGCATGAAAATGATGATAAATAGCGGCGTGTTTACTTGATCTATGGCTGTGTGTGTGTGTAGTTTGCATGTGTGGAGATTGTCTCCAGGGCTATACACAGGTGCAGACAGACGACTTACAATTTCACATTTCTTAAATCCTTATTAGCCGAGTCTTAATTAAAAGCTGAGATTACTTTGCGGCATAAGTAGCAAGGATTAAGAATTTAAAAAGTCAACTTGATTCACCGTGATGCCGCACCTCCAAAACTCTGGCAGTGTACAATGTATAAATATATCATTATCTTGTGTTTAATTTGCATCTGCTACCTGTAATTATGGCTGTTATTTGCATTTGCATTATAATTTTAAAGAGAACAAAATGTTTAACTTTGGTACTTATTCAAATCATTGTTTAGAGAAGGGCAGTTACACACAAGATTAGCATAACGTTTACTGCAATACTCTACTTGTAAAGACAACACAGTTTGATGCAGTACTAACTTTTCTGGACAACGCCTATAAAACAATTTTGAAGAAATAGTATCTCATGCCAATACTACTAATCAATCAAAACTTTATTTTTGTCTCAAAGTGGTGATTTTCTCAAAGTGGTCCATGCATTATTAAAACAATCATTATTTCACTTTGATAGACCTATACTTTATGGCACTTGTTGAACGAGGAACAATTATACTTAAGTTGGGCTCTGTCATTTTTCTGATGAAAGGTCTGCAACTTACTTTTCTTCATCTAAATTGTAGTCTGCTGTTTTGTCGACATGCTCCACAGTGTTAAATGTGTCTCCACAGAGAACAGCAGATGATGCAAAGAAGCCAAGTCACATCTGTCGAGAAGCAGCAGGTTTACCTTCAGAAATGCAAGATAATCGATGCCATACATTCAAGGCAAATCTGTAACATCTAACTGGAAACATACAGGTGTAAAAGGGCCCTTTCTTGTGTATTTTTGCCTATATTGTCTACTTTAGAAAGATAAATTACAACCATTGTAACAAGGACAACAAATGAAGCAGGCATTTGGTGGCCCTAAAAAGACTTTGGCTCTGGCCCTCAATTTGACAAACTAAAAAATCTGAGGCAAACTGGAGAGAGAAAGTGACTCTCGGTCTCTAGAGATGCAGGTAATTTTTTCATTAGCATTTACATGTTTGTCTTCAAAGTGTTTTGTTTTTTTTGTAAAGGGGGGTTTGAGAGTCCTCCTCGGCGACAGAGAACCACTGCAATTCCTTATGCCAGGACGAGCGACTAACCTACACTTTGAGTTACTGTGGCATCAGTTGTTCAGGCAGATTCTCTCTCTCTGGTCCGGACAGAGCAGGTGGGCCCCTAAACAATCGCTTTATTTATGCCACTGGTAGGCTCTGATTGAAGCAGTGCAGCTAAAACCTGAGGAAGGAAAAAGTTGTTATTACTATTTTTACCACTATATACATTTACATAACCTCTCGCCAGAATAACAGTCCATAAAAAGACTGCAACAAGTTAATCGATTAATCACAATTAACCTGTTATAGAAATTGTTAAAGTCAACTAATTAAATAATTCTTTCTGGAATATACAGACTCCAAACATGCCATGATCTAAAAGAACAGGTTTTATTACTCATCAAAATGACATGGGAAATGTGTAAATGTTGTGTTTGATTAAAACACCCATTCGCCCATAAATATTCTCCGACAGGACGTCCTCAAACAGCTTCACTTCAGCTTTAACTGGGTAAAATTAAGTAAATTGAGTAAGTAAATTGCAAATTCACAAGTCTTTTGCTTTCAAGTAAATTAAAACTAAAAAGAAAAACCACTAGGCTGTACTAATTGATTACAAAAATAATTGATGCAACCAACACCTGCACTTTAATAATCATGTCAAAAAACCCAAAAAACCCCAAAAAACATAAATAAATACATAAATCGTTGATAAATACATAAACTTTAATAACTATGTCATCATCTTATTTTGTGGATATACTAAACTTTAGTAGCCAAACTTCAATTGTTATTTCATTTGAACAAACTCCTTTTTAATGCATTCCTTAGTTTATATTTTACTTTTATGTTTATGTTTCATGTTATATGCTTCGCCAAAGCAGAAGTTCTTAGTTTGTGAATTGTGTTCACTGAAAATGGCCATAAAACACACTTCTGATTCCGATATTTTCTATTTCTATGCAGACAGCGAACTACTGTTAGCGTTAAAATATATTCCGCTTATTAAATTACTAACCAGGACTTGTCGATCACCTCCGAGCATTTCTCTTACAGTGCTAACTTCCCTCCTGTCCTCCCTTCAGACTCCAGCCGTAAAATGACAATTATTCTTCCTCAGCCTTGTTTGTGTGTTTATGCCCATTGCCTATGTATGCGCCAACTGCTCTCTCTATTCATCAAGATGTCACCTGTAATGGCTGCTAAATTAACCATGTGTTTGGCGGGGAAGCAGAGCGCGCTTGATAAATCTCCCGGTGGCAGGAGGTGTGCGAGCGGTCCACTCCCATCCACCTCTGCTCTGACCTTCCTGTGCGTGGGATCCTCCAATAAGCACTGCTCCCAAACAGAGGAAACCATTGACGGTCTATAGACGGACAGTTAATCACCGCGACAGCCACGGGACAGAGCGGGAACTTGTAGCTAGTGCGCTGAAATTAATTACAAACACTGACTTTTACAAATACAGCCAATGTGCGGCGAGGTTCAGTTCATTTGTCTACAACCGATTTGCTCCTTCAACAACAGCAATATGATTTTTTTGTTTTGTTTCAAATTTGGTGGTTTACTTTATAGCTTTGCGTGCGAGACAGGTGGCATTCAGACGGTCTCATTAGACAGTCTGGATTTGATGTCACAGCATTCTGAATTTAAAGTGCGTATGACAGGTTTTATTATTTTCAGTTTGTTTCATTGCACTGCTTCTTGTAAATATAATTTTTTAGTTTTACACCAATCAGGTAGCTGTTAGTGGAGATTGAAATTGAATTGAAAAATATGTTGAAAATTACAGGAAGTAAACAAATTGATGACATCCCTCTAGGGAGCCAAAGGTTATGCATCATTTACAAAAAAGAAACTACTTTTTTTTTATGTTGATTCAACAACATAAAGGTGTTCACGTGTATTTTTCTTTGTCAAATGAAAAGAATCTGTGACATTAGAGAAGTTTTGGTGCACTGTACAGGATGGTTTCTGGGTAATTTCCCAGTTTGATGTCTTCATTTACAACCAAGAAGTAAAGATTTTAGCAGTATTTGGAACATTTATCTTAACTGCATTTTAGTTAAATGAGTAGTCCAATCTGTCATGTTAGTGCAAAAAACACATGAGAATAAATGACTTTTTCTTCTCTAAAAAGCTCAAAAGACAACCAAACAGAACTTTGCAAACCATTTAATTTGTACCAACTAAGTAAACAGTTGTAGAAAATCAGATAAACAACAGGAACACTGCAGCTACGCTCACATTTATCACTGATACAGACTTTGGGATCACACACAGTTGAACTCATTACCTTTCTCTCCTTAAACAAGATGTTTCTGAGTCCAAATGTTGAAGAAATTAATTGTTGAGCAGCAGTTGAAGCGTCCTTTATCTCCAACTGCAGCTGGCAAACAAGCTATCTAAGCTCTGCACAGTCGAGCAACAGAGAAACAAAGTTGATTTGAGCAAAATAAAAGCTCCATGGACAAAAATTAAGCACAAAAAAAAAGCAAAGACACACATTTTATCAGTTGCGCTGCCTGTCATGCTGCCACTCTGTGTTGCTCAAGTTGAAATGTCGAGGAGCATTTTTGAATGAAATAATGTCTCTGCATAACATCTGTAACAAAAATCTATAGCAACAATTCACTAAGAAAAGGTAATATGACAAATAATGAGCCTTTAAAATTACTTTGAACGATGAGTCAATATGAATGATTGTGATAGCTGCAGGGCTAACAAACACACATACAGGTACTATTAACTCTCACATAATAATAAAGAATTCAGTCACAGCAGATGTCAGACAGAGCCCTGATATCAAGCAGTTGTCAGTTCTATAGCAATTGAAAATAAATATTAAAAGATAAAATGTAAAATAAAAAAAAAAAATATATATATATATATATAAAATTAGGTACATGATCTCGATAAAGCATAATTCACCTGCCTCCTGTGTCGAAACAACATGATCTAAACTCTTTCCAGTCAGTGCTTTTCAGACCTTTGTTACAGTCTTGCAGTTTTCAGACAACAGCGTGTTTTGTTTCTCCGCTGCTGCTGCCGACTTGATCAAGGCTTAAAGACAAAGTTTAGACAAAGTTACTGTGTTGTTTGGAACAGAGTTGTTTCAATGCCATGTCTCTTTGCCTTCAACAATCCTTATTGAATAAATAGATAGGTTTTGGCAGGAGCTCGCCTTGACAACAACGATGAATGTGTTGAAACTCCTGCCAAAATGTTGAGCTGAAGTCAAACATTTATTTTGTCAGATTGCCTTGTTAGCTCGGCTCTGGCACTGCTTCATTACAGAGTGTTTTCATGAAATTAGAACAAAAAAGAATGATATTTTTCAGGATTTATTCAAGATCAGACTTTTGAACCCAGTCTTCGAGTAATCCTAGAATCATGTTTTCTGAGATGAGAAACACGATATTCCACAGGGTTAAAAGTAGAAAGCATAGCCACAACGTTTGCACCAATTGTAGTAGGAGTAGTACTAGACGTAGTAGTAGTTGTAGTAGTAGGCATAGTCGTAGTAGTAGCAGTACCAGTAGTAGTGGTTGTAATAGTAGTAGCAGTAGCAGTATTAGTTCTCATAGTAAAAATTCCCATATGATCGTACAATAATGTTAAAGTGCGTATGACAGGTTTCTATGATTTTCTAATTTTGACTTTAAGCAAAATGCACTACTTTTTTGACCATTTAAACATTAATTCAACAAAATTAAAGTTGTTTACATTCATTTTTATTTGTCAAATCAAAAAAATGTGACATTAGATGAGTTTTGGTCCAGTTTACAGTGTTGTTGCTATGGTAATTTCCTAGCGTGATGTCATCATTTACAACCAGGAAGTAAAAGTAAAAAGCTAAAAATTGCGAAAACGGTGTAAAATTTGTAAAGAATTTTAGCTAATTTTGAAATATGTTTATCTGAACTACATTTTGGTTAAATGAGTAACCCAACCTGTCATGGGCACTTTAAACTGTGAATAAAATGCTTTCAATCAGTAATATATGATTTGATGAAGACAAGTTTGTTATCTTAAGTTCAGGAGCTGGACCACACCTCATCCATGCGTCTTCTGGCAGCCGGCCAATTTAAACCTCCCGGTTACTGTCCTGGTTGTTCATCGTCTTTGTGCCCCTCGACATCCTTGATGCAAAAACGCTGGACAACTTGGACACAGGTCAGCATAGACTTTAAATGTAAACTGGACGCTTTGGATACCACAGTCTGAACACCCCATCAGGCCCCATCGCAGACCCAATTCTGCATTCTATTTTTTAACTTTTTTAGCGTTCATCCTGAGGTTTTAGTCCTTGCTAGTGAAAGGTTATTTAGTGTTCTACTAAATCAGCCTTAAAATTAGAAAATAATCCTTCTGATCCTTCAAAATTTTGACATGATTGTAGCGTTTGTTGTGTGTAGGTGTTACTTTAAGGGCTGATTATGCTTAATGTCTCTGCGAGGGATAATATGCATTTTGAGGACAGATTGAACAATATTGTGGTTTCCAGGTGAAAGTTTGTATGTTGAGAGAACAAACTGTCTCTTTAAATTGCAGTGTATTTGTGGCAGACATTAACTCTATACTTTATTCTACTTCATGTGGTGGTACTTTGCACACACTGAGCACAAAGCCCGACAGATATTTGATGTAGCTTGTCCTTAAAAAATCCTTTACATTTTGCCACAAAGCAAATAACTTTTCTTGACAACTGGTTTGATATTTGCCATTATTGCAATATCTAACTCATTGCTTTTTTATTTGCTCGCTTGCACTGACCTTTAAGACGATGCCGAGCCACTCCCACAGAGAATGAGGCAAACTTATCAAGTGTCTCAGTTCTCATTAGTGGATCATTATGAAGAGTAAACTACAGAGACACCTAAAGATAGAGTGTATTGCATTTCAAAAGGCTATAGAGTAACCTGGATATTAAGACTTTTCTATTGACAAATTACAGGAGCCAAATATGAGACAGCTTTATTACTGTAAGCAACGGCGCCAATAAAATAATCAAACTCAGCAGTACAAATGCCATATGAAGACGATCAACATGTCTGGCTCTGAAGTGTTTTCAGGCATTGCAAGTGCTGGAGATTAGAGCCGTGTTTCCAAACTGGGGTGCAGGGACTGCAACAAGTTAATTGATCAATCGCAACTAATCGATTCTTGCAATAATTGTCAACTAAGTTAGTAATTGACTAATCATTAAAAGGTGTCTATAAACAGGTTCCAAAACATGCCATGAGCTGAGTGTTATAACTCAAATTGAGCTGCAGTTTCATGAACATGATGTGGAAAATTCTGTATGTTCTGTGCATTAGATGAAAACACTCTTTTGTTCATGTACTCCACCAGGATCCTCAGACAGCTTCACTTTAGCTTCATCTGGGTCAAATTTAGTGACAAAAATTCACTCTCATTCATGCACCACATACTATTGTACATTGTACATGGGGAGAACAAGCAAACTCCGCACAGAAAGGACTCATACCGCCCAGGAGTGAAGCGAGAGCACTAATCTCTGTGCTACCGTGTCGCCCTATTTTGCCCTGTTGAACGGGTTTTCAGTCTGACAAAATTGCAAATGCGCCTGAAAAAGTAATACGAATGAACACTAATGTACCAAAGGATAGGATGCATTTACAAAACTCCAAATGATAGATTAGACCAAGACTAAACTAGGCCAAGAACAGGACTAAAGCAAGACAAGAACAACCAAACCAAGCCTACATCAGGACTAAACCGCACTCAAACCAGGACAAGTGTGAACACACCCTACAGGCTTTTTAGTCTATCACTATCCAAATAACCAGCAGCACACTTGAGGAGGGGGGAGCTCGGAGTATGGATTGAGAGCCCAAGGGGGAACACGAGACAATGAAGGTTGGGAACCACAGGATTACAGTGAAAGAGAGGTGAAACATGGGGTCTGTATCACGGCGCAGTAACAGCACAAAAGCAGCGGTGTCCTGAGGTGGGTGGGCATTGATCTCTATCAGCAGCCACACAGACCCGCGGCGAGGGCTTATCTGGGCTCAGACCCTCAATCGGACGCTTTCTGATCCCACCGCTGCAGGGGTGGGATCTCCCAAGAGGGAGCGAGGCTGGACTGTGATGGATACTATTAGAACACAGTTGGTGTACTTAAGCTTAGGTCTAATGTTTTGGTCGTTTGTTTTTACACATCAAAAAGAAAGTTGTTTTTTGTCATTTCTTATCAGTAATATGGAGTTTAAGTGTTGCAGTTGAAGCGGTTGCAATTTTTGTTTTGTTTTAAAAATCAATACATTTCGACTTCCATCTGAATCATTATTTTTGATCGGAGACGCTATATTTTATACCCTATCTTATAAAGTTTTTTTTTTCCTTTTTGAAGGATTTTTTTTTGGCCCGTAGGCTTGTAAAAGAAGGACCTCAAAGCAGACTCTGAAGGCAAAGTGTATTGACAAAAAGTAACAGTGGAGATGATATCCAAATGTCCACACTATTCCCTCTATAGGGCACTAATATAGTGGTCACGTCATTTTTAGAGCTTTCCGAATGTCCAGCAGGTGAAAAGGTAGAGCACTCAAAATTTGTCACAATGATCTTGAAAAGTAGTGTAAAGCCCTGGTAATTAGGAAAAAACAACAGTGGAAAGAGACAGGTCTTTAACAGGACACATCAGACTGAAAGAAGGCAGAAAGGGAAGCGAACTGTTGGGATGTGATTATGTACGAAACACTTTAAACAAACTGTTACGCAGCAGAGTTGCTAGTGTTAGCTGCTTAACTTAGCTTGAGCTATGAATAGATCACAAATCTCAGGCAAAAAGTTGAATAATCCAGTCCGTTTGATGACCCATATTCACTACAAAAATCAATTTTTACTGGCGTTTTGGTGACTTTTTTTTCCTCCCACACGCCAGAGTCATGTGACCTGCGCCAAGGAGAAAGTAGTGCACTGCATGTCCGAATCGCTCCAGGATTGAGTGCACTATTTAGTCTGCTCAAGAGTGCAGGAGTGTGTAGTGATTGAGGGCTTAGGGACTGAGTGTGGACATTCGGACACAGCCCTGGAGTCTTTATACTGCAATGATGATGGAACAGGAGACAGCTGCGATTGCTCGGAGACCACACCCAACAGGATTCAAACCTGGGAAAGAAACAAAACAAAACAAAAAAACAAGACCACGCGAAGGAGAAAAATACAAAACCATAACAAGGCTTTATTTGATAGGACAGTACCACATGAAATGGGGAGACCAAAGAATGGTGAGAATGGTGTGAGCTGGATTTGAATGCATGACCCTGCAGCCCACACGGCAGGCACATGTGCTATCCACTCGACCAGGAGCGACACACTGCCTTTGTTTTGAGGACATAACAGTCCTGATCTGACTGTCTTTCTTCACTGTTAAGCCCCTGATTAGCATTTGATTGACTTGTTTTTTCACTTAACCAAGGTGAGAGCACACCATTATACCTTAATCCACCAATTCTATCCAAAGAGGGATTCTCTTTTTACACAAATGCCCTCCTTTACCCTTCTTTCTCGTTCCCCTGCTTAAAATATGCACCTCACTGTCTTCAAACTAGTGTTTTTAAGGTAAAGGTGGGTGACTACTTTTGGAAACGTTTTCTACGATGGGCCATTCCTAGACACCTGTAGCAGTTAATGGTCAAATCACTCAAGTAGGCACATGAATACGCCACATACACAGTGTTTGCCCAAGGAAACAACAGCAGTGGTAACCTGCAACCATCAATTTGGAGCGCAAATCCTCTGAATAACAAACATCAATAGAACAATTATTGCAGATTTGCCACTAACTGGGCTTACATTTGAGGATTTTTCCTCCACAGAGCCATGGGGGAATAAATGGTGAAAGAAAATAAGAAGACTTCAGGTAGATCTACTGTACAGCTCGTGTGGATAGAGAAAGTCAGATGAAATAGAGGACAGAGTGAGGAGGGGAGAAGACAGTGCCGAGTAATCAGGGCATGATCAGCAGATGGGAGGGCAGGCCAGACAGTTGGGGAGATGGAGAAGATAAACTAGAAGCTGGGGGGATACAGAACACTGCTGTGGAGTCAAGCCAGCTTTGTTTAAAAAGATGCAAATGGTTGAGCCCACAAATGGAAAACAATGGGAGAGCAATAGAGGCAGTCAAAGTGAAAATAAGATTATGATATTAAATTAAATAAGTCTGATAATGAGATACTCGGTTATGTCTTGAAAATAAAAGAGTAACAAAGAGATTGTGGTTGGAATGATTGGTTGGACTGTACAGAAAAATTTACTTTTTGGTGTTGTAAATGGCTTTTACATTCTTCCCTGCAACCCTGTGCTCTTAAAGATGACATTTATGACAACCATGGATCATTATTTTATATTTTGGACATTTACAATAGCTTTAATGATCAAACACGACATGACAATAAAAGAAACAAATCCGCTGACCACCGACAACAAATGCCGTTCACAATCCAGTTTCTCCAGCCATGGGTTGTGACCTGAGGGTCAGATGCTGCAGAGCGTTGGACCTGGGCTGAGAGGGGCACGGCTGCAGTCTGGAAGATTTTCCTCTGAAGATGCTTCCTGTGAAAGAAAGACCTGAGGTAAAGGGCGACGTTTCTCTGTTGAAAGTCTTGGTCTGGCAGCACGTGGTCACAGATTAAAACCGAAGTTTGTTGTTGTAGACTGAAAAATCAATAAAAATTGCAGACAAAATTCCATCAAAAGATGGGCACAGACCTTGGAGGAGAGAGTTAGCTCCTGGGGGCTTGCCCTTCTGTGGTGCCTTTGTTCAAATTTCTGAGAAGCATGGGAGCTGCTGAGGTGCTCCCTGTGACTCTCTCTCCTCGCTTCCTCAGTCCCTCATCTCGGAGGGCTCCTGTGGACCCACCATGTGCGGGGTTTGGTCCCCTTGGCCTGGTTCATCCGTTGGGACTCGCCCTGGAGCTTGGACGAGCTGGACTGGCCTGCTGGGATTGGCTGCAGCTCACAACTTCCTGCACAACTTCTCCAACTCCCCAACTGCCCACTGCCTACTCCATAAACTCCACTCTGAGCGACTGGTCAGTTCATAGGCTTTAACTAGTAAGCACCTCACCCCGGGCTCAGACCGCATGCAGTCCAGCTCTGGTGCAGTGACCGCAGCCTTTCTGTAACCATAAAAGTGAGAGAAGAGCTCAGACCGCACACCGTGCAGTGGTGCCAGCGGAGGAGCTCTGGCACTCCGGATTCTTTCCGTTGGATTGAATTTTCACCGGAGTGCCGGAGCCCACCGCATGTCTTTTCCGTGAAGTTGTCAAAATGAGACAAGACGAACAGGAAATCCCATGAGTGCGACTGAAATGGTTCCGACTGGTTTTCAAAATCAAACTAATGTTTTCACGCTACATCAATTTACAACCTCTGCGTATGTAAATATTACGTTATAACGTAATAGTGTTTCTGCTATTTAGCGAAGCTTGGTATGTAGATGGATGTCCAGAATGGAAGATGCACAAAAAGGCATGCATCCGTCTGCAATACGTCCTGTCCTGCAAGGGCAATATTTCTTGAGGTCAGTGATAGTTCACCTCATCACGTTTTACAAAAGTACTCATCGCAACATTTCTATACTTCATGCAACTACATCACCCTGTGCAATAGTTCATATGTATATCGTTTATGCACTTTTTTTTTTTTTACTTGACCCACGAGAGCCCTGCACAATAATTCCAATATGTCTGGACTTTGGCAAATACATTTCTTGAATCTTGAACTGGGGCAGTGATTTCTCCCTGTCCTTTTGTGATGTCACCGTAAATCGCTGTTCACGTGCAGTTCACGGTAGTGAGCCATACATTTATAAAGTATCAATGCCTTGTCATGGTGCCTAATCAGAGCAATAGCATCATGAGTGCAGGAGAAAAAAAAGCTTAACTGAACTAAATTAAATACAACCTCGACAATGGTTAAAAATTCTTAAAAGTCGATTTTGCATTATATGTTTGCTACAGATAGATCAATAAAGCTAACAGAAATCCAAAGAACCAGTTGCAGTATATTTTTCCCCATAAATTATGAGATTAATTTTATATTTTTTGCTGTGGTATTGGCTCAAATGTAATGAGTTAGATTCAGGATTTGGACTGCGTTTCTTGAGGGAGAATTTGTTGTTTTGGAGTTTTGAAAATAAAAACAAAACAATGATATAAAGTTTCAAAACCACATGCATTTTTTTTGTTTTTCCTGTCATCCCTTGAAGGTTCTCCTGTAACATTCCTCTGTAGATTCCCAGTTTAACTGACTCTGTGACATCTGAGTCATCTTACCATATACAGTAGAAGCCCATACTGTGGAAACCGTGTCAGGCTGTGGAAGGCTTCTGCTATTTTGGGCTTCTCTGTGTCCAATGGAGGGTACATTAACGTCTTATGACTAACACATCCAGGAAGTACTCTATACGGCTTGTATTTGTGACTTTCTCATAAAGGCCTAGCCTGTCCAGCCATTCCCACTATCTTTCAATTTTGAAAGAAAGTGTGTATGGGCATGATCAGTAAGCCTCCTACTTCCTCTATTCTGCAACAGTCGAGCCAATCAGAGCCGCGAGAGAAAAACGTCACATCCTGTGTGCCGTGATTACAAGCAATAACAATAATAAAAAGCAAGAGCGTCCGCGACAGAAAATATGGGGGCTGCTCTCTTCTCTGTTTTAAAAAACTGTGACGTGTCGTTAAAACCACAGTGAGATGAAGCTTTCCAGCTACAGACCATTTTGGACTGACAGCCACGGCTCTGTGCTGCTCGTCACGTCCGCTGTTCGTCTGATTGACACATGCTTGTCCCGCCCCGCTGAAGTCAAATTGTGTGACGGCATTTCCAGACTAATCAACAGTATTGAATAATACATAGAGATCAGAATGGAGGCCAGGCCAATAAAGGCCATCATCAGACATCATTTTGGGATCCATTCACTATTTATATTTAAACTTTAGAGTCATTATTTTACCTTTTCTATTTAATCACTGAAATTAACAAAAGTAAAAATCATGATTATTGACGTCACAATATCATCATATCAACTAGAGCTGTCACTAACACTGTTTTTTTATAGTTTTATTTTTAAGTTAAGTTTTTAAATACATTATCAACCAAATAAAGGTTGAAATATTGTAACTGCAGGCTTCTACAGTAGATCAAGAATAATTATAAATCAAGTTATAATGGTTATAAAAGGTCTTTTTGTCTATGGTTATGGTCATTAATTATGATAGCTGATTATTTTTATGATTAACTAGTCCCTATTAGTCGGTTAATCTTGCAAACGCAATATCAATAAAATAATAATAATAACAGTTGAACATTTTAGACACTAAACACATTTAATTGAACTTTTCTAAACCGAAATGTTTGTGTTTGTGTGTGTGTGTGTGTGTGTGTTTTAGTTACCTGTATTAATGGTTCAATCTCACAACAACCGTAACAATAAAATGAGATATTGTTACCCAAGATATTGTTATACTATATATTTCAAACACTGCAGTTATAAAAGATCAAAACACTGTCATCTCATATTACAGTCATGAATTTTATGCACAAAAAAATAACATTTAGGAAGTCATTCCATTTAAGACCGATGCAATAACCAAACTTTAGTACAGCCGTGGGAATGTGCAGAATCCAGCGATCATAATTTGACGTTATGCAAATCTCAGCACCATCCAACATAAACAGACAAATCTTTCCCTTGCTAATTGTTCCCGTATTGCTTCTTTATGCAGAATTTGAAGGGTTTTTCTTTCTATTAATTAGTGCCGGTGCATCAGTGCTGATTCAGTGAACCTGACCTTCCCTCCTAGCTCATTACTCCTTCATAAGTAGATCCCGTTCACCGTCAATTAACTAACTTTTAATGAATGGGAAGGGCTGTTGAGCAAGACCTACAAACTGTTCCGGTGGTAATGTAACACACCACTACTTTTATTGCTTTTAATGACAACCTGTGAGCCCGCTGGCGCATATGAATACAGTTTCAAGAAGCTGTAATAACAGAGTAAGGCGCAGGTACAAAGGACTGCTGCAGAGTGGGAATTTCTGCTTTTATTGCGTAAAATATAGTCTCTCAGGAGTTCAATGTCATCTTTATTGGATTATTGGAGTGGAGGTGTGTAATTTGAGCCATCTTTTTACATATCTATAAACTAGCCCCATGGATTTATTATTCATACATTGAAATATTCGCTTAAGAGGAGGCACACTTTACGCAAGAAGGTTAAGAGGCATCAGGAAAGCAAAGGAAATATGGTGGAATCCTTGCAGCAGGATTCACAGGTGTTCTTTTTTGACCTTTGAGTAAAATATTTAGCCTCTGTGAACTGTATACAGTATACTTATGCAATGAGGTACACCATTTGTGCTTGGCATTTATATCTTGAGCTAATACAATATTATACTCACATTTCAATGCATAATGTTTCCAAGTTTTCTTACGTTTTATTTAGTTTCTATTTGTCTTTATGTGAAGGAGGGACAATATAGAGGAAATAATAAGATCCATTGTTCTCAGCAGTCATCTTCTTATCTGATTGTTGATGGTCATTCAAAAGTTCTGAGTTTGGGCAAATACATTTCCTCATCTTTCGTTGTTCATGCTGTTGTAGATGTCTTTTTGCATGCCTATATCCTCCAATCTAATTAAAGAGTTACTTGTACATTTAAATGTAATTCACTTATACAAGAAAATGCAATGCTGTCAGGTAGGACACACGATCTTGTCCTCTGCATTTGACCCATCCTTCAGTCAGGAGCATTGACCCAGAGAAATTACATCATGCACTCTTAAATTTCATGGTGAGTATAAACCATATAAATACCCCGAATACAGTTGAAGTAAAATGTAAAACACATAATGACAGTGTATAAAGACTGACCCTGAATTAATTTTGTACTTAAAACTGCTACAGCTGTAGACATGATGTAACTTGAAATTCAAGAAGCTCTTCCCATACATTTCAAATGTGAATGCATGGTTAATACATTGATTCTTGAAAGGTTTAACAGTAAATAACTTTGGACATTTACTACAGTATTAACTCATCTGAGCCAGGGTTTTGTCAAAACTTCTTCTTTGTGGTGTTTAACGGCGCTCGGCACCAGCTTGATGAGGTGCATTATGCCCTTGGTCAAAACTTGTTCTCATAGCATCAGATGTGTCTTTTTGAACAGACGAATGAGCAAACATGGAAACTGAATCACAACATGGCTAAAAATACAGCCTTATGTTTACACACGAGAAATGAGTTTATGCATAGTAAGTAGATGTAGGTCTTTGTGTTATTCTGTTCTGATTTTACCTGATCTCAACAGTTTAATCTGGACCTGAACAAAGCTTGTCCAATGTAACTCCTCAGTAAGTCCATTTGTATTGCATTATTTACACTTGGCCTATCACTTGATGACTAAACATAACCTACATTTAAATCCTGCTTTTTCCCGTTTGTTGAACCTTTATGTCCTCATGGGAAAAACACCTGATCTCCCTTTATGTCCACAGTCTTGGCTATCATTTTACGCACAACCAAACTGGACAATTGGAATTCATGCATAGAAATATTGACTTATGGGAGACACATTTTCACTGGAAGGTTAAGAGTCTTCAGGAGAGCGACGGAAAAGAGGCAGAAGCCTTCAAATGCAAGGAATATGATACATGTTCAATTTAATACTTGTGAATAAAAGTATATTAGCCCTAGTGAACTTTTATATAGCGTTCTTCTGCTATTGCCCCTCACCTTTTGTGCTCGACAGTTCAAGCTGAGCCTTTAAACATTCAATGCAATGCTTCAACTGTGGAGTTCGTTTGCATGACCTTGCTGTTGCAGACATACTGACACGTCGCAATACGTTTCAAAAGACATCCTTGCCGTGCACAAAAAGTTGAAATCCTTGCCCTCGCTATGAAAGAAAGGATCTTTCACAGCACTGACTGTTGTGAAAGCATCAGAGAGGTAATACGGAGATGGTGAGCAGTGACTTTATCTCATAGCTGTACATTTTTCTCTTTAGACCTTCCATTTAATTTAATAGAAATCTCACTCATCAACGATAGACAGCTTTGTGGGCGTTGAAGAAGTGCTGATGTCTCGTCTGAGTTTTTCCCTTGTAAATTACAGGACTATAGTGACTGCACAGAAAAAATAAACTAAGTAAGTTAAAAGATATTTGCATGACATTTAGCAATTTAGCAATATGATGTTTTCTATATCAGCCAAAGAGGTTTCGTTCATTAAAACGTTTTGTAAATGTTCCCAGACTGAAGAAAACAAACTTTATCCAACCAATCAAGGTTAAAAACTGGCACAGAAAACTAACTTGAGTTCAAGCATATGCAATTTCTCTTTCCATGCGACTAATGATTGTACAAGACTGTTTTTTCTTCCTGTTTTGATCCAAACTTTGAAGCCTCTGCTGTCACAAGAGAGGATAGTCCGACAGAGAACATTTTGATTGGTTGGCTGGGTTTCTTGGCTGCAGTGTTTTCACTAAATCCATTATCTGTTTGGTGGAGGCAGACAAGGAGAACAAGGAGGGAAAGGAGAACTGTCTGAGTGAGTCACAACAAGCTTTTTGGACTTTGGTATATTTCACTGAGTATGTAATGATCTGATTACTTTTCTTATTAACTTTTCTGGTGGACATTATGCTACCTGCTTGTCTCCATGGACAATTGTTGCACAGTAAGGCATTATACATTTCTAATCTCACATTGTTTTTTGCTAAAAAATATACCCTGAAAAAACTACATTCTTTTTGCCAGTGGATCAGGGGCCTCATGTATAAAGCTCTTGCCCTCTTCGCCATCCATGGTATCTGTAAAACTTCCACTAGGCGCAGGATCTGTCCAGGAAACACAACTTTTTCCCTTTATTAAATGTTTCCTGGCAAAGTATGTCTATTTTAAGCACAAATAATTCAAGTCGAGACACTAAGAAACTGGGTCTTATTAGATGTTGTTGACATGGCATTATAAACATATCCTGTTCTTAGATGTAATAACGCAGTAGGTGGCTTTAACATTCTTGGATAGCTTTACAAATTTGGGCGGTTCGACCTCTTTATTCTGCCCCGTGTCTTTGTGTCTTTATTTGGCACAATAAAACTCCTAAACAAAGAATTTGTATTTGTTGAACAATGGGTGAAAGAGCTGCAGTTCTCCATTAAAAGGAATGGGTTGTTTCCCCCATGGAGCTCCATTAATGGCGTTCCCTCAAATGTGAAATCTATATAGGTTTCAAAAACAACGCATGTAATACAATACAATGCTCATTGGAAGGTTTAACATTAAATAACTTTACAAAATAGAAAGATTAACTTTTGCCATGAGCCTGAAAATTGACACATTTGTCGGACATTAGGACAAATGGGACAGTTTATAAAAGACAGACTTTTTCTTTCTTCTTTCTTAGTAATAGTATATTTGGGTTTTGTCCATTTTTAGATTAATTCAATTTAAAATAAATTCATAATTACAATTATGTTTTTGATATTGAACAATCTGTCTGTTTAGAACTAAACAATGATAGAAAATCTATTGCACTTCTAATTTATAGATTTTATTTTCCTTTGCAAAAATGCCTTGAGGCAATCTAGTAAATGTACAATGGTTTATCCTTATTAGGAAACAAACCAAGACTAATTATCTGAATAGTACAGAGAGCTGACATGTTCTGCTTTTCTTTGACCTCCGCCAGAAGACTTGAGTGTTGATTTGATTCTGCTTTCCCACCATGCCAAAAGCTGCTGAAAATGTGCTAAAACAAATAAACAAGACTTCTGAAGGAACACTGCTCACATCAAAGAAAACTAATTGTCTATTAAAGGTTTAGCTCCTGCAAAACAAGAAGACATTTCAAACTTTGGTGAGGGTGCAGACAGAAGGAGTTTCACTAATGCTGCAAAGTAAGACACTTAAAATCAGTTATTTACGGGTGCGTTTACAGACACCACATCAAAAATGGGTCTAAACTGGGACTAAAACAGGATGGGAGAGCTCACGCACGCACAGAGTGCTGTGACGAGCAGAGGAGCTGCAGCACTGAGGCAGGTTTAAAGGTCCCATATTCTGCTATTTTCCCCTTTACACAGTCTATATAATAAAATGGGATCGAACAAGAAACAACCTAGAACATGTGTGAAACCTGGATTAGGTGCATGTCATTTTTTTTCTCACTTATTTGCATCAGATGTCCTTCTAATATTATTTCTTCTTTGTTTTTAAATGCAAAAAAAGACATAAAAGAAGTTTCCATATAACCGGTACGGGGCGAATGATGTGGTCCGTAGTGTTTCGACTGCAGAAAAGTGATCCATGGATCCACTATCTAAGGGCAGAACTCTTAAGGACATTTTCTAGGTTATGAAGAGTTCAATTTAGTACATTTGGCCATATATTGCTGGCACTTCAGATTGCAGGTTAAATACATGATGGACTTTGGAGTTTAAAGTCAATTTGTTTTTATGGAAAATGTTACAACATCTTTCTCAAATCAAACCGAAGGACAAAAATCATTAGTATTCACATGTAAGAACTCAAGAACAGATTTTATACTTTTACTACAGCGCCAACCTTGACCTCATCGCTCCACTTCTGCTCATAACTTTCACCATTCTGACCTTTGTAAATATTCATAAATAAGAAAATATTTCCACTGCAGAGTTTGGGAAAGAAGTTTATGATTGTGTTAAGACTTATCGACCATAAGTCCGATAGAGGGCGTCTCTGGAATTGGCTTGCACTGGGTTGTAATATGTGAGAAAGAAAATGTGTTACCAAATTATGTTTCTAAATAAATAGGGAATTACAGCTTTAGGAGTGTTTTTTGGTCATAGTGTTGTTTTATTTTTATTTAACTCGGCTATACTGTCTTGACTCTTTCATTTTGTACTTTTGAGTTTAGTTATTTCTAATGTTGAAACCTGGTTAAACAAAACATTGGTGTTTTATTGTGAGCATTAGCATGGGATCAGCGTGTCACTAATCTACTTTTTAATGGACTTTTACAACAAACATGTAATATGGCATGAAGCTTTTAATTCATTGATGCCGTAAGCATTCTTCTATTTTCAACAATTTTAGGTTTGTTTTTAGCGTTATGTAGCATTACCTCTGCTGCAGCTGGAGATGTCTTTCTCCTTACCACATTGTTAAGATCCGAAGGACAACAACACAATCAGATTTCTTATGGAGCACCCGTGGCTTCTCGCTTATAATCCATTCAGGTTGAAACAGCCTCTCGATCCAAACTTTTTTCCAAAAGAGCCTCCATTTTGCTTGAATGTCAAAAAAAGAAAAAAAAAAACAGTAATTGGATTGGATAAAGTTCCATGGCAAATAAATACTATTAATCTAGCTCAGATCTGGACGCTGATAAATTTTTATGGATATAAGCTTCAACGCACAAACAAAAAACAGACCAAATCACAGACATGAACATTTACACGGGACTAAAATCAACCGAGAACATCTGAATTTGCTGATGTTGGCTACAGTAGTTAAAATTCTGGGATTTTTAAAGACATGGACGATAACAGGTATGACATTCGTAATTATTATAATTTACCCGAGGTAAAACTAATCTGGTCCAATAAAACTTTGTCAGATGTATCATCGAAAATAACTTACATTTTCAAATCAAACTAAATATTTTAACAGCACATGTAGTTTGGGAGAAAAGTTTAGTATTTCTGTTACAAGGTTTCTCATTAAACGGTCTCTTAGCGCCGTTAGCTTGGAGTCGGCCGTATTATGTGTGTAGTGGGATAGGAAGGTCACCGCTGCGGGCTAAGCTTGGAGTTTGGATGTGAAGAGGCTCTGCTTGTTGTTGAACCATGAGCACTTTTCTTTTCTAACAAACGCGCTCACCTGTTCCAACCTTCAGTCTGAGGAGAGGAGCCGAGGCCACAGCAGCGAGTCGGCGTGAAACCGTATTAAGTGAGTAATCAGCCACACAGGCAGCTCGAGCTCCACCATTGTTTCACTGCTGCTGCCTCTGTGACCCACTCAACAGAAATAATGAACTCCTTTCTTTACAGTAACAGGCGCATTTCAGCCTTTTCATCCAATACAGAGGAATTACTCATGTGGGCGTCGGTGTCGATGTAGATACTGATGGTTTAATAACGCTGAAGGAACACCATGCAGAAGTGGAAACAAGCTCTACACGGCAAGGAAAGATGAGGTAAAGGACAAATACTACGCTTTTGTTTTGTTTTTGGCGTTTACCTCTTGCTTTGGCATAATTACAACTAGCATGCAATTGTAATGATCATGATGCTAACGATGCTCAGAACGAGTCTACTGATGCGTTGTGGATTTAAAAACAGAGCAAAAGTCCTCAGAGCTCTACTTTTTACGTCACAAATCTGGAAAATGGTAGTGTTTTCTGAGGCTCAGATGGAGAGGACTTACTAAAATTCATCATTCATCAAACAAGATTCATCAACAGTTTGAAGATAAATACATCTCCAGATATGTTTACAATGAGGGAATAATGTTAGAACATGGTTAAAAGCTCAAAAAGGAATGGTTGCATAATATGTGTACTTAATGCACTGTAACTTTTTAGATTAGCTTTAAACATATCTAACATTGTTGAGTTTGTTTATTACGCAAAATACCTTGGAAATTCTTACTTTGAACAGAGTCGCCTCTCCCCAGATCTGACCTGCAACTTGGCCTGGTTGCGGTACCTGCTTGTATCCATGGTGATAGATGGGTCAAATGCCATATTGTGGAACACTCTATAGCAGGTATGGGCAAACTTTTTGATTCAAGGGCCACGTTGGATTTTTACACTTGCCGGGGGACCAGACCATTTACAGTTTGGATGTTGTTAATTACAATATATTACACACATACAATTACACATAGACTTAATGCCTAAAATACACAAAAAACTACAAAAGAATAGCAAAAACCATTACCTTTATTTAGTGGGAAACTCTTTTTATCCAATGCATCAAAGTTTAGTGTTAATCTAGTGGTGGCCATTCTCAAAACTGATCTTAAATGAACAAACAATTGCCGTCTAAGACAACTATAAAATGACAAAAGCGCCATACTTAACTCATAATTTTTTTTATTAAATGCTTTGCGGGCCAGATCAAAATGCCAAAAGGGCTGCATGTGGCACCCAGGCCTTAGTTTGCCCCCCTCTGTTCTATAGCAATAATATCTTCAAAGCATGGCATACCCTCCACTGGAAAGGTTACACATTTAAACATTTAAAATTACTTGACATTAGGAAAACATCTTGAGTTAAATAAGAAAAGAAATGGGCTAAGTGAAAATGGTTTACCCCAGTCTACTGGAAGAACTAAATAAACCCATATTTAAAGCAGGTCATATAGTTTGTATTCAGACCATTTTTACCGATTAAGAATCTGCTTTTTGGACAACTGTGGCTCAATAATTAAACCTTCAGCTTTAATTAAAAAACCTTCAGCTTCAGCTTGTAATTAGCTCAATCGCCTGTTGTTTAACATAGTTTTGTCGAAGCTGTGATCCAGGTTGTGACTTTGAAAGTGGCACTTGTGAACTAATGTGATTTGTGATTAATTAACATATATAATTTAGACTAAACGCATCTATAAGCAGTTAATATAGGCTGCATTCTATTTTAAGCACAGCTATTCAAGTCTAGTGACAAGTGAGCCATGGACATTGTTGACTTGGTGTTTCACCAGAAAAGAAAACTGTTGTAGATGTTTCAAATACAGCAGTCTTGGATATTAATGCAATGTTTGGCTTGTTGGATTACTTTATTGTTGGATTACTTTATTCTTGTGTTTGTTTGTGTATTTGGCCCAATACAACTCCTAAAGTGTGCATTTACTCATGTAGTTGTTGAGTGGGTGACAGAGCAGCCCTTCTACATTAAAATTAATGAAATATGCAAGAAATATCTAAACTCATTATCAACAAATGTTGAACCATATCATTATTTGTTAGGGATTGGCTCCACATTGGCTCCAAAAACTTGTCATATTCTATTGGCTTACAGTCCTTTCAATTGACAACAATCATGTCTTTTGAAGATGAATAATGGCACTAATTTCTGAAGCTATTGTGCAAAATGTTTTTCCCTTTGTTTATTTATGCTGACAGAAAATACATTGTTTCATGTAGCTTGACCAAGTAATTACAGAGATATTAACCATAAACCAGATCAACAATGCAGTCAAACAGTACATTTCAGTCTGAATTCTGACCTGTCATTGCTCCAGCGCAAATGTAAAATAATAGATCCATATCTTGATTGCCAATGCACACACTCACATTTTTTCAGACAAGCTCAAAATTGTTGTTTCCACTCAATTGCTCAAAAAAAATAAAATTGAATGCATCCCTCGTTGTCAGGAAGAGGCCACGGTGGGTACCTGCAAATGTAAAACACACAATACAACTTTCTTTTCTTTTCAAAACTCAACAATGCATGCTCAAAATCAAGGCGTGTTTTGCTAACCTTGTCCTCGACTGTGTCTACAGCCTGTACAGGGCTTTTTTTTTTTTGTCCTAAACTTGAACTAAACTAAAGGAGGAGTCTGGCTGTGTTTTATGCTTTTGTTATTGTCAACAAAATCTGTTCAAAAGACAGAACAAACTTGTGCTTCAGTGTTTTTCACTTCTCTGTCCCGGAGCTCTCCGCAGGATTCACACAGTATGGGTCGGATACATTTGTTGTTACTTCTTCATAAGGAAACTAGCTTGTAAGTTAAATTGGATTGATGTTTGCATTTCAATGAAGAACATCTCCAGACAGTTTTGTGATTAATTCGCCTGCAATGATTAGTGTAGTGTGACTAGTACAGTGCAAACATAAACAATTGAAATGTGTTGAATGTGTTTTTGTTTTTGTTTTTTTCCAATGGCTTTGACACTAACATCTGCAGTCAGGGAGCAAACACTCTGCTTATATTTGCATTGCCTTATATCCATTTCCAAGCCTTAACTTTCAAATCTAAAACACTCTGCAGAACCTAAAATACAATGATCAACTATTTAATAAACATCTTGTTCTACAGTTTGTTCACCAAGAGACTGCACACTCCAGTGACCAAAGACACGGAGGACACAGCAGAACACACAGTCACAATGTGATCACATTTTATAGTCAGACAATAGGAGCAGAAAGGATAATGTAAAGACCTCCATTGAAACCAGGTCTGATCTAGGTTTAGATCCAGAGACTCCATTGTCTGAGTGTTAAACAGTTCTGATATCTGAGGCTAAAAAGTAAATTATTTTGGTAACATACATTAGTTGTGTAATGGTTTGTAGATATTTGAAGCATAAACCTCACTCTCAAACAGAAACAATGTGATGCAGGTCTCTGACTCCACAACACACATCTAAAAGTTGTTGTAGCATCATGCAGCTTTTTTCATTTTTATACATTTATAATATTTACATATATACTTAATAACTGTGTAGTTGCTCTTATCTGGTACAAATAATCTTAAGGCATGCTGTTTCATAATAAACAAATAACAGTTACCTAAAGCACAGCTAAACTGTTTAAATCATGAGTCATATGTATGAGATGGAACACAATAATCTGTTACTGTGTATACTTTCTCATTGTCTTTAGAACTTGTACAAATAATCTTAAAGGTGCTGACATTATTCCATTACATCAGACCCAAATAATATCTATTTAAACCACAGTCAAACTGTGGAAGGACAGATTCAGAATCAAGACCTTCAGCACAACACGCTGTACTGTTTTGTCTGTTTTCTCCTGAATGCACCGAATAAAGACCTTGAGACGATCCTCACCGCCTCTGCGCAGTCTTTTGTAGACTCAGTTTCGACAGATAGTGTCTTGATGATGGTCAGATAAATGTATAAATCTGATGATTTTGTTTATATTTATTTATGCGTCCTTTTTTACAATAGTGTTTAAAGTTTTGTACATTCTGAATTGTAACGTTGTAACAGCTGAAAACCACTGGATTGAGCATTATAGTCTATTGTCAAATGTCTCATATTATTTGTCAAAAGTCATATACAGTGTTTAACTAAACGAAAAGTAGGCTTGTATTTCCACATTTTTGTCATTGCAACACACAGCTTAATGCCAGTGTTCACTTATAATAATGGAAATAAAACACACACACAAAAACTGACTTGTGTGACTAAAATGTTACTGAAAACCATCTCATCCCTGGTTCTGTCCATATTCTATGCGTTCTTAATAATTCAAAGCTGTTGTATCAGTTAAAATGTGGCTCGTACATGTGGGGAAGTCAGCCTGAGACACTATATACATATTTTATTACAATATCCACAAAGTAAGACTGTACCAATCAGTGAAAGTCTCCCTGAATGACAGCGTTTTAACTGTGTTTTCTCACACCTGTTGGCTCTGGAGATGTAGCGTGTAACCATCGCGCAACACTTTGTAAAACAAGTTCACTCTGAGTTCAACAGCACTTAAGGAAGTTTTTACTCTGTGGCACTGAAAGCTTTCCCTGTGGGACTCTCCAATGTTTTTTACAAAGATTATTCCTGTTACAATATGTCATTTAGGGATTTGGTAAAATGGTTTTATAAAGTGCTCTTACAATGAGTTACATGCAGTCTACTGGGAGCAGGTGATGAAGGTGAAGGGATCCATTGTATGATTAGGAAATACAAAGAATTTATTTGCAATTGTATCAGTAATGAAGACTGACTGTTTTATGTTTTACTCAATTGAAGTCGAAGCTTTTTAGAGGAATGTCCCAGGTTCATTTTGAAGTATAAAAAAATGATGGCTCAGTCGCAAAACTTAGGTGATTTTATTTGCACCCAAAATCCCAAAACGGTGTGAAAACAGAGCAGGAAAAAGACAAAAGAGAGCGCGCCGAGCAGGAAATGGCGAGGGTAGTTATGCTGCTCCGTCACAAGGAAAATGTGTTAAAAATACTGGATACTGTAATATGGATAAGATTGACTAAAAACAGAGTTAAAAGTGCACAATGTACAATTTCGGCTGGAAAGGTTGCTGTATACCTGCCTCTGTCCATGATACTGTTTTTCCTGGATGAATGGCATTATGTACACTAATCTATCACCATGGAAACAAGCAGGTTTCAAGTTATAGGTCAGATCCGTGGAGACACGACCTCACTCACAGTAATAAGGTTTTTCAAGGTGTTTTTTTTGTGTGTGTGCAATAAGAACATTTAAATAGATTAAATACCTGCAGATGGATACCGTAGTTTTAATGTCATAAAAGGTAAAGCTACAACATCTGTTGATATTTATTGTAGTAGTTTGGGTATTGAATGTACATTGGATTCATGCAATTTTGTTTTATGACTTTTATGAAACTAATGATTTAGTCATGTTCAGTTTAGGCAGTAGAAAGAGGAGAAACTATGTGCCAGTAATGATAATGAACTGGCAAAATGTGATCCATACAACAGTTTGCAGAGCAGAGAGAACTGTTATGAGAAATATCAACTTATTAAGTGTATGGAAGATAATTGGTGTCATTGTATTTTGATTTGAAATGCTGTTTTTTTTTTTTTTTTTTTAATATATGTATTCTGAACTTTAGTTGGAATATTTTAGCATATGCCTATATTTTCAATATGTTTTTCTTAGTTCATTTTACAGTTAAGGATGATTTGGATGTGCCTCATTTGGACTTGGATTTGATTGATTGCTAATGCCTTGTTATGCTACAAAATGGGTGTGATTTTTTTCACTGAAAATTTGACACTCTTAATTTCAAGTGATAATCTCACCAGCATTTAAAATTCAAAATGTGATGAAAAGAATTATCTTCTATAAAACATCAGAACAAACATAGTATCTTTGAACACATTTTAGTCAATTAACAAGGATCACAACATTAGAATACCGTGCAAATATTGTTAACTTGTTTGACTTGAAGTTATTTTTGACCAAATGATATTCGAAAGTTGGTTTGAGGTTTCTGAGGAGGAAATCAGATCTCAAGCTTTATGTGCCGAAGGAATAGGAAGTAGACAAGATGGGAGAGTGGAAGAGGCAAGTCAACGAGAAGACATGGGTGATATAAAAGGGGAGTTCATGAGGTGTGGTCCTGCTCCCCAACCAAAGATAACTGAACACTCATTTTATACAAGACCTATTAACCCAGCCTATTTAGATGTGGGAGATACTTTCAGCAAACGTGCTCAGGGACCGACATATCAGCCCTCCTGGCACCAAACACATGAAAACCAGTGTCCAAACAACAAAGCAACAGAGACCTTATTGTGTATACATCAAGTTTTATTCCATTCATTTCATTCGTGTTTATGTGTTAAGCCATAGTATATGTACACAGCGTAAATCAATACTGGGCCTTAAAGTCTTTATAGCCACAGTTAAATTACAATTAATGTCCCTCAGTGGCTCTTCAAAAGACATAAAACTCAACAGCACATGTATCAAAAGGAAGAAAAAAAAAAGTATCACCTACAAGTGAACTATAGATAAACAAGGGCTTAAAACAGTCAGACCAAACCAAGAAATGTCCCAAAGTAAATAGAAGAGCTGAGAGACATGAAATAGGACAAAGCGTGTGTTTCTGTAGAGATGGAAGATTTGTCAAATGAAAGGAGAAATTGCAATAAAGAGAACTAATTTGCTGGAAAAGCCAATGTGCGAGATTTAGTTGGCAAACAGCACCTGCAATGTGTAATTTGTTGTACCAAAGAGATACAAAAATGCTCTGAAAATACAGAGGAATATAAATGTATTTGACTTCAATGAAATACCACAAATGAAGTAATATTACATGCAGTATTACATATTAGACTAAATTGACTTTTGTGAGATTTTAACCAATAGTTTGATGAATCCTGATTAGAAAATCCTCTCCCCTTCGACGGTCCAAAACACTCCAGTATGAATTTCCCCGATGTGTGACGTTTTCTTGATGTCTGGCACCAAGAATCTTCGGAATGTATTTATGTCCATAAATCATCATCAGACAGAATTTCTGCCGTCAAATCACATTCATTACAACTGCTCGGTTTCATTAGCTTGTTTCCTTTCCTCTGATATTTCTTGATCTCAAATGTAATGCACTCTGCTGCCAGTAGATGGAGCCCATCAGTCAGTTCCTCACGTGGGTAAAGCCAGCGACATTGGAAGTCATTTTTAAACCTTTCTTTGTTGTTATTGTGAAACATGAGATGCCAAAGTAAATAACATTGCAAAAAAGAATGCGTATTTGTCTCTTAAGTCAGGCGTTAAATGTAGAGACTGTGTCAGCCTCTTTAACACGAACGAAGAGCTTATTCAAAAACACAGGAGCTTATAGCTAAACGTTCTACCTCCTACTGTGCTTAGAGACTCTAAGGACCAACATAATCCACGTTTGATATGGTACAAAAGCATCTACAAACAAAACAAACATGTATTTATTATTTTGTTTTGATTTATTTTTGTGTCCAAAATCACAGCAACAGGTACCTTGATGGGCAACAGGTAGAAAGCAACGGGAATATGCTACCTTGCTTGTATTCCCATCATTTGTGGTTGAGCAATCTCAAAGTCTGTTTCAAAGGAGTCACTCTGATCAAAAAAAGAAGAAAACAAGACGTGGGGAGTGATTTAAGGGCACTGGTACACGATGCCCCTTGTGTTAATGAACCTAACATTTCTGAGAGATACAGCAGGGTCACCAAGCACCTGAAGGGCTTGTAGCCGAGTTTAAAATTTCACAAACTTAATTAAATGTTCAAAATTGAGCATATTTTAATTTCTTTGGGGCGAGACGGTGATGTGATGTTATCGGCGCTCAGCTCAAAATCTTAATTGCAAAGCCTTGGTGGTGTTGGATGAAAGGTTACGAGGAAATTAAGGAGTGAAAGGCAAATTTGAGCAACTATAATGCACTAATCATCCAACAATATCAAAACACTTAGATTAATCATGGCAGATGTACTATATAAGTGACAAGATAGCATCAATACAGAGCTAAATTATGATGGTGTGGGTCAACAGTTGGTCTACAGTGTCAGTGTTAACTTTCTAAAACTGTTTCCAGGTAGCAACAGTGGCAAACTAAGAACAAGAGAGAAAATGTTACCTTGTATTGTCCATTCCAACCAACATTTGGGTCAATTCATTTCAAAATATGGCTTCACTTTTCTTTTAGAGGGATTGCTACCTCCTTGTCTTCATGGAGATTGAAGATTGAAGTGTTATTGCTTTGACTAGAAATAATCCATACTATGGCATAAAATTTAAAGGTGCTATACCAGTTTTTTTCTTTTTTTTTCTGCAATGAGTTGGCCACTGTCCAGGGTGTACCCCGCCAAACGGCCCAAAATCACTGGGATAGGCTCCAGTCACCCGTGACCCCGGGAACGGGAATAAGCGGTAGAAAATCAATGAATGAATGAATCCTATACCAGTTTTTTATAGTCTTAAAAACAGAACTAGATCATTTATACAGTTTTTATTTGTCCAATGTATTGCTAACTTATATATTGTCTCCTGAGCATTATAACAATTCAACAAGATCGGTTTTACAACGTTCAGAGGCCAGAGCAGAGTTATTTGTCTCGGTAAAACTAACATACATTAGCATGCGCACTTTCTATTTTGCGGAGAATAAAATACTCTATAAATACTCTATACTCCACACAGTGGTCTCATTCCACTTTAAAGGTCCCATATTCTGCTATTTTGCCCTTTACACAGTCTATTCTAAGGGCTTTGTTGATAAAATTTTGCGTTGTGCAATATCCATAACATAACAGTTTCCAAAAAACACCAATTTCTTGGACTGGCCCCCCTCCTTGCAAAAGCAAACGGCTCACTCTGAGATCTGACCCCCCCGAACAGAGAGCAGGCTGCTCCCCCGCCCAACTCGTGCGCCTCCCCCCGCCCAACTCGTGCCGTAGCCTAGAGCGGAGTTAGTGCGCATCGCCGCTTGCTCCGTAAACAGCGATACACAAACACGGAATAAACCTTTTATCCGTCCTGACGGTGCGTCGTGCTGAGTCCTACGCCCTGGATCTGACCTGAGTTTGACGTGCTCCAGTACCTCGACGACGGACGTTGCCGCTTGGTAAATAACAAGCTAACTCTTCGATCTGTCGTATCCATTGTGTAATTACTGTGTAGCATTAGCATTAGCTGTTTTTATTCTGCGGCTGCGCGCTTCCCGGAGGCGTGGCTTAAACACCGCGTCATCCTTGGGAAGCCGCGTCATCCATGGGATGAGCCCCCGTCTGCCTGCTCAGCCGAGGGGGACAAAAAAGACAGTTCTCTAGCGAAAGCATGCGGGAATCAATCAAAAAACCACTTTGGGCACACATATGAGGCCCAAATAGCACTGTAGGAAGGTTAAAACCTCTGAAAAGTCGATTTTGCATGTTATGGGACCTTTAAGAGCTTTTTGTAGAGGTTATACTGGTGACATCACAGCATTCTGAACTTTTTCAATGAGTGGCAAAAACGCATGACAGTCAACTAAAATGTGAAAAAGCTCCTAAAGTCTGCTAACAAATATAACAGTCTACAACTCTGTTCAATATTTAGTTTGTACCTGCCATTAAAAAAAAAAGAAAATCAGGTAAACAGTTGTAGAAAACCAGATAAACAACAGGAACACTGCAGCTACTCCCACATTTATAAAAGCTGTGCGTCAGTCGAAGTGTCCAAAACATCCATCTGCCGTTAGCAAACAAGCTAGCTAAGCTCTGCACAGTCGGACCAACAATGGAGAAACTTCTTTTAGTTTACATTCAATCGTATAAAGTTAAGTGGAGCAAAACAAAGCTCCAAGAACACACATTACGCTAAAGTAAAGCTAAGAAACACTTTATCAGTTGCGCTACCTATAATTCTGTCACTCAGAGCTTTTTTCGAATAAAAGAATGTCTCTGCATCACCTCTGTACAATATACAGTATTGCTGCGTTCCAGTCGTCCTCGAAGGTCAGAACTCGGACCTCTGAGAGACATCTTCTCCGAGTTTTTGCGCTCCAGCATCAAGTCAGGAAAACTATGAGCAGCACATAACAGTATATCGACTGTAACAACTTAAATCAAACAATAAAACCCAAGAAATCCTCCAAAAAGTTCACAATTAAGTTCATTTATCAACCCGGACAGTGTTATTACATCTCTAAGTTATACATCAACATCTGAATGTGAATTTCTGCTTTTGCTCTCATTAGCTCCATGTACACGTTAGCAACATTAGCATATGCATTAATAACTACAGAAGCTCAACGCAGCGCAGGAGCAGCTTCACAGACAGCAGGGGGCAGGAGAGAGGAACGACAGACAAAATAACACCAGGACTATCAATATTTTGACTGTCGGATGAAACTTTATCTATACCCAGGTCGCAGTCTTGTTGGATTGTCTAAATTGAAACTTGGGGTTCTGAAATGTTGCCCAAGTTTCCAAGTAATTCCGAGAAATGAGAGTGATCCAGTGTTCCAGTGTCAATCTACAAGTCGGAACTCTGAAAATGCTACCTCCGAGGACAACTGGAACGCAGCTTATCTGTACTGGTGGGAAACAATTTTTTCTTTATTAGTACCATAGAACTATAATTAAAACTGGAAGATGAACTCAAAATGGCGCCCTATTTATCCCTATGGAGTGTGCTCATCGGTGCATGGAGCCAAAAACGTTTTTTTTTCCCGCATTACTTCCTGAATAGGGGCTAGCTCCTCCCACCGCGTGAATCTCCCATGACAGGAGCAATCACGCAGCTAGAAAGTTTTTGTGTCAACGTTAGCTTGTGTGATTGTAATTGTATTCTTCATATTAGATCAAATGAAAACGTCTGAAATGAAATAAAATACAATTTACAGGTGTCACTAGTCTAGCCATGTCCACGTGCTTCTGTTTGTATCGTCCGACGTGCTGTTCACGTGGCTCGCACATGTTTAGAAACGGTTGAAAAGAACATTTCCTTCGATTTTATTTATATACTAAAAATAATTAATTATTGTCTTCAATTTTAATGTGCAATTATACAAAAAAGCTGGGCCCAAGTGGCTGCAATACCTCGCACGGCCCCTAATCAATCTGGCTCACAAATAGAGGGGGTGTGTCTTATCCATCCATGATTAGTACATGAAAAAAAATTGGGTACAGCCCCTTTAACTATCTCCATAGAGACAAGAAAGTGATGCTACCAGGCACGCTCACAATAAGAATGTAATTTTAATGCCATACATTTTACTCAATCAAAAACGCCTTTGTTGAGTCCAGCAGGAAGTGACCACCAATAGCAAAGTTGCACAGTATATCTTTAATAACACATTGTTTACATTAAGACCAATATATCAGGTTGTTTACATTGCTCTTCCTCATGATAAGCAATAACACATGTAACCGGCAGACAACTTCTGTTCTTATCTACTGTTCGAAAATGACTGTGCAATCACTATCACATAATTTCCCCTCAGCCTCCTCTATCTGACAAATCAATGGGAGCCAATAGGTGTCAATGGAAAGCCCAAACCGAGTCGAAGCCCTCAACTACCCTCGTTATCTACTTCATATCAATAGGCGCTTGTGGCTCTAGATCAGCTGTAATGAAGTCTGTCCCTTTTCCCGTCTCGCACCTTTTAATCTGGTATTGACGTTTCTTTCTGCACTTGTGATAACACAGTATAAGTCACCTTTATGGAGCCGGCAAATAAAAGCGGTAACTACAGCTGTCGAAAGGACCGTCTGAGGCGACCCGAGCTGGTAAAAATAAGAAATATGTAATAGGATTGTGATCGAAGGGAACTACTTTACTGACAACTATTGGGAGAAAATTGAGGCGAAATTGGAATCGTTTTAGATGTCTTTCCTTCCCTTCTTTGACGGGCCAGAGGCAGCGGGTGGTTTAAGGTGTTATTTATTTATTTTCTTAGGTTTTAACTTTTTTTTTTTTTTGTAAGTACATAGCAGTTTTTGATGGCAGTTGGCAAGTGTAGAGTCAGGAACGGTGCAGGTGTGAGAGCCAAACAAAACCAAACATGGGCATATTTTAGGGAGAAAATTAGAGGTTTAACTGTGAGAGTTGCATTTTGATTTTTCATGTTTGTGAGAGATGATTGCTAACCTGGCTTCACAACTGAATATTTTAGGGCCACAGAAGCCGACCCATAACAGTGCATTGGAGAAAGACAACATTTTACAAAAAGAATTAAATAAATTCTCGATTTTACTTAAATGTATATATTTTAAATTAATGATTAAAAAAAATCTACATTATTTTCTATGACTGAACATGCAATGTTAAATGAAATATTAACGGTGACATAATTTATTTAGTCAACGTTTCCTTTCTTAGTGGTTGATGTAATGCTTAAAAAAGAAATTGTATTATCTATTTACCTATTACATATTATTGAAAGCGCAAAATAAAATAAAATGTCACACTTTTTTTATTTTTCATATTACTTGGATTAAGAATGAATTTTAAAAGTGCCCCACATAACTTTTCTGGTTGAGCCTCCACCATCTGAGTTATTATTGCTTTGTCTGGAATGTTTCACAGTATGGCTTCTCCACGGACATAAGAGGTGACAATTACAGTCAGTTATAGGTCAAATCTATGGAGAGGCGAACCCGCTCACTGTAAGAAGAATGCAAGATTTACAAGGTTTTCAGACATAAAAACACCTGTATTCGCATGAGTAATATAGATAAGTTCCAGACACTTCAAACTGGAGGAACTCAAATTAAGACAGCGCATTAGGGGATAATGAAATATATGACTGAATATATACTGCATGAGTTTAGCACCTCAGCAGGGAATGATGAGCGATATGTGCAGGGCAGGATGTGATTAGAATCTTCCTCCGGAGGCCGTGACATCGATGGTGGTGAAGCGTTATTAGGCCGAGCAGAGCCTATCATAGCTCAGAAGGGAAGGAAGCTTGGACAGGTGAGGCAGCAGGGAGTCTTCGTCCAGTCTGAACCTTTGAAACTGCTTGATTTCCATGGACACAAACAGGTGGCGTACCCTCCAGAAAAGCTACTTAATGCACCTTTAAAGAAAATATTATGCAACTTTACTAAGCTTTTAACCTTCAGATTTTTCCCCATCATTAGTTTACTCAAAGTTGTATATTGATTGATTCCTGCATGTTTGAGTTAATCCTGCAACTGAGGCTTGAATGCTCAGAAATTTAACAATGACAACTGAGTTTTACATGTGGAGTTCAAAAATGTCACACAGCCACTTTAAAAAAAACAAACGGAAATGACAATCTGCTGCTTGTTTCAGTGAAATGTCACTGTGAAGTGCCAAGGCTTACCAGTTCTGCCGTTCTGAACAGGAAGTTTCAGGCACTGCGGCGGCTGCTCCAGTGACGACCCCACCCCCATCTGTCTGGAGGATCGATCTCTACACTGGAGGATCTATGCGCCACCCGCCTGGACAGCTGGATTAGCCATACCTCGTCTGCCTGGACGAACTCCATCTACTTTAGATGAACCATTCCAATGCTGGAGGAGCTCTCTCTACACTGGGTGGACTGCTCCTCGTCCGTCTGGAGGAACTCTTTCACAGCCTCCTTCCCTCTTGAGTGGTTCTGGCTCCACAGTCCAAGTGGATGCGTCAGTCCTAGTTCAGCTGCAGCCTGTCCGTCCGTGGGAGTAGGATCTCTCCTTCACTGTGGTTCTCCCCGAGGTTTCTACTTTTTCCCATGGGGTTTTTTGTAGTTTTTCCTCGCCGCGACGGAGGGTCAAAGGACAGGGGCATTCTGGGACAGTTATCTGAACTGCTTTCTACCTGTGGCCCATCGAGGCAACTGTTGTTGTGATTTTGGGCATTATAAAAATAAATTTATTTGATTTGAAGTCAATGAAACAGTTTCTAGTATTAAGATGTTTTTGGATAAATATTGCGGTTTATAATGAACACAATTTAAAATGATGACCCACATATGTAATGGGTCAATCCTAAGTACCTGGAAAAATAAACAAAACACAAAATATGTCTCCTTTAAGCTAGATCTGTGGCTCTCATACTTTTTACACTAACTACCACCAAAGAAAAAATTTGGCTTTAGGAATACCCTAAGATCATTCACCTTATTCTGCCCTGCCCTCAGATGCCGCAGATCTGCACTCTTAAACGCACTTTCGGTTTGACGAGAACCCCATTCACGCAAATGGCAAATGAAGAAAAACTATTGCTGCTAAAACATTATATAAAGTAGATTCATTTGTATAAAGTGTTTAATGTACACATGCAACAATAAATCAGCAATGCATCCATTTCTTGGGCGGCCTGAAAACAGCTTTTTAGTCTTTGTAGAACTTATTTTCTGTTGAGCTCGTCTGCCCCATGTAAACTAATACTGGGTAAAAAAGATGGCGTGTCCACTGCAACTTCCGGAATAAGGTGAATAACAGGACTATTTCAGGTTTAAATTTGAGTACAACCAGGTTTAAAGTAGAAATACCCCATTGCCACAGTGTTTAACTAAGAAAGAGCAAAACTGACTAAAATGAACTCTAAATGAATCAAATGTCTGAACTGAAAGGTTAGATTCATTTAGAATCTCAATATTTACTTTTGCTTGACAAGACCTGAGTGAAAAAGGTGACATACAAAATTAAACCTTTCATTTTTGCTTTCGGGTAGGGGATGGAAGACTTGCCTTTTTTGTTGTTGCTGCTTTGTTTCCTGTGTTCATTTTAAAATACCAACAAACATACTGAACTGCACATTTCAATAAACCATTTGGGCAAAGGATTGTTGTAAAAGTTTTGGTGCGTAGTGAGCATAGTATTCGAATGGAATGAGAGGGTGTTTTTCCCATTCTAAGTACACACAGCAAAGCACAAAGCCAGAATCAAACGGTGCAGGTGCAACGGCAACACAACAAAACATCTGCATCTGGGCAAATCGCTGGGGGGAAAAAAGAGGAGGATGAAATCTGAAAAAAGACAAAATAAAACGAGTGGCATCTGTCCTCTGTGTTAATGTGCGCGACCCCTTCATTGTGATGGAGATAAGCGGCACCTCTGCAGAACCCGGGGTGATTAACAGCGCCGTGTTTGTGTGCAATTGTATAAACAAACAGGTGTCGGCCATTCCCAGTGCAGCTCATTATAACCGCACATTTTGTTCCCTCTGTATTTTAGTGCATCTTTATCAACTCTATTTTGAAGGCTATGGTTTAGAGGCGTTAACCCATGTCTCGTACACTGTAAAAAAAAATATATATATTATAAAATGTTGTTTGAAATTAATAAATATGTTTTCATTTACCATTTAAAGTGCCTATGACAAGGACTACTCATTTCACTCAATGCAGTTTAGATAAATATATTTCAAATTTTGCTAAAATACCTTACAAATTTGTATTTTACTTCCTGGTTGTAAATGATGACATCTCACTACCCAGCAACCACGCTGTACACTGGACCAAAACTCATGTCACAGATTTTATAAACAAATAAAAATACATGTGAACACTGCTTTTGTTGAGTCAATGTAATCAAGGGTCAAAAAAAGTAGTTTTGTTGGTGTAAATTAGGCATAACCTTTGTCTTCCTAGTGTGTGGAATAATCTGTTTTGAAACAAGTCGGACATGTCATAATAGTCAAATAATGCCATCTTCAAATATTAAAACTATTTAAATTAAGCTTAAAGGAGATGTATTGTTATTCTAAATCGACTTGAGTATTCCATGCACTGATTTGATGGTGTTTCCCCAACTGGTTCATCTGTACTCATGTATTTTATAGCGCGTGTATGGGGGTGCGTGTGAATATGTTTTTGTGGGTGGGTTGTTCGGTTGTGTGGGTCAGGCTTTTGTGGTGTGGTTGGTTGGGATGCACTGTAAATAAGAGGAACGCTTCAGTCTCGCTTCATTGCACTTCCAACAGCAATAATATTCTTCACTGTTAACATCAATTTGAACAACAACATCTGCGAGAGACCTGTCAACTTCCTGTCTCAGACCCTTCACAATAAAATATGGTTTGTGTGTGAGAACTAAACAATGCAGTGTATCCCACAGTGTTCCATTTCTTATGTGAAAAGCACATTTGAGTAACCTTTATTATCCTACATTCGAGGCGCCATTGCTCTGAAAATTCTCATTTTTTACTTACTCTACTAAATATGTATTTATTTATTTTTTAAGGGTGATGCACTCAGCTGTGAGACAGGCTCTAAAGATCACTGGAGACTCCACTCATGTGCGCAACCCTCAGTATGAGCTCATGCCGTCTGGAAGGAGATATCGAATTTTCTCATGTAAAAGCAGCAGTTATAAAAACTCGTTCATTCCTCAGGGTTCAAGGGGTTTGTTTTGGCCATTTTGGCATAAATGATAAGAGAAAAAAAATATCTCTTGTCGCCACCATGAGCTATAACTATCCACAGGTGGAGCCAGCAGCATGGTATGGCATCAGTGCTTGATCATAAAGTAACATAAGGGGGAAATCATCAGCAGTTTTGAAACAAACATCAATGGTTCAGTTTCTATCATTCAGCCTTAGACCAATGTTGAGATTTAAAATGAACAAAATGTAATAATAATCTACATGCATCTATACATTGTACCTACCAGACAAAGGATGTGAATCATTCTTTATTAACCATACTCCATTTCAACTAATCTACAGTAGATGAATGTTTTTTTACAGTGTATGTGAGAGTGAGAGAGTGCAAATGGCGTGGAGCACACCGAGTCCCTGGATTATGGCAGCTCTTTGCTTTAATGGCTTGTGCAGGGAACACTCCGCCTCAGCCTCAATGCAGATGCACAATGTTGGGTAATGGTGGGAGATTGAAAGATTTGGTGAAAAGGGTAAAACGAGGAGCCCAATGAAGGATAATGTCAGCATGAACAGGGATCAGACAAAAGATGCAACACTCGAATCTTCAGATGCACTCAGACATTTAAATTCATTCCTGTATTATCAGTTTAGGCTTTATTTTGACTGAATGAGTGTACGAAAAAGCAAATGTACAAAAGCATTAGTACCTCTACTGAATGTGATTATAACAAAAGACCAACCGGATTAGCCATTAAAGATGTTGTTTACATTTAGTTGTGGTGTAATTTTTTGAGCGAACCTAATTGTCAGCCTTGCCACTGTCAGTAGAACTAAAACCCTACAACAAAAAGCAACATTTTGGATGTTGTTCAGAAATGAATGTAAGAAAAAAAGTACACAGAGAGGATAAGAAAGAGCCAGCTCATAGATTTTAAAGCTTGAAAGGACTTGAGAGGATGCATAATTGTGTTCAAAGTGTTTGTTTATTATGACTTGTGTGGTGGGATAGCACCTGTAGTAAATAGGTATCACAGTTTTTCAACAGTGAAGTTGCAGTTTCTGAAGAAAAAGATTAATAAATGAAGTTATTATAAAGAAATTGGCGCTCAGTTCTAAAAAAAGAATTCATCCTTTGTCATCAACAAGTATATTCAATTAATTAATTAAATATTCAATTAATTCAATAACCACTGACCAATTGACTCACAACTGACTAAATATTTAAACAATAATTTCACAAAATATAAATGTTATTAGGTCATATGTCAAAAATGTGTAAATTATATGAGATTTTCCACTTGTTTCCACTTGTTTATGTGGCTGACACTCGCACAAGTCTGAAAAATTACTCAGAAACAAAGGCAAGAAGCTGTTTCAACACTTGACGTTACCTGCCACGTGGAGATGGACAAAAAGCAAAGGATTTATCAAATTATCTTAATCATTTGAGGCTTTTGACGTTACTGTAGTTGAGGGTTTACTGTCATTTGTATCAAGAGCAACACATTTGTGCAAGAAAGACCCACTATTGTTGAATGAATTACCAATGTAACGTTAGCTAGCTAAAGTGAATATGATTCAAAACAAACAAGATTTAATGTTAGCTTTTGAGAAGCCAAACAGTAACAAATCTTAGCTTTATGAAACACTGGCATCTCATCTCAGAAACCCAAGTTCCCAAGGACTACATGAACTCGTCGTATGTCAAATCTGCTGCTCGTGTCCAACCAGGAAGTACAATTACAAACATCACCGAAATGATCAAACTGGGGAAAAACAGGGCAAAATGTACAATAAAATAATGCTCACTACATTTTAGTGAAATGTGTCGTCTAACCTGTCACATGCACTTAGTTTAGACCCAGATGCGGACTGATGTCAGACAGAGCTAAAGGCAAGAATAACATTAATATCACAGAGATGGCCCTAGTTTCAGTGAAAATATTCAAGGATTTGTTTGATGTGGTGTTTTGTTGATTTACTTGTCTTTTCCATTTAACACACAATTATTCTCTCCACTCTATATTTTTGGATTTTTCACAAATATTTACACACTTATTTGGGTACACTTTTGTCTTCTTCTGTAGCAATAAATCCCGCACATTCAGAACTACCCTGCGAGTCTAAAGTTAGTTACCGCAAAGACCTAAAAGACAGCTAAAAGATTTTCAGAAACGCCTCGGTGCTTTTCAGGGGTCTGTGCGTTCATAGAGAGTGAGGGGAAGCTATCAAGTCCACATCCCTGTACTCCAGCTCCACAGCGTTTCCTAATGGGCCCAGATTGGCACATTTCACAAAAGAGACAAAAAGCAGGACTCTCATGTGGCTAATGTGAGCTTTTAACATGCGCCGAACAAAGACCGTCTTCCAGTGGAGATGATAGGGCCGGGCTAAATAATGCTTAATGTGTTTAGCTGTGAATTCAGATGAGGAGGACTATTGTTAGCGTGGGGCCGGGAGACGCAGGGTGCTTCGACGCGCCTCACAGCGTTTTGTGCCTGCGTGCTCGGGGAAGTGGGTGGCTGAAACTTCCGCATCAGCACCTTTTCTCCAGCGACCAATTAGCTCAAACGCTCATTTTCTTCTTCTCCTTCTTCCAAACAACTTTTTTTCAAATTTGCATCTTTTTCATTTGCTTATCTCTCGTTGAAAAGGCAGCTCTCTCTCTCTCTCTCTGTTTCGCTCTCACGCTCTCTGTTCTCGCTTTGCATCTCTTCCTCTCCTTGCTCTCTCTCTCTCTTGCTCTCTGTTCTCTCACTTTCTTTCTCCTTGCCCCCTTATTTCTCTCTCTCTCCCGCTCTCTTGGTTCTCTCCTTTTCCACCTCCCTTCTTCTCTTTCTTCTTCCTCTTTCCGTTTTAATATGCTCCCCCCTCCCTCTCTCTCTGTCTCCTTGCCCCATCTATTTTTCCCTCTCTCATGTCCCTCTTCTCTCTCTCACTTCATCTCTGTCTATCTGTCCTCTTTCTTCCACACTGTCTTTCTCTCTCTTTACCCTTTTGCTCTCTTTTCCCCCTTACTCTCTCTTTCTCTAAATTCCTCTCTCTGTCTGTCCTCTGTATTTTACTTCCTTTCTCTCTCTTCATGCACCTTTTCTATCTCCTTTCTCTTCTCTTTTTCTTACTTCTTCTCTCGCCTCTCTGTCCTCTCTCTTTACATCTCTCTTTCTCTTCTGTCTCCATCTCCTATGCTGGAGCTCTTGCTCTCTTTCTCTCTCTCAACCCTCCATCTCTGTGTTCTCCCCCTTTCCATCTTTATCTTTCTTCCTCTCTTATTTCCTTCTTGTCTCACTTCCTCTCTCTCTGTCTGTCCTCTGTCTTTCTCTTACTTCCTCTGTCTTACTTTCTCCCTCCTCTTCTCTTTACCTCATCCCTCTTTTCCCTCCTCTCTTGTTCTCCCTCTTGTTTGCTCACATTCTCTCCTCTCTCATTCTCTCTCTCTCTCTCTGTCTGTCCTCTCTCCCTTATCCCCCATCTCTCTGGCTCTCTCTCTCTTCGCCCCCTCTCTCTTTCATTTTATCTTTCCTTTCCCTCTTGTTCTCTCTCCTCTCCCCTCTTTCTCTCTCTCTGCTGGTCTTTCTTCAGCGTCAGTGATGTCATACCTGCAGGATAATTGTATGAAGTCGATTCAAAGCAGAAAGGAGCGAGGCTCTGTTTAACCACTACGGACATGCAGCGTTGGAGCTGAGCAAATGCTCAATGGAAACGTGAACCTGAAACATATTGTGGAGTTTGAGAATTAGGGAAAAATCTCTGTTATTTGCTGATATAGAGTCAGATCAGTGTGAGCCGGTTTAACAGAAAAAGATCACAGGCACAATAAATTGCATATTTACCAAGATTGAAAAATGTCTATGCAATACAACAAGCAAGCAAGTAAATATCTTTTATCATAGGTTTTCATTTAAAGGTTGGTTATTAACGATTGTTTAATATTATGTAAGATCATCATACACAAAATACTAATACTAATACTGTAGGTGCAGTGGTTAGCAAACCTCCTACTGAGCAAACGGTGTTGTGAGGTGGATCCTTTGGATTACAGTCTACGTCCTCATTGTGGGTTTACACCTTTTCCTCTAATGTATGAAAACGTGCATTTATTACAGAAATGAAAGAATGACTCTATTGTGCACACACACGTGTATTTACTGTTTGTCTTGCTCCAGTACAGATATGTTTTAAAAGCAGCTCTCAGGGTCAAAATGAAACCTTTGTGTGCATTCTGTATCTAATCAAGTGCTTTCATTGTCCATGAACCAGGAAGTAACACTGATGCACTGTTAGCGTGCTAGCTGTGGTTAGCATTACTGTAATGGCAAAACTGCACTCTGGCCTCTGAAAGCTGTGAAACACATTGTGGTGAATAATAAAGATGCTTAGAATGTGATGAAGTGAGGAATATGTTTGAACATATTTGAAGTAGTTTGGGACAAATTAGTTCTGTTTTTAATCATTTTTAAGCCAGTAAAAAGGTATAGTGCCTTCAAGAAACTTTTTAGAAGTAAAATAACCAACAACTAATTATAACAAATAATTGTGTTACTTATTTTCATTACATTGAAATATCATGTGATTAATAGATTCCTGGTCAAATCCAATTCAGTTTAGTGTATTTTTTAGAGCCTGACATCACAACAGCAGCTGCCTCACAGGACTTCACAAATTATTGATTTTAGCAATAGAAGGTCGTTTTCAGTCTACAGGGCTACAGTCTCAGAAACTCAACTTTATACGGCTCAAAGCTGACTATGTCCTGCTCTCGGGGAGGAGTCCCCTGAATTGAACCTTTGTCTACCTGTCAGACTTGTTATGGTTGATGTAAAACTTTGTCTACGAGAGACCACTGGACAACATTATCAACAGAAGTTAAAAAATCCAACAACAAAACAAAAAACAAAAAAATCTTCCCAAACAAACTGTGAAACAAGAAGTATTAATTAATTAATGCATTTTCATTTCCATATAACGCAAATCTATAGCTGTGATTTGTAAACCAGTTCTGCTGTAACACCACCGTGGGAGATGTTCACACCTCTGCGTTGATGGTATGTATATTTATTGAGAAGAAACTTTATTTTATTTCCATTGCACATTTGCATTTATATGCGCTGGTGAGTGCGTCGTATACAGTATGTGCAGCCAAACATATGTGCAGAAAAACTCCTCCATCCCTCCCACTCATCAAGATCCTGCCATCTCCTCCGATCAATCCCTCACAATGAATTATTAATGCCCACATTCGCTTTTTTTACTGATGGAGAAATCATTGTGGCTGGGTTTTTTTTTCAGCGCTCCCAATGAATTCATGGCTTGTTTAAGGTGTCAATATGATTTTCAGATTTTTGCCGGGCAGAGAAGTGCTGATCCGGACTCCTGACACGGTGACTTTGTTACTCCGACCTTGAGCCTGGTACTTAACCCAACACGCCGCGATACATATTCATTAATGATGTTCGCACAGCAGTCGACCGCACAGTGCAGGCTGGACTATTTTCATTAATATTTTACATTTACGCTGCTTTTACTCGGGCAAATGGGACACTTTCCCTTATGGCTGCTCGAAAAAAGAAAATATAATAATTTCAATTAATTTTGTCATAATTTAAACCACATTTATTTGAAAGATTATTCGCTTTAAAAAGTGACTTTGTTTTCGCACAATACAAACACATTTTAAGATAGTAGCACAAAATTGTTGATTTGGGAACTGAGCAAATGGATAACTGTCCCAGAGCATATATATCCAAGATGGCGCCGCTGACGGATGCCCTGGCGTTTTGGTGCGCTCTATGTTGTTTGTTTTTGTGCGTTAATCGTGTGTCCGCGTGCTCTTACACCCGTGAAGAGCTCTTAAACATCAAAACTTCTGCCCCCTACGGACTTATTTCCAGTTTTTTAGTGTCTGCTGCAGACTTAGCGCTAGTTTTGGCCTAAAAGAGTGAGACGCCGCAGAAGAGGAAAGCGCCAGGGCTCTCGTGGCGCTGGAACGCGCCAGACGCTCTTTACCTGGGATTTTCTCTCCAACGCCCGCTCACTCAGCAACAAGATGGACGAACTGGCGCCTGCTGATGAAGAGGAACAGAGACTTTTCTTCGCCTTCTGTTTTGTGTTTCACGGAGACGTGGCTCAGCGAGTCGATCCCGACTGCGCGCTCCATTTGAGGGATTCCAGCTCCTCGCGCCGACAGACAAAGGGATTTCTCCGGGGGAAAAACAAAAGGCGGTGGAGTCTGTTTCTTCATCAACAACGCTTGGTGCTCCGATGTGACTGTGATCTCCAAACTCTGCTCTCCTGATCTGGAATATCTCTTCATTAACTGTAAACCATTCTACTCTCCACGTGAGTTCGCTTCATTCATTCTCGCCGCTGTTTACATCCCGCCTTGCGCGAACGCACACGAGGCACAGCGCGTGTTAGCGGAGCCGGAGTTTGAATACGGAGCAGACTCTCCCGGACTCCTTGTTGATCATCCTCGGGATTTTAACAAGGGTAATCTCAGCCAGGAACTGCAAAGTACAGACAGTTTATTAAATGCCCACCAGAGAGCAGAACACGCTGGATCACTGTTACACTACAGTGAGTGGGTCCTTCCGCGCGTTCCTCGCTGCCCTAGGGCTCTCCAGATCACGCCATGATCCACCTGATCCCCACGTACAGACAGAGGCTGAAGCTCTCCAAACCTGTAGTGAGGACTTCTAAGAAGTGGACCAGCGAGGCAGTGGAGGAACTACGCGCTGTTTGGACATTACAGACTGGGATGTGTTCAAAACTGCCACGGATGGTTTGGATGAGTACACGGACACTGTGACGTCATACATCCAATTCTGTGAGGACAGTATCATCCCCACACGCACCAGGGTGATTTATAACAATGACAAGCCCTGGTTCACACCCAAACTGAGGCAGCTCAGGCAGCAGAAGGAGGCAGCTTTCAGAGCAGGGGACAGAGAGAGCTACAAAGGTGCTAAGTACAGATTTAGCAGGGAGGTGTCAAGAGCTAGATCTCTGTACAACACGCCTAAAGCAGTCTTTCTCTGCTAACAACGCCTCAGCGGTTTGGAGGGGACTTAGGCAGATCACCAACTACAAGCCCAAAGCCCCCCCATGCTGCCTGATTTCGACCAGAAACTCACTGAACAGCTCGCCTCCTTCTATTCACGATTCAAATCTCAACCCCTCCCCACCTATCTCACTACAATAGACATTTCTGCCAATCACACCCGGGTCCCCACCTCCCCACTGGCCTTTCACTACACAGGGACAATGTAAGGAAACAGTTTCGAAGTCCAACCCCGAAAGCAGCTGGACCAGACGGTGTCTCCCCCGCCACCCTGAGACACTGTGCGGACGAGCTGACTCCTGTCTTCACAGACATTTTCAACACCTCCCTGAGTCATGCCATGTCCCAGCCTGCTTCAAGTCGTCCATCATCGTCCCTGTTCCCAAGAAGCCCCCGGATCACTGGACTTAATGACTTCAGGCCTGTGGCGCTGACGCCTGTCGCCATGAAGTCCTTTGAGCGCCTGGTCCTGCCCCATCTCAAGTCCTTCACCTCCTCCGCCCTGGACTCCACTGCAGTTCGCCTACAGAGCCAACAGATCTGTAGACGACGCCATCAACCTGGCCCTCCACTTCATCCTGAAGCATCTGGACTCCCCGGGAACCTACGCCAGGGTCCTGTTTGTGGACTTCAGCTCTGCATTCAACACCATCATCCCTGCTCTGCTCCAGGACAAGCTCTCTCAGCTCCACGTGCCTGACTCCATCTGCAGGTGGATCACTGACTTCCTGACGGACCGGAGGCAGTGCGTGCGGCTGGGGAAGAATGTCTCAGAGACTCGGACTATCAACACAGGAACTCCACAGGGCTGTGTACTTTCTCCTCTGCTCTTCTCCCTGTACACCAACTGCTGCAACTCCAGCCACGACTCTGTAAAACTGATCAAGTTTGCAGACTACACCACACACATCGGACTCATCTCGGACTTAGATGAGTCTGTCAACAGGAGGGAGGTGGATCGCTGGTGTCCTGGTGCAGCACCAACAACCTGGAGCTCAACGCCCAGAAGACAGTGGAGATGATCGTGACTTCAGGAAAGTCTCAGCCCCCTGCCCCCTTGCCCTGACAGACTCTCCCATCACCACCGTAGACTCTTTCCGCTTCCTTGGCACCACCATCACTCAGGACCTCAAGTGGGAGCCACCATCAGCTCCATCATCAAGAAGGCCCAGCAGAGGATGTACCCTGCGGCAGCTGAGGAAAGCAAGCTGCCGCGCAGATGATGGTGCAGTTCTACACGGCCATCATCGAGTCCATCCTCACCTCCCTCCATCACCGCAGGGTACGCTGGAGCCACAGCCAGGGACAAACAGAGACTACAGCGCATTGTGCGCTCTGCTGAGAAGGTGATCGGCTGCAGCCTTCCATCTGTCCAGGACCTGTACGTCTCCAGGACTCGGGACGAGCAGGTCGGATCACAGCTGACCCTTCTCACCCTGGACACGGACTATTTGAGCTCCTCCTCGGGCAGGAGGCTACGTCCATCCGGGACCAGAACATCCCGCCACAAGAACAGTTTCTTTCCCTCTGCCGTTGGACTCATGAACACTTTGTAACACCTGTCACTTCAACAATAATACTATTTAAGAACAATCTATTTGCACTACTCATTTGCACATTGCACTATCTGCCAACTGTACATTCTGTATATAGTCTATCTTAGTCTATTTTATTCTTAATTTTATGCATGCCTTTTTATATATTTTTTATATTTTATCCTTTGCTTTATGTTGCACCTACGCCGAAGCAAGTTCCTACGTTTGTGAATTTCACTGACAATGGCAATAAACAATTTCTGATTCTGATTCTGATTCTGATTCAGAGCACCCCCTGTCCTTGACCCTCCTTCTCTGCAAGATAAAACTACAAAAAACCCTGTTGTAGAAACCAAAAGGAGAACCACAGTGATGGAGAGATCCTACTCCCACGAACAGACAGGCTGCAGATGGACCAGGACACTTTTGTGGATAGAGCTGTGGAGCCAGAAACAACCAAGAGTCTAAAGAGAAGTCAACAAGATGAGGAGCGTCCAGTTTAGTGTGATTCGATTAGCTTCTGGACAAACGTACTAAGGAAAAAAAGACCTCACTTCTCCATCCTAGAAGTTAGTTCAAGAAGAGTTTTGGTAAAATTTGCAACAAATCTAAGTAAGATGAAGAATTCGGCAGAGGAGGTTTTGACAGAAGCTAATGGAGAATGTGTGTTTCAGGCACTTTTACTGAAAACAATGTGAAAGAAATAAAGCCTCACATTTTTCCTGGATAGATATTCTTATGGGTCACTGTCTGATGTGGACAGCTCTAGTCCAGGGAACAGGCAGGACATACAGCAGTAGCATCCTGCACTGGACAGAAGCGTCCTCTGCTCTGAAGAGGAGGGAGGCGGAGTGAGAGAGACGGGAAAACAAGCAGAGGCGGCAGCTCTCATTACCACATCTTAATGTTATGACAATAGTTGCAGTGTGGCACGCTTAAAGCTCTTTAAATAAGATAATGATGAAGTTATAGATGCACTGATACTGCCTGCCTTTCCACCACCATGCAGTAAATAGGAATTAATTGTTTCCCATTGATTATGCCATTTTTGAAACTTGTTGGGCGCACTAATCAGTATTGTAATTGCAATTTGACTCATCGCACAGCCCTAATCTCTCCTAGATTTAGTGGGGTTCATTTTTTTAAATGCAACAAGTAGGTATGACTCTGAGAGGTTAAAAAAAAATGATAGTGGCTGTAGAATAGAATAAATCAACTGGATCACACTTTATTTTACTCTGCATTTGATTATGTCTCTAACACACTGTGTAAAAGACTAGTAAACAAGATGTAATTACACTGTGGTCAGATGGGGTTACAGTGCATGTGAGTTTTACCTGCCTCAGGATGAACTTAAGCTGTGCTGCTACATTCTTGTTAATCACTATGACATGCTTCTTAGCTGCGTAAATACACTATTCTCTTGAGGGTAATGCGGGTGGATTAATCCTGTTTTATTTCAGCTCAGATAGCCATTGCTTCCACTTGTACATTCTATTAACCTTGACAATATGTATCTGAAAAACAATTTACTTTAAATTTGCACAGTTGAAAATTACAGTTATGCAAAGGGGTATAATGTATTCCTGACTGCAGATGTTAGCCGAGTGTTTGTCTTGTATAATGTGTCCGATGTGGTTGTGAATCCCTCAAACGGCTGATGTGAGCAGAACCGGAGCTTAAGCAGCAGTCTGCACGTTAACTTTGATTAGGCTTTAATTAAACTTTAAATTTAATTCAGCATCTTTAGGGGCCCGGTTAAGGAGGATTCCCGTGTGGACAAGCTGATAATTCTACAGGAAAAAAGTGTCTGAGGAGAAGGATGATATTGTTAGCTTAATGTCGAGGGTGGCGCCAATGCTACCGCTAAGTCTGTGATTGACGGCTTTGTTTGTGGGATGAATAGGAGCGCAGTTAGAGTTGCCAGTTCTGATCGATATAGGCCTGGAGTCGCAGGTAGAGCGCTCCGGCTTCACCCTTTGGGCATTTCCCTGGAACAATGATGAATGCGTAGCACCGCTTGCTTTGAAACATGATATTTTTCATTTGTCACATTATATCATGTCATATCAGTGATTATACAGCTGAAGAAATAAGCAGCGCGGCCTGGAGTCGAGCCTGATTCCATTATCTCATAGAATAATGTTTTTTCGCACAGCCTCGGTGGACCTCGATAACACAGAAAGGCAATATCAACACCGGGATATTACAGCAATCCGTGTTAAAAGTTTAGTTCTGGAGAAATGTATCAAAGTAAAGCGGCTACACTTGCAGTCGTTGTCAGCGGCAAACTCTTCGATGGTCCCTGAAGGTTTCATGTGTGTTGTGCCGACTTAATAAGATGCTGTAGGGAGAGACACGAGTTGCATGAGGAGAAGAAAAAGAAGAAAAGAAAATTGAGAAATCTCCCTGCAACATAACCGGTCTGCTTACTGGAGCAAAACACTAAAGATGAGCCAAATGCAAATCAAACACGTAACTGAAATGTTTTTTTTTTTTTAATAAATGCAAATATATGTATGATGTAATAATAGACTCACATTCATTCACTTCTTCTGCCGGAGCCACAATTCCTAGAAATAGTATGAGAAAAAGATCTGTGTCCATACATTCCAATACCTTTCCAATCACACCAAATAATTCCTAAAATCTTTGCTCATGCACATTTTCAAACTAGGCCCATCCACCTTATTCAGGAAGCTGCCACAGACGCTGCCATTAATCCCTCGTTCCGGTTGTGTGATTTTGCATAGGGCCGCTGATCTCGACAGCAAATAAGTTACATACAGATTACAAAGCCGTTTTCAAGCCACACAGAGAAAGGGTGCATCGCTCACAAGTTTTTACACAAATCAACTTACTTTATATAACATTTTAGCTGTGAGGCATTTCTGGTTCTCCATTGAAATGAATAATACCCACTTAGCCAGAAATGCCAACACGAATGGTAGTGTGGTGGAGTTAAAAGGAAGCACAAGTGGATGGGACAGAATAAAGTGAAAAAAATATATTTCTATAATACAAGTCATATAAGTCAAACATAATGAATCTGAATATCCTGTGAGAAAGAGTTTTGATGCCTGATGCAACCACAACTTGATTGGAAAATTACCTGAATTTAAGTTCAACTTCTTGCCATATAGACCCTTTAAAAGTTTGTAAACAAATCTATTCTAAATTCAGAATGGAGGCAAAAGTGAAGTGGAACATAATGTGATTTCACTGGAGAAACTGAGATAATCCTCAGAATATCACAAAATATGAAAACTTTTGATTATATTGTAACAGATTACAAATTGATTTTATTGTATTTTACATTATGTTTTAGGAAATTATGATGAAGTCTTTGCATTTTTGATGAAGGAACAATCCAGATCTTTGGGTTTTATTGGAAAAATACTGATATACAGAAATGTTGAACCCACAATATTTTTCATTTTTTCTAGATACATATACTAGATACTAAACCATAAAGTAGATCCTTTTGAAGCTACAATTTTAAGGCTAGACAATTTTATTTTCTCCATTGTTTATCCAAACTAACTGCCCTTTCAACCCTAGAAATTGAAATGTTTTGCTTATTTCCCAACACAAATACTTAAAACCAGTAGATCTAATGTGAGCTAATTGTTGAAAAAATTGCAGTCAACTTCACTTTGCCTCCAGTCGCTTCCATTGTGGATTTTTTATGGCATTGCATTTTAAAAGGTCTATAGTGTTTGTGCTAAAAATGGTTGTGATCCCCTTGAAACTGTAGGGTCGGTGTAAGCCTTGTGGGAGAGGCTGGCAGAGAACAATAGTTTCAGTTTAAGGTTATAACTCCTCCTTTAGGGCAGCACTAATCCTCAGTGCAGTATAAATTCTAGCTTCTCAGATCAGTACCCTCAGATTGAAACTGACTTCCAGAAGGCATGCAGTCAAAACTTTTTCTACCTTGAAACAGTCAATACTTTTCACCGCACATAATTTACCCCGGGCTCAGACCACATGCAGTCCAGCTCCGGTTGCTGTGCCGGAGCGGTCTGGTTGCAGTGGGTGACTCACACAGAGCGCGCAGTGCTGCGGTGCTGTTGCCGGACTGCCGCCTTCGCAGACCACGAAGTTCACGGGGTTCACGCTCGTTCGCGCAATAACTGATGGCGATATGAAGTATTGGTAAACAAAGTTGTTGCTCGCGGTTTGGGATTGTGTTCACTTCTGTTCTTTTTCAGTAATGTTGAGAAGCGCGAAGATGGAAAAAGTTGTAGAACGAACACATTTGTTTAACTTTGAAAAAACACCGTATCCACTTCACTGCGTGCTCGTGATCATTTCCTGTTCGCCTTGTCTCATTTTTACAACTTCACGGAAAAGGCGCGGTGGGCTCCGGCTCTCCGCAAAAATCCAACCAAACGGAATGAACTGAGCGCCGAGCACCTCCGCCGGCACCACCGCACTGCACGGTGTGCGGTCTGAGCTCCTCTCGCACTTTTGCAGTAACGGAAAGGCTGCGGTCACTGCACCGGAGCTGGACTGCATGCGGTCTGAGCCCGGGGTTAAAGTGGACACCAAGACTGAATGCACCTCCTTACGTTTGGTTTTCCCAAAATTAAACAGTATAATGCTTTTCTGTTTAGTTAAGTTTAGTTTATTTGTCATTTGTTGTTTGAAAACCACATTTAGAAAACAACTGCAGAAAAGTTCAGATTTGGGCCTCAAAACACCTGCCAGGACACACTTGATGGATACATTTGGAGTGTACTGTTGGTGGTGAGTAAAAAGGCAAAACAAAACAAAAAAACAAACAAAAAAGACATTGCACTTGATTTCCGAAAAATGGAAAAACTGTCATCTGGACTAACCGGACATTTGTACAATATTTATTTTTATTATTGGTGGTGTTATTATTATTATTTACCTACTGTTCTCTGTCTGGTCATATTCTGTTATGTTATTTGTGTTTTAGGTTTTAAATTGGAAAAAAAAAAAAAAGTCACAAAACACTGAAATACAAAGAAGCCTTTTGACACTGAAATAAACAAGCTAAAAACAGCTGCCCAAAAACAAAAACAACAAAAATAGACTTATTTAATATGACTGAATGAAAGAATGACTGTGTGAGTGCGTTTGTGCAGCTCAGTAACTGTTTATGCCTGTTTATATTATACATATTTATGTATATAAAAAGTGGTATATGTGCCTGTGTTTATAGATTTCTATTATCTATTATTATCTGGTTATTAGGGTTAGGCAAAATAAGTGTTAAACTTCAGCCTAAACCCTTTCGGTGTGTAAAATGTTTTCTTTCTTTATTCATATGCTTTTTTTGTTTGTTTTGTTTTTGTATTTCTATGGACCGAAGAAAAATAAACTAACTAGCTAAAATATATTATATACTGCTATATTATTATTCTGTTGGGGAACCTGTACCACACAACCACAACACCAGTGTGCTGTCCATCCACAGATAAAAGAGCTGAAGAATATTGATAGAAAATTGAGAGTTCTGACTGCAGCATGACCAGCCTGTCTGTGCAGATCTGTAAGCCGACCACACGTGCACCCAAGGGACCCATCAGCATCGGCAAAAGGCAACAAATGTCTTTACTGGCCCGGGCCTGTGTAGAGACCACAAGAGCGGAGGGAGGAGGGGGAACGAGAGCGAAGGGGGCTTTGGGAACGACCTGTAAACGAAAACATTCAATCTGTCGCCTTATTAATCTAATCAGCAGCTCAATGAACGCTCCTCTGAGACGGACTTCACATTACAGCAGTAAAAACAGAACAATAACAGCGGGGAAATGAACGCCGGTTTAAACAGGGCTAATGAAATGTACAGTACACTGATTTAGAAAGTCACTAATGCCTCAGTTAATGTGCTTTTATGAAAACATGAGGTAATGTTTGTAACGCCTCAGAATGTGTTTCCAGCGACATAAATAATGAAAACATTGTGCTGAAGCTGCAGGCGACTCTATGCACTAAAATTAATGTTTTACTTTGTTGATTGTTGTTGTGGACGTCGTTTGGATATTGTTCGAGGAATACTTTAGTCATAATCACTGAAATAGTTTGCTCAAAAGTAATAACAGTAAAAATGAGTTTACACAAAAGCCTTTTTGTCACTGGAAAAAAGAAGTTTGTTGTAATGATCTTTGCTGGTTGATAGTTTAGCTTGTAAATAATGAGCAACCATTGAGATTAAATATATAGACAAAAAAAAAAAAAAAAAAAACGAATTAGCAATCAAATTGATATTTAATGTTACTCATGCACAAAATAGTTATAATACTAGACAAATTACAAGGAAGATACGTCTGTGTCTTCTATACAATGTTTTTATTTTTATTTATTTGTTTGATGTAAATTTTAAAGTACATAGGTAACACTAAAACATTTAGTCTATTTTTCCCTAGTTTGACACTTTTATTGAAGAATGTTACTTCCTGGTCGGACATGAGCAGCAGATCCCCATCTATTGCCTAGCAACCATGCTGTAAACAAGGCTCAAAATTCATAAATTACATAGTGGTTAAGAATTAACCGATACAACAGCTTTACTTTGTTGAATTATTGTCTAAACTGTCAGAATTGTAAATTGTATCTACATTTTCAAATGAATGTCACATCTTAAAGGACCTGTAGCTCATTTTAATTTACTCTTGTCAAAAAAAAAATCTTTACACATTATGCTTTGTTCGGTAAAAGGAGCTAAATACGAAAAACGTTGGGTATAATAATCTGTGCCTATTATAAATATTTTGGTGTCATGAGTACAGAGTCATTGCAGGGTCACCTCTTTTCGTCCAATCAGATACATTGTTCACTATGAATCATGGGAAAAAACAGCTCGACACCATCCCAGACACTTGATTCTCTCTCATGGTGAAGTTTCAAAAGTACCAAAAAAGCTAACTGTAAGCAGAGGCACATGAACAATTAAGAAACAACTGCAGAAGACAATCCCAGACATTGTTTCTGAGTCATGGTGCAATGTTCATAGACGTGAAATTGCTGGCTCTCCACAGTTGCTACGATACAGACAGCGTGCCACCATGTTTGTCCACAGAATGTGATGTTGCAAATCAGTTGAACATGATGTAGAATTTTGCAATTTTATGGATACAATGCACTTTAATAAGCAATCCCTGCATAATCATGAGCAAAGAGGACAAATTTGTACATTTTCAAACATTGTTACACATTGGCTGCATTACAGTTAGATATTATGTGGAACTTTCTGCATTTGGAGCCTGTTTGTCATGTCTTTAACCATAACTACCAACACGTCACTGATACTCTGTGATGCAGTCAGCTGGAGGTTATTGTGTTTTAGCTGGAAACCTTTATAGATCCATGACATTCATAGACGCCTCTAACTTAATGGTTGCCGATGCTGCCCAGAGTTACGTTTAACACTTAGGAACAGTGAGGCAAAATCCCTTTATTAAATGTTTATTCCCTGATATGTATGTAATTTATCTGGTCTCTTCACCTGTAACATGTAAAAGAGGATGTTTTGTGTCATTATTAAAGTTTATTCTTATCGGGAGCACATTCGGAAATCTCAATCTCAAGTTAGGTTATTGTAGATGAAGAAGACACTGGCGCTGATTCATTCTTTTAGCTTTTATTCGAAGGACAGAAGTACACTTACATGCAGAGGTCCGAGCACAGTACAGGAGAGTCTAAATTCATGTTTAGATTGAGGGGCATTATATACCATTCCCTTTACGTCACGTTACATCAGTCAAGTTAAAAACACTGTGTAAATGGCAGTCTAAATGGGCTTCTGGTCCTTTTCTGTACCTTGAACGTCTGATTTGTCAGGTTAAACAAATATTCCCATTAATATTTTATTTTCATTTCCGAGAAACTTTGTCCGCATCCATAATGCTGACAGTACAGATTACAAGACTACAAACACATACATGACAAGTTGTTACAGTTTTAAATCTTCCAAGACCAGTTATTAAAAAACAAATAAATATAGAAACTAATTGACAAACACATTAAAAAGATCCCCATTATTAAAGAAAAAATAAATCACGAAACGTTTTATACCCTCAAAATTGACTTCGAACGAGGCTCTGATTTCACCTTAATGTGGTTGATGGGTTGGTAGCAGCTGACACTCTCTGGATTATTCATATTTTGCTTTTTTGGGCTAATGGTAAGGGCTAGAGGGAAAATACATGTGACTTCCGCCGGAGTCCTTTAAATCATACTGTACTAGCCACGTTGCTAAGTGGTTGATAGCATGAGCATCAAACGCCGCGTCTACTTATTTAAATGTCTATGGTCTCATGGTTCAAAATCAGGTACAGGCCCTTTAATTTCATTTTATAACTCATCTCTTCTTCCTGTAACTTAAATTGTTCTGTTTTTCTTCACCAACTGCAATTTGATGAATCTAAAACTATGATAAATATGTACCACAAGGATTATCTGACCAAGCCATGATTAGAAAAAAAACATTAAGACCTGTGATATGCACTTTGATGTATTTATATGAAGAACAGGGGACTAGAACATCACCAAAATGGATCTAGTTATATGTATTTTAAATGATCTTTGATTGTCTTGGTTTGTTTACAATATCACCCATAATGCTGCATGTGCTTTGGAGGAGAACTTCTTACATCCATATATTACACCTATTTTTGTAAGAAATGTAAACCTTGAAAGGAAAGACAATGTTTTCTAACAGAGCTGGCTGGTGCTGAAAAGTCCTAATATCAATAAAGTATAAAATAAACTTCCCGTATTTCGACGCGGCTGCACTCCAGTGGCTTCTCTGTGACGATCACGTATTTAAACGGGGGACAGTAACTTTGTGTCAGTGTGATCTTGTGTTCTAAATCCCTCACATCACCAGCTGCTCGTACTGTTTTATCCCACAACTAAATAAAGTCTTGTGCCCAGGCTTTATTTACAGGATAATAAATGTTCAGATTTCGCGCACAGTGACACATGTACAGAATGGCATTGTGGTCTAACATTTTGCACCTGCGATGGTAAAACAGGCTGTTCCAGTGTTTACAGTTGCCCCTTTTTCATTTCCCCCGCTTTTCTGATCCATTGTTGTTTCGATAACAAATTATGCTCACAGATTTGTAAGTCTGACAAGTTTGATGTATGATTGGTGCGCCGCGTGTGAAATTAAATTACAAAAGTACAGCAAATTAAGCCGTGATTTGTTTTGTGTTGGTACCTCTGGGGGTGTTTGTGTGCCCTGCACTCCGACTCTGAGAATGAGTTTGGGTGTTTTTTTGAGACAATTTGGGAGTTTGTTCAGTCAACAGTGCACGCATTTTCCGCCGAAGTGAGTTTTAACTGTTTAGGTGAAATTAAAAAGATTTGCATTTCATTACACAGAAAACAACAATTTCATTTTACATAAAACAACACAACCTTTTGGTCTGTTTTGTTGTTGCTTTTATATTAAATTGATTCAGATACATTAATTAAAATGCAGCCAAACAGAAAAAGCTGAAAATCTAATTTATTTTATTTGAAAACATCATCATGACAGTTTCATGGTCAACATTTCTCATGGATGGTTGTTTCCATGGAGATGGTTTTTGCCTTGTCTGGAATGTTACAATGTATTGCATTAAGGTATTTATTTATGTGTGTGTGTGTGTGTTGTATATGTATATATATATTACACTGTTTAAATTCATTTATTTATTAATCGGCCCAGATCTACCACACCAGACAAGACCCACGGTGTATGTAACCCAGGGTAAAAATCAGGGTTAAACCAATTTGGTTCCCAGTCTAGGTTCTGAACTCTCTGCCTTCCAACCCTCTGTATTCTGATCCAGTCACCAGTCCACGTTTTCCACCTTTTTCTTCCCTTGCCACATGACACACCTCCTTTGGTTCACTCAGCCAATCACAGGCCTCTGCCTCAGTATAAAAGGTGCCCTGACTTCTCTCTGCTCAGTTGTGTGGGAGAGAAGCTGCAGTAGGGCAGTACCAAATATTGGTTTTCATAGATCTTATATCTGTCAAGTATTTTAAACATTTCTGTAGAACCAGAACCATCCAGTGATTGTGGCACTGTCGTGACTGAGCAAAAATCCCGTGGGATGCAGACTGTCAGAACGGTAATAACCAACCAGACATCATGGTGGTGGATAAAGGGCAAAGGAAGGCCGTTGTGGTTGACGTGGTGATACCAAATAATGGCAACATCAGGAGAGAGGAACATGAGAAATACCAAGGGCCAGAGAAGAGCTGGAAAAGGCCTGGAAGGTGAAGGCCAAAGTGGAACCCGTGGTGATCGGAGCATTCGGGGCAGTGACCCCCAAAAGAGGGGAGTGGATATAGCAGGTCCCTGGAGGAACATCCCTCAAGCTCCCTGGCCTCTGGTAGAGAACCCGAGTTTAGAGATGGATGAGACCACCCGTGGAGGGTGAGAAGGAATTTTTTTTAATTTTTTCATGTTCATTATGTAAATTTTTTTTTTTTTTTTTTTTTTTTTTTTTTTTTCATGTTCATTATGTGGGGTGCACGGTGGCAGAGCGGTTAGAGCTTCTGCCTCTCAATAAGGAGATCGTGGGTTCGAATCCCGCACCACCCCAACATCGTGGTATTGAATTCTGAACCACCCTAACATCACACGATCTCTCTGAGTGGAGTCTGCATGTCCTCCCCGTGTTACCGTGGGTTCTCTCCGGGTTCTCCGGCTTCCTCCCACCGTCCAAAGACATGACTGTACAGGTTAATTGACAACTCTAAATTGTCCCTAGTGAGTGAATGTGAGAGTGAATGGTTGTCTGTCAAATGTCCTTGTCCTCTGTGTCAGCCCTGCGACGAGTTGGCCACTGTCCAGGGTGTACCCCGCCTAAGGCCCAAAGTCACTGGGATAGGCTCCAGTCACCCGCGACCCCTAACGGGAATAAGCGGTAGAAAATGAATGAATGTTCATTATGTGTGTTAAGGCCTTTAAACATGCTCTTGAGTAACTCAGCGTTAGTACCCCATGCATTAAAACTTACTCTAAAACTCTAAAAGTCGACAAAAAGCATGCATTTTTATATATAATTGCGTTTGTTAGTTTGTTGCCATCCATGCATGCTCACAGCACATGTGAGAGCAAATTAATATCAACATTTAAATTACGAGTAATGAGTAATTTTGTCAATTTTGCATAAGCTGTTCCTCTATGGAGACAACAGCCACCAGAACAATGACATGTGCATGTTTCAGTATTTTCTGTTCAGGCTCTTGCCAAAAGAAATGACCACACCATCTAATAATTTCATCTGCATCATCTTCTCTCACAGCAACTATAAATATCATTATTAGTCCTCCTCTTGGCCTCCTGTTTTAGCTCTAAACTTCATCTTTCCTCCATATAGTCACCATACCTCCTGCACTTGTCCAAACCATCTCAAAGTATCTTCAAAGGACCTAACTCTTTCCTTTTCATGAACAAAATCTCAACTTCTTCAGCGCTCTCTTATTTTTTGCTCCAAGCCATATTATATATCCACTTTCTTGCCACTGTCTCGAATCCATCTCCATTAATTATTGCTTATTACTTATTACACAAGAATAAACTAACCATGTAACAATAAAGTGTGAAAACATAATAACTTCAATGAGAATACAGAAAGATTGAATGCAAGTAAAATAAGAGAAAAGACAAAAGCAGTCAGATCAAAGCAATGAAACTTTGTACTTGTTTTAATCTCTCAATTTTTCGTCATACATTTTTTCACAGAACTGATGTTTTATAAGGCGTATAAAATCAAAATATAATAATCTCCAGCCTTGATGAATTAGATATAAGATTGTGCTAGACTTTACATAGCCAAGAAAGTCTTTTATGCATTTGAAGCCCAAATAAAAACACCTATTAGAATTTTTATCACATATTAATAATGCATTGCTCTATCAACCTTTATGAGCTTTATGAATAACAGAGGGACTGCAGAATCCATTTACTCCTCAAAGACAGAGAGCTCACTGAGAGCAGGGCCAGGGAAGTCAGTCACTTTGAGGGAGCTTTATCTGCTGGACGCCCCACATGAGGAACGACAGATCCATTGTAAACATTTTGTGGGTTTTGGCTTGTTGCAGGAATACTTTCAGTTATTGCATATTTGAACTAACTGTGTAGCTTTAAATGGGACTTATAATATGGTAAGACGTCCGGTGGTTAATGACGTAACTTTATTCTATCTGCACTGTGTATTGGAAGTGTGTTATGAATGGGCGCAACCATGTCTGTCGCACGATTTGTTTGTTAAACTGATTTTTATTATCAGACGCTGCTCAAATTAATTGCTCCTGGAGGCATAAATAAAGTTGTCTGAATTTTAATATGAATCTAGGGATGTCAAGTCATGTTGGTTAATGTGATTAATTAGTTCCAATTAAAAAAAAAACAATAGTGAGAATTTTGTAGGCTAAAAAGTGTGTTTTCAATTAAATAAAGGAAAAGAAATGGACAAAAACATGTAAACTGCTGTTTTGTCTGTTTATGCCATTAAATGCATCATTTATATTTATTTGTAATTTTCTTTTTTTTTTTCTTTTTTTTTAAGTCATTAACTAGAGAAATGGTAATTAATTAGACCAGTGATTCCCAAAGTGGGGTCCAGGCTGGGGGGCTTTAAAGGCACTACAGGGGTCCCTCAAATGTTGTCCACATAACAAGCATAAAAGAAAATTGAGCTTGCAAACCACTTCACAAAATATATAATACAACATTTATTTATATTTACTATTTTACATCAATAAAAAGCTGACAGTCATTACTATTCATATTTTAAATTGAAGATAAAAAACATAACTTTTTTTTGTATAGAAAATATTATTACTGGGGGGCCCAGAGGGATCGTCGGGTCAATAAGGGACCACGACGCTGCAGAGTTTGGGAATGGCTGAATTAGCCAATAAGAATGAAAGAAAATATTGGATTTCACTGTTTGGCAATATTATTATATGAATTATCGCTAAATCGTGAAATAATAAGTTTCACAGTAATATAAGTTTGATATTACTGATTTGATTGACATCCCTGCTTTAAACTGTTCATCCAACAGTACAGTATACATGCTTACTTTTACATTATTATTATTATTTCGAAATATTAGAACTCTACAGATGGTGAAGTGGCAAAAACAGCAGAATTAAAGAGTCGAAAGAAAGTGTATTTGAACAGTTTGAAAGGTCATTGAATCAGAGGTTGAAGCAGTGGTGGATCTAGGAATTTGAGAGCTCAAGGCAAAAAGTCTTAAGTTATTTTCTTTTTTGTTGTGTCTCTAATTGTTCTTTAAAGAAGATTTTAGCTTTTTGTTTTTGTTTTGTTCGGGTTCATAAATTTGAGGTGCTACATGAAATTCATATGTGCAATGGCTTATGTTTTAAACAGGGGGCTTTGGGGGTCCTTCCCCAGAAGAATATTTAAGACCATATCCCTTTTTTTGTGCATTTTAATACTTGTTCCAGCTGATTTTAAATACATGGTTTTCATTTGTAATTTAATAATGTTATATTTTATTTACTATTTAGCTGTATATGTACTAAACAGTAACATCTGAAAATATCAGACTATTTTATTGGTCTTTTTTTTATTTTGTTTAAACATACATTGCACTACTTCACTGTGATATGGAGAGAATAGCAAGGGTATCTAGTTAGGGGCCCAAGGCAATTGTGGCCTGTTGCCTAAAGGTAAATCCGCCACTGGGTTGAAGTGTATTAGGATGTAATTGGCTGACAGTGACTATAGGAAATGGCCTACAGTTTAATGTGTGCATGTAACTTCACTCTTCTTCTGTGCACATTTTCAGCGTCTCTCAGTTTATAACAGCCTCCTCCATAACTGCACTTGAATTGGCATGGGTCCACATTTGCATAAACACTGAGTTACACGTTTAAGAGTAAAATTGCTTTGTTTGTGTTTCCAGGACACATATGAAGGGCAGTTTATTGAAAAACATTGCATGTTGGAGCCTTCAATGGAAATTTTATTGCTCATTGCACAGTCGTCATCACGCCGCGGCCACCTGTGTTTACTGTTGTTTTCCCGAGTAGCTCCGATAAGCACGTCCCCTGCCTGAGCAATCAAAGCCATTCTCAATATGTCACTTACCAATTATTTGCCTAATATATGCTCCCCGGTGCTTCAAGGCGGCATTGCTTCTTGTCTCCAAGGTTACTATACGGACCGCCTGGATCCAGTGTATAGTACGTCTTTGCTTAGCGTCAGAAATGTCAACACAATTTTATACAAGCGAGTTATTAAAAGTTATTGTTATAGTGGAAAAAGGTCGTGCTACTTTGATCTTGCTACTTTTTTATCCAGACTCAAAATCAATGGAAAATTATCCAGTGTAATCCAAAATACGGTTCTGAAAATGAAAAAAAAACAAAGAAGTGTTACTCAAGTGTTTTAAGGTGAGGCACTAAAGGTGAATAGGAAGAAATCTTAAATCTAAAGATATACATTTGAAACTTCTCCTGTCGTTTACTCACATAAATAAATATAAAATGTAATGTAAGTTTCTCATCATGTAATGAAGAAAGAAGGCCTTTTATATGTAAAAAGTGGCCAAAATCACACATATTTCTATCTATTTCAATCTATGTTGGTTCATTATGTACACATATTAGTAAAAAAAAAATGTACACATGCGAAAAACTAGAGCTAACTTAAAATTGGCCTAAAAATTCAAATTTCACTTCTGTACACAAATCCTGGAGTACATTCCACCAAAATCTAGTGAAAGATTATGAATTTATAGAAGAGTTCTGCCTGCAATGTCTCACCTTCAAACATCTGAAATGTCAAACACAATTTTGTTAAAAAACAGTCATGCTATTCTGATCTTGGAATTTTTTATCCAACCCCAAAATATGTGGAAAATGATGCAACATAATCCAAAGAACGGCTCTGAAAATGAAAAAAGACTTACCTTAGGGGTTTGAATCTGTATTTTTGGTGATGATTGATATCTAGTTTGTACAGACTGTATTTTGCTGATAGCTTGAATCCTTCTACTGCCGATAGAATCCCTTTGACCCCTGGGACATGTTTACTGAGGAGATCATGTGTCAACAGCGTTGGCAGTCGTTAAACTCTGGTTCCTCATGAGCACACAAAGAGGCAGAATTTGAGGTTTGCGTGTTTTATTTTCTGTTAAGATGGCAGTAGGAAGCTCCTTTTCCCTATAGTGTAAATTATACACATTCTTTTTATTCCCAATTAGACTAGGGCTGCAAGAAGTTTGGAGATTGAGTTTGTTAATCGGTTTATGACAGGTTATCATGTTTTTCTAATTATGACTTAGTTCAGTGGATAGAACCTGTCGTAAATGTTGATCATAGTTTTACATCCACTAAGTTGCGGTTTGTGAGGAAATTCTGAAAAATAAAAATGTAAGTAATAATTATAGGAAGAGGAAACCGAATCTGTCTCTTTTTGATGTCATCAATAGGCGACGTACCGTTGAAAATACAGACAATTTACGGCAACTGACACATTTTTCTGAGCGTTTGTTTGATTGAACAAAAAAAAGTTGTGTTCAGGTATTATTTATTGTCATAGTATATAGTTTATATGGATTTTGGTTTCTTGTTTACTGCATGGTTGCTAGGTAACAGATGTTGAATTACCTGTGCCTTTGTCATATTTGCTGCTCATGTTCATAACATAATAAACTTGGCAAAAACTCTCACACTTGGGACAAAATGTTTAGTAAAATGTTAAATATAATGTTCACTACATTTTACTGAATTTTGTAGCCAAACCTGTCATGTGCTCTTTAACTACTTTAATTCTTTTATTGAGATATAGTGTATAGACCACAGCGGAAAGGAGAAGCATGGAAGGAGTTAGCTGGAAATCTGGGAAGGAATTATGATTGCATTCTGCTTTTTTACATACAAATACTGTATTAATGTAATATTAATACACTGTCCTTGTGTCACTTTGCATCAAGTAAATAGTTTTGAGAGCTTTTACCATCTCCACAACCCATTTAGTTGACGAATCGATGCACAGGACAAGCCTTTAGTCAAAAATGTGTTTAATCAATTACAGCCCTAAACAAGACCAATTAAGACAAATTTGCTTTTTTTTTTTTAATCAAGCCTCAAACCAAATATTAGTTCCAAATCTGAATATACTGGAACAACAAGAAACGTATAGCTGCAACAAGATGGTAATCAACTTAATACAAGCAACAGAATCAATGTAATAATTTCTGTACTCTGCAAATTGTTTTGTGGAATGACCTGAAAAAAACAGTAAATCATAGTTATCTTAGTAGATGAAACTTTATCAGTCAGTACAGACAGAGAACACGACTTTCTCTGGCCTTCGCAAACCTGCACTTTGTCAAACTTTTGTCCTCTCTTGTCCTTTTATTTGAAGTTACCGTGAAAACTGACTTCAGCCTCCGATGGCGATCCATAGCAGATCAGACTGTGGCTACCTCTGACACACACCGGCTGGACCCAACGCCACTTCCCTTTGTACGACTGTATCGTCTTTAGATTCTTAAGGTTGAGACGGAGGCGACCGGGGTCAGCTCTGTCACCCTGGGGTCACCGTCCTGTCCGCTGGACCAATAACGCATGAGACAAATGTCAGCGTATCTCCTGTTCCTTTGAACCGCCATCGATTTATTGATCCGGGCTCTTTTTGTTTCCGTTTGCTTCACTCACTCGCGGTTTTACGCCTACTGCGGGGTCGTAAATATTTCCTCGAGTCAGCAGCAACATTTTTTTTTACGCCTCATCTTTTGTGCGAGATCCCTTTCACTGGACTTGTTTTGTCCTCCGGGTTGCGGCTAATCTTTCCTCATCGCTAACGGTTTGGCGGTCTTGCCCCTTTCACTCGCTCACTCTGTTTGCAGTAAAGATTCTAATCAAAGTGCTAATCTTTACGGCTTTCTTCGGCGCAGGGCAATGAGGGCTATATCTACTGCAATGATTTTTCTCCTGAGACGCCAAGACTCTGGGGAGCGTTAGAAGTTGTTTGCAAGAAGGAGTTTCAAGGGAGAAGTTTCCACACATTTATAGATGCACCAGCTGTCGTTACTGCGCTTGTCAAATGCGGAGCCAAAAGGTGTGTCAAGAAGTATTTGTTTAATGATGACGCTCATTACTTCTTACTCCTCGCACTGTTCGCTTTTCCTTACCGTAGAGTGAGCCAATTATTCAAAAAAGCTGCCTGTAAATCGCGAGCGCTACCCCGACTCTCTCTCTCTTTCGCTCTCTTTCGGGCTAGCAAAGCATGGTATACGCCTGCTGTCATAATGAGGAGCAAGCCGTACTTTAACCACCGTGCCGACTCTCATCGCTAACACAACACAAAGAGATTTACTAATGCAGCCTGTTAACACTAGCCGGTTTTAAACGAGCCATGGTTTTCTCGCATGCCAAACAGCAGCGGTCCCCGGACAGCGTGCATTATACACATCTAATTAAGTCTTCACATGTCTGTAATAAACCGCATTATGCCTTTGGGGCGAGAGGGCAGGTCAGGAGCAAGGGAGGAGGAACTGCAAGACTGACAAATATCCCTGTGATAATATCTGTGTTAATTGAACTTACTTGAAATCTGTATTCGTTTATTTATGTTTTACGTAAAGATAATTCTGCTGCTTGTGCATATTTTTTTCCACTGGCGGAGAATTCATAACAGTGCAGACAGTTTTGTTTCTTTTAGACTCGCACAACATCATCCAATTTGCAAATTTACGGCTGCTGTTCAAGATAATTAACAATATGGTTTCTTCACCGCTCAGAAGGTTTGCCGTGTTAACGTCGGAACAGATGAGCAGAACAACAAGGTCAACATCGAATGGCCAAATGTAAACCTGAAAGGAAAACTGCACTTCGCCAATTAGTGTTCTCTTTCAAATCAATTACAGACTGGAACGAACTGCCAAAACATTTAAAATTATGCAAGGAATTTCAAAAGTTTTACATGTGGCAATTATATTTAACAAAACAGAATTGCCAACGTCAGTAAATTTATTGCATTTAAATTGTGGAAAGTAGTTTGACAAAGCTTCACCTGATCACAGTGGAGCATTGGGGAGAGATATTGATTATTATTGTATTTTTGTATTGTATTTTTTTTATTATTATGAAATGAATGTATTATTTTTGTATTGTGTTTGTACATAGTTTGTACCGATATGTATTGTAAGTCTCGGGGACTGCAGATGTAAATTAGCTCTGAGCGCTACAGTGTGGTAAACATCTCTTCAGTGTTTTCTTTGATTAATGTTCCTGTACATCGTCCCTGTGAAATAAACAAAGCTAAACTTATATTTCCTTGTTATCTTGTTTCTTGTATTGAAAAGATTCTTTGAGTGTTCAAAAAGTGCTATGTACGTTTGATGTATGATCATTAATTATTTTCAACACAGTTTACTCACTCAACTAATAGATATGATTTCCCTGACAAAATATTAGCTATTTCTAAAATCAAATCAAGATTAATATGCTATGTAGTCATGTAACAACTAAAACCTTCTAAATAATAATAATTTGAACCTGGTTTTAAGTTGATTTTCACTTCTCGGCCAATTGCTTTTTTATGGTTGTGTGATTTGGCTTAGATTTGGTTTTATTATGAGATCAAACTGAGCACTTAACATACCCTTTGTTGTTGTTGTGTTTTTTTAATACTTTTTTTTTATAGAAATACATTTGGAGACATTTTAGCCACAGTGCACACTCTTTTTTTTTTTGCAGTGTATCGCTATTTAACGTGGACTAATGAATCCAGAATGATTCCGAGCAGTAAATATTTGTCGCTGTGGGTAAGGAGCGGCCTTTGCGGTTGGTTGGGGGGCTGGGGGAGTGTTGGAGTGGCACAGACAGGAGATGGATGCAGGGAAGGCTCTGCAGGGCACGCAGCCAGCTGTTAGAGCGGTTTGATTGGTCTGTGGAGGCCTGACTCTGTCTCTTCATGGCTCAGATAAAGTGCACAGCTCCCAGTGGCAGGTGGCCGCTGTCCCTCCGCCCTCCTCCTCCGGGACGGCCCAGGCAAAGATCATCCGTGTCCTGCCTCTCTTTTATTAAACACCTCCAAGCTCTGCAGCGTCACAGCTCAAGAGTTAAATACAGAAGCATTTAACACAGAATACGTAATCAGCATATTCAAGTCAGGCTTTTGTGGAGCGTTGTTTGTCTGTTGTCGACTTCAGAGGTGCAACAACTATCTATCATTAAAAAAAAAAATTCCCTGCTCACCCTCCGCGGGTGGTCACATCCATCTCTGAGCTCGGGTCCTCTACCAGAGGCCAGGGAGCTTGAGGGTTCGGCGCAGTATCTTAGCTGTTCCTAGCACTGCGCTCTTCTGGACTGAGATGTCTGATGTTCCTCCAGGGATCTGTTGTAACCACTCCTCCAGTTTGGGGGTCACTGCCCCAAGTGCTCCGATCACCACGGGCACCCCCTTTGCCTTCACCTTCCAGGCCTTCTCCAGCTCTTCTCTGAGCCCTTGGTATTTCTCCAGTTTCTCATGTTCCTTTCTCCTGATGTTGCCATCACTTGGTATCGCCACATCAACCACAACGGCCTTCCTCTGCTCTTTATCCACCACCACGATGTCTGGTTGGTTTGCCATTACCATTCTGTCAGTCTGTATCTGGAAGTCCCACAGGATCTTCGCTCGGTCATTCTCTACCACCTTTGGAGGTGTTTCCCACTTTGACCTTGGGGTTTCCAGTCCGTACTCCGCACAGATGTTTCTGTACACTATACCAGCCACTTGGTTGTGGCGTTCCATGTATGCTTTCCCTGCCAGCATCTTACACCCTGCAGTTATGTGTTGGACTGTCTCAGGAGCTTCTTTGCACAGCCTACACCGTGGGTCTTGTCTGGTGTGGTAGATCTGGGCCTCTATCACTCTGGTGCTCAGGGCCTGTTCCTGTGCAGCCATGATGAGTGCCTCTGTGCTGTCCTTTAGTCCGGCCCGCTCTAGCCACTGGTAGGATTTCTTGATATCAGCCACTTCAGTTATGTTCCGGTGGTACATCCCATGTAGGGGCTTGTCCTCCCATGATGGTCCCTCCTCCGGCACCTCACCTTCTGTTCCCCATTGCCTGAGACATGGGGAACAGAAGGTCCCCATATATATATATATATATATATATATATATAATACATATATTCAAGATAAAGGTTATAAAATCAAAACAATGTCTACAAAAAAACAGAAACTTAATTTACAGTCCATTCAAGAATCAAGACATTTCGGTCATTTGTCATGGGCATGGATGTATTAAAAGAACTGGATAAGGTACGCCCCCTCTGTCTGTGGTCCCAGATTGATTTGTGGCCGTGCGAGGTACTGCAGCCTCTTGGAACCAGCCTTTTTCTAAAATTGCACATTATAATTGCAGACAGTAGTGAATTATTATCTGTATTTAAATAAAATAGAAGTAAATGTTCTTTTCTACCGTTTCTAAAATCACCGAAATTACCGTTTTTATATGAAGTGGGGGATTGTCGTCACGTGGCGCCCTAAAACAAAGATGGCAGCTATCGTTTCAGGAAGTAAAACAAAGATGGCAGCCATCGTTTCAGGAAGTAAAACAAAGATGGCAGCCATCGTATCAGGGAGTAAAACAAAGATGTCAGCCTTCGTATCAGGAAGTAAATGCGGAAGTAAGAAACTTTTTTGGGGTCATGCGCCAATGAGCACTCTCCATAGGGATAAACAGGATGGCCATCTTGGATTCATCTTCCAGGTTTTATTATAGTTCTATGGTCATGGGTTTCAAAAATACATTTCTGTTCAGAATAACTTTCTTATTTTCATTGCCACAGAAAACGGCAAAATTCAATTTAGAGCATCAAACACTGCATAGTTTGTGCAATACAAAGATGAAATTCAAAATCCAAAAAAAAAAGATCATTGTGCAAACATTAGCGCCTGACCTGGTTTTTGTGAGTTGTACCTATCCATTGTCTAAAGTTGGATGCCACACACCAGTGCGGCCTGAGACACTCCACAGTTCTGCAGAGTTGCCCCTGAACAGGGCACAGAAGTACGTCGTGCTGGGCCGTCCTTCACGCACTGGATTCTGAAGGTGGACGGCTAAGCCTACACTAAACCAAGGAAATAGAAAAGGCTGTAAGTGCTGTGAGTGCTTTTCCCCGAGCAGCTTGACAGCCAGGTCCCGGTGACCGTGTTTGTGACAATCAGACTATAGCGTTCGCGCGCCTCACTGTGGTTTGGCTGTTGCCATAGTAACGCGCCGTACAGTAGCTCTCTTTCGGAGTTGACAGAGCCCATGTTTGCTCGGTGCAGTGCCAGAAAAACTCCATTTCACACACTTTCTCCCAGTTTTATTTTTTTTCTTTGTGGCTTGGTTCTCCAAAGGGGTGTAATTCAATTCTCTGAAAACACTTTAGGGCGGAGTGCGAAGACTCCGTTAAGCCTCACTATTTTCGCTTACTTTGGAGATGAGTCCATAGATATATGCCCAGTAATTCAACTATTTTCTTTTGATTCTTTTGTCCGAGAAGTGTGCAATCGCGTAAAACATAAAAATGGAGAATTGTCACAAAAAGAAATTTGTCTAAATTGTCCCATTTATTCTTTGGTGGTTTAGTCTAAAATGCCAATTAACATGCACAAAAGTAGCGCTCAAAACATAGATGGAAGAATATTTACTGCTGACAATAAGTATAAAAAGATGTGGTTTCAGGTGCGTGTCTATTATCCCGACAAAATGAGTGTGCACTTCTTTTCTTAAACGACTCTCTTTCTTATTCAAATTCAACCATTGTACCACCTCAGCGCCGTGAAAGGAGAGCAAAGAAGCTAAAGTTGTCCAATGAATTACTCAAAGGTGAGACTTAGCGATGGGACAAAAGCTTTGAAAGGCACATTGTAGCCGCCTTGCTCCTTACAAAGGTTATCTCGCCCGCCTGTCCTTGGGCGCTCCCAGCCAGTCAACGGACATTTTGAAATTCGCTTCATTTATGTCGATATAGGTTTATATATAGCAGTCATAGTCAGGTTCTCACTGATAGGCTGTCCGTGTGTAATTAGGATTATAGTCACATTCAAATAGAGTGCTTACTTGGCTTGGAGTGAGGTCTTGCGGGTCTAAGCTGGCACGAAGGCATGGTGTGGGCTGGCAAAATGGGTAGAGTGCAATCCCTGAGCTTACCAACGGGCTTTACTTTGAGAGAACAGTGACACGCGCCATGCTCCGTCAAACTGGGCTCCCACACTGTAATAATACCCCCATTATAACCCTCGCTAATTGGAATTGTGCTTTGTTTTTCTTTCTGTTGTCTTGTCTTTTTTCCAGAAAGCTGACAGCAACAACTCACGGAAGGATCGATGGCGGATTACGAGGCTCATGGCGCTGCATAGAGAGGAGAGCTCAGCGCCGGCCTGATCTCAGCCAAAACCTGGGAAAGGACGGGAGGAAAAAGCCATGTAATGCCAGAGAAGAGCAGGAAGAGTGCGGGGCTAAGCTGGCGAAATAAACACACAGGGAGAAAGTTTACAGTCCCTTTTAAAATAAGGCCTTAACCATTAAGTAGGTAAGAAACAATTTTTTTTTCCACTTTCTTTTTTTTTTTTTTTGGTCAGTTTGCTCTCTCAACATATAGGCTTTCATGTGGAAACTAACAATATGGCCAAACTGCTTCCAAAGATGTTTTATTATTTAATGTAATGCACTTTTCTCAGGGACAATTTACTGTATCTTTTCTAAAAATGCATTTTTCTCCACTTGAGACATTCAGATTAAAGTAGAACCTACACACACCTGACAGTCTTGTACTTAACAAAATATTCATAAACTGTACAGAGGGATTTGTTGATATCTAATTCTAAGCCTGATTTATTAACGTTTTAAGTGAGGTGACATTTTTATTTTTAGGCTAATTTTCAGTCAGATCTAGTTTACTCAAAAACAATCAAATCAAATCAAATATCTGAAATTCTCTCTATATACATTTTTGTAACTAATATGTGCAAACAATTAACCAAGACATTCAAAGTTTTAAGGCGAGACCATAGACATAAAAATAGTGGACAGACTGTCGTCGCTCCGCCCCATTCATGAAAATGCGGCTCAGTCATGGAGAATTCAAAATGGCCGCGGGTTAGCCCCCACCACTCCCCCCTCGGTGGGGAGGCGGGGAGAGGCCGAATTTGGGGCGGCCTTTTGCTGACGTACTGCCGTCGTAGCCTCTATAGTTACCGCCCACTCGTAGGTGTTTGGCTGCGCCGTGACATTTCCGGCGTGTAAAGCCCGCCTTCCTCATTAGATATTCAAGAACTTTAAAAAATCACAGCGGCTAAACCAGCCTGGTTCAAAAAAATTCACCCCCCTCAGCGTTGTCACAGAGCCGTAAGCTAACGTTTGAGACCAAAGCCGTATTTTGAGCCAGGCTCTAAAGTAGGTTTTGAAACGTCTAACTCCCCATTGACTTGCATTGAATAATTCTACTTCCGCAGCCAGCCCCTAGCGGTCAGCACCAGATTGCAAACATGGCAGCCTACAGTCGGCGGCTCAATTTGAGCGCGGTAGCCTCGCCCACTGGGCGAGACACTACAGGCAAAACAATTTTTGTTTTTTGGTCAGTTTGCTCTCTCAACATATCGGCTTTCATGTAAAAACAACAAACTTGTCAAATCTGCTCCTAAAGGTGTTTTATTCTCCCATTTAATCCACTTCATCCATAGAGTTCTCCATCTTCTTAAAATTCAATCCTTGGGACATGAGGATCACCACTAAAGGTAAAGCCCACACACATCAAACTCAACAGTCTTGGACTCAACAAGATTTGGACAAAATGTTCAGAAAGATGTTTTTGATATCTAATTCTAAAACTGATATATTAAAGTTTTAAATTAAAATAAATGAGGCAAGATTTGCAGAGCTAGTCAGCTCAAAAACTAAATAATAAATCCAAAATCCCCTTTGTAAATTTTTATGTAATTAATATGTTACAAAATGAACCAAGAAATTAAAACCTGGTTCGGTCTATTTTTCAGGTTTAAATGTCACAAATATGTGTATTTTCTACACGAAAACATGACATGATGAAAAACTTTTTTTTCTTACATTTATGTGAGTAACTACTTAGATTTCTTTATTTTTCCCTATTCTCCTGCAGTGTCTCACCTTAGATTGACATCTTTAAATGTAAGATGTTTTCTTATTGGCCTGCAGTGTCTCGCCTCTGTTTCTTATGTAGCTTTTCATCAATCATGTTGTAAAACTGTTATTGTTATTGATGTTATTTTAAAAAGTGAATGTGAGACAGCTTTCAGAAGTGATATTGCAATTCACAATGTCAACATTTTATCACTGGATGAAATAGTTCAGACATTCCTTCTTTAGAATAACCAGCAAGAATCTGATAGCAATGCAATTACTTGGTTTATGTTGTGTTACCGAACAAAGCAACATATATTTTTTAATCCTCTGACTTGAGCCATATTTATGGAGTTCGACTGGTCTTGTGAAGCCATCTCCAGATCCTGAACTATGTTTTATTGTCCAACAAGTTAGAAGAATAGCCTTGTGTGGGGGCTATAAACCCTTACAATGTTTGTAAACAGAACATAGCGTTCCATTAGCCTGGTCCCATTCCATGTTTTAGCTCTAACACATTTTCAATGGGGGAACATCACAAACCATGAATAACCAGGGCTGTTTTGGCAACTGACAACCACTAGAGTGTCATAAGAGCCTCGTTTGAAAATATTACCACTTGTTGAAGTGTTTTGTGTAGAATTTTTGTTTTCTTTCACCAAACATCACAAATCCTTCAGTGATGACTGAACTTCAGAAACAAGAGGTTAAAGTTATTGATAGCAATCACTCAATGGCAGATGTAATGAAAATATAAATGATTACTTTTTTCTTTTTTTTCCTGCTCCGTTAAAATGAATTAATAGAATGTCGCGTCACTTCTGGAGGGGTCTATATGATTTTAGATTTTAGCTTCAGATTTGTTGAATTCACAAACAGACTCCTTTCACTTTTCCTTATTATCGTCATTAGATTCACTTGAACTGCATAAAAAATGTGTCGGAAAACTGCATATTGCCAGAGGAGAGCAGAATGTTCGAAGCAAAAAAATCACAACGGGAAAAACTTTATCGCCCCCTTTGGACACGGCCTCTGCTGGACTCTTATAAATGCTATTGTTCCCTGCAAAGCACACCGCCACTGTTTACTGTCTCTCATAAAGACGGACTTTATTCCAGCTCAGGGATGCATTGTGACAAGATAATTTGAATAGCGGAGGTCTTACCAGCGAGCGATAAACATTTACGGGCAGTTGACATGGAGAATAAAGAATGAGCGGTGTAACCTCGGCAGGATGCAGCAGACTTCTGAAGACCATACCGACGTCTACCACATCCCATCTTCCCACACAGGAACAGGCGAGGGGCGCAGGCAGGCACTGTTTTACATGTTTTCACTATTCAGCAGGACACAAACAAGCCATGTACGCGGGATCATTATAAAAAAGGAGACTTTTTCCCTCTAAGGACCGAAAGAGGTAAAGGGAGCTGGGAAATAAGGTATTCAAACCCAAGACCCACAGTTTCCCATTACTGAAAATCTGATTTGAATTCTATCTGCTGAAGAAAAGCACAAGCCATCTAAAGCCTTATTCCCAACCAAAACACAGCTAGCATTTCCTGGTATCGTTCTATCACATAACATGTTTTAGATGCTGCAGCTTGGTATTAATGGCGGTCCGCCTGGTTCTTACTGTTTTGAAATGTGAAAAAGTCGTTTCTCCTTATTTATTGAAACATACACTATTGAAAGTACAATCACATCCAAAAACATCGCCATATTTTTTTTTAAAGAGCCAGGGTCAATGTTAGCAAATGCTGCAAGCCTGGTCTTCCACTCAGAGACAGTAGGGGGTGGGAGCTTTGAACTGTTCGAAAATACATACGCAATCAACACACAGACTTACAAAGATGTTTAATAATGTAAACTGTTACTTAGTTCTGCTTTAAAGTCACTCAATCCCTTAATGCAGTCCCAGCATCCTAAATATTCACAAGATGAATTGATCTATTTTAACATTAGCATGCTAACGGCACGCTTGCTGCTTCTCGTAGATTAAAACGATCTCTAGATGCAGAGAAAGTGCTGCGTTTTCACCTGAATAGATGCTTTTACAACACATATTTGACTTTATTACATGCAAAATACAAACTACTTCTGTTTTTCATGTTTCAAAACAGTAAAAATCAGGTACAGCGCATTTAATTTATGGCTTACTTTATTAACATTACTGTCAAAAATCTGGTGATATTTCGCTTGGCTGATACTGTCCTCATTTTGAAGTTTGTCATCTGTATTTAACATGTGCATGTTTCGCTGCTGCTGGAGCAACTTGCAGGAGCAGAACATAACCTTGAGGGAGGATGTTGATCAAACCGGAGGGCGTGCTTGTTGTCCTTGTTTTGGGCAATTAGGCATAAGTTAATTAAACATTTTTGAACATATAAACCCATTTTTGTTTCCCATGAACCTAGTGAGACTGCAGATGAGTGAATAAACAGCCCAGATAACTTCCTAAAAACACCCGCATGCCTCAGTAAAGCCAGGCTCCTGATCGGGTGGCGAGGGTCCTCTTAGAGCCGTGGACGATGAAATGGTAGTGTGTTGTTTTTGTGTTTTATCGCAGGAGCAGACCCACGAGAGCAGACACACATGAGCTGCCGTTCGATTAAAGGGAAACGTGAGACAGACAGGCGGCAGAGAAAAGCCCAGCACAGACTAAAACAGAGAGCTCTCCTGTTTTCACGTTTCGTGGTATTTGTCGCTTGGTGATGTTCGCGCTGAACAGACAAGGACCATAGACAACAGGGGGGTAGACATTTTTTGTAGGAGGGGCTAAGTGGGTTTCGAGCTTGTATTTCCCACTGTAAGTTTGTCTCGATGTTCTAAAAGTTAAAATGTAGCCCCTTGTAGTTTTATTGTTGCTTAAGTGAGAATCTGCAAGTAAATAGGAAAAAAATCTTAAATTTAAAGATATCAATTTGATATTTTCGCTGTTGTTTAATATCATGAATGTAAGAAACAAATGTAATGTTTTCATAAAGAAATAAGGCGTTTAATGTGTAAAAATGGCAAAAAATTTACATATTTAGAACATTTAAATCTGAAGACAGTTGAAAGAACTAGGTTTAAATTTCATGGTTCATTGGTCCAGTATGTGTTTTCCATTTGAACATTTTTAGTCAAGACTGAATATCCTGTGAAAAAGGTGTGCTGTGTATTGATCAATAGAGTTCAAGGGCATGTTTTCTAAATTAAAATAGATATTTACTGATTAAATTAAACACTGGCAAAATGGCAGATGATTAATTATTGTAGTTTTTATTTTAATTTGGAAATGGCATCAGTAGAACTCTGTCCAAACATGGCACTTAATTACAATGGGTTGCTTGTATTGGGGCCAAATCATTTTTAGATTGTGTGGCTGGAATTTTATCAACGAAAAGTCATGTTTTATTTGTCTATTAAAATGTTCCTTAACTGTGATCTTTAAGAATGGTATTAAAAAAAACAAATACCTGGTTCATGTAATATCTTTTCCGTTAATCGCTTGTGCCTCCACACTTTAATACAGTGCTTTATTTCCCGTTTACTGTTTTACATTAATTCTCAACAGACTACTTAGTGCAAATATCTTCAAACCCAAGGAAAGCATTTGTTTTAGGTGGGGGAAAAAAACGTCCGCGTATGCACAGTCTTTAAAAGCACTCGCGCTGCTGTGTGATCTCATGTGCCAACTCTGGGCAAAGTAACAAACCCGACGCTCCAGACTCATTCAAAATGCATTTTCCAACACGGCTCTGTTGTCTTTGTGCATAGCTCTCTGTTCCTCGCTGCTACTGAGCCCTTGTTTCACTTGTGCCTAACGCTTTGGCATTCTGTTCATTTTCCAAGATGTTTCCAGCGTAACCAATGATTAACAATTATGCCAGTGCATCTAATTAATGCTGGCTAATTATGAGGTTGAGATGCTGACAGGGAGAGGAGGCGAGGCGAGGGGGAGATTGCGGCGTTACAAAAAATCAAGAAGAGGTTTTGGAGAGACAGACAGAGAGAAAGTGAGAGAGAAAGCCGAGATTGGGAGTAGTGTTTTAATTGCGGTGCTTAATTTTGTCTCGAGACCCTGAGCTTATTACGTAAAAATATGAATAACTTGTGCATAAATTAGCACTCTTTTGCACTCACTCATTTAATTTGTCAGCCATGCGGATCACATTGGGAGGAGAAAAAAGATGCAAAGTTGGTTGTTTTGTTTGGTGATGTGGATTATGCTCTCGTAACAAAAGGTCTCCAGAGTGTCAGAGAACTTGCGCCATAATTATAGCCGTAAAGCGCCCACAGTTTTTAATCATGAACTAATTTGCAGTGTGTTTGTCATCCAATGGTAACAGCAGATTTACACGTACGAAAGGCCTCAGGCAAATCGCGGCAAGCACTTTTAATATATGTTTCAAATAAACTACAAATTAAAGTCTTCGTATTGTATGGATTTTTTCACTTTGTCCACAATCCTCTGAAGAAATAACACAGGGCTGTTGTTAAATAAAGGTCTATGTTGGTAGCTTTGCCAGTCGTACGTGTCAAAAACAATCCAACTGCTTCTGACCAATGATTTGTGTTTCCATAAGTGGTATAAATTGCTGCAAATGTAATTGTAGATCTGGTAGAATAACAGTTTTAGCCTTGTGTTTTGTTTCCATTTCACTTGTTCTTTGTGTTACTTTCTGATTTGAGCAGTCTATGGAGCGGGCTAATCAAGGTTTTCTTAACATCTGTCCTGAATTCTGATAATGTAGTGTGGCTTGAAGCTGAATTTCTGTGTGCCTTTACGTTAGCTTCCAAACCAAACTAAATTGCTTGCCTACACCTTCTCACGGCATTCTTGAGTTCGGAGATCCAGGTATCAGAACTCGTGCGACGCTTTACTCTGCTTGGCCACCACAGGCAAACATAAGACTGCAGTCCAAAGCATGGAATGACTGGAGTAGATGCTCAAATACTGAAATTAGGAGTTTGTAAAACAAACGCTGTGTGATGGAGTGTAAATAGAAAGTCACTATGACCCCATCTGAAGTTTTTTTTTTGGGTTTTTTTTGCCAGTGCTTGACAAAAGAGCCAGCAAATCGAGATAAAGGCTCTTTAGCTCCCAACAAAAGCAAGTCACAAATAACTATAAATGCGTTGGTTAGTGCTTATGTATCAAAGGAGTCTGATACAAGTGGAGTATTCTTCACTTTGGGATTGTTTGGGACTATTAGAATTAGAAGGTGTTTACTCTTGTACTTTGCTTTTTTATAACCAAAAAAAAAGGTTCACAAATTTTGAGTGAAAGGTGTCAGTTTTCGCCAACATATGTCTTGTGGGGCCGCACAGATATCAGTGCTTTTGAATGGCTTTTCCACGACTTTACACAGACTGTTTACTGCCAAAGACCTTCTTCATAGTAAGCACCTAAAGCTCAAAGTCACATAATAAGGTGACAAAAATTTAGTGCAGCACTATTACTATACACAGGGAAAGTTTCAGACACTTACATTACAAGCCATGTTTCAGTTGTTAGAAGATTTCTTTGAGCTCATTATGTTTGACCTGTAATCACCAATGCTGATCATTTATTTACATTACATACAATACAACTCGATGCAAGAAAGCCCAACTCATATTTCAAAATGTAGATGTACCTTTGTACAGTGTAGTTTGTTGTGGTATAAATGTCACAGCTGACTGTAAAGATTAGGACTGTTCTGATATTTGAACAGTGTATACAGATTCCCTTCGGAGTTTACATTTGATTAGGACTAGAACCAAGATGGCTGCAGCTGGCGTACAGGTTACGTGTCTGGCATGAAACGATAGGGGAATAAAACAGATAAAAAACAAGAAAACGACGTAATGTTTGCAAAGAAACTAAACACAAATAACACCGGGGCCATGACAGTATTGCTGTATCAATATTTTGAGTACAACCCCAGTACTCCCTCGGGACATTCTTACTATGAGGCTAAACCAGTTAATTTGCCTCCCCAACGCCCATGAATACAAACAAAGATGCATGTTCTGAAGGCTCATAATCCACGTTCACATTTCCTTTAATTGATAGAGATGAATGCATATGTTTTCCAATCCTCAGAAGAATCCGAATTTCCAGCGTGCTCCTTCCGAGCTTCACTTCATGGGGAAAATCGTCAAGAAAAACGACCTCTCCTCGTGGCTCATAATGAGGCGTCACGGAGCACTCATTAGCATAGTCAGTGTCTGCAGCCCTACAGTATACGACACCGCAGCTTTATGTCCTACATCGCTTTCACTCCTGGGCCCATTCAGTATAGAACCCTCATAATAACATCCTGGAAAAAGATAAAAACACATCACATACTGTATTAAGGAGGAATGCTTTTACTATTTCCTACTCAAACGTGGCGATCTGAAGAAAGATAGTGAATAATTATATTCATGCAGTGTGATTTAGAGAGCATGGTTTTGTTTTTTTTGCCGGAGCAGGGGCAGGAGGTAGGAGGCAGTGGCATGGGTCCTCTTTGGTGTGCTGAAGTGTATTAAAGTAAATGATTGACAATGAAGGGAAAGCACAAGGCGCCGCAGGCAAATTATCATCAGGGCCGGAGCTGTCTGTCAGTGTGACTTTCAAAAGGCTTTATTTGTCATGTGAGCGAGCGGTGTGGACGTATAACCGGTGTTTAGACTCTGCCGGGAGGAAAGACTCACGCAACAGGAGCAGAGGAGAGAGCGGGAGATTGAGGGAAGAATGATTCTACTTACCGAGCAAAAGAAGTTAAAGTAAGCAATGGGGAAAGTTGCTTTTCTTTGCCGGGAATTATTTCTGAATCTTGGTTATGTACTTGCCAAGGTCCAATACGCTTTTATTGTATTACCACTGCTGATGCTAGAGCTACAAACAATTGTTGAAACTGTGCGCAGAGGTACAAATGCATCGCTATGACTAATTCCAAAACAAACAATAAAATAAGCAATTGTTCAAACAGCCATTCTTTAGTATAATAGAAACACACCTCCATCAAGAACCACTATTCAGAAAAATACTAATAATGGGGTGCCAATGAGTCGCTTTCACGTACAAGAATTGCATTGTGTCATTTCAGATAGAGGGCAGGGCCCGCATACCTCAATAGGAGAGTCACTGTTTATGAAAGAAACCCAAATCCAATTCATGATCCAGACTAGTTGAATCGTATCATTATTTGTTGTGATTGGCTCCACAGACTTGCCGTATAAATTTTCATCCTAAAACCGAAAACGATCTCATATTTGGGGTTGAATTATGCAGGGGCGTCAGACTGGGAGGGTAAACGGGTACTGGTTTCTCCGGGGCCCAGGGCAGGGAAGGGGAACAGAAATGCCTTTTGGGTGTGATTATAGTATTACTGCAAACAAAAGCGATGGTTCTTTATGGGTCTCACTCGTTTGACTTTTACTGAATGGATGCCATTTTGAGGCTTTTGATCAGATACATTAATACGCACAAAACTCTCTTTCTCTTTCTGTTCTTCAAACTCAGTGCTAGAGCTACAGTAAATCGAAAAATGTATGATTCGACTCGATATAAACTGTTTATGTCCTTTATCTGGTCTCCTCACCTGTCACATGTAAAAGAGGATGTTTAATGGTCATTAATTCTTCTTACCAGAAGCAAAAAGATCAGAAATTTCAAGATTTAGAGATGCATTATGCAAGTTTTTTAGTGGAAGGATCTGCCACCCGATGTTCTCATAAAATCGTTTTTTGCTTCGCTTTATAAACTCATCTATGTTTCCATTAAAGGAGTTTGTATTTCCCAAAAAAGTACTTGTTTCGCTTTTTGTCTCCAAGAGATTGGTTTTATTTCCTCTCCAGGAGAATAGGATGTTTCATACCCTCAACTAAACAATATAGTGCTCAGATAGTTTCACGCAGATTAATATATAAATAAAACACCAAATTGTTGACTTTTAACAAGGCTTTGATAGAAATGTAGTTGAAACCAGAGGAATGGCTACCTCGAATCTTCCCTGGAAGCTGAGTTGCAAAGTAATTGAGAGCATGCACATTTAACGTCACACCCACTGATTTATATTTCTATATTGTACTTTTGACCATTGGAAACATTTATAATCTCATTTTTTATCACTTGAAACTCCATTAATATGTGACAATAGACATGTAGGATGTGAAACGACAGCACTGCTCACTTAGCCCTCCAAGGTCAATAGGTGTTAATGGTTACTTGATATTTAATAGTAAACTATCGGAGTATTTAGTTACTTTCTGCCGCTGTCCAGAGCCATTAGCACAGGGCAAACGCATAAAGCCGGCTCCTGTCCTGTCTGTCAATACACTGTTGAACATGAGAGGGATCTGTTTAGCCCTGTCAAAGCAGCTATTTGTGCTTGAGAAGTTGAATTCGATAGTTCGGCCCGGCACAGACCGCAGCCAGAGTGGATTCCCATCTATTTTCTACATTTAAGTTCTTACCCTTTTAGTGTCAAGGTAGCGCGCATTAGCTTTGATGGGAGAACTTAAATAGCAAATCAATATCCAGGCATTTTTATTCCTGAAGTTGCATCTTGGTCAATATCCGTCATCGCTCATCCTCACCTCCATCTTTCCTAAGTGGCACTGGCCGAGCATTTACCCTGCACTGTGTTAACATAAAGTAAAATATTTCAAAAATTATAGCTAACATTCATCACTGCAAAGACAGACATTTCACACAAGGATACATAAATGAAAATGCAAGGATTTCACGCCACTTTTTTCCTACGCTGTCCTTACTTAAAAGCCCATTAAGTTGTCGAGAGCTGCAAATTGTGCAAATGTATATGTGCGGAAATGCATATAAAACCGCTTCCTTTCATAGAGCTGACATTTTCCTAACAGCAGCTTAGGACGTGGTTCTTTTTTTTTTTCTCTGAGTTGGGTGAAAAACTCAACTTTAGGCGTTTGGTTGCGGGTGTCAGACAAAGCTAAATGTCCAGTTAATTACTTTCTGGCGCGGGAAGGGATATCTGCAAATGGGTAGAGGAATATGTCTTCAATTCATGAAGCCCCCTGTGCCTATGGGGGGAGGTAGATGTAGCCGTCAAAGCTCACTGGATGAAAAATCCCTCTAATATCTGTCCTCTTTTAAGGCGTTACAATACAGCCGCAGTCATGAGCTCTCTGGTTTTATCTGAGGCAATAAGTAGAGCTGCTCGCTATCGTGGAGGTATCATACATTTTGTTTATTGTGCATGATGTAATGGGCATATCCAGTGTTGTAAACATTAAAGGGAAATAGCTCAGTGGTTGCAGTTATGAAAGTCAATAGGCCTGCAATAACATAAATCAATGGGAGACAAAAGCCCAAAGCTGCGGCGATGTTGAACTAAATTAAGCATGTAACAATTACACTGGTGCACTTTTCCCTCCCGTGACCTTTGATTAAGGTGCTGTCGGTCCGGGTTAGGGCCCTCATGCATGGCTGCGGTGATTGCTCCGAGAGGGCAATTTATGGGCCCAGGAGTGAATACATGTTCGTACATTTGTGAGACTGATGCAAAGAGTTTGTGGCAGAAGGTTTTAGAGACGTTTCAATCTTTTTCTGTGCACTAGCGTTGCAAATGGAGCAGTTAAAACATAGGGGGAGTCCAATGTCATTCCATGAACATCAAACAAGATCCTCAGGCACTTTTATTTATTTATTTTTTATTGGAGTTCAGTCCTATTCAAAGAGGTATCATAATACTGCAGCCACAACCACTACTGCTACTATTACTACTATTACTACTACTATTACCACTATTACTACTACTAAAAACCTTTCTCTTTCAACATTTCCATCGACTACTTGGGTCTGATTCTACTGATTCAAAATACAAACACTGTCCAGGAATATATTTTTTACCCCAAGTAAAGAAAATGCGTTTCTGCCATTAACATAGTTTTATGTTTGTTTATTTATTTCAGTTTTTTTCATATCAAATTGTTAAATAATTGTATTTTTCATCCCAGATGTTTTTCCCCAATCACAAAAAATACATTGCTCAGCCATGAATATAGTTTCATCTTTAATTTAATTTAATTTAATTTGATTTTATTTAAGTTTTTATTTGCATTTTGTGGTTTATTTCTTCTTTTTTTCCCCTTAACTCATGTCCGTCTTGAACCACAAGGGAAATTACTAGGGCACAGCTCTTTCTTTTTATCTATGTATTTGACTCAAACTCAAATACTTCACATAAAGCTAGATCTCTGCAAAACTAATGTTGGATCTATTTGCTTCCTTTTGAAATCTACTTTTGGTCCAAGTTTAAACTGCTGTGCAAATTGCCTCACACTGTGCTTTGGATGTGGCCATGGAGAGACTCTAAATAATGCGCGCTGTAACATCTTTCATGTGGTGACCCTCTGTGCAAGACTTCTGTTCAATATTTTAATGAAGTCAGATCCTAAACCTTTTTACAACTCTCTGCTTCCACATTTTAGCTCCCAGCTTGGCCTAAAGGATCACAAATTACACCGCACCAAAACAAATAGTGCTTTCCTTTAATACCGCTTTGTGTTTACAGAATCATTATAGCGACTTTGGAAAATCTTATGCAGAAAAATAAGGCAGATAAAACACCTTGTGAAGGGAACCCTGGGTAATTGACCTTATTGTTTTCGAGCCTTGTCAGCAAACAATAAAGACAAGTTAAATGTTACAGAGCTTGAAGGGCCTATTTGAATTCGCCAAGTAAGGTTGCAGCTTTTCATATTGGCGGCAAAAATAAGGTACATTTTATGGGGATTTTATCAAGCGCAGACTTGGATTTGCATCAGTAAAGTTGAGTTTAAAGCTGGTTTTACAAGAGTGCTCACGTGTAAAGATAGTGAGGGTTTTCAGTTCGGGGATGAAATGAACATAAGCCTGATTACCCACTGATTAATGAGGCGGTATATAACAGGTATATGAGCTTTCCTTGCTTTACTATGCGGATATATCAGCGCTGTGATTAAAGGTAGAATTAAAAGCAGTGACACGTGAATGATTTGGAATGAAGTCTTTGAAAATGAACATCACGCAGGCAGAGAATGGATTGTTTAGATAAACAATTACATGTAAAAGCGTTAGGGTTATGTCATGGGCTCATTGTTACTCATGGACAGGGGCGTTGGACTGGGGGGGGGTAAAGGGTAAAGGGTTTCCCTGGGGCCCAGAGCAGGGAAGGGCCTTCAAAAAGCATGTGTTTTTTTTCTTAGTTGCATTTTTTCTACACTTGACTTTATATAAAATAATTTTGTTGTAATAAAAGGCATTGTTTTGTTGAGTCTTTCAGAGACTAAAGACAATTATTCATTAGATCTGAGGGCCCCATAACTCCATAAAAGAAACGGAAAATCGTTTGAAAATTAGTTAAGTTAGTAACAAACAAGTAACAGGTTAAGTTAGTAACAAATAAAACTAGTGATTATAATTTGCAGTTGGTGTATTTTTTTAATATAATAATACATTCCGAGATGTTTGTGAAATTAGTCTGGCACTTAATATAAAACAAACTGATAGCTACACAGGACATCTATAAATCAAATTAAATGTGTAAAAATTATAGTAAATTACGGAAAAAATTACAATAATAACCAAATATATGGGGATAAATAAATCTTATACAAAATTAGGGGCCCACAGAGACTGTTTGTACCTGGAGCTCAGAATTTGTTGCTACAGCCCTGCTCAGAGAAGCAGTTGTTATGTATGTTATGTAGCAGTGTGCCCATCAAGCCAGCAGGTATCGCACATCGTCTCATAAGGGCCAGGTAAGTATAGTTCACAAAATTTCGTCAATCTATAGATTACCAGTGACTAAAATCAACAATTCCATGTATTTTTAGCGGGTGCTCCATGCTCCACCCTCCATAGCGCCTCATTTGGCTGACCGTGCTGGAGTCCTTGGTGTATCTGGTGCTGGGCGGGGCGGGCCGAAGCGTAATGGCTCGTCATCGGGGGCCTAATGACACGTGTCCTGGGTAAGTCTTAGATTTACGTGAGGTCTAAACAAACTTAACCAACTTAAAACCAGCCCAACCCTATCATCCTCCCTCTGGGCTGTGGAAATCCAACGGCACTGGCCCTGTAGATCACTGCTGTCTGCTTTTACGGTCTTTTGTTTTCTGTTGTCTGGAAATTACTTTGTGAACCTGAATTTAAATGACAAAGAATTGTGGAATGAACTCAAGAACTTGTGTGACAAAAAAAAAAAAAAAAAAAAACAGAGATAAAGAACTGTGAGTTGAACACAAGCCGTTCTCTTTTGAAAAAAAACAAACAAAAATGAACATATTCATTCAGTATCGCCTCTGTGTCAATGAGCAAACCTGTGTCTTTTTTATATTTTTCTGGATTTAATTCCAGTGACCTTGTTGGATCTGTTACAGATTTAAATACTTTGGTTAATTTTAAATTCATCGAATCACCATTCACAATGCCACATTATGGTAAAAGGGTGAGAATTTTTTGTACGATTGCTTTAGCTGTAATCATGATGTTAAAATCCACTTCCACAATGAAGTTGGTCCAAAGTAGAGGTCGGCAATATATTAAAATTCCGGAACTATCGTGAATGCTGTTTTCAAGATTTGCAAACTCTGAATATCCAGACAGTCACTATTAGTAAGAATGTCACTAAAATTGCAAATAAAAAATTAAAATGAAAAGAGTTATGTTTAAACTTTAAAAGAGGGGCATAAGGTAATATTTCTGCACTACTTTTGATTAATTTTACAAACATTTCACATTTGTCTGATAATTAGACTTCAACTAATATATTTAAAGACTTGTAATACATTTCTGTTAAATTGTTAAATATTGTTTGACTATCGTTATCTGGATACTCCAAAAAAGATACTGAGTCATTCATTTTTGTCAGCCCCACTCCATAGTAACATCTAAACTAAATTTAGCTGAAACTTACCCGCCTAGAATTAGCCCTTGTGTTAACACATGCTACATTGTCTTATTGAATAAATGATTGTGGTCATGAAAAAAACAAAGAGGCAGAAACAAATATTCTACTGTACAATGTGTTTATGTTGTCCTTCCTGTATAAAATAACAGTAAAACAAATACACCTCAAACTCCATCTAGGATAAACACAGTAGTTACACTGTAATCAGCATAGGGGCTCATTCAGGGAGCCACTTATCCATTCAATGCATTTAAATGGTTTTGGTGTCTTTCGACCTCCCCTTCATTCAGATTCAAAATGTTTCTAATGGACCAATTTAGGCTTTTAGCATCCAGCTGTCAAAACTCCTCAGCTTGTCCCTTTGGCTGGCCATAACAGAGGAGCAAAGCTTGTGATTGGCTTAATTGAGATGACATTTCGCCGTCTCTATGGAGAAGGTCACCCCTGGAACCGGAGCGAGTAGGTGCTTTTGGAGTCATTGTCACTGTCTGTTCATCTCCGACTGCAGCATATACAGGCCACAGTGCATCGGAGCCTATTCTAATCATGTCCTCCCACGTGCAGATTATCAGCTGTTATACCAGGCAGCTCACAGCCAACAGTGCTTTAATATATTCAACAGGGAACAGTACAGGTCATATGTGTAAAGTATAAGATTAGAACTCAACAGTGACCACCCACTTTGTACATTTTCCATTCATTTTTACCCATAGAAAACATATTAAACTCTTGAAAGCCTGCCAAGCAGAACTAATGTATCTGGGCCTCAAAACTCCGGCCATGGATTCTATAAATGGATACTTTTGGAGCGTTGTTTTGGCTGCAGGGAAGAGGGCTGTTACAAAAAATGGACGACACTAGTGATGCCAGTCAGGTTTTTTTCCAACCCGTGGGTCCTGCATTTCGAACAATATTTGACCCGCTCCAGCCTGCCCCGCGCAGCAAAATCAGTTTTTCAACCCGCCCTGCCCCGCACCCACAACCATTAAATAGACATTGAAATTATGTCAACAAATGCAGCTTTACTTTAGTCCAAACAAGATGTTATGCTGTCAAAAAATGGCCCACCCCAACCCGGCCCACAATTAACTGGTCATTTTCTCGGCCCGCCCCAACCCGACCCGCAGGTAACCCACGGGGCCCACAGGCCAACAGGCAACCCGCACACATCACTAAAGGACACAGGCGGAACCAACGACAAATGATTGGACAGACACTGTAATTGAAATTTTGTTTTTTTTAAAGGAAAAACAATTACGCACGAATATAACAAACTTTGGACAATAGTGGGACGTTTTTGTCAGACAACATGCCTTAACTTGTATTAACTTGTAAAAACTTATTTTTTTTGCCTTTATTTGTTTTGTCTTCTCTCTGTTTCGTGTTGTGTTTTTTGTTTTGTTTTGTATACTAAAAAAAAAAAGATACCTATAGATCCATCCTATAGATTTCCAGCATGTTGTCTCACAATCCCAGCATGCACCACCAAACTCCACACTGACAGGGACGCTGACAGTCCATTCACATAAAAACTAACTGATTCGACCTTAATTTAGAAACTTTATCGGAGTTTCAGAGATTGTGGATTATTTTTTTGCTCACCGGGATGTACAAATAATCGAGGGCAGTAGAAAAAAAGAACCTTTTACCAGATTGATAAAGCTCCAGATCAACAGAAGTAGATTTCAGCAACTAAACGAACTAGTGTGCTAACCTTTGCAATATTTAAGCAACAAATGTTTAACTATTGTTTCAAAATGATTCAAAATATTTAATAGGACTGTATACTGATGATTCTGTTAATTAGTACAAAATGAATTAAGCGAGAGAGAGAGTAGTTTGAAGAAAAAAACAACCGCAAATGCTTTTCAAAAACAGTTTTTGCGTAATTAATTGTTTAATAAAATCTCAAACTAAAATCAAACCAATGATTTTCATTTGTTTATTGATGTGAAGGAGTTAGCCTCTGTCATTTACATCGTCTTAATTTTCAGTTAAAGTACAACATTTTTCACTCCTTTATCAAGATCACCAGTGAAGAATGTACGGGGTTTTATAACGAAGTGGATTTAAACACCTCCAGAGATGCACAATCTACGCTTTATAGTCTCTGAAAGCATGTTTGTGCCTGGTAATCTGAATAGTTTTAAAGATGTATTGTTATTTACAGCTGCATTTAATGACAAAGATGAGCTCCAAAAGCAAAACTTCAGATTTGCTGCCATTCATTACCGCTATTCCAACAAATTCAGCACATTTTGTTTTTAGAATGCAGGAGATCTGTAGAGGAAATAGAAAATAAGTCGTCAGTCATTTTAGTCATATTGATGCATTTTCAACAACATAAATAATTACAGTCTGTTGGCTAAAGCACATTACTCCCTCTCGTTTTCAGGCCTGCACAGAGTGAGGTAATTAGCCGGCCCGAGTCTTACTCCTGCAAACCTCATCTTCATTCTGAACATGCATGAATTTGTAAACACACCTCATAAATATGTACAACTCGGAGTAAAGTGGAGGGCGGACCACCATCACTCACACAGTTTATATTCCTGCTCGTGATTAAAATGTTTTTAATGACATGCTGACGGATTTGTTTTACATATTACTGCTGCTACATGCTGAGGTGAAACCAAGAAGTCCCACATTGTTTGATAAAGGAATATGGAAACAAAGGCTAGACATTTCTTATTCTTGTGGTGGAAAGTAATGAAGCACAAAAGTAAAAGAACTGTTCCTTGAGTAAAATTTTTAGGTATCTGAACTCTATTTATATTTTACATCTGATACTTTTTATCTGTACTTTTTACTACATTTTTAATCAGACTGAGAAGCAAAGTATTTTTCTGTAAAGTTTTGGAACTCCACAAATGGTCACAGTGACATCCTGCCTGAAGATTTTGAGTTAAAGACCATGTTTTGGAAAAAAAAAAGTGAAGTTAAGTCAAGAAATATATTTGGTTGCTTTCTTTGACCAAAACTCACTATAATTCTTTAACAAGATCAGAACATTTGATGCTGTAATAGTTCTCGAAGTCAGTGAAATACATTTACTTTTTTGGTAACGCTTTAGATTAAGGTTCCTTAGTAAACTATTATGAGATGTTAATAAGCACTAATAGTTTGTTTATGCACTTATAACGCCTTATACATGTTTATAATCCATCAGCCAACACATGTTTGAGTTAATAAACCACATGTACAGAGCATCAATGAGCTGCATATTACATTATTTTCAATTATCGCACTAATAAATGCTTGTAAATGCCTTGTAAGTGCTTATAAACACATAATAAGTGCTTATTAATGCATTATAAATAGTTTACTACGGAACCTTGATCTAAAGCATTACCACTTTTTTCAATTGGTACTGTAATACTTTTACTTAAGTAGAGGTTTTATGTGATACTTTTACTTGAGTAACAAACTTGAGTACTTCTTCCAAAGACATCAGCAGACAAAATGGCCTCTACGTCTCAAGGGAAAACGTATTCAACTTCTTTTCCCAGCCAAGTCAAATGAGAGAAGATAGATGATGATGACGGTGGCTACAAATGATCCGCCTCAGCTTCCCTGTCACGCCGTCGTCCCTCACAAACACCTCAGACCCGCCGCTTTGCTTTGTTAAACAGCCAGTTCGGGCCATTTACAAAAGTTCATATTTATGCTCGCTCACGCCTGCTCTGCCTATCTGCCACTCGAGCAGTTTTGCTTTCATGTGATTAGATTTTCAGATAATCTCTTTAAAGATTTCTGCCTCCTCCACAATACAGCTGAGGTGAGTGGGAACTGATGTTGTGCTTAGAGCATTAAAAACACGTGTAATTGCATTGGCTGGGAACAGATACACGCTGCAGAAGGCGACGCCGGGGAGCGCCTTCGTGGGCTCTGGTAAACATGCAGCTTACCCCTGAACATGCTGAAACACTTGTTGAACTGTTCCAATAACGTGGGGTAATACAGATACAAAGGAGTGCAGCGTGAAAATGAGTTCAACTTCTACAGAGCTCCTGCACATGTCGTCACGCTATCCCAGCATGCACCGCCGAACTCCACAGCGGCAGTGACGGAGAATTTGCATTGAAACCGCAGTTAACAAACTTTATTGGAGTTTCAGAGAATGTGGATTATTTTTGCAAGAGAAGAAGAAAGCCACAGCATTTTACCAGATTTACAAAGCTCCACTTTAGGGGATTTCTGCAAATAAACAGACCAGTAGAGAGACAAGCCTCACAAGCTACAAATGTTGTCATGAGCTTAGTGCCTCCTCCCTCCTGTGTGTGTGTGTGTGTGTTTCCTCCTCCCCTCCTGTGGTGTCCTTGTTTGGAGCTTCCTGGGCATGACTGATTGGCACACCTGGATCCCATCTGCAATCAAGCATACACCTCTGCAGTACAAAAGCTTGGCTCATTCATCCACACCCTGCCAGATCGTTCAGTCTACTTCCGTGGTGAACTCCTTGGCTTTTTTGTATCTCCCGTTAGTTGTCTCTTGTGGATTTTTGCTTACCAAGGACTTTTTTCCTCCAGCCTGCTATCCTGGTTCTCACCTGTGCTCCTCGGTCCTTCCTGCTCCCGCCTGCTATCCCGGTACTCACCTGTGCTCCTCGGTCCAGCCTGCTCCTGCCTGCTATCCCGGTACTCACCTGTGCTCCTCGGTCCAGCCTGCTCCCGCCTGCCGTCCCGGTCCTCATCCGTGCTTCCTGGTCCAGCCTACTCCCCCTCAGCCAACTCTCAATAAATAATTCTGTATTGATCCATATCTCTGGTCTGCTTCATTGGGTCCGCCTGTCGTTACCTCTTACAGAACGATCTGGCCACACAATGGACCCAGCAGATCCAGATGCGCTACAGAAAATGATCGCCACTCAGGGGAATCTCCTCGGCCAACACCACACATCGTTGCAGGAGTTGAAGGAATCTAATCAGTCTCTCGGAGCCCAAGTCACAAATCTAACCAGGTTGGTGGAGCACATTTCTCATCAATTATCTGCCCAGTCTGTCTGCCAGCCCACACACCCTACTCCTGCTGTCTCCTCGGCTGTGAATCCTCCCCGTGAAACTTCTGTTCCTCATCCTGAGCCATATAACGGGGACCTGGGTAAAAGTAAAGGCTTCCTCTTACAATGTGCCACCGTCTTCACCTGCCAACCTCTGACATTTTCTACAGACCATTCCAAGGTAGCTTTTGTTACTGGATTGTTGCGTGGAAGAGCACTTGATTGGGCTGAAGCTATGTTGGGTGGTAGAGGCGTTGAAGATATCAGTTATTCTGAATTCATTGATGACTTCAAAAGAGTTTTGCACACCCTGATTGTGAGGCTAATGCTGCCAAGGGGCTTCTAGATCTCCACCAGGGAACAAAGAGTGTGGCTGATTACGCTATTCAGTTTCGATCTTGGCCGAAGAGTCTGGGTGGAACGAGGCAGCATTAAAGGGTGTATATTGGCGGGGTTTAAATGACACCTTAAAAGATGAGTTGTCTCTTCGTGATGACCCTGGTTCTTTGGAGGAACTAATCTCTCTCTCTATCCGCTTTGATAACAGACTGCGAGAGCGCAAACGTGAGAGGGTGTCCCAGACAACTTCTTCTCCTCGCCTCGTTCCTTGCCTCCAGCCCTAGTTCAGCCTGCCACCAATTTACCCGCGTTCTCCACCTCTCAATCCCCTGACATTCCTATGCAAATTGGCGGACCAGATTGACAGTTGAGGAGAGGTCCCGGAGAGAATTCGAGCAGGCGAGTGTTTGTACAGTGTCAGGGAGGCCATTTCCTCAATCAATGTCCAGTTCGTCCAAAAGACCCCGCTCATCAGTAAATATGGGGGTACTGATGGGCAAGGTATCTAAAATCCCCAATGACCCACCTAGACTCCTGTTACCTGCTACCCTCTGTCATAACCACCAGTCACTTCCTCTTCAAGCCCTAATAGACTCGGGCTGAACAAACTTCATGGACTCTACTTTAATTTTACAAGCAGGGATCTCCACTGAACCTCTTCCAGAACCAGTCCAGGTCAGTGCTTTAAATGGTTCTTTTCTTGCTCAAATCACTCACCATACTGTTCCCCTCCAAATCATTAGTTGGAGTTTGTTTTGCCATCAGTCTTGTTTGCAGTCAGCTCTCCCTTCATCAGGGGAGGTTTTACCTCAACAGCCTGTGACCGCTCCAGATCTGACTGCAGTTCAATTCGAATACCATGACCTGGGGGAGGTCTTTAGTAAGGAGAAGGCACTGTCTTTGCCGCCGCATAGACCCTATGACTGTGCAATAGACCTCCTTCCAGGAGCCACTCTTCCTCCTGCTCGCCTCTACAACCTGTCCCGACCTGAGAGGGAGGCCATGGAGACATATATATAAAGAACTCTCTCGCAGCAGGTATAATCCGCCCATCTTCCTCTCCTGTTGGTGCCGGGTTTTTCTTTGTTTCTAAGAAAGACATGACTTTAAGACCATGCATAGATTACAGAGGTTTGAACAATATTACAGTTAAGAACAAATACCCCTTGCCTCTGATCTCCTCTGCCTTTGAGCCATTGCAGGGTGCCACCATCTTCACCAAACTGGATTTGCGAAATGCGTACCATCTTGTCAGAATCAAGGAAGGTGACGAATGGAAGACGGCATTCAACACGCCCTTGGGACATTTTGAATACTGTGTCATGCCATTTGGACTCACCAATGCTCCTGCAGTGTTCCAAGCTCTGGTAAACGACGTCCTTCGGGACTTTCTTAATCATTTTGTTTTTGTCTACCTGGACGATATCCTTATATTTTCCAGAGACCGCTTGAACATCGCCTTCATGTCCGCTAGTCCTGCAAAGACTGTTAGAATATAAACTGTTTGTGAAGGCAGAGAAATGTGAATTCCACGTCAGCTCCATCTCCTTTCTGGGTTTTATCATTGAGAGTGGACAAGTTAAAGCAGATCCCGTGAAGATCAAGGCTGTCTCTGATTGGCCCTCCTTCCAATAGGAAACAACTGCAAAAGATTCCTTGGCTTTGCCAACTTTTACAGACGGTTCATTAGAGATTACAGCAAGGTTGCCCTACCCCTCACCAGACTCACATCTGCAAAACTCCCATTTCAGTGGACTGCCAAAGCAGATTTCGCTTTTAATAAGCTCAAGAGGTTATTCACTACAGCACCGGTATTGACCCAACCTGATCCGTCCAAACAGTTTATTGTTGAGGTTGACGCCTCGGATGTAGGAGTTGGCGCAGTTCTCTCCCAGCGTTCTGACAGATTCTCGTCTCCACCCTTGTGCCTTCTTTTCCAGGAGGTTGGCTCCTGCCGAAAGTGCAACACGATGTGGGCAATAGAGAACTTCTGGCAGTAAAGCTTGCACTAGAGGTGGAGGCATTGGCTAGAAGGAGCAGAACAACCCTTCGTGGTATGGACGGACCACAAGAATCTAGCCTATATTCAATCAGCAAAGAGATTAAACTCTCGGCAAGCCAGGTGGGCCTTGTTCTTTGGGAGGTTCCAGTTTACCATCACTTACCGCCCAGGTTCAAAGAACGTTAAGCTCCGATGCACTGTCCCGTCAGTTTGACCCATCTGAGCAGTCAAATTCAGAGACTATTCTTCCTAGTAACTGTGTCCTTGGTTCTCTCCACTGGCAGGTAGAAGCAAATGTAAAGAAAGCGCAGGAGGCTGAGCCTGATCCGGGAGGTGGTACGTCCAATAGACTCTATGTTCCATCATCTGTACGCAGTGAGGTCTTACAATGGTCGCACAACTCCAAATTTGCATGCCATCCAGGTATAAATCGCACCTTGTCTAGTCTCCGGCGTAATTTCTGGTGGCCAACTATGGAGGCAGACACTCGGAGTTTCGTGTCTGCCTGCACAGTATGTTCCCAGAATAAATCCTCCCATGCTTCCCCCTCTGGTCATCTGAGACCTTTACCCATTGCCAACCGCCCCTGGTCACACATTGCAGTAGATTTTGTGACGGGCCTTCCCCTCTCAAATGGGCAATCTGTCATTCTGACAATCGTTGACAGATTTTCTAAGGCTGCTCACTTTGTAGCCCTCCCTAAATTACCCTCAGCTCGTGAAACCGCAGGTGGAACATGTTTTTCGTCTCCATGGCATCCCAGCTGATATCGTTTCTGACCGAGGCCCCCAATTCATCTCCCAAGTTTGGAAAGCATTCTGAGCATTCAGACAAACGGTCAGACTGAAAGAACCAACCAAGACCTGGAGTCTGCTCTCCGCTGTGTGGCTGGTCGCAACCCCTCATCCTGGAGTTCACACTTACCTTGGGTGGGAAATGCGCACACAACTCTCTAACCTCCTCCGCTACGGGTCTCTCCCCTTTTCAGTCCTCCCTGGGCTACCAACCGCCGCTCCTTTCTATGGAGGAGATTGAGGTCTCCGTGCCTTCGGTCCAGGTCCATATGCGGAGGTGTCGTAAGATCTGGAGGGAGACCAGGAAGGCCCTGTTACGGACTTCTTCCCAGTGCAAGACCCTTGCTGACCGCCATCGCCGTCCAGCACCAAAGTACGCCCCAGGTCAGAAAGTCTGGTTATCTTCCAAAAATATCCCTTTGAAGGCTGTTTATAAAAAACTGTCACCTCGTTTCATTGGACCATTTGAAATCGACAAAATCATTAATCCGGTTTCTGTCCGTCTCAAACTTCCTCAAGCTCTCCGTGTCCATCCTACTTTTCACGTATCCCAAGTTAAGCCGGTACGATCCAGTTCTTTGTGCCCTCCATCCGAGCCCCCACCACCCCCCCAAATGGTTGACGACCATCCAGCTTATACTGTGCGGCGGATCTTGGATGTCCGTAGGCGTGGGCGTGGGCTCCAGTACCTTGTCGATTGGGAGGGGTATGGTCCTGAGGAGCGGTCGTGGATTGGTCGTGCCCTGATCCTGGACCCTGACCTGTTGCGGGAGTTTCATCGTGCTCACCCTGAAGCCTGGTGGTGCGCCAAGGGGGCCTGTTGGAGGGGTACTGTCATGAGCTTAGTGCCTCCTCCCTCCTGTGTGTGTGTGTGTGTGTGTGTGTTTCCTCCTCCCCTCCTGTGGTGTCCTTGTTTGGAGCTTCCTGGGCATGACTGATTGGCACACCTGGATCCCATCTGCAATCAAGCATACACCCTCTGCAGTACAAAAGCTTGGCTCATTCATCCACACCCTGCCAGATCGTTCAGTCTACTTCCGTGGTGAACTCCTTGGCTTTTTTTGTATCTCCCGTTAGTTGTCTCTTGTGGATTTTTGCTTACCAAGGACTTTTTTTTCCTCCAGCCTGCTCCTGCCTGCTATCCTGGTTCTCACCTGTGCTCCTCGGTCCTTCCTGCTCCCGCCTGCTGTCCTGGTACTCACCTGTGCTCCTCGGTCCAGCCTGCTCCTGCCTGCTATCCCGGTACTCACCTGTGCTCCTCGGTCCAGCCTGCTCCCGCCTGCCGTCCCGGTCCTCACCCGTGCTTCCTGGTCCAGCCTACTCCCCCTCAGCCAACTCTCAATAAATAATTCTGTATTGATCCATATCTCTGGTCTGCTTCATTGGGTCCGCCTGTCGTTACCTCCTAACAAATGTATTTTTGTGTTGATTTTGGCTTTTCATTTGGAGAATGATTTAATCATCATCTTACAACAATTCAAAATCTATTAAGATTGTCTACTGGCCATTTTACTATCTATTAAGTAAGTAACAGAGTCACAAATGCCTTTTAAAACAGGGTTTGCATAAATGACTATATAATGTCAAAACTAAAGTTAAACCAATGTTTTCCACTTGTTTTATTACATTGACATGAATTAATTAGCCTGCTGTCATGTATGTCATGTCATGTATAAAAGCTTCACATTGTTTATAGTTCAACATTTTTTTCACGATTGCATCATTTTAATTGTCATGATCAGTGTATATTTTATGTACAGGGTTTTATAATAAAGTGTATTTCCCACAAACATCTCCAGAGACAGTTTTGGATGATAAAGTGGAAATTGAATCCGATGTCTAGATTTAGTAGATTTAGTTCTTAATTTATGTGATTTATTTTCTTTAAAAGCTCACTTGTGCCAAGTAAGGGTCACGCATGTTTAATATGAATGGTTTTGAAGGCATATTGTTATTTACTTTATTTAATAACAAAGATAAACTCCAAAAGCTACATTTCAGACTTGATACCATTCATTACTGCTATATATTCCCTACAACAATGGCACCTTCAGCTAATTTAGTCACATGATGCAGGAGCTCTATAGAGCTTAGGACTGAACATTCTAAACAGGCAGCTGCTCCATAAAGTAAACATTGCCCAAACTTTTAAAAAAGTAAACAAAACAGCTACAACTGTTGGGTTACTGGTAAATGCACTGAATCCACTTTTGTTTCAGAATTCAGTTGAGTGATTGCAAACGGCGGTTTAAATCTGAAAATCTCAACTGTCTGATGAGACAATCTTGATATTTAACGCTGCATTTAATTATCAAACAGACCTGAATTGTGATTCCTGCAAGACTGACATTTCTGGACTTGATTAAATAAAAAAAATAAACAGAACAGGCATGAGATGTGCAACACAGAAGTCTGTAGCACCATCAGAAGAGTGGAAGTGATATTTACTCTGAGAAGGTCAAAGCGATTGCTGCTGACAGAGAATATAGGATTGCAACGTTATACATCATTTTGTTTGTATATGTTTAATAGAAAAAGACCAGAAATCCCAGTAACACTGTAAATGAAAGAGATAATGGTCGCGGCTGACGGCTTTAATGCACTTTATAATGTGCTTCTCTAAACAACTGTAAACACATTTAAAATATGCATAACATTTTACACTGGACATTAATGCTCGGTTTGGACAGTTATAAATGTGGGTTTGTATTGCATTAATGGCTGTAAATGTATGTTGTCAGATTCCTGATTAAGCAAACGCTTGCTGTGAGATATATGACTGTGTGCCAGCTAATTAATTATAGTTTACAGCTTAATTAATAACCCAATTAGAAATCATTTATAACTCATCAAAGGGGAGTGTCATTGTGTAGAGATGTGACTGTTTTTACAGTGCAGTAATGAGCTTTATGCAGCCGGCCGCTGTGTGGATTTTGAAATATGCTTCACTGCTGAAAGTGTAATTACAGTGAATGCCAATATTCCCCATTTAAGTGACTCTTGGACCCAGCAAAAACATGACATTTGCCTCGTGTCACGTTTTCCAAGAGAAAAAACATTCTAAACCTTCATGCTTAATCATTATAGTCATTAGGATTAAATGACCTCCTTTAAAAGCAAAGTCCAGTGACTTTTACAAAGTGAAAGGGTCAGTGAGTAAAAGCTTTTATGAAACAACTGAAAATAAATTGTTTTGTTATCCTGTTTTTAAAGTGTTCAACTTGTCCTAACCTATAACACTTTGGGACTTTTTGGGACAATTATATCGTTTAAGGATTGTAATTTGTCACATTAAAGCCTTTTTTCTTCAATTGAGTTCCCCTTATATTTTGGAGCAAGCACAACCCTAAAGTCAAGATAAAATAAACAAATAAATCAGAATTACTTTTATTAATCTCCAAGGAGAACTTATTTTTGTTACAGACATGCAACCAACCACCATAAGAAAACAGAAGTTCCTAATAAGATAGTAATAAGACTAAATTTGTTTAAAATAACAAACTGAATTAGTAACCAGTCAGATCAAAATAAGTTAGATCTGTTTATCAACTAAACCCCAGTATTAACAATTTACATTTACTAAACTTAACGTATAAAATATCCCTCACAAACTACCTACATACGTATTTATATGATCACGTACAGTTCAACAAGTGTACTTGATATTGCACAATGAAGTGAACTGACAATTGCACAATGACTTATAAAGTGCATCTACAGCACAGAGTTCAGCAGTTTGATGGCAATAAGCAGGAAGAATTTAATTTGTCTCTCAGTGGAGCAGCATAACAGTCTGCTGCTGAACGAGCTCTTGCAGCTGACCAGGGCATTCTGGAGCGGGTGAAAGGGAATAGTCTGATTTTGGACAATCTCCTCCTTTTCGACACAGCAGTCTGCGATTTCAGCTCCTCCCCCACAACATGCCCCACCTTCTTGATGATCTTATTGATGATCTATCAATGTCCCTCACGCGCAGACAGCAGACCACAGCGTACACGATGGCACTTACCACCACAAAAGAACATCCTGAGCATTGTCCTGCAGATGTCTAAGGATCGTAGCTGCTACAAATAGGAGAGACGGCTCTGGCCCAATGTTCTTGCCCCAGTCCAGTTTATTGTCCAGATATACAATAAAAATGAAAAAAGGTGACATAATATATTTGAACTGAGTCAGCAATTCAATTCTGGGACTGTTTAAGTTGTAAAAAATGTACTTTGTTTTGCTTGAACTAAATAAACTAGAAGTAGAGCTCAATGAGAACAGAGTGATCTACAAACTGAGATGTTAGTGGTTCAATTTCAACTTTTCACAGTTCATGTCACTCAGATATCAGCAATATTCAGGAGGAAACCCAAAGAAATAACCCTGATGAGGTTTGACTGTTATCACAAGATGGCAGCACGCTATGAGCTCTATCAGAACAACCGTTCCAGACACAAACACAATCCAATTAAGGATATTCAGTACATTTTCAGAACTCCTACTTTGAGATAATAAGTTACATAGTGTTGATTTAGAAAGTTTCGTTTTTTTTCTTTTTCCATTAGTAATTAGTACATTATACAGATTTTCTATTGTTGGACGTGGAGTGTTGGGTGAGATGCATTGTGCTCTACGCCGCTCGTCTCTCCACCGAGAACAAACAGTAACAGCGCCATGATTGGACAAATAATAAGTTTCTATCACCGGCTGGTACTTCATCACGCTGCTTATTGTTCTCCCTCTCTTTCTCTGCCATTCTTTGACAGTGCTTTTGTGCGCGCTTCATTCTCCATCTCATTGATATGTTACAATCAATAGTAAACAATTCAATTCAAGTAATGTTTCCCTCATTGTTTAGACCGTCCAATTATAAATGATGCCCGAGCTGTCACTGCCGTCTCGTCTTTCACTTTTATAGCCGCACTTCAGGCAAACATACATACGGTATATATATATATAATAGCGCGCGCGGTGCTTCATTCATTATGTTACGAGCACAGTGCAGCCCGGAGAAAAACGTCAGGCCGTGTCATACGAGCCGCACATCAGCCTGATTCCCCCGCAAAGAGAAAATTACAGCGATGCATTCAGGTGTCCCCTCCGAGGTGCGTCCAGGGCCCTTCTGGAGGCTGAGAGGCAGCGAAAGTGGATGTGACAGGCTTAGATTAAATGCCAGGGACGGGGCGTTTCTCACACACGCCGCAGCCTCCTGGACAGCCGCCTAATTAGCCACTTCCATGCTCAACAGAATGCCCCCATACAACGGTGCATTTGTTAATGTAGCATAATGTAAGGCTGTAATATAGTGAAGGTCTGGAGGGGAGCGTTCATTTATATGTCTCAATTCTAAGCAATCCATATTCGCTCGAGCAGGCCGGGGCTATTCTTTAGTACCAAATGATTCTTGGATAAAACTGCCTTTTTATTGTGTAGGCTGAGGTTTAATAAAGCAAGCTAAAGATCATATTGACATTGCAGTATTTTCAAAGTATGAATTTGTGGTAAATGTGTCGAGTTAAACGCAGTATCAGAGTTTATGTTTCTGATTTTGGAGCTGACAAATTGCTATCCACAAACGAAAGAAAGAGGTTATGTTTCTGAATCACCAGTTTAAAGAAAACAAGTCATATTTTCAGATGTAAAAACATATGGACTGTTTTATTGGGCATTTACAAAGAGGTAACAGGACATTGATGCAGCTGTGGCTCAGGTGGTAGAGAGGTCATACTATTGTTTATGTTTTTCGTTTTGTGTTGTGATTTTAATGCATATTTTCCTGTTCTGTAAAGCACTTTGAATTGCATATTGCCACTTGCCTTATAAGCCATTGTATATTGTGACTTTTACTCCACTACATCTTGTCCGTGTTGTTCTTGAGCTCTTGGAAAAGACACTTCACTTTCCCGGCCCATCTGTGAATGCGACGTGTGTACTTCAGTGTTTGATGTTGGTCGGAGATTTGTTGTCACAGTTGGCAGCCATTTTTCTCCTGTCTGTCAGTCGGCCCCAAGACCGCCGTGGTTACAGGATTTACTTAACGTCATCAATTGTTTGGAGTGAACTGAAAAAAATGGCCAATGGCCATTTCTGATTTTTGTTAAAGTGCACATGACAGGTAAGACTACTCGTTACAACATCATTCAATCATTAGGAAAACGTCCCTAGTTCGACAATGTTGGTGATTGATTGGTTTGTAATTGTACTTCCTGGTTGAACATCAGCAAATATGACACAAGCTGGAAGAGGATTTCAAAATGGCGCGCTATTCATCCCTATGTTGTGTGCTCATCCCCCATGATGCTTCGCGTCTGAAATGAAATAAAATACACAAACGGTAATTTTGGTGACTTTAGAAACAGTTAAAAAGAACATTTCCTCGTATTTTATTTAAATACTGAAAATAATTGAGGACTGTCAGCAATTTTAATAAGCAATTACACAAAATACCACACTGCAATACCTCGCACGGTCACAAATCAATCTGGCTCGCGGACAGAGGCCTTATCCAGATAATTTAATATATCCATTTGCGTCCCAGCCAACTGGGAAGTCGGTCATTTCCTACTTGAACATTACTAGTTCTGACTGCAGCGTTCCAACTGAATGAACTTGTATGTAAGCAATTTGGCTAATGCTGATGTGTAGACTAAAGAAATGTAACAATTAACCAAATGAATCTAACATGTTAATATCAGAATATTGTTGGTCACTGCGTATTTGGGTGATTTGAGTCTGAAGTGGGAGTCCCTCGACCTGTGCTCAGCTCTCAAGTAGGATTTTCAAGTTCGAGCGGCGTTCCAGGCCGTCTTTTCAAGTTGGAGGTGGGAAAAATCCCAGTTGTTGCCTGGTTTAAATCAGTAATTCCATAACTGTTACTAAGCAACCGCACTCTAAACAAGGGCAGAAGCTCACCTAATTTAGACTAGTATTTGACAAAGAATAAAATACAGTAAGCTGTGTTCCGTGAGTGTGGATAAAAATGTATGTATGGCATACTTTTTTAGAATTTGTATAAGTTTTTAGAATACAGTGCAACTTCCTGTGATTTTCAACATTTTTTCTTGTCACTTGATTGCTATACAGTAAAAAAATATATATATTAAATTACCACAAGTTCTATATCCCACCAAACAACTAGAAACATGTGAAAAACTATCATGTATTCTTTAAACTTGCGAAACCTTATAATCCAAGCTGAAATTCATGTTTAATCACTGTTTTACATAAAACATTTTCTGCAAACTCACAACATCTTTAACAATCCTATCACTTTTACCTTTGTTAGAAACACCACGAGATCAAATGCGAGGTGTTTTTGCCATCTCCCATCTTCTTGTAAGAAGGTGCCAGCCTGTCTCTCTCCCACTGAAGGTCAGCTGATCCGGTGTGGCACAACAAAACGCAGATAGCATCTCCTTCACAGAAAGAGTGTGATCGTCATGGATATTATCACGTCAAACCATGAAGGGCGCCATCCTCTCCCCCTCTCCCTTTCCTATCTCCTCCATATCGCCTCTTTTGCCTCGGAGCAGACACACTGGACAGGAAATAAATCTGATTATGCCGTGCGTGGGGTAATGTTCAATAATAAAAAGTATTATTTGCTAAGATCAATGCGTGTTGCCGTTGTGATAAAGTACAATGAATGAAAAGTGCCGGGCACCAGCAGTAAATTTTGATGTGTTGTGATATCGAACACACTGTGACAACATAGTGCTCGCCAGGGCTGTAAAACATCTTCCAACAGGCTGCTGCACATCCGCCTACTCCATTCTTACGCAGCAGGACGGCCATAACTCAGGCCATGGAGCCACGGCGTGCAAAGGCTAAGTGCGTGAGGGATTACATGGCAATAAGCAAAATAGGACAGCACTAAATATTCATCAGTGCGGCGACTTTATGGGGGGTTTTGTGAGGGCAAATTAATGGTTGCATTCTAAGCACTCAATATTATAGCCTCCCAGCCACTGAATGTTTGACCAGATCTGGACAGCGAAGAGAATGGCCCGAGGCTGCAACAAGGCCATATGTTAATGACTATTTGTCAATATGCTGTTATCAGGAAGAAGAAGGGGAAAAAAGTTCAGTTAACATGACAAAAATGTGGAATAAAAATCAAATCAAAATAAAGACGAGAAGTGGATTTGTTCTAACAATTCAAGTGTATGTAATTACTAACTACTACTACTAATTATTAATTAATTAATAATAGTAAAACATGTTAATATACAAACTATAACTAATGAATGGCATGGATAAAATATGACGTATGATGATGATAGTATGACCAGAGAAACATAATAATGAAAATGCCTTCCACTTGTAATGCGCTTACAGGCTTGTTGAAATCTCTCAAAGAGCTAGAAACAGAGCAAACAGTGTTTTTTGACGTGAGTGACAGGTGAAGTGTTCTAACAGCAGAAGGGAAGAAACTGTTCTTGGATCAAGTAGTCCATGTCCAGGGTGAGAAGAGTCAGCTGTGACTTGCTCAGCAGGAGAGACTGTGTTCTTCACAGCTGACTCAAGTGAACATGTGTGAGCAAAGAAACCAACTTGAAGCCAACAGCTCAAACAGTCTGTTCTGCGTAAGTGGTAGTCCAACACACACCTTTGAATCTCAGGGTCGCTGGATCAAGACTTTGAAATGATCACAACATCAAAATCAAACCATAATCTATAGAGCTCTTTACAACACTCAAGGGGAGTGCTTTTCCAATAAAAAAGTACCACACATAATACAACACATATTCTGCTACATTGACTTTTTTGAGCTTTTAATGATGTTCTAACAATGTTCCATCATCAAAAACATATCTGAAGTAGCATTCAGTGCATTGCTATTTTGAGGAAAGTTTATTAAGAAATCCGTCAAACACACATCCTGCTGAACTTCCTGGATTTTCTGATGTATTTTCAGATCATCCACGTCACTTATCCAAGAATCTTCCACTGTTTTAAGTCCTTAAATCATCGGCAGACTGGTTCTGAGCATTTCTTCCATCTAAACACAATAACTACTGCTGCTAGGTTGATAATTGCCTTTAGCACTTTCACTTCAAGAAATAATATAGCAAAGCACTTGGCGCCATCTACTGGCTGGATGCACCAAGTAAGTGTCTTTTGCAGGCTCCTGAGGAAAACATGAATTGTTTAATAAACCTTTTTTTGTTTGTTTAAAAATATGAGATGCAAATTAAAGGCACTGAAGAGCATATTTAAAGGCTAAAAACAATAGGAAAAAAATGCATAATATTTTTTTCTTTAATAAAACAAACGTTAAATGCATTAATAAGCACTTGTTATGTGTTTATAAGCACTTATAAGGCATTTAGAAGCATTTATTAGCGTGATAATTGAAAATAATGTAATATGCAGCTCATTGATGCTCTGTACAATGGATTATAAAGTATAAGGCGTTATAAGTGCATAAACAAACTATTAGTGCTTATTAACTTATCTTATAAATAGTTAACTAAGGAACCTTAATCTAAAGCGTTACCAACATTTTAAGCCTAAATGTATAATGCCAAAGTCCGGGATAGTGCAGATATCAGCTATCTAGTTTGGCTTTACTTTCTTTCATTTGAAATTCAATATAGCTATGTCAAACACAACTCCAAAGTGTTTTCCATTCACTGCTAAGAAGCATCTAGTTGAGAGCACATTTCTGGCCGTGCTAGACTACGGAGACATTTTTTACATGCGCTCTACACAATCACACTTACAAAAGTTGGATGTTGCTTGTCATGCAGCTTTGTGCTTTGCAACAGGTGAAAATGCACGAACACACCATTGTACATTGTGTGAATGTACTGGCCCTCACCACATCTAAGACGGATACTACATCGACTTGAATTTATTGCTGAGGCTTTGACTGGAAAATTGCCAAATTATTTCTGTAGTCTTCTGTCAATCCAAACTTCCAAATACAATTCAAGAACTTCACATCCTTTTGAAAGCACCAAGTACGCAGTCTGAGCTCGGAAAAACATAGTGTCTGTGCACCTCGTGTGGAATCAATTGCTGAAAACTCACTTCACTGCCGGTCAGTTTAAAAAACACTCAGAACTGTGTCAACGCTTTTAATATTGCTCCGATTATAATTTGTGGTGCATGTATGTTTGGCTTTCATGTCTATGTCTGTCTTTGTTGACTAGGACTCCCTGCAAGAAGAGAGCTTGTATCTCAATGGGATCTTGCTGGCTAAACAAGGATAAATAAATAACCAGGAAAGTCCCACTGTCTCAATGTGTTTCTTGCGTTGAGCCTGGAATATAAACAGCAATAGTATTATAATGAAGCAAATAGGGTAGTTTAATTAGTAATTATGTTGCTGAAGAGGTTATGTGTTTTCTCAGAATGAGGTTAGACACTCTCAATCAGAACTACCAGCACCAAGGACAACAGGAACACCGTCCAGGATATGAAACACTCAAATGTCTTCGGTGGGGGAGGATTATAGCGTGTTTCCTCTGTGCATGTTTGTGCATCCCAGGAGCTCAATGACTCACTCACTTAACACCAACGTGAGAGTGACAGGATTCAGATGACGGATGGGTGCACCAAACCTTTGCACGCTTTAGACTTTTACCTCACCAATGCTCGACAACAAATCAACAAACCACTTTTAAGCCGACTCATATACAGTGAAAAATAAACAACGTTAAGTCACAGCGGTCTGCTCCACTGGCCCCTGACTGTGCTCGCCTCGGCTGGCCTCAAAGCACGACCACAGGGAGACTCGGGGTATTTAAGAATGTTATCTCTAATGCACAGATGTCTTAAAGGTCCCAGTGGAATAGGCCTGCAATTTTCCCTCCAAATTAAAAATTAATTAAATCGGCTGTGGCTCTAGCCAGGCATAAAGCTGAAGGCCTGCATAACCGCCACTGGAAACGCAATCATTTATTTAACTCAATTACAGGGAGATGCGGCACGCTCCTTTGGCTGCTCATGTCACCTGGAAACGCATGGCCAGTGTTACGTCAAAAAGCATCCAACAAGTAGTGGGTGCAATCTTGTGCAACTTATCACGCTGCTTTCACTTGAGAATATAGACACAGACTCTCATGTGGATATGGATTAAAGCGGGTTCGTCCAATCAGATTAGTTGCATACAAAATAATAGGGGAACATTCAGCCAAATTATCATGCTAATTGTGATTTTTAATACAATTACAATGGTACACTATGGCTAATTGTGATTTTAAACAGCTTAACTAAGAGCTAATTGTGATTTTATATAACACATTGCAATGGTATACTATATCTAATTGTGATTTTAAACATCTTAACTAAGAGCTAATTGTGATTTTATATAACACATTACAATGGTATGCTATAGCTAATTATGATTTTAAACAACTCAACTAAGAGCTAGTTGTGATTTTTAATACAAGTACAATGGTACACTATAACTAATTGTGATTTAAACAGCTTAACTAAGAGCTAATTGTCAGTTGCCAATTGTTCCCACCTATGGATAGTACAGTTCACTTGTGTTTAAGAAAAAAATATAAAAAAAACTCAAATATAGGAGAATAAAGATGATTCAGAACTGCATGAATAGCTCAAAATACAACTTGAGTTAATGGTGAGGGATAACCTGTATTAATTTTGCATAGTAAAATTCAATTATGGAGATACAACATGTCAAGTGCAGTGTGTAATAATGTCTTACCCAATTATTGTGTTTGCAGGAATTGCTGTTATATATTTGTTACAACCCTGCATCCACCACATGACCTCACCATCTTGTCTAACTTTTCCTACCATTTCCACTCGAGACTTGCTTGGCAGCTTGTTTGTATTCTGCTCTCACCTCCTCACCCTGTCGTGATGAATACATACATAGTCATAGAGATATCCTTTGTCACCTGTTGTGGCTGCCTCGTCCCCGGGGGCTGATTTGGGGTGATTGATCAGAGATTCAGACACCGGATCGATAAGGCTTTCACCTCTCTCTTGGCAAGAGCAAAAGGGGGCTCTGCAATGGGCTCCTATGCTGTCCAATTATTCGGTAATGGAATACTGGAGCGCGCCCAGGACCATTAACACGCGGGACACCGGGGAGAGCAAGTAGCAACTGCTAATTGTTGGTTTTATTGTAGACTGTGACAACAATGCACTGGCCTAATGCCTGCTTTTTTGTTTCTTTAACACAAAACTGCTAAGGACAGCACTTTTCTTTCTCCAGAAGGCTGACTTCCCCAATGCACAGTGTTCACTTCGAAAATAACTAAACAAATAAAGAGGCTTTTCTGTATTAGTGGAATCCTGGATCGGATTGCGTGACTTAATTTTGTCACATCTAATGGAAATATCAGTTATTCCAAGCTGCCAGCGCAGATGATGGTGCAGTTGTACACATCATCGAGTCCATCCTCACCTCCTCCATCACCGTGTGGTACAGGAGCCACAGCCAGGAACAAACACAGACTACAGCACAGCATTGTGGACTCTGCTGAGAAGGTGATCGGCTGCAGCCTTCCATCTGTCCAGGACCTGTACGTCTGCAGGACTCGGGGACGAGCAGGTCGGATCACAGCTGACCCTTCTCACCTGGACATGGACTGTTTGAGCCACTCCCCTCGGGCAGGAGAACAAGAACAGTTTGTTTCCCTCTGCTGTTGGACTCATGAACACTTTATAACACCACATTTGCACTACTGTCTAGCCAACTATACATTTTATGTATATAGTCCAAGTCTGTTTTATTCTGTTTTATTATTTATTTTATTTAATTCTCACACCAAAGTTATATACAGAGGTTGTAATGGCAGAGGTTTTGAACTTACATTGCATGGTCAGTGAGAATTCAAATGGTGTGCGTTATTTCTGACTAAACACACAGTTCTGCGTAAAAAAAGGATCTGCGTAAAAAAGAAAAAAAAAAAACAGAAAGCGCGTTACACAGTATTAATGCTGCGCGTGGTGTTCGGTGAGTTATTACAGTGTAACGCTCAGTTGTTTAATCTATACGTAAAAAGTACTTCTCGGAATGATTCAGCTGTAAGTCTGAGGGCTGCGAAAAATTGGGGCTGAGGGCCACACTTGACCTCCGGGCTACAGTTTCGACACTTTATTTGTTTCACCGGGTAAGACAGTTAATAACTGGCGAATGGATGTTTAACAATACGGCGGACTTTGACAGTAACATTTATTTTTTAACGTTCGATCCTTGCATTGGAGAGAGAGAAACTGCACAGTCCAAGTCGATTAAACAGGCTATACTACTGGTTTGCGTATAAACATTTCTGTGTGATTATAAAATATAATAAATCAACAAAAAAGTGAATACATTTAAAGTTGAAACTAACAACTGTGAAGTTAATTAAATCTAAAGGGGACTGTTCTTAGACGTGTTGTCAGTGGCCACACATTCTTTGATGTGGGGCTTATATCTCTCTAATTGCCGTTTGCTCTCAATGTAAATTCAGGCTAAATGGATCAAACGTAATGTGAATTAAAGTCAACACATGATATCCATAGGTACATCAGCCTAAGCTTCATCTCATATCCACATCTTGATTTGGAGATTATTACAAAGATGGCAGCGTGACCCGACGTGAACACTTTGCAAATGTCATTACCAAAAGAGACAGTTGAAGTTAAAACCTTTTTTGAAGAGTGAAAAAGATCTCACAAAATCTCTAAAGCTGAATTTCTCGTCGTTTTAGAGGCTTACATCTCTTTAGGATGGATGTTTTTTAAACGTTTGCGTCGCTGTCTGGTAGAAACGTTAAAGGAATCAAAGAAAGCCTCTCCGGAGATAACGCACAAGAGCTGCTGGCTGTTTTTGACGACGCTTTTGAGTGAAAGAGAAGGACTCGGTGCATGAGCTACGAGGCGTTCACTGCTCATTGGTTTGTTTGATTATTAATTAGCCCGCAGTGTATTCAGCGTTTTTTAATCCATACATTGGTGCTGTGTTTGAATTAGTCACGCTTCATCAGTGCTCAGTGAGATGTCAGTAATGGCAGTTCTAAGTGTGATGAGAAACTCCCTCTCATTATAAGAAAATCTGATTATTACAGTGACTAACACACTGAGGTGAGCACAAAACTTCAGCTCGAGCGACAACATTGTTACAAGCAAGTCTCCTAAACAAAAAATAACAGCTAATTTCTGTTTTAGTGCCAATCAAACTCAAAGCATTTCATCAAAGTTCATTCAATCTACTTTTGAAACAATTTTTTATTTTATTTTAGTATTATTAAACGCCTCAAAACAAAATATATGAATACACTTGATTTTGCAAATAAGATAAAATGTTCAAAGGGACCAATAAGACTTAAAAGACAAATCAGAACCATCATGAGAAGTATTTTACTATATCAGTGTAATTCCTCATTCGTCGAGGATAGTGGTTCTCAAACTTTTTACCCCAAGTACCACCAAAGAAAAGATTTGACTTTCCGAGTACTACCAAATCTAAATTGGGTCTGTAACAGGACTATTTAAGGTCTAAATTAGATATAAACCAGGTCTTAAGTAGGAATAAACCTATGCCACAGTAGTTTTAACTAGAAATTTACAAAAAAAAAGGGAATAAAATGTCCTCTAAGTGAAGTAAACGTTACAAATGAAGAGGTGTCCAAGTACCACCAGAAGAAGTTTGCATAACACCAGTGGTACTCGCACCACAGTTTGAGAAACACTGGTCTAGGAGTAGTTCATGGTATAAAAGGGTTTCACAGGTTGTCAATTCAAAAATGTTTTGGCCACCATCCAGGAGTCATGCATTGATAGTACTGGACACAAATGCTATGTCGGCACATTATAGATGAAAAGAGCTAAAAAAAAAGTGCCAAAGTGTTTATGCAATTTATGCAGTCAACTCAAGTCAAAAGAAGTGAAAAGAAAGTGAGTAAATCAAGACATGAGCAAAACAAACTTTAGACTTCAAACACACAAATCAACACTAAAAAGATCCATGTATTTAGAGGTGTACCATATAACTTTTCTGGTGGAGGATCCGCCACTTGCTCGAAGATGTTATTCATTTGCCTGAATATTTCACCATCTGGTAATAAACATATCTCACAAATATGTACAATTATATGTGTTGTTAAAATACTTTTAAAAACTCACATTGATCTGCTTGAAATAGTTTCATAACAGCAATAACTCCAGAAATCGATCCAGAAAGAGGTGCACTAAAAGGTACACTAAGTAACTTTTTTGGTGGAGGTTCTGCCACCAGTAGGTTATGGATTTGCCTGAATGTTCCACAGTACGGTATTAAACTGATGTCGGTGTAATCCATCAAAACCAATCATCAAACACAGGTTTTAAAACACTTGTAGTATTGAACTTATATTCAGTCCCATCCGCTATTGTTGCTGAGAATAAAAACTAAAACAAACTTGCACTCTGACTGGGCTCGTCTCTTCACAGATCTCACCTGTACCTTGACTTGAAGGTGTCACCTGCTGGACTCATGGAGACAACAGGTCTAATGTCATACTGTGAATCATTCCCTGAAAACAGAATGGAGGTTATGCAGATGACATCACAGCATTCTGAATCTTAGCAGTGAGTGGCAAAAACACCAACGTCAATGGTGAGTAATGACATTCTCTCCTGTAAAAACTCAAAACTAAACTAAAATGTGAAAGGAATTGAAAGACTTACAACTCTGCTAAATATTTAGTTTGTACCAGACATTTAAAATAGAAACTAAAGTATACATTTGTAGAAAACCAGAGAAACAACAGGAACACTGCAGTGACGCTCACATTTATCACTGTAACATACGTTGGAACTTTCTCTCCTTAAATAACATGTTTCTGAGTCCAATTGTTGAGGGTCAGTGAAAGTATCCTTTATCGCCAACGTTTGTTAGCAAACAAGTTAGCTTAACATTGCACAGTCGCAGCAACAACGGGTAAACTACTTTCAGTTTACATTTTACCATATTAAGTTAATTTTAGCAAAACAAAAGCTCCACGGACAAATATTAGCCCAAAGAAATAATCATCTTATCACTTGTGCTGCTTATAGTTCTGCAACTCAAGTAAGTATGATAAGGAGCATTTTAGTATTTTTAGTAAAAGAATATCTGTGCATAACCTCAAGACCATCTCCATGGAGACAAGCTGGTGTTGGCCCTTCCACAGGAAAAAGTCACATAGTGCTATTTGTCCTAGGAGTAAAATAAAACAAAACAAAATAACTCAAATCTAGAAGAGCAATTTCACCAGAAAGTCACTCAAATGAATCACAGAAGTTACTCCATGGAGATATTATTTGCCTGAATGTTCCACACTATTGTATTAACTTAACTTAACTTAACTTATCTTGTATTAAAGGAAGGAAGGAATATTATGCATTATTTGTGTTGTTATAGGGGTGCACGGTGGCAGAGCGGCTAGAGCTTCTGCCTCACAATAAGGAGATCGTTGGTTTGAATCCCAGACCACCCCAACATCATGGTTTCGAATTCTGAACCACCCTAACATCACACGATCTCTCTGGGTGGAGTCTGCATGTCCTCCCCGTGTTACCGTGGGTTCTCTCCAGGTTCTCCGGCTTCCTCCCACCGTCCAAAGACATGACTGTGTTTAGGTTAATTGACAACTCTAAATTGTCCCTAGTGAATGAATGTGAGAGTGAATGGTTGTCTGTCAGTGTCTCTGTGTCTCTGTGTTAGCCCTGCGACGGGTTGGCCACTGTCCAGGGTGTACCCCGCCTAAGGCCCAAAGTCACTGGGATAGGCTCCAGTCACCCGCGACCCCTAACGGGAATAAGCGGTAGAAAATGAATGAATGAATGATGTGTTGTTATTGACCTTTAAACCTGCTCTTGAGTGCCTTCAGTTTGACTTTTTTAGAACTAAAAATAAAATGGTTTTACAAAGAAAAACATAACTTTATCACTGTGTTGGGAGATGCCATTTTGACTTAGCTGTGGCTCCACCTACTGGCTGTAAAGACAATTACACACATGTAAATGTATACCCACAATTTTTTGCAGTAAAGAGTGGATCTGACGAAGTTGTAGTTATCGGAAGGAATATTCAGAGCTGGTCTGGCAATGATTTAAGGATTTAAAACAGCAAAAGTGTCTGAGATAAATGACGTCAGCATCATCTGCGTCACACATCGAAAGAGTTCAGAACACAGTGTGTTGAAGGAGAGAATTTTCAACTGAGCATTCATCAAACAATCGTGAATCAAGCTAAATGCAACTCCTAAGTATGTTTTTATCAACAGAAAAATGTGGCTAAAAGCTCAGAAAAGTCAATTTTGGATAATAGTTGTCCTTTAAATTCACACACGCTCTTGTTGTTAGAAAAAAAAAAGCCTTCTAAAACATGCATTTTAAGTGTGACATAACTCGCCTATCCACGGGGAAAAACAAACAAACAACAACACTAAAATCTAGAAGAATTTAGTCAAAGAAGTTATTCTATAGAAGTTATACCTCAGCATGAGCCACGTTTCAGGCTGCACCACGACTGTGAGACCTTCCAGCTCCTAAAACCTCCTCCTCCCACACTTTGACTAAACTTACACAACACTTTTACTGTAAATCTCAGAGCGCAACACAAACTTCCAACAACTACAACAGCGCTCCATATTCCTTCCACTGTAATGCAATCTGCCGGGCCTTTGTAGCCTTGAACGCGCGTCCCCGCTGGGATCGTCTGGATGTTTCAGAGACGATGTAGTCGACTCCAGCGCAGACACCAGTCCTGTGTGATGTGGCTGCCTGCAGTTATGTCTTTGGTTGGTGGTAAAGAAGCGTCTCTGGGGTTGAGGGACCTTTGCCGCTCTGTGCACGACACCACAGAACAGAAACGTATCAGCGCAGTATCAGGGCAACCTTTAGCTCCCAATCTGTGCCTGGATCTGCAGCGTGCGCGAATCACAAGGACCAGAGGGTTAGAGTAAACTGCAGTTCAGCTTTCACAAATGTGTGCATAAACTCCACACTAGTCGGGTAAAAATACACATTTACAGTCAACAATGTCTTGAAGAAATGTTTGTTCTCTTTGACCCATGGTGTTGCTGTGCACTGTGAGACTGATCTGATTTTATTGTATGGTCCACTGATTTCTAATGTTGTTGTTGTTTTTCCATTTGTCTGTCGTTTATGATGTCAGTGGAGTCGAAAATCAGTCTTTAGCCTTCTACTTTTCTAGATATTATTATCACAGTTAAGTGCTGAACTGACACATGTTAAATACCATAAACTTTTACAGTTGGTACAAAGTGTAATAATGTGTATAATAAGTGTGATTCTGATTACATATGTTTTAAAGAAGCTGAATCTATGTTGTTTTTCAACCAAACCTAGTTTTCGTCAAAAAATGTCTTCGTCTTTTGCAGAATTTTAGCTTTTCCTGGTTGCAGTTCTGCTTTTTTTTGTCCTAGGACAAATACATTTGAAATTAGCTTGTTTTACGCAACCACATCTCGCTTGCTCCTTTCATATTACTTCCTCACCAGCAAATATAGTCATCCAATCCACTTTATACAGCCCATTTTATGAACAAAAGCCCTTTCCAAAGTGCTGCACGTTAACACTGCTTGAATAGTAAAATAAAATAAAAATAAATAAAGCAATGAAATAGACTAAAAGGCCTAAATCACTCAGATAAAATTATTCTATTTTTTTATCTAATCAACAAAAGACAACAGAAGGCCACACAACTCACACGCCAGAGAATAAAAGTTGATCTTAATACAAGACTTAATCAGTTTTAAAATCCTACAAAATTGTTTGAGATTTTAAATGTAAATTCTGTTTTTATTTCTTCTCAATGGCTTCTCACCTGGTTAATTGAAAGTTCTCAGTCCAGAGTGTAAAGGTCAAGTTAGCTCATGTACATGGTATTTTGGGACTTTGTGCTTTTATTTTGGTATGTTCCTGTTTGAGTGGAAGCATCACGGAGACGGAAATCAGTTTGACAGAAAACGAAAAGACGAAGTAAAGTAAGTAAACAGAGAAAATAGAGAAACAAACATGGTGAAAGTCATTAAAGCCAACGATTGTTACACATATTAATGTATAATCGATCGATTTGGAAATGTTTATTTTGTGCTACACGATGGAAGTTATGTCAGTGGATTAACTAGTTATTAACACGGTTATATATTTTGTCTAGCTCTTACATTGGTTAAATGAAATGGAAGGAAATAAAAAAAAAACCTCATACAACCATCAGTCCTGGCCTTTCTTGACTCGATTGGAAGCTACAGGGAGAACATGATCAAACATGCTGACTTGACACTGGCGTATAAGATGTTAAATGACCTCACTCCACCTCCCTTAAAATAATTTGTGAAAACAACTTCAAATTGAACAACAAGAACAGATTCTAGCGGAGATTGTTCTGTGCTGTTCAGAAAAAGTGCCTGTGGACAGCTTTCTTTTGCCTATTGTGTCTGGAACACAGTGCCTGCTCATATCAGAGAACTGTCAACACCGGGAGCCTTTTCGAGGCTATAAAGAAATGGTTGTTGGAGGGTCAAATATGTCATCATGTTATAGTTTTGAGTTTTAAGGGGTTGTTGGCTTAACTCCAAAAGAACTGTTCTTTTATCTGAGATGTGAGCTGGATGTGATGATGTGTGACCTCTGTGTAACATTTGTGTGACTGCTAATGCTGTTTTGTCCTGTATTTTGACATCAACCTGTCAAGGGACTAAAGATGGAAATCAGCCACGTTGACTGTGATCTTTTTACATAATTTACATACCTAATGTTCATTAATATGTGTTGTCCCTTCACAAATAAATACATTGGACTAGAAGAGTTAATAAATAAGGAAACACTTCACAGTGAAGACCATTCGGATGTGAGAGGGCAGAGCATTTCAGAGTTTGGGGTCAACCACAGAGCCTTGTCTGGGGTCCAAGATGTAATGCGGGGTCCATCCATTCACAGCTTCAATAACAAACAATACAGTTTTAAAATCCATTCTAAAATGTGCAAGAAAGTGGCAGAATTGGTGTGATATTCTCATGTTTATATGCTCACTCACTTGAGACGATTAAGAGTGTCACAGCGGCCGATCAAAGGTCCCAAGGAATTTTATTTGAAGTTCAAGTGATAATGTTCAGTAAGAAAAAAAAAAAAAATCTTATAAAAGTTGGTTTGTTAAAGTTGCTGTACCTGATTTTTACAGTTCTGAAACATGAATACAGAGCTAGACTGTCTTTACAGCAGTCACATGAATCTTTCACTTACCCAATGCTACAATTGTCCATCTCATGCACAGTCTCAACAAGGCCAACTCCATTTCTACCATTGTTGACATTTCTGAGACGTTAGCTCTATCTATGACAGGCATCTTTCCACTGTTATAGAATTTGGCCTTCTCTAACATTATCAGTTCCCTCCGTTAACTCGTCTCAAAGAAGTGGTATGTTATGCACTTCTCTTTTAGGCCTTCTTAGCTTCTTTTTAAACCTCTGCATGTGGAAGCATAGTCAGGCTTGAATAGCCGATACTAGCACAATGTGTTGAGTTCAAGTCGCCAGGTCCGGACTGATGGTAAATAAACTTCTCCTGCCTCAGACATCCAGAGTCTCCTGCCTCTCCTTACAACTCTAGAATTCTTTGGGACAACACTTGTTTTTCCCTAACACCTAATGCATTCCCAGAATCGTACATTTTCAGCGCTATGAGTTAAAACGCTCTTTTATCTGAGCCCAGAGCAAGTTTTACCGTTCCTAATGTAAATAAATACACAAAAAATCCTGTAGTCTCATTTTCACTCAAATAGATGCTTTTACAATATATGTGCACTGGTTGAAAACAGATTTTACTTAATTACATTAAAAAAAACAAGAACATGAACTAGTTTTTCACATTTCGAAACTGTAAAAAATCAGGTATAGCGCCTTTAAAATCTGTTCTTTTCTTGTGTCATTAACATAAAATTATTAGGGTCAAAAACACATCTCCGCAAATAGCAAACTTGTAGAGCATATATTACATAATACATGGCATTATTGTGAATTGTACATGATTTCACCACAAGCCAGACAGTCTAATACCAGTAATTGTGATTTTGCATGCTGTCTTAAGTTTTCTGAATGCACCATCTCATGTTAAATTAAGACTTGAAGCGGCATATTAGACAAATGAAGATGTACACATAATCTTTTAAGCCAATTAAAATATGTATTACTCAATTTCCTTGTTAAACTGCAAATAAACCACCAAAGACAATAGGCCTATCTAATTACACTGTAGCATTTTGGTTCCTTTCCCTCTGAGTGATTCATTAGTCCTTTTCCAATAAAAGAACACCCACAGAGTATGTGTAATGCTGCTTTGTTGTTCTTCAGACTGACTGGTGGCCCACACGAGGAAATAATAAATAAATCAACACCAATGTACTCTTTCTTTCTTCTTCTCTCTCTCTCTTCTCCTCTTCTCTCTCAGTACCTGCTCCAAGGCCCTGAATCACTGCTGCCATCTTGGCTCCGTCACACGCAGCCAGACCGGGGCCCCTGGGCAGCATAATCAAAGGCTCCTGTTCCTGTGAGGTGTCCAACTTGTTTTTCTCTATTTGTCAGCCCACTTTCTTTCCTCTCAGTTGCGTCATTGCGGTTAATTAAAATCAAATGAACCAAAGTGCTCCACACAAGTTTAGGCTAGTTCTGGATTTTTTGACTCACCAAGACTGGACACAGCAAGGAAAGAAGTCAGTGTGTGATTGTAGTGGCATTTTATTGAATAATCGTGAATGTTGCTTTAAGATATGCAAAATAAGTGTGTTAAGTTGGCAATGAAAATAAGACGAGGTATAATAATATGCAAAGAGAAGAGATAGAACTGAATTAGAACACATTTATCTAACCTTGATATGTCTGCAACACCGCATAACTTTCTGGGAGTCACACATCAACTGAATGATTCCTTAGAAACAGAAAGATAACACCAAAGCAAATTCCTAGTTTGCGAATTGTGTTCACTGAAAATAGCATTAAAAACCTTTCTGATTGTGATGGTTCCATAGAAATACAAAGTTGAAACCATACTTTGGATCATGGGTGCATTTTCTCCCATGGAACAGGGCCGCAGAGACTTGGTGTCCCATGGCAAGAAGAAGGGGCAGCAGTAGCTCAGTCGGCAGAGAGATTGTCTTCTGATCCGAAGGTCAGCGGTTCGAATCCCGCTCCTGACATAAACATCCTTGGTTGAGCGGACCAGATCCACTGACCCACAGGTTGGCGGTGCAATTGCTCCCGCAGGTGAACACTGCCGTTGTGTCCTTGGACAAGACACTTAACCGACCTCGCCCCCAGTGTGCGTACTCTGGTGTGTGAATGTGTGAGTGAATGGGTGAATGGTTCCTTGATGTAAAGCGCTTTGAGTGCCTCGAAGGTGGAAAAGCGCTATATAAATATCTGACCATTTACCATTGTGACCAAGCTTCGCCCCTCTAATGCAAATTTATAGGAACAGGGTCCAATTCTGGGCCTCTAAAACCTTGGGGCCCGGAACAATTGAACCTTTTGTTCCCTCGTCTACTCCTGTGCTATGAAGCATTAGCCAAACAAGCAGGTGGTGCCCCTCCAGCTCTCGTACGATTCAGGTTTGTGGAGGTGCAAGCCCACAGTACGGATGCGAGTTTTCCAATGTCTTTCAGTGCAATAAAATCATCAGAGAAACAACAACAATTTTAGTCTATTTTTCACTAAATAGTTAGGCTGTGGGTCTTCAATTAAACATTTAAAGACATGTTTTATTCAGCACACAACTGTTAAATATAACATCTTCTGATTACCGTTTCTGGGACAATCCAAAATAAAGCTCGATGTTTATTTTTGTCACTATCTGTCCACCCCTTTGTGATACAAGAACATATGACATTTCAATGCTCTACTCTCAAGAAATAACAGTAATTGACTTTCTTGCAATGTGCGTCCTGATGTATACGTCTTGTTATTGTACTGGATTAAAGGTTGATCAAAAGGCTCATGTAGCTGTGTTCATTCTTCACATTATGAAAGGAGTTCTGTATGTTGCAGCTTGTTAAGATGTTGTTGTTTGTCAGGTTGGGGGAGTAAAGCGCTGGAATCTTCCCTTTTAGAAGTGTCTCCACAGTTGATGTTCCAGTGACGCAGAGACCTAAAGTGCTGTAAAGTCTCCCGTGGGTGCAGAGGCGACAGGTTCCTGAAAGCTGAGAGTCAAGTGTAGAAGCTGCAGGGCTCTGTTTTTGAATTGGATTTGTCCATTTGGACCACTTTGTACTTTACGGTGACACATTTTCCTCAGCTGCTTTGAATAAAACATTGTTCAGTTCATTTCAACTTCCACGCAAATATGTCTGCATACCAATGTTAAGGCAAGGCACTGCAGGCAAAAGTCTTTTTTTCTTTTTTGGTCAGTTTGCTTTCTGAGCGTATATGCTCTCGGAGCTGTCCAATCTGCAACTAAAGATGTTTTATTAATGACTTTAATCAGCTTATGTCCATGGAATTATTATCTGTGGTTGAATTAGCATTTTCTTAATTTTAATTTTGAAGGCCATGTTCTCAAAATGCATTTTCTTTGCATAGAGACATAAAGATCAGCCATGAAAGAAGCTCCCACGCACCAAACCTTCCAGTCTTGAACAATTTAAACAGACTGCACAGAATTATCTGCTGATATATAACTTTGAGCCTGATTTATTCAAGTTTTCAAAATGATGCAAAATGTCTACACTCAAATGCTTAACAATATATGTGTTTTTTTTTTTTCTTATGTAAAAATAATCCATCCATGTCTTACTTTACATAAAAACACCTGATGAAAACGTATAGTGTATATTGACATACATTTATGTAACTACAGAAGAACAATGAAAAAGTTATCTGCACAAGTAAGATTTTTTTTCCTATTCATCTGTAGTGTCTCACCTTTATATTGTTATAATTTTTATATGTATGATAATGTGCTATTTGATGCATTTTGAAAGAGAAGACAAAGTCAAACAAAACATTATTAACTGAGTCTGCTCTTTCCAAACAAGATGTCTGTGCTCAGGGTTCATGGGGAGGGGATAAAGTTCTGGACTGGTAAAAACATCTTAAGCTTACACAACATGTTCTGTAAGATAATTGCATATTAAATACTTTTTCTCTTTCCCAGGGCCCTTTTCTTGCATTGGGCCATACACACCTTTGCTGTTCCAATGTGAGGCCTGTGAGAGTGCACTTTTATATACACGTTTTTTTTCTTTCATTTTTTTAAACACACAAAATAGAACAAAAAAGAAAACAGACCAAGACACAGAGAGCAAACAAATAAAATATAAGCAAAATACATTAATAAATTAATAAAACTACAGGACACACTGATCAACATAAGTATCACATCTGGTTCAAACTTTGTTCAATTTGTCCATTTTCAAATTGAGTCAGAATGTCTTTCTTTTCTTTTCTTTTCTAATGTCTATTATTGTATCAGTCCAACCTCAATCGTTAGTTTGGATTGTATTATCCATATTTTGGTTTTGGCCTTTTTTCCCGCAGCCAAAAGTGTTCCAAAGAAATCATGTATTGTGTTCATGGCAGCTGTTTTGAGGCCCAAATACAAAGTTCTGAAATTATATACACTTTTTATTAAATAATAGTAATAATATATATGTTTTATTTTTTACTTTTACATAGACTTTTTAAAAGGTTTAATTCCTCAAATCTCAATCAAGACGAGACAATAAGCTCACAAGTTCACTTGGAACATGTTTGAAACCACTGATGGCAGCTTCTGACAAAATAAATACTTTTAGTTTGTGGGAGATAAGAAAAATCAAAAAAGAGAATATGCTTACTTACAAATACATTTAGGATTAAAGATTGAAATTCCTCACCAGTTCATTTAAAACAATTCTCAAAAGTTGTTTCTGGTTGAAAGAATATTCCACACTCAGAAAGAGTTGCAACATTTAACACTTTCTGAGGACACGGTGGAGGTAACGTGACCGATAATTATTACCAAGAGTGAAAGTTTAATCACTGAAGATATTTTCCTGGTGTGAAACTGTGCCACGGAGCCTTCATCCGTTTGCATTTCCATTGACACGTTTGGCGTACATTCCTCGGGGCTATTATTCCCTCCCATTCAGGGCTACGTCAAAAACAAGTGATCCGATATTACGCCTCATTATGGAGATTGTAAACTGCCTAAGAATAATATCTCTGAGGCTTTAGTGAAACATTTGAGATTTGGGGGAGTAAAAAAAACTGGTAAAACTGAAAAAAAAACCACGCCGCAATTTCCATTTTACATTTTACCTGGAGTCAAATCTGTCAGACGTAGAGGGCGGTGGTGTGAATGCATCCTGGTGCGGCGATAAAAATAGTAACATCTGTGCTCGTGGGATAAGCTGTCTGAATGCTGGCTTCATACACCTGATAACAAACTGTAATTTCATGACTTTTGGCTGAAGGCAAAGTCATTGGATTGACTACAGAGAGCCATCCCAGTAGCCTTGTTTGTCACCGCTGCCCTTTGTGTCCCATTGCTACGTCGCTCTTATAGCTGCAGGGCGCGTATTGTGTCACATTTTTAATCAATGAATAATAATTTCATTGGCTTAATATTGCCGCTCTTTTGGAAGTCGCGGCTCAACGTGTGGGAAATTGCTTTTGTAAATGACTTTTTTTGTATTTATGTAAATGTCATCTTTCTCCCATTTAAAGTTCCGACCTTTCTGCAAAGTAATATTCAAACAAAATGCGGCTTTTACATCTCGCGCAGTCGCCTCGTGTCAGACATTTTGACGAAACCCGAAATATTGCACGCCTCACTGTAATTCGTTTCTATTCAATCTAATAAAAGCCATACCTGCACTTTTTCCTTTCTTTTTTTTTCTTATTTTCAGCTTTTTGTTCTTCTCCCTCTCTTTCTAACAAACTGTGAGGCTGTTTCAAGACTTCCCTCGAATCCGCAGCAAAAGGTCAGGTGGTGAATTAATAAAAAACACGCAACAGTCACTCTCGGCTTTAATAATGTCACTGTCTTAATTAACTCACCTATCTGCCGCGCTGAACCCGCCTCCACTCTCCACAATATCTGTTACAAGGTTAAATCAAAGTGGCACTGGAGTTGACTGTACAGCTGTGCCTGTCAGTCAGGGCTCAGGGCTGACGACTTTCATTTTCTTGTCAGCAATATGTGTAGATGGAGTAAGCACTTCAAACAATGGGCTATTTTTGATCCGGCTTCAAACTCATGAACATTACGTCTGTGTATTGACGACAGACGAAGAACCAGGGCGGAAAAAGTTTCAAGGGTCGTCACCTGGACAGAGTTTTACCATTCGAGACATTTTGAGTGTCATCCGGAAGTGATCTTCAATCTGAGGGTCTAGCCTGAGAAACTTGACATTATACTGCTCTGAGTGGACGAAGAGCTGCTGTCTGTCTATATCTCTCCTCCTCTCTCTACCTCTCTCTCTCTACCTCTTTACCTACCTCTCTATCTCTCTCTACCTACCTACCTAACTCCCTCTCTCTCTTCTATACCTACCTCTCTCTCTCTTCCTCTCTCTCTTTCTCTCTCTCTCTCTCTTTCTACCTCTCTCTCCCACACTCTCTTTACCTACCTCTCTATCTCTCTCTACATACCTACCTAACTCCCTCTCTCTCTCTCTCTCTCTCTACCTACCACTCTCTCTATCTATTTATCTATCTATCTGTCTGTCTGTCTGTCTGTCTGTCTGTCTGTCTGTCTGTCTATCTATCTATCCAAACACTAGTCCAAAGTACCAACTACTTTGTTTGTCACATTGAGTTTTTTCAATGGTCAACAAATCTGTAACAACTAAAAAGAAAAGAAACTCAAGGCGTGTCACCGTGCAGTATAATATTATATAATGCATATAATATCCCGTATATTATGAGATAGGGTAAACCAAAACATACAACATTATTGAGGTAAGAATTATCTGTTGCTCTTGGAAAACAATGGTTTACAGCCCATGTGACAGGTGTTGTTTTTGAAAACAGTGCCAGGCGATGATTGCGGGTCATGAAGCCTGATTGCACCAAATCAAGTGGCATTCAACAACAACAACACAACATTCAAAAACATGGTTATTTTGTGTTTATGTAATGTTCAAGTTGACAAAAAGCAACAATTAAAATGACACTCTTCAATCCAAAAGATAACACTGAGACGACTCACACCCATAAACACACACAAGCTCACACAGGCCTCTGTGGCTCTGTGGTGGGTCGACTCTGGCACAGAGGCTTTCTGGTTTAAGTTTGATGTTCTCTGTGTCTGTCTCCAGGTCCATTCTCACACTAAAAGTATGTACAGGACTCCAGCATCTTGGGTGATTACAAAAGAAAGAAAATATATATCCAAACACGCTGCAAGCACCAAATTAACACCATTAAGTGAAGAGCATGTGAGTGAAAATTGGTGGAACAATCTTATTTACCGAGTAGCATTTTAATTAAGACATCTGATTAACTGATGCCACTGAAGTCAAAAGAAGAAATGCAAACATAGCAACAAAGTGCAAAGCTTTCTGAGTCAGTTTTCTGTCTCTTAGTCTTAAATAATTCTTCTTTTTTTCTCTGTGAACAATTATGAATGTAAAATACTATTCCCGTCTTTCCCTTCACTCCCTGTTCCAATTATACTCTGAGGCCACTGAGCTGGTCGTGCAGCAGACGTATTGCTTTGGGGGATACAAAAAAAAGAAGATTGTAAAGCCTTAAGAAATATTACACATAATACAACAATGTTAACAATGGGAAGCTCACACAATTTTCTGATAACAATAAATGGAAATAAGTGAGAATGTTTAAGCGCAGTGTGTGGGAAGTCAATCACTCAGACGTTCGAAGTTTCTCAAGCTTTTTTTTGTTTAAACTCGTAGTTGGCAACATTAAACTCCCACTTGAGAAACGAGGCTTACATTATTATGTTTTTTTTGTGTTTTTTGTATGTAAGACAGGACAGAACCAGGACTTGACCAGGTCCAACTGATGTCTAACCTAGAACCAATAAAACACACGATCACAGAACACAGAAATGATACAGGATTTTACCAATAAAATTTGACATTTCAATCAAGTGATACAGCTCTAAAATAGTTTTAAAAGAAGATTCTGTGATTTAAAAAAAAAATAGTATTTAGTGCTGAGAACCATAAATTTCCCCCGTGATGTCACTTCCTGTCTGGGACATGAACAAACCTGAGAAGTTAGCATTAGCTCTTTGCCTGTGGCCTTCGCTCCATGTCTGTGACCAGCATGAGTGGATATGATCATCAGGGAAGACATTTTTCCTTGAATCTATGCAGCAAATTGGACATTGAGCAAGATTGGAATTTTCACAACTCGTGGTAAGTGTTTTGACATCTGCTTTGATTTATAATTCGACCTGCAGGGGCACTGTTTGGCACGTGAGATATGACTTTATTTTGGGATCTGACAAAACTATCAAATATGTTGTTTTGATTTGGAGGACCTGTAAAAATCTGTACTACAAATTTTGCATTGGATACTTTTACTTCACTACATTTTACAGCAAGCATGTGTTTTTGTTTGTTTGTTTGTTTGTTTTCTGAAAAGTAAAAAGTACTTTTTTTAAGGTTTGAGACCTGCAGAAATGGCCATATTGACATCCTACCTGAAGATTTTGAATTATGGAGCATGCATTTTGATTTATCATTGGAAGATTTATACAGTAAATATATATAATTACTGATTCAGCTGCTTCTTTTGGGAAAAAAACAAAAAACAATTCTTTGACATAAGAGCATTTGATGCTAGTTCTCAACATCTGTGTGAATTTTTTTTTTTTTTTTTTATACGAAAAGCACTTTTACTTGAATAATTCTTTTGCTGCTGTGTCTGTACTTTTACTACAGTAACACACTGGAGTACTTCTTCCTCCGCGGCCTGTAGCACATTTAAAAAGCCCTGCCTCACTCGTTCCTTTCTCCCAGAGCTTGGGAGTAATTGAAGCTGAGCGCCGTCACAGCTGAGTTCCCATAGCGACACATGGGATTTACAAAACGCCCGGTATTTTAGCACAAACTTTTGGGCCCATGCATTATTAATCAGCTTAAATAATTTTGGATCTCCTTGAAGCGCAGATCCCAGAGCAAATGATTCAGTGCAGCCCGAAGCCAAGCAGTTCATCTGATATCAGCGCGAATCTTACTCACTTTAAATTGGCAGCGCTAAACTTTGACCAGACAGTCAAGGCACATTTTCTGAAAGAAGGTAATGGCTTGAAATAACCTTGCCCTCCAATCACTCTTTATTTTTCATTTGCGTCTTTGCTTTAAACTCAGTACATTTACTTTACACATGGACTTAGCATCGAGTTCAACAAAGAAACGATTTGAATGCTATTTTCATTCTTCCTTTCATGAGTGCAATGACTACCTCTATACAGTTTTAATAGTAAAAAATCATCATCAAGGTGAGATACCGCAGGCAAAACCCGTTTTTTTTCAATTGTTGTTTTTTTGGGGTTCGTTTGCTCTCAATATATCAGATTTCATGTGGAAAAAACAAACTTGTCCAATTTGCACCTGAAGATGTAGAAAAGTAGAACTAAGTAACATTTTTACCTTATTAAACGTCTTTAAAGTCCGTGTGGTCGTTGTAAACATATTTTCGGTCCATTTGAAGCATCTGCTGTCGCCCCCTGCTGTCTCTGAGCGGAAAACCAGCCTTGCAACTTAGCTGACGCCGACCTGAAGACGACTCTCTAGTTTATGCCCTGCTTCTGTATGAAAACATGACATAATGAAAAACTTGTACTACATTTTTTTCTTAAGTTTCTGTGAGTAAACTACAGGAGAGAAGTTTCAAATCTTTAAATGTATGACTTTTCATATTCACCTGCAGTGGTTCACATTAAAGAGCTTTTCCAGTTGTTCAAAGTTACTTCACAATGTTGCACTTTATTGACTTTGTTTTGTTTGTTTTCACCTGTTACCATGAGAATGTTGGACATTTTCTAAATCGATTCCTGTTTGTCCACCTGATAAAAGGAAACTATCAAGCTGTTTTTGCATTTATATATTAAAAAGATAGCCGTAACCCTCTTATTTCCAGTCAAATCGACCATTCTGGGATGAATCAGGAGCAGCATCTACTCAAAAACAACAAATAAAAATACCTTAAAATAATAATAATAATAATTTTAAAAAAGCATTATTAATATGACTTTTATATGGATTCTGCCTGGACTCTTCACTTTATTATTATAAGTCCCTAAAACACATTTCTGTGACAAAGTAGCTTTTTTTTTTTTTTTTTGAAAGAGAAATTGTCAAAACTCATGTGTCAGACCATCAGCCCATCCTCCAGACAGCTTTACTCTTCCTTATGTTTACCAAAGAAATCTAGGCAGAACTGAAAATCTGCTATTCCTGTGAGCAGAGCTTGTTCACATAATCAGAGTAAATTGGACATGAAAGCCCAAAACTAGAGTCTCAGCTTCACAAAGAGTCCAGCCTATTGTTTATGCTCCAAACTAAGGGTCTAAGCTTTAGTTTCAAATGGAGGTCAGGTGCATTTTGGAAGAAATTGGCCCTCATGGTAAGGGCTTTACGGAATTATTATAATGCAATCATTATAAATAATAATGTATCTGTTCCAAATGCATCAACATTCAAGTTCTGGCCGTACACCGTGTGATGTAAAATGCCATATTTGACCTGAAGCTAAGCCTTGTCCACATGTAGGCGGGAGAATCTGAATATATTGCTCATGCAGTTTTCAAACAAACAACTTGATGAGGATAATCATGTGCAGGGCATTGTCAACTGAATAGAATTATTTCCAGTTTGGCAGTGGGTGTGTGCATTTCCAAATTAAACTTAAACTTGTTTTCTACTTCTGCGTTCCAGGAAATTGTGAAGATGAACTCTTCACTCCACAAACATCTTGCACTTCCTCTGGTGTTTGATTGTCTTAGCTGTGAAAATGTGTGTTTGCCAAAGTGAACAGAAAGTTGATTAAACAATGAATAATTATTCTTTGCACATTATTTGTTCTCACCTAATTTGCAAGTACACATTCTCAGGGGAAAATAATAAATTAAAATAATGTTGGACTTAACTTCACTTACATTATTACACTAAATTAGTTACTTGTCATTCTAGTTGGTCACAATTTTGTCCCGATAGTCTCTTTTTTGACACTTTTATATTTGTTTTTGTCGCCTTTAGTTGCATTTTTGACTGTTTATGATGTGCTTTGTCGCCTTGACTCATGTTTTTGACACTTATATATTTGTTTTTGTCACCTTTAGTTGCATTTTTGTCTTTTATAGTCACATTTTTTACTGTTTATGATGTGCTTTGTCCCCTTGACTCGTGTTTTTGGCGCTTTTAGTTGTTGTTTTGTTGCTTGTTTGCGGCCTTTGCAATTGGCATCAATTAAAATTGAAATGAGCAAATAAAATGCTCTATAAATCGATGCAGAGAAAACACTGTGGTCTTATCTTCACCCAAATGGCTGCTTTTACAATATATCCACAGCTTTTACTTTACATATAAAACAAATCAGGTAGATGAACTAGTTCTGTTTTTCACGTTTCAAAACAGTAAAACTCTGGTACAGCATCTTCAAAAAGACAAGAACTGACAATTAGATCTTAATTAACCCCAAAATTGTATTAAGATTACAGCCCTAATTCATAAATACATCACTGACCTCTCAAGTAATGCATTTCGATGTCAATTACTTGTCTTACTTTCTCAAAATACTGTCGAAAATATTGAATTTGCATCTCGTCCAGTCGTCTCCACGTTTTCACCCTTTTGCATCTCTCAAACAATTTGTAACCAGAGTACAGCTTGTTCCTCCGTTTTGTCATTCCAACCGTTTGGTGCAATTAAACCGAGCTCTTGTATATTTTAGTTCTTGTTTGTCGCCTCTTGTGAGATCTGTGACGCGGCGTGGCACTTTTGTACAATTTGGTTTAATTCCATCCAGCTGTAAGCGGCGCCTCCATTTCATTTGCGCTGCTCTCCGTGTCCATCAGCCGCACACTCCACACTCAAGAGTTTAGTACATTACTGGCTCATATCTTCGAGTATCCTTCATTTAGGCACTTCCAATTTCTCCATCTTGTTTGTATGTGTCTGCGTACGTCCAAACTGTCAATAATGATGAAGATAACACGCTTAAGGGAGAATCCATGTCCCATTTGCCTCCATTAAGAGTAAAGGTTACCAATACAGCGCTTCGAGGAGGATTAGGGGGAACAGTCAAGGACACTTAAGTATGGAGCATGCATGTTAGTAGTTTAAGCTCAGAGCCCTTCAGTTTGAAAATAAAAAAGGTAATATTTTTCTGCATGTACTGCCAGATTAACAGGTATTAAACAGAGATTAAACGATGTACAGGTAGTAAACATTTGGGACTAACTGCAGCTTTTAAGGGCACGTCTTATGCAAAATCGTTGTACTTCGCTTCATCCACGCTTAAGCCACTTTAGTTGTCATTTAAGCCACTTTAGTTGTCATTTAAGCCACTTTAGTTGTCATTTTACTGTAAATAAGAGTGTGCACTTTATACTTTATATTGCATTTTTATTACCATGTTTATTTATCCTATTTTTATTGCATGCGTCTATTTCAAATAAAGGATCTCTTATCTTATCTTATTGATGAATCCTGTTATGTGAGTCCTCTCCCTCTGAGCCTCAGAAAGACACTCCGCTCGCACCGCTTTCCCAGTTTTGTTACGTCATAGGTTGAGCTGTGAGGTCTCCTGTTCTGTATTTAAGTTCATAAATCATCGTCATTATGAGTATTTATTTACTTATTTAACCTTTATTTAACTAAGAAAGTTGAGATTCTGAGATGTTTTTGACAAGGGAGTCCTGGCTGAGAGGTATTAACAACACATTCAAAACATTTAGTATAAAAACAGACAGTTAAAGCACATTTCTGCTGTAAAATTACGTTCATTACAATGTCTGCCAAAATGTGTGCCTTTTTAAACCATTTATTTAAGTTCTAAGAAATGATATGCCAAAGCAAAGGTACTCAAGAACATGTCTATACACCAATAACCTGAATGTTACTGTTATACTTAGGATTTGTACTGTCTTTACGGTTTAAAGTGAAAAACAGAGCTAGTTTTAGTTAGTAAAGCTCACAAACGTTAGCATGCTAAACGATCATTTCTTGCTTCTCTGAGAATAAAACACCAGAAAGAACTAGGGTCTCATTTTTACCCGATCAGATGCTTTTACAATGTGTGCTGGGGCAACACAGATTTTATTTTATTACATGCAAAACAAACAAACAAAAAAGAAATCAGTAAAAATCAGGTACAGCGCCTTTCAGTTCCAAATGCCAGCTTCCCACCTGCGATGTATTTTTGTAAGAACCCATTTTGGTTTTAAGAGATTAGCCCGTTAATTCCCTGTGCCAGTCCATGCATCTGTGCCCTGTTCTTCTTGGCACTGCTTTGCCTTGACGTCCCAAAAGCAGCCTCAGTTCCACGTTTGATGTTTGTCTGTGGGACGCCCCCAGGAGCCCTGCCCCCCGCTGACCAGTAACACCATTAATATGTGTTATCAGGCGCGTGCTCCAGTGTAATTACCCCTCTCCCTAAGGGCAGACCTGGGCGCTTGGCACTGCCCTCCTGTGTACACCAATAAACAAATAGAGACCCCTTTTAACGTCTGGACCGCAGCCAGTGTTTGTTCTACTGCTGATAATGCGCGCCCAGTATATTAGTCACCTCGCCAAATGACACTACCACCCAGTCGTCTCCGAGTCCACGGGGAAATACAGCGGCGGTGCCAGGCCCGTCCACATCTGTACCTCACATGCAGAGCCGGGCGGTAACAGGATGAGCAGCGTAATAGGATTATATACATCGAATAAACAGCACAATTATGGGGAGGACATTATGTGAGGCCAAATAGATTAAAATCAGAATCCTATTTTAATATAAGGGGATTACAGTATGGAACGGTGTATTTTGATCGACAGGTTTTGATGGTAATAATATCTCGAATGCTGTTTACTACAGGACAAATCCATATCCACTTAATTTATGAGGCACATTTTAAAAACACGACGGTTTGTGTTACTGTATTCAGCTGCACCAGTTGAAATTGAGGTAAAAAAAAAAAAAAAAAAACAACAACAATAGTTAAATTCCATAAGAAACCACATTCAAGTAAAAATAGAGAGAAAAAGCAGTAACATTGAGTTCTTATAATAGTATAACCACACAACTGAACTTATGAATCACATGTCTTTGCTCAATATACTTTATCCTACTCATGGGTTTCATAATAATGAGAAAGTAGGACACTTGCCATAGCGATTATAGAAGCTGAAACACATGATTAGCTAGATGTAAACTCAGACGTGGTAAATTTACCAAGCGTTCAAAAATGCGTATTACACGTATAAACCATCTTAGATTTCTTGTATTTGGGCGCTGCATTAACAAACATCTCCACAGTGATCAAAAAGGCGAACAGGCTGGCACAATATTCTTTTGAAGTCCATTTAAAACGGCACATTAGTGATACCAGGCCTTCAAGACAGTGGGTTACGTCCAGAACTGTGATCTGCAGCAGCAGAAATATGATTCCAAACATGATCAAAAAGCAATGAGGCAGGCTGTTCTTTTGATATTTATGTGTAAAACTCCAGTAATGATGGCAAACCCTCAAGACACTGGGGTTTGTCCTGTAAATAATTAATGGGAATTTTAATTTTAATTTGGACCAAAAAGTCATCACTAATAATATGTTAATTATGAAGTGCATTTGGATATTTAAGTGATTATTTTATATGAAAAATAAAAAGGTATTGCAATTGTATTTGTTATTTTGAATATCAAATATGTCTGTATAAATGGATATTGTAGTGATTGTATATTACAATCGTCCAAACAAAATAACAGATTGGGTTATTCTTGTGATATTTTATAAATGCCCCGAAGACACTGATTATTTTTTCATGATATGTATATGAACACATCTCATTAAATCCTGAATTTCTCCAAATTTGGGATTTTCAGTATGAGTTCAAAGTAATTTTATGCTGCCTGACTCTGGCAATAGACCTAACTTTAAATAGGTTTAATAAGTCTAGCCATTAATCGATGCCTGTGCACTTTCGTGTGTTTATGGTTCATTCACAGACATTTAGAGTGTATTTGTTTTATACATTATATACTTTAGTGCACAGATAGAAAAGACAATCTGTACCATCTCGTCGAACTATAACATAAGCCAATGTATTGTAATTCCAACCACGTCCCTTTAAGTTTCCTTTTTAAATGAGTCTCCGCAGAACAGCAGGCAGATCAACAAGTGCACCACAGAGCTTAAAACTGAATGCCGACACATTTCCTGCTGCACAATAGATGCACAATAAACTGGTGGGCACACACAGATATGAGTGAAGCTGGATGAATGGCCAGATGGTCGCGGTGTATATCTCGCTGGTGCATACCAGCCTCATTCCCCATTCAGATTTTACATTCATGTCTAATTAGGAACAGCTCTTTCTCTCCACTCATTATCAGTGTTTGACCTTTTGCTTGGGCTGTTTGAGAAGCCGAGCGGCCGTCGATGGGTGGTCCGCGATAATAACTCGTCATTTAGCTCATCGCATGCTGATTAAATAAGATAGGCCCTTGCCAGCAGCCTGTTGTTCCCAAGAGGTTGCCTATCGAGTGGAGCACCTAAGTGTAAGGATACTTGGAGAACAATAAAGTCTACAGAAAGTGGAGAAAGCTGCGACAACACAAGATCAAACACTGCGACTTTTCCCCCCTCTTTCAAATTTTACCCAGTCTCTTTTATGCAAAGTCTCATTGGCATGAATTAATAATAAGACTTCAAACAGATGCAAATACATTGTGCTGTGTCCTCTGCTCTGACAATCGCAGAGGTGTGTAGGCGCCTCCAACTGAATCTGTTGTTGTGATTAATTCTCTGGAGAACACTGCTCCTCAGCCAAAACAGGACTCACACGGCCTTTTGTACCTCCAAGTTTTGTGGACTGTATTTACATAATGTATATTGATCCCTGGGACACTGCACAACAGCTTGAGATCTGTGTTCTTGCAGTGAAATAAACTAGTATTATTTAGGAGAATCTAATTTAGCGGCCGCTCAGATACAGTAAACACAGGCTTAAACATCTACAGTAAGTGAAAGTGGTTTCAGTGTGTCTTTTATAGCTGGATGTATGTGTGGGCTGCCAGAGAATGCATAAAATATTCTTTTCTCAACAGGTCGGTGCAGTGGAGGAGTTGGTTGCAGGGGGAGGGAAGGCCAGGGGATATCCAGTATTTGGGCAGCTGACAGCTGTGAGCCTCTGAGTGGGAGTCTTGGAAATGGGAGTGGGAGTCAGTGGCGTTTGAAATGCAATGAGGTGCGTTTGAAAGGCGCTGCTGTCACAGGTACGCAGCAGCCGAGCGGGTTCTGAGCTGATAAAAGGAGAAGAAGAGAAGTGCCCCAGCTTTAGGGTGGCATGTGCTATCTGAGGGCTTTTTGCACCAAAAGCACTCAGCACCGCACACTTAAACACAAAGGCTCCCAAATATACACTTTGATCCGTATGGGATCGTCCCGAGGTTTGAGGCACCCGAGAGAGGGTTGTTTCTGCCAGAGTTTTGGGACCAAAGAGGGCACACCTGCTTTGATAAAGGAGCCTATATGTCATATTTGTATCATGCAAAAAATCATCAAACATACATGCTTTAAGTCTGGAAGTGTTTACAGTGTTCAAAGTTGCTGTAATTTTAAAAGGGGGTATGAACAAAAGTGTATCACAACCCTGTGTGCTACAACCAAATCAGAATTTGGTCGTTTCTCCAATAGAAGATATGACTGAGAAGTTTAAATATAATGAACTTTGTAACAGTTTTTTTTTTTAAGCCTAACCCCCATGCACTACATGTTATACATTGCATAATTGTTCCTTTTTCCTCTTTATACTATTCCTATAGAATAGTCTGTACCAGTGACAAAGCTCTGAATGTACAAAAAGAGCCCATGAACAAAACCCAATTGAGTCGTCCAAGGTGATAGTGACTGCTCTTGACACGCTCCACACTTCCATGCATAGTGCCGGGATAAAGATATACTTTTTAAATCAATAATTCCTTGCGTATCACGTGCTTCGATGCTGCAGCATTCTCCCCTGTATCCTCCCTCTGTGTCCTCTGCGAGATCTCCAACTCACTCTATTGAATGTCAGAGCAGGGATCTTGGAAATATTACTCTCTTTCAAATCCCTTCAGTTTATACACGTGGATTTATGTTGAATTTATGAATGTCGTGCCCTTTGAGGAGGATGACTAATTACCAGAGAAAGGAGGACGTGTCAAGGATGTGCGGTTACGAAGCCGTTTCATCTGTCAACACTTTGAAAACTGGTTCAACATCAGGACCATACTAGTCTGATTAATCAATAGAAAAACTCCCCTTGCCTGATGCTGATCTGTCCTAGCTGTTCCCCCATGTTGAAATTGATGACAGTCTTTGAAAAGGACAGACTTTGAAACTTCCATCAAAAAGTATGGTGAAATTCCCATCAGTGTCAGTTTAGATTTCCCAACATTAAAAATAAAATAAAAACATGCATTTGTAATGTGAACTGATGACGTGCCTTGCTCCTACTGACGATACGTATGTATGTGCAGATGACTGGATACGTTTATATGAGAACTCCGAGTGCGTTTTGTCTTTACCCCAAATCCAGTTAAAGAAAAGAGTTCAGGTGCATCTTGTTATTTACCATTAACTCTAAATCTTTGCAGCTACAATCACTCATAAAATTTCTATACTCATACATAAACATAGATAAGCAACATGTCATTTGAGCAGTTGATTTTCAGATTTGAGGAGCTGCGTTATTTGTTCTCGGCAACGCAAATTACACTTTAACACCCCAGTCGTTTTTTTCACTTAACACAATGAAAACAAAACAACTTGTACTATTGTCTGTGGTTAGGGTGTCATAGTTTGTCCTTTTGGCTGATCTTAAACGAGTGAGTACATGTCCAAACAGATGTCCAATAGTTTTCTGGCTGTTTTTTTCCTCGTACAAGTTGAATGCCTTTCCTAGTCTGCTTCTGTCTTCATCAGACTGCACTGAGAAGGAATAATACTACACACTGACTTCTCCAGGATCTAGGAAATTTGAACCATGGCACCTCATAGTTCCCAAGTTAACATGCATTTTGAAAAATCTGTTTTCATTCATAGACACTAGACTGATTAATGAGACTTAGAGTTCCTCTGTTCATTTGTGTGCTTAGAAATTGTGTCGTTGCATGTAATATGTATGAGTCTGTGGTTGGAGGATGGCTTTCCAGCTCTGGTTCCTGTGGCTCCTCTGATTGGTGAGACATCTCCACACACGTCCAATCTTGTTTGTTTGTTTGATCATTATTTTTGAGTCTCTTTTTGCTTTGTCACCAGATTCCATTCATTGGTTTCATTTGTTTTAAAGCCTATGTGACTCAGGTTTTGTAGCACCCAATATATTTCTTTGTGCAGGTCATTTTTCTTTAGTTTTCTTAGCTAAGGTTTGTTTACCTTTACATCCTTGTTCATTAAATGTAAAGTTTAAACTTTATTTAAACGTTTTTAACATTTTTCTTTTTCTTTTTGTTTGTTTGTTACTTTTCCAACCTCTAGCTCAGCCGGTTTGTAACATAAAACTCCAAAAATGGAAACGGTAGATGATATCTGTAGAAAGTTCTTTTGGCAGAAGCAGAAAAAAGGAATAACGAGATGAAGAATGACAAGGACAGGGTCGACAGTTAAGGACCGGACTAAAATACCTTTAGACAGTAAGATTCACTTTTGCGCTGAATTTGAAAACTGACAAATCTGCCGGACACTGGGACAAATACGGCTAGTACAAAATGGGACACATGCCAGACTGACCTCATATGGACCACCCTTTTTGTGTTTTCTATTTCACTCTCTGTGTTCTGTTTTTTAATTATTATTATTTGTTACTGCACTAGGCCATTTATACATTTTTCCTGGCGTTTCCATGCATTGTTTCCATCTAAAGCCCCAGGTTGGTGTAGGCTTTCCTAAGGTGTACTTTGTTACTCTCCTGGTTTAACGGTTTAATTGCAACCTTTTGCACTGATTGTTCCAGGAAGCAAACCTGTTCTTGTTACTGTGAGGCAGGTGTTAAAACCACAAAGCCACACGGTTACAAAGTTAAATGGTTTCCTGAAAGCAAAGTTGACGATGAATAGTCGTCTGCCAACGCTCGTGTCTCTGTATCCGCTCAATGACAAACATATTTTACATTCTGTGCTCTGCCTAAAACCTGAAGCGGATAAATATATATGAAACAGGCTATAATGCGAGCTTGAAATCCTGGATCCGTGCAGGTGGGTTGATGACAGGTAATGTCATTTGCTTGCAGGGAAATGTAAAATAAAATCTGGAAGAATTTATGGCCTGTGCAGCGGAAAGGTCATCGCACTGTCATTAAAAAAAAGAGGGAGCGAGATTTCAATAAATGGCTGCTGTCTTGTGTAGAGCTGACTGCAGAGGAGTGGAGAGAGGAGGCAGCAGTGATGGAGCACAGCCCGGCGGTAAAAGAATACCCCAGTTAACTCTTAAGACCCCTGGAGAGGTGCAGCAAGCCACCGCCGGGTAAGACGCAAAGCCCGAGATCTTGTGCCGGTAACGACGCATTGTTGATACCATTGATCCGAGATGCCTCATTAAACAAGAAGAGGAGCCCCTGCAGCGGCGTCATCCACCAGAGGGCGCAGGCGAGGGAGGGGGTGGGGCAACAGGGAGCGCGTGGAGGAGGCAGAAAGAGAGAAAGCCAAATCTTGAAGTATAGTACTGTGGGGCGTTGTAGATTTGACTCGCTGGCAACTCGATGGTTCAGTGGTTTGTTGTGTTGTCTGTGAAAGCCAAACACACAAATACTGCTGTAAGTAAAGCTGTTTTGCAAGCAGTTGTTTGCAGTAAATGCTAAACGGTCTGTTAAGTAAACCACAATCGAAAAGACATGTTATTTTCTGTTTTAAACTTATCTTGGTTCTCTCTGTGTTTGATCAGTCACTGTTTAAGGATTTATACGACATGAGACCCTACATTGCAAGAATCAAACCACAACCTTAAAAATCTCACAAATTCTGTGTCATATATAACCCTGGCTAGTCATACTCATATTCTGTATTCATGGTACTTTATCTAGTCAGCAGATTATACTTAAAGGTGCTCAAGGGTGAATTTTCTTGTTGAGGATTCGTCTCCTTATTGCCTTGAAATGTTTCACTGTGGCATAAAAGTAATCTAGCTTCACAGAGACACTGAATGCCAAACAGTAGAACCATCACAGTTATAAATAATAGCATCAAGCAATGGTGCATAGCCTGGCCAAAAAAAAAAAAAAAAGGAATGCATAGTGAAATTAATTTGAAGTTTATTGATCATCCATCAGAAAACGTTCATAGTGCACTTTTAAACAGTAACTGCATTTCCATCACCTTATTTTTAATGGATATTTTAAATGTTAAAGTACCACATAAGTAACGGGAGGTGAAAATGCCAAATATTCCATTTACAGATTCCTTAATTCACATAAATGTTTTTACAATCGCTTCAGGTGGATTTTCATTTAAGCGCAAAACAGTTAAACCAAAATTTTAAAGGTGGAAATACATTAACCCTTGTCCAATGAGGTTCATTTGGTCATCTGATAATTCACTTAAAATCTTCTTTTTTTCAGACTGGGGTTTTGTTTTGTTTCTCTGACAGTTTCGACTGCTCACTCACCATCTTTTTCAGAGTGTCTTTCAGCTGATTTACAAAGGGTTTTTCGGCCAATAGAGGCAAGACGACACCACCATTTACAGCCCGACTTCTTTAAGACTATCCCAGGTGTGGGACAGTAAAAAAGCCCCCTCATCCCGGTTTAGCAATGTCATTGCGGAGGCAATTGAAATTCTCAGGTTACCAGATTGTAACTAAATAGTTTCCTTAGTCCCTAATTTCAGCCTGCATTTTATTGGGGAAATGTTACTTCAGTTTACATCCACATGTGGTATATTCTTGGTTTTGTGCAGGTTTAATTATTTTGTTTTATTTCCTGATTTTATCTGTGCTCTTTTAGACTTTCTTTTTTCTTATTTAGTTCAATTAGTTTGTCCACCTTTAATGTAATTCCCTAACCCCATTACTTTGAAAGCTAATTCTTTTGAAAAAGAACTCTAAGAACACTCTAGGAAGCACATGGGTCTATATTGTAATTCCACACTTTCCTGAATGCTGCCTTTTGACCCATTTTAATGTGCAAATTACATAAAAATCCCTTTACAGTGCAATAAAGAGGAAGAAAGCAGGAAAAAGCACATTTGGAGAGTTTAGCTGATAATTGTTGGTTTCTAGTTACACCTTACAACCCTGTGTTCTTCAGTGGGAGAATTGATCAGAGGCCGATCGATCACAGCCTACTAACAGCGGCGTGGGGAGCTGAAAAACTGTGTCGGCTTTGCAGCGTCCATGTAAGAGACCAAATAACGCTCGGGAAAACTGCCTCCAGCTGTGAAGTGAAGTAGTGCAGAATGCCCAAAATCCAATATACAGCTCGGGCTTGGGGAGCATTAGGGCGCGGAGGCATTACAGGTCTATCTCCCAACACCAAGGAAAGAAAGTGTGATATATCGAGAGCTGAGAAGGCTTCGACGGATGTGTCACATGAAGAAAATGAACAAAAAGTCAAATACAAATGTTGGTATTTCCCCCACCCCTCCCCCCAAAAAATAACATAAAATGAAATAAAATAAATAAATACATTGTTATCAAGAACATGTGGCAATGTAAGAAAAGTAAAAAGTGTTCTTAATGAAAGTAATTGGTAAAATATGTGGATTTGAGTGAATTTGAATATACAATATTCTGTAGCAGGTCAAGAAACACACACTAACTTATACAACATGTTCTGTAAGGTTTATGGACAAAAATAAGAATTATGTTGTATTTTCATATAAAGAGTCCAGTTAGCAATGGATATCAGGTATTTACTACAAAAAAAAAAAGAAGTTACATATAAATAGTGATATAAAGTAAAATAAAAACAAAACATGTATATATTTATTTATGCAGGTGACCTCAAAGCATTCTGAATTTTAGCAGTGAGTGGCAAAAATGCATTTTCCTGTAAAACCTCAAAACACAACTAAAATCTGAAATAGTTGCCACAGTCTAATAACAAATATAATATTTCGTTTGTGCCTGACAGCTAAAAGAAAAAACAACAACAGGTGAACAGTTGTAGAAAACCAGATAAACATCAAGAAAACTGCTGCTACGCTCACATTTACTGATTACACTGATGTAGACTTTGGGATCATAACCTTTCTCTCTTTAAATTAGTTTTTTTGTGTCAGTGTTGATGAAATTAATAGTTGTGAGGTGAGTTACAGTGCAGTGCTGCTAAGCTCTGCACAGCAACAATGGAGAAACTAATTTCAGTTTACATTTTGCTCAAAGTTAATTTGAGCAAAACATGGACAAAACAAGTAGTCAGAAAAAAGCTATTAAACACATTTTATCAGTTGTGCTGCCCATAATACTGCTACTCAATCAGAATGTTTAGAAGTATTTTTCAAATAACTTAATGTTGGCGTCTAAGCTCTTTACTCTACTTATTTGTACTTAGTGTCCTCAAATCAAAACAGTGTTTTCACAATGTCATGTTTAAATCGGGGGGAAAAAAATAATCAAGACATGTGGAAAAGTAATTTTCACATGTTACAGGTTTAGTGTTTATAATCAGGGCTTTGTATAAAGTAAGAAAAGAAGAACTGAGAAATCAGCACCACGGACAGCTCCTCATCAGCGTAATCCTCACTAGACTCCATCTTAGCATTCACCAGAGCAACAGTAGCTCTCCGCTCGCTCTCACACGGCACTTTTATGGAGTAGCAGCTCTAAATCCACCCTCCCCACAGCTGTGTCTCCATGTTGTCCAAATAGGCCAGGAGTAATTGGATCAGAAAGTATGTTAGCATAGAATAGAGGCTTCCAATTTATTTGCACTGACAATCTCGTCATATGACACAATGTCTGATTAGTTAACAAGATTTTAATGCAATTAACTATATTCCTATGGGATTACATCAAATGCAATGAAAATCACATCGATTGGTTTACTGTTGCTTAATGAAGGATGTTATCTCATTATTTGACATGGATTGATGAGTACACAAAATCTGTTGTTTTTTATGTTTATTGAATTGTTTTCCACAATTTTTACTGAGGTCCGATATGCTGAAGGTGTTTTTTTTTTATCTCAAAAATAAGTTGGAGGATGGTAACAAGCATTTAAAACAATGAGAATTCAGAAAGCCACATGGATGGATCGCAAATATTCTTCAAATTAAAATCTAGTGTGTGCTTTCTAAATCATTTGTTCTATGTAGCACACCTGGATGACTGTCGGATTACACAGACGTTGAGACTACAGATGTTCCAATTTTAAAATGTTACTCTTACATTTATTGAGAGAAGAAACATCACAAATAAATGATTATTATTCAAATCAATAGTAACGTTAATCAACAAAACATTTACAAAAGTAATCTCACTATTTTGGAGTATGTGTTATATATATAAATATTTTTATTGCTCACTAATATCTCTTAAAACCACTTATATTTTTACATAAATAATTGTAATTATTGATACATTTTGAGATTTCTAGTCGGAGGATAGTGCCACTCTTATAGACCTTAAAATACTCTGTCATTAAAATTCTGGAATGGAGGCGACTGGAGACAAAATTAAGTTGACAATATTTTTTTCAATGATTAGCTCACATTAGATCTAGTCTAATGGTTTTAAATGTTTGTCTTGGGGGAAAAACACATTTGAATTCCCAAGGTAGAACTGTTAGTTAGTTTGCTTCTCTATAACAAAGGCTCAAAAAAATACTGTTTTCTAACCTAAAATTGTATTTGAGATTCAAAAGAAATGCATTTATGGTGTAGTATCTTGTAGTATGATTTTGTTTACAAACTTTTATAGGGTCTGCATGACACTAATGAAATTCTGTGGAAGTGTCTATATCAGAACTTTGGATCACTTTCATTATTCAGTGTGAACCATATTAATTAGAGTAGCCATGACATAATGAGTAAGCAAGAAAATCTGAACTATTAAACTAGAGCTTACAATGTTTGCATAATTGGCAAAATCAGTACATATTTAAGAAATGTATTTCTACATTTGTAGCAGAATAGTATTTTTGTGCTGTTTGCTTTAGTCCCCTTAGCAACAAAACAACATTTACTCACAGATTCTAGTTTACAAAATAAGACAAGTTGCAAAAATATCCAACAACACAATCCTCCAATTGCCTCTGTCTCTAACACTTTAATCTCAAATTACACGTATTACAAACATAAGTGCCAGATCCAGACTGTGCTGTGGTCCGAAAGTGTGAACTGCAGGACTTAAAGATCGCAGTATGCTCTCCAGGCTTCTAACATAAAGAAAGAGATGACTAAAAGCGCCACACAGAGTTTAACAACGACTTCATGAGTCATGGCTGCACAAAGAGACCTCAGAACTGCTCCACAGACGGACTAAAAATCAACTTGACATGTAACTAAAGTTGTGCACGTCTAAATCGCTTTTATTCAATCTTTTCATACACCTCTGATTGTTTAACCTTTTAACCAATTATAACCGCACAAAGAAAAAAAACAAGTTCATCCCCATTACCAAAACAAAAACGGGCCAAACGAAATAACATTGGTGCACATGGTAAAACTTTCTGGAACATGTGAGTTTTGGTAAATGGAACCGGACATGTACAAGCTGGCCTGGTTCACCGTGTTCCAGCGCTCTGGGCATTTCATTTTTTTTTTATTTTTTTTTTACAAATTGAGAAGAACTCTAGTTGTTCATTTTTGTGACCAACATAATATTCAAACTAGTTTCAGAGTATTGCTGTTTGCACATAAAATATTATCACAGACAAAAGAAAACATATACTGAAGATAAGCAGGTAATAGTGAATTAAGGTGAGACGCTGCAGGTGAATAGGAAAAAAACTCTTCAATTTAAATGTATAAATGTGAAACTTCCCCTGTAGTTTACTCACATAAATGTAAGAAATAAATATATGACAAGTTTTTCATCATGTCATGTTTTCGTGTTGAAATAAGGCATTTTATGTGTAAAAATGGTTAAAAATACACATATTTGGGACATTTAAAACTGAAAAATGGACATAACCAGGTTTAAATTTCTTTATTCATTTTGTACACACATTACAAAAATGTACAAAGGGGATTTTGGATTTCTTTTTAAGTAAGTACGTTTTTAAGTATACTAGATTGGACTGGAAATTCAAAATTCCCCTAATTTTTTTAAACTGAAAACTTCAATAAATCAGTTTTAGAATTAAATATCAAAAAAATCCTTCAGTACATTTCGTCAAAATCTTGTTGAGTCCAAGATTGTAAAGGTTGGTGTGTGTGTGAGCTACTTTAAGTGGTGATCGAGGGGAGAAAAATGCATTTTAAGAAAACAGCCTTTAAATTTACAATGTCCCATAGAACTCTATGGATCAAGTGGATTAAATAGAAGAATAAAACGTTTTAGGGGCAGATTGGACACGTTTGTTGTTTCCACATGAAAGCCGATATGTTGAGGGAGCAAACTGACCTTATAAGAAAACAATTGAAAATAATGAGTTTTGCCTGTAGTTTCTCACCTTAAGTGTGATATGGAAGGTCATAAAAACATATTGTTCAACGCAATTATGGGTGAGAAATAATGAATATCTAAATGTTTTTGGTGTATCCTGATAATGATAGTCAGAGTATAATATATACACAACAGAAATGTGTTTAAAATGTCTTTAAATGTATTAGTTGATGTTTAATTACCAGACAAATGTAAAATGTTTGTAAAATTAACCACAAAAGTGCAGCAATATCACCCTCTGTTCTTCTTTAAAAGTTTACAACATCACTTTTTTCATTCTTCTTCTTCTTATTTATTTTTTTTACGGTAAACTATACACTCCATATTCAAATTCTATCTTCAAAACCACATTCTCAGTTTGTTGTGGTAAAATGTCATGTAACATTATATTATATATGCTTTAATTATTAGAATAGTAATTTGCATGTCACAGATAAAACACAGACAGAAGTGAACATCATCTTCTTTACTGAGAAGGACCTTGAATGCTACAGTTGCATCTTTGGTGCTGATCTTTGTCATGGTTTTATTCCCTTCAGCCGTGGGTTGTTTCTCTTTGAGTTTAACTCCACCTCTGGCTTTCATGAGGATGTGCTTCATCATTGTTCGGGCTCTCATTGCTTTTTGGACTTGTGTAGGGAAAGATCATTTTTGTCTGCTTCATATTTACCTGTGCACATGTAAATAAATTACTTTTTAATCGAAAGAGACAAAGTTCTGTTTCGGTTCTTTATTTCTGATAGTGTGTTAAGAAAATCCACAACAGGTGTAATCCCTCATTCGTCCCGGGGAGTTCCATCGTAGAAAAGGTTTCAGGGGCACTGTTTTGAAAATCAAGACATTTTGACTTACGGGTGGAGGTCAAAACGTCTTCAGATGACTGTCTTTGAAACCTTTTCTACAACTCTCATTTTCAACAATCACAAAACTGGTTCAAAAAACAGTTCGGATGACACCTTTGTAAACATTCGGCGATCTGTTCTTAACAATAACCTCTTTTCCTCGTTTCACAGTTTTGCCTTTTGCAGCTGATCTTTTGTGGAGCCGCCTCGCCCTGGACTCTCGCCACAGTGACACACACAACACACACATTCAACATCACAAACCTTTTTTCTTTCTTTGACTATTTCTTTCATCTTTTCTCCACCCTGATTGTTATGAAACTGATGGAAAGTACCAAATCCTGTTGAAACAAGATGTAAAATTGCAAATGTTTATTTCCAAGAAGAGCCTAATTTCCTACAATTACAGCACAACATTCTAACTGTCCTGGTGGGATATTGGTTGATTGGAGCAAACTGTAAAGAACAACCGTCCCCTAGATCTCGAGCCAGGATCTTGTTGTATAACGTTACCTTTCTTCGTCCTATTTACATTCTTTCCCTTGTCTCTCTTCACAAAAGCGCGAATGTCTTTTTTCCTTACAGCAAGGCCAGATGCTCCCTTCACTCGCCGCCTTGTGTGTTGCCTTTTCAATGCACTGATAAAAGAAATCACGGTAAAGCAAGGCGACGTTTCCAACTGTAGCAATGAGCGAGTTGTCAGGGAGAAGTGTCAGGATGAAGATGAACTGCGCTTTTAAAAAAAACACCTTTTAACCAACCGCTGGAGGTGCGACGTGACTGCTATTAGGGCACCGCAGGCAACCAGGAAGTCTTAATAAGTCACTGTTCTGAGCACACATGGGGCTAACGCACACAGACACACAGACGGAACGATCGAAACGCACTGCAGTCTCTGTCAGGCCTGTCGTAAAGCCGTGGTGTGAGGTTAAGAGAGGGTCAACACATATGTATTCTACGGCAAGAGAAGCTAATCAATAATTTCTCCCATGTAAAATGTGATGGTATGGACTATACTGCACTCCTTATCCAATTAGTTTAATGAATGAGAGTGAATGAAAGTCCTTTCTTAACTTTCTTCTGACTTCACAATGAAATATAAGGGTTTTGTCAAGACACTAGAAGCAAACCTTATTCTTTGGTCATTGTGCTCTATTCTTTTAAGTGTTTGTCCATCCAGTTACTTTAACTTCAAATTAGGGCTGCAACAAACACTCATTTTGCTAATCGATTATTCTTTCGATGAATCTATCAGTTATTTAGAACAGTGGTCACCAGCCCCCAGGCCGGGGACCGGTCCATGGATCAAATGGGACCGGGCAGCACAACAAATAACTAATTTATTATCAGAGTCTGAGCGATCTTTTATTTAGAAAAATTGTTTATTTTGAAAAATGACCGGATTCTCTAGGTTACATCTCGGTCACTTGAATGCTAAAATTTAACCCACAAGCAACAAAATGAGTAAGAGATAGACGTTTTTGGAAAGTTTCTTGAAGGGGAAAAGGCCCAGAAGAGACGTAACAAGAGCCTACGACTTCCAAGAAAAAGAAAGCCTTTAACAGACAATACCAGGAATCCTACGTGAAATATGGACCTATCGCGACAGGTGATTCCCACACACCGTGCCCGCTCTGCATAATATGTGGCAACCGGCTCTGATGAGGCAATGAAGCCTTCAAAGCTGCTTCGCCACGTAGAGACCACTGGATTAAAAGACAAGCCCCCGGAGTATTTTGAAAGAAAAAAACAGGTACACATTGGATTTACGCTTATTATAATAAACGCCCCTCCCCTTCAGGACCGCAGTAAAATTGTCAAGCGTTGACTGGTCTGCGGTGATAAAAAGGTTGGGGACCACTGATTTAGAACACAAAAGTGACACGAATATGATTCTGAGGATACTGGTGGAGTACATTTATGGACAGAACTTACACAAATACACTTAATGTACACATTTTCGTATCATTTTCCTGCATTTGCTGATTAATTTGAGTCACAAAACGATTTTCCTCTGCTCACGGTATGTTTTGGAACAATTATTCAATTACTAATTTAGTTGACGATCATTTCAATCGACCTGTTGCACCCCTACTTCAAATTATACACAAGATAGAGTATCCAAACAGTCACTCTTCAATTACTCTTACCTGAGCAGTTTCCAAAATACTTCTTACTCTTACTTTGGACATTTCTTGGACCACTGCCATGTACTTCTACTTGAGTAATACTGTTTTGAAGTAATGATTTTCAGCAACTGCAGACAAGTTTATTTGTAAAGCACACGTCGCACACAAAAGGGCTTTACAGAACAAGAAAAGACGCGTCAAACTCACAAGGACAAACTCTCATTCCCACAAAAGCATCTTAGTCTCCTCGTTTTTCCTGTTGCGGCTAATCTTCCATAGAGCCGACTCGTCATGCCCTCTCGCCACGATGGCACACACAATGGTAACTTCAACATCAGAAAAACACATTTTTATCAAACGGGCTCAGACGTAAAGACTATTTCCTTCCTCTTTTTCTCCACCCCGGGATCGTTTCATCTTTTGGCCCCAAAACCGCTGGACTGGAGCCTCCATTTACAGAGCTCCAGTGATGAAACTGATGGAAAGTGCCAAATCCTATTGTTGATAAAAGATGTATACTGCCGTGTTGTGTTGGGGATATTGCGAGACGGGCTGAAAGGCAAGACAGACTGAAGCGGCTGTCAGAATGGTTGTTTGTAGCCCCACGCGTCCCGGGCTTTGGGGAAATAATAAAGTGCATCATTAGGACCCCTGTCATTCACTATATTGTTTTGGAGAAGCTGTCGGCAGATTGAGAATGCCCAGAGCACAGAGAGAGAGAGAGCGAGAAGGAGGGGAAGAGAGAAGGAGGGGGAGCAGGGGTCAGCGTAATTAAGCAACTCATTTAGTAACGAAAACACATCCATGAAACGATGCACAGGTGTATTTAAATAAACAAGACCCGGAGGAGCGCGCATTAGCATAGAATTCAATATACTACTATAAAGACTATTTACCACTGTGTCTACATGCAAGATCATTAGTAGTCACACCTAATCATAATTCACTCAGACGTGTGACTCCCCGTGTTGTATCTTTGCAGTTTGTAACAGACTTAAATATTACTTTATATATTTTTAGTTGCAGCTTGAGTCTTTGTCCAACGTCCTCGTGCACCCTTGACTCAAAGTATTTACTCCAAAGAGGGAAATAGGTGAGCCACGGTCATTCACAGCAATAAATGTAGCTTAAAATGACTTGAATTTACAATTTTCTGTCTGGATTTGAGCAGTTTTGATGCGATGACATGTAATTAGTATTTCTGACTGCGATAATTTAGCTTAAAGTGAGAAAATTTAAAAAATGCCAGTGGGGTAAATCAAATTATTGTATCAATTAGTAGACCGTAGAGCGAAGTAAGAAGTAATGTGTTGAAACAAGTCAGAAAAAGCTGGACTGACACAATTATTGAGAGTCAGACAATCTAAAACAATGTTTAAATGTTTGTATGCCATTTCTCTGTGCCTTGTTTTGTCTTGTTTGATATTGTATTTGGAAAAATAGAAAAAAAAATAAGTCAATGGTTTGAAAAAGTAAAATAATCTTGCTCCATCAAATAAACAGTCTTGATAGTAAACGTCAGAAATTAAGATTATTACCGTAAAATCAAGTCGTTTTAACTCATTTTTTCAGCATGATTCACTATTTTGAATGGAATTATTCAAACATTACAGTAAACTTTATAGTCTACCATTGTTTTGCCCACAATGAGCAACAGAAGTCTGAGTAGGAAGTATAATTTGGCACAGTTTGGATGCGGTAGAAATGTCTTTGTGTTTCTGTTCATCTCTCAAGATGTTACTGCTTTTCCTGCAGAGTTTCACAGTGTGGCATTAAAATTTAAACATATCTATCCCCATGGAAACTATAGTTGACATCACTAAGCAAGTTACGTGGAGAGGCGACCAGGCTCACAGTAACAATGTTTTCCAAGTATTTTTAAGCAACAAAAGCTGAATAAAAGCTAGACAGATGATGTCAAAATGTGGAACAAACCAGGCAAAGCATAACATCTCCATGGAGACAAGCAGGGGGCGCACCCTCCACCACTAAAGCTGCACAGTGCACCTTTAATAAAATGAGCTGGCAATCTTCTTAACTTTCTGGAGGTGGCATGTCACATTCTTAATTCCATGAAATAGAGAGTTAAACCATACTTCGGAACATCCACAGATACGTTTTAGGCCTTAATGTGGGATATTATAGCTTAGTCAACCACATTTCCAAGTAAGAGTCAAATTTGTTGAGATTCAAGCTCACTCACAGTAAGGACAAGTTCAGTTTTTTGTCTCTCTCTCTCGCTTTTTAGTACAATAAGACATTACAATAATTAAAAAATTGCCTAAAAATGACATACTGCGCTTCTAAACTTTAGCACTTCAAAGCATTGCTGCCTTTACGTCTATTGTTCAGTTTCGTGTTTTAGTTTTGTTTTTTTAGTTTTCAGAGACATATTTTTGTACATTAGAATTGAAACAGGCCAAGAAAATCATATTTTTTGTGTCTGTAGAAATATTTAATTCTGGTTGTTTTACTGTTAAAACCACTGAAATCTATCTGTGGGAAGTCAACAAACACCTTTTCTCAGTAAACGTACACTTAGCATGGCCTGCTCTTGTTGATAGAGTCTTGGTCGATCTGTCCCTTTAAGCAAATAAACAAATCCGGTGGGTTTTTTGGAGATGGCACTGCGGTGGAAGAAAACACCAAACTTGGCCGTGTTTAATGACTCCACAGCCCGCACGCGCGCAGGCCCACGGCGCGGCCATATGGCACCACCTGAACGCGCCCGGGCGAGCGTCGACCGGTGATCCAGACGACCTCCTCGCGCGGGAGAGGCGGCGTGCGCGCGTGTGTCCGCTCCGTGGCCGGTCCTCAGCCCACACTCACCCTCTCTCTCTTCTTTTTTGCGCCTTCTGCCACACCCCCTTCTCCACGGCGCGTTGGTACGATCCGGGGAGATGCTGCTGTTATAGCGAGCCTGTACCAGCGGCGAGCAACAGCATCGCCCCGTGCAGTCCAGCCTTCCGCGGGTTCAACTGCGGCTAAACGCACCGCTCCGGGCTCCGCTGTCGCTCAACCGGCGCGTCCCTGCCCCTGTACGCAAAGCAGCCCCCCCTCCCCTGCGCCTCGTCGCTCTCCATCGGCATTCGAACGCGACTCCAACACCGTCAGCATCAGCACCGCCGCCTTGGAGGAGAAGGAGAGGGAGAAGGAGCAGAGCTGTGCCGTCTCGATCGTCCGCGCACGTTTTCAAGGGAGCACCGCGTTAACAGCCGCTGGGAATTGCAGTCTTCAGCGCTTTGCAGGCTTCTCGTAGCGTGGAAATGGACTAAAGGAATGGCTCTACGTCGGAAAGGTAAGCGACACCTCCAGTTCTGGCCTGCCCGGCTGTGTGCGCTCGCACCTTGTCGGTAATATCGCTTTACAGTGTTGGCTCGGGCTAAACGTCGGGCAGGCGTGAGGCTTTGGGCGCCGAAACAACGTGAGTTCACAGGAAATGGTGATTATCAGCTGTTCCCATGCGTGTGGCGTGTGGGAGCGTGTGCGCGTGTGCCCCAGACGTGGACGTTGTGTGGAGCTCGCGTCGCTGTGCATCGCTTTAGTGCGTGTTTGGTGAAATCGCCTCGTTTCTGAAGTGTGGGGATGCAGACTCCACGCACGGTAGCTTGGCGTGTTTGCAGAAAAATGACACTTGGAAGCGCTGGTGCTGCTTGTGGTTATGGTTTGGGTGCGTTGCAGCTTTGAGTTGTTGTTTTTTAATGCGCTTTTTGCCTCTTGCTGTGCCTCTGTCCACTCCATCTCCATCACCACGAAGGTATGGCCACTAATTACGCCAAAGGGGCCAGCACAGATCCTCCGGGTGCAGATCTGACGCGTGCCTTCTGTCTTCCAACAACAATGCACCCTTTTGGGGCCCCGGCCAACACAGTGCCCGTCCTACAGGTCCACCAGTCAAGTCAGGACACCGTTTAGAGACATTGCTGTTCGTTATTTCCTCGCACACTTGGAAGTTGTTACAGCTATTGGTGTGAAAGCCATTTCTCAACGGAACCCGGATGATTCTGTGATGGCATTAGCCGTACAAGTGCGAAGCTTGAATAATTAACAGGAGCAAATACGTTTTGATAAATCATAATTATTTTGAAGGGAGTGTAAATTGCACTTAGGTTGGATATGCTCCGATAGATTTGAATTAGACCTCCCCAGTCAGCTCTCCTCTCTCTGACTCTTTCACAGCTGATTATAAATAATTGCCTGGAGTAAATCACCAGAACGATTTTCCGATAAATAAACAAACAAATGTGCAGAAAACGTAAATAATAAACATTTTTCCCAGCAGCAAGGAATTCTCCAGTGCATTGAACTTGCCGTGCTTCAGCTTATCTTCCTGCTTGTGTCCAGGGAGTATTAGCTTAGCAGAAAGTCGTATACTGTACCTTTTTTTTCATCGGGAATGCAATGTAATCAGAAACTACTATTTGTCAATACGTCTTGTACATGGGGGATCTAATGCACCGCCGCTGTCCTGTTCTGTCCTCATCGCAGGGCCAGTGAGCATGCCCACAACGGCCCTGTGCACACACAGAGCAATATCGATGTCGGGATAGTTTGCTCTATACAGGCAAGTCATACGTCTCTATTATTTTGGGATGTTAAGGCAGAAACAAAAACTGCTGAAGTAAGACGTTATGGAGACTTACAGCTTATGTAGTTAAAGGTGGAATTAAATGCACTTGGGATTGGCAGTGGTTGTTGTGGTGAAACACAAGGGTCACGTGGGCGATATTGACTTTGACTGAGACTTTTTTTGGTATATCCAGATAACAATACTCAGACGATGTTATGTCAATTGAATATAAATGTAATAAAACATGTCTTTAAACGTACTAGTTGAGTTAAATGTTAAATGTCTGTACAATTATTCACAAAACTACAGAATTATGACCGTATAGGTTTATTTTAAAAGTTTAGAACACAACTTTTTTATTTTTAATCCACTTTTTTTGTAGCATTTAAAAAAAAAAACTATAAACAATATGATCGGTATTCCAATTTTGCATATCTTCCAGACAACATTCATGCTATTAGCTAAACTTCAACCTCACAGTCATGAGTGAATACAAGATTAAAACGCTGTGATACAAGAAACTACAAGGAAGGCTGTTACATTATTTATGGCATTGTTTTGGCACAGTTCAGCTAAATTTAGGGAATAACGTCTGCTCTTTTTGGGACAAACAATAAAGAAATACTTTAAGTTTGGCTTCACAGTGTCAGAAACTACTGAGAAATGCAACATTGTTAAGCGCTGCAATATTTGAATATACTTTTTGACACAATCATTTCAGTCATTAAACTCTGTCAAAATAAAACTTAACCGAGACAAAACCAAGACTAAATTGAGTCTAATTTAGACTGAATTATAATTTATATATATAGTAATCAGCCTATTTCATCTTTTTCATTTTGAAAACTGTTCATTCAGATGAAATTCCGATATATTTAGTTTATATTGCAACATCAATGCTTTTGTGACAGTGCAACCCTAACTTCAGTTCTAATCCTACACTTTTTTGGCTGTTTTTTGTATTTGACAGTTTAGATTTCTCTAATGTGGACAACCATAACTTTATGAAACATATAACAGGCAATAACAAACTGATAAGTAAAATGGACAGCCCAAAACTTGTAATAAGAAGAATGTTCGAAATATTTCAGATCCTCAAAAAGTAATGACAATGTTGCAGCCAGCTCTCTCTATTTCATAACTCAAGTCTCTATTTCGGGTCCTGCATGTATCATTTCAGCCTCCACTGTTTGTTAAGAGCTCATCATTGCCATTTTGCGGCGTACTTTTCAGATATTATTGATAGCGCTGATAGAAGTGAGTGTGTCATTGGTGCTGGTGATGAATGGAGCACATCTGGAGCTATGATAATGCAGCTCAGTGGTTCTCCAGATGTAGCGGCGGCGGGTTGAAGGAGAGAAAGATGTGTTTGTGTGGGACATGGGGAGGCAGCTGACTGTGATCCCTCATTCATCTCTGCCACGGTACAGTACAGCTCTGGAGAGGGGCACAGTGACAGACAAGAGAGGAGCCATGTGGAGCAAAAGAGGAGCGCCAACATGAGGAAGTGAAGAAGTGAAGATGTACGTCACAGTGTTAGTGTTACGATTATTGTGAGACCAAACATCACGGTTTTGAGATTATTCACGATTATGGGCACTATGACAAAACAACAGTGATATGCTTTATTGGCTTTCTTTCACAAGACAAGCTTTATCAAATCAAACGTTCTATATGAAAGACAACTGCCAGACAAAAAAGTAGTTTACCTTAGGGCTGCAACAAGGTAACTACTTGATTATAGAAATAGATGTCAACAAATTTAAGTAATTGAATAACTGGTCTCCAAACAGAACAGGCCATGAGCTGAGGGAAGAGGTTTTATTACTCAAACAGAGCCGGAATTACACAAAAATTTGTACATTTTGTGAAAACACCCTTTCATTTGTAATTTTTTTTTTTCCCATGACATCCTCAAAACATTTAAGCTTTAGCTGGGTAAAATTGAGTAAAAAATCTCACTCGCACTTTTTGATCATCTTGTTACCTGCTTATCTCCTTGGAGAAGTTATTGTTTTGGCCTGAATTTTCCACAGTATGGCATTAACCAAATCTATTTGCATTAATGAAATTACAGGCTAATGTTAAGGTACACTTTATTGTCTCCGTAGGGAAATTTGTTCTCTGCATTTGACACGTCCTCTAATGCTACTGGGGCATTTCCTCAGGAGCCGTGCAGCGCCCTGGGACCCATCTCCAGCTCTTTGTCTCGGCTTGATCTCAGCTTCAAGGCTGTTGTTACTGGAGGATTGTACCTTCGGTGCATGTTTTGGGTTGATGGGGGGAAACCGGAGCACCAGGAGGAAACCCACCCAGACAATTGGAGAAACAGGAGTCATGCTTATGGAGCTGGGTCACCTCCTCACAGATCTGACCTGCTTGTCTCTATGGAGATAGACACGGTTAATGTCATACTATGGGACTTTCTTGGCAAAGCAACCTCCCCATTGAGGTGGTGTCCTTTCACCTGCATTTCACCTGCAATTATATGAATGACACAATTTCATGTGTAAACAATAAAATATCTTGTCTCATTCTGTCTAAAGCAGCTAACCCTGTAGTTCAGCCTTGGACTAATGCATGCGATTCTATGTGTAGTTTAACAGTTCAGATTTCAATGTTTTCTGAAATGTTTATGCTCCTAGACATGTTTAAAAACTCAACATTAATGCCAGTCATATCACAATCACAAGGCTTGTCTGAAACATCATAATTAGATATTTTGCCAAAATCGTTCAGCTCAAATCAAATGTTAGTTCATTTCTTCGAACCATTAGGCATTAGGAAATAAGGCTGAAGGTTAAGACTTATATTGCCCAAACCCTTTTGACATAAATCATATGTAGGATGCAAAACGAACTAACTCTAACTAAACTAAATCTAATGTTTGGTCATGAGTGTAGGAAAGAAATGCACATTGTAAGATAATTTGTATCTCAACTCAAGCCTGCTGCAGGATATTTTACATGATCACATTTCTATTAAAAAAAGCTTCACCCATAAATAGCAGAAGACTGATTTGTTGTTCACTCTGAGACCCCGAGGTCTAACGCGCTGAATGTGGTGATGAGCAGTGATTAAATGCGTGGTCCAAATGGCACACCCATTATGGCAATACTTCCACAATTAAAGACGCTGCTCCGAATGGAAATGTCACCTTGCCAATTACTGTCCGCGTTGTGCTGTAGATGTTTCTGATTGGCGTTTCTGTCTGTCACCACAAGACTAACAAATCAATCAGGAGTTATTCAGGATTACATGTTAACCACTGCCAGCTTATCCTCGCCGCAGTTAGTGTTGGGACTAATTATCCCTGGACACGTGAGATTTCTGTGCCCGGTTGTTAAGCGGCCTGTACATATGGCACTTTGGAAATCCAACATTCAGCTTCTTGGCTCGTTGCACCATCATTATTTCAGTGCAACTTACCGGGACAATTTAGGCTTGCACTGGCCGTTGTTAGAGAGTGGCATTTTGCGTTTGGCTGTCAGAGTGTGCTATTGTCCCATGCAAAGAAACCCTTCCATAAAAGTCTTCAATTGAGCGTAATAATTTGTGTGTTTTTTCTGATTTGAGTGATATTGCTTGGCCTTTGGATAGTGCGCTGCAGCATGAGACAGCGGGGGAGTTCTTTTTGTTATCCAGTTTGCATTATTTATGAACTTTCATTCCAGGAATTCAGTTGCCCCTGGCACTGAAATGCTCCCTACTCCCATGGTCTCGCGCGCGCTTCTCCCTGCGCCGCTAGTTCAGCCTCAAACTAAATTTCCCTAATAAACTCGGGCTCATTAGTGCGTAGACAATGTGAAGTGCAGCAGAGGTTGTTTGTTGGTTTATTGTGATTTATTTGCAGCTGAAATTACGACGAATCCGAAAAATATTGACCTTTTTGCCTCCAAAACAGGATTTAATTTCAAAGTATTCACGAAACAAGCAGATGGTCGCTACCAAGCACAACACATACCAGATCAAGTGGGGTTTGCTGTTTTTGTCCCCTTGACTTAAATTTTTTATACATAAACAACTCCTTATGTAAAAGTGTTCCAAATATAGGCCAGTACTAGAGAGATATATTGGAAAATATTTATAATCGCAAATGCTGTTTTGGAAAAATAGGAATATGGAGTTACTATGAACGATTATAGAGAGTTGTATCATGTTTCAACCCTAAAAAAGACATTTAAAGACACATTTTATTACATTTCTGATTCTGATTGCTGTAACAGTCATCGAGATAATCCCAAGAAATATTGAGATACTATGATGTCCTTATGAATGAAACCTTTATTGGAGTTTGTCGTGCACACTGGAGCACTTAAAAACATTACACAGGACAGGGAATACAAAGAGCTGCCGCACAGAACACAGATAAGCGACATTAAAATACAGTCCATGTGACAAAGTACTAGGGTTAGAGTTTATTGAGCGGCTGAATACTGCATGGGACAAATGCCTCTCTTGGTCTTCATTCGAGGCATCACAAACCTTCGTCCGGCTGGTAGGAGATAGTATTGAGTCCTCAAGGATACGCCCACTATTACTGAATACTCATTGCCCTGTGTGATACTATGGGAATAGAATACCCCTAAATCACGTCAAGTATCTGTAAGAAAGCAGTGTTTTTCTGATTCAAAGTGCATGAGATGATACATTAGACATTAGAGCTGTAGGTCATTAGTCGTGTAATCAAATAATCGGTCAATGCTTTCTTAGTCAACCAAACTTAGAATTATTTGACTATAGATTTTTTAGTAAATTGTGAGTTTATTTTGCCCTTTTTTTCATATGAACACCTAGTTTACTAATATTAATGACTAATTATAAGTGCAGTTTAGGTCAAATGCTTGATCAGATCATAGATAAACTTTATTGTTTTGAAAGCTTTTTCCAGCACCGCACCATGGCCCCTTTTAGTCGACTAACGATGTACAGAGCAGGTCTTTAGTCGATACAGAATCGATTTATTTGACAGCACGTATAACCATATAATAACTCTAACTAAGTGGTGTTAATGAATGTGTAAGTCATGTTTCATAAATATTTTGTCGGGGTTTTAATGTGTTCCCAAAGATCAAGTCCATACCTGTTGTGCTTCTCCCTCAGACAATAAATCCTTCATAATACCCGCGTCATAAATAGTGAAACGATTATTAAAAATGCACTGGAGTTGTTTCGTATACCACTGCTCTTGTTCTGCACTCACGGCTTAGACCCCTATCCCTAGTGCAAGCTTTATGCCTCCTTCTCTCTCTCCCACGCTGAGCTCTGCATGTCCATCATATACTAAGAACGTAATTGCCGTAGAAGCCATAAAATGTGCCACCGTTTTTCGCCGACCCGCTGATAATTTCTGAGATAAAAGCGCCCATTCCTTGTTGAGGTAATCATAGTGCTGGACCGCCACGGACTAAATGATACCATTGTACCACTTCAAATATTTACCTTTTTGCTGCGGCACGGCTCCGTCCTCATGAGGAACTGTTAGCAAATCCTGCAGTGCTAATTAGCGGCGTCTCTATTCGTTCTGCAGATTTCAGCCTCTACAGCAGGAAAAGTGCCACCGAGGTTGCTTTAAAACAGGCAGAGAAGGCGCCCATTTTATTCGAACAAACCAACAATTAACCCGTTTGCAGAAGAGCTATACGGTACTATAGCTGGTTTCAGACGACGTGCCAACAGTGTAAAGTTATAAAGGCTTATTTTAAAGGGCCTGTACCTGATTTTGAACCGTGAGACAGGAACATGTTTTTGTTTGACCAGTTAGCCCCGCCCACATAGAAACCACTGCTTGGAATATTCTTATGCAGTTGTTTCCGTATAGTTCCTCTAACTCTTTTAACAATTAGCTTTTAGCGCTTTTGAAACTGCATAATGACAGAGAATCACATGTCTGGGATAATGTAAAGCAATTATTTTCCCATGATTCATAATGTACAATATGCCTGAAAAGAGGTGACCCTGGCAAATGCTTCTGCACGTAGTTATTTCCTAACAAAGTGCGTTTATATTATGCACAGATTATACATTACAAACTCAATGTCTTTCCATGAAGTTGCTTCTATCAAACAATGTGTGATGTAAAGAATTTATCTTAACTAGAGGAAATAAAAATCAAGTGCAGGCCCTTTAAATTATACCTTTTTGATGTGGTTTGTTAAAGATAGCATAATAGTGGAAGTTAGTACAAAATATACAAAATATTTCCTTTTTTGATTATTCTGTTGATGTCCAAAAAAACAGTTGCATTTGCGAGTGTTAAATTTGGTACATGTGGATGTATTGTCCATCAGAAAAGTTAACCTATTGCACCTTTAAGTGTTGCGATGTGTATCATTAAGGATTTATCAACACTACTACTCTTATAGATGCTGCTTAATGAGCCGGTGTTTTAACGGTTTACTTGTTGGTATGTTTATGGCAAAAAAACGAAAAAACTAAACTCCTTTTTAAGTACTGATAACCACTATTGTCACCTCAACATGGCAACCTTTTATCAATTGTTCAAACGATGACCATTGTTTAAATAAATAGAACATGTGTCTACACTTAATTTAAATGCCAGTTTATGTTTTTTGGGTCTCTTAAACCCCTTTTGAGGACCTTTTTCAGACATCATTCTCAAATATTCAGCATAACACATACAGTGCAGAGTTGAAGACAGTGGAGTGAATGTTTTGCCTTCTTACTTTTGTTCAAAGACTGTGTGTGTCTAAAGACAAATTTATTTCACTTTAATTTTCAAGTGATCAAGTAATATCAGCTCTTTGCTCGGGCAGATGTTGTGACGTCAGCAGCGCGCTCACACATTCCATTTCCTTTTAATAAACCTGGCCTGTTAATTGACTTTATGGGTTTTTCAGGCTGTATTTGTTTTAATTCGCAATGGATCTATTTTCTGTATCCACAACAGATAAATAACTTAACATGCAGGTTGAGGCCACATTTGGATATAGTTATTTCTGTCAAATTGAATATTTTTTATGGCAAAAATACTTTATTTGCATGTGCAGTATACTTGTCATTGAGTTCAAACTTTAGTTCTTTTGATAACACTAACAGCTGTAATACACTTCTCAAGTACTAGTTTTAATACAAGGGCTGCAACAATTAATCAACTAATCATGACTAGTTGACTATATATAAAAAAAAACAAAAAAAACAATTGTAGATGCATTTATTGAGCATTGAAAACATTATTTAGAATAAATTGACTCTGAAACTCATATGAAAATGCCTTTTTATTATATTTTCATCAATAAGTGATCACTTAATTCGTAAATATTTTCTATTTAGAAGACTTCAGTCACCATTTTTTTGGTTGAAAATGGATTTAAAAAGTCTTAAAGTACAAAAGAAATAATCGTTTGGCTGGTCGACTCATCAAAAAAGTGAATAGCTGACTTATTGACAAAAATAATCGTTAGTTGCAGCCTGATTTAGCACTGTACTGGCAATCTATTATTCTTATTTATCCTCAATGTATCTTACCTTCAGTGTAGGCTTGAATGCTGCTATTTAATTCACATACTGACTATTTTTTCTTTACTATTATTTAAGTGGTCAGCGACAATACTTTGTTCTTTTGTGTGAGTGTAATTGACACGAGCAGAGACAGGAGCGGTATCAAGCTCAGGATCACCTTGAGTAAAAGTGCAGTGTATGGGGGTCTCATATATTCCATGGTACAGGACCGCCCCAGGCCTGTGCTTTCATGTAGCGGCTGTGGATCCACTGGTTTGAGTGCAGCTGCTGTCTCCACTTCGTCGTCCTCCGTCGAGCTGTGGGCAAGAGTCAGAGCCTGTATTCACTTTGGTGAGGGCTACAGGGCCGTGTGGGAGAGAAAAGAGTACCACAGGCAACATTCACCCCCTGCATTTCATCTGAACTGCCATGTTTGATTGTGTTTTCATGTTTGTGTTTGTCTTCTACTTCTACTTTTAAGGGTTGTCTTATTTATCAGAACTGATTTCAGTATCAAAACTAATTTAAGGTGTCAGTACTGGGGAAAAAAATCATACATTGAACAAATGTGAACTTTCCACTGAATAGTTTTATTGTAGTTGAATAGTATAGTTGAATATAATTGTCTTGTTCTTTATATCAGTAGATCACCTGCTAATACTATTATGTACTGTTGAAAGTACTAATATTTTGTTTTAGATTTGAAAATGTCATCCTATTGTTTTAAACAAAGTGTCATAATTATGGTATCAAACATTTGCATCAAGTATCAAGCTTTTTCTCAAGTCTTAAAATCATCAAGTATAAAGTATCATGACCACACAATCATAGTCACTTATTATTGAATATAAATATTTAACATGATTGTATGATTGTATTCTAAAAACAACATGGCAGAAACAGCATCTTCATTCCACCAGCTGGTCACAGAGTCAAAGGCTAGTCCAAGTCATCTGCATTTTGTGGCTGCTCTTGTTTTGTTGAACGATTGTGAATCTAACAATGACAAAATAACTAAAAATTAAATGTATGGTTGCACATTTAACATTTACAGGAGAAAAAAAAATGTCAAAAACATCAATATCAACAAATAAACACAAAAAAATAGACCTTAAAGTGGACTTTAATGTTAAGGAGCAGAACCAGGCTGTTCTATTTTCATGTGTGTTATTTGGAACCACGTTGAAGTCTTAGACAGCTGTTTTGTCTTGAATATTTTAAAAATAGGTCAAACTAAATCTGAAGTTACTCACTTGACAGGTTTGTACTGGAAATGGTCTTATTATGTCTAATATTTCTAACAAAAACATCTTAAAATGCTGCTTCATCAGTTTTTAGAAGACTAATTACATTTTAAGGGTTATTGCAAAATTTCGGATTCCTTTCTGTGTCATCAAGTTCAAAATGAGCTGAAGTTTATGTTTTATTTTTGCATTAGGGCTACACAATATATCAGACAAATATGGATATTGTAATATTGGCTAATAATCAATATAGCAAGGAAATAACTATATCACAATAGGGCTGCAACTAGTCATCATTTTTCTAATTGATTAGTCTAGCATTTATGCTTATTTAGTCCTAAAATATATATTTTTTCACCTCATAGCATGTTTTGGTATCTGTATATTTACCTGTTAGCGATTATATGATTACAGAATTAGTTCTCAGTTGGACAGAAATGCTGTTTTCATCAATGATTCACTTCTTAAGTTCAACTTTACCTTTGTTTTAGTCTTGGTTTAGTCTCTGTTTACATATTTGACAGTTTTAACACATTGCATTTTATTTTAACTGAATTTTCAAAACCAGTGTATTAAACGATCACAATAATTTCATCGTTGCATTACAAAACACATTGAATCTTGCTTCTTATCATACGGCGCATCCGTACTTTGCATCCTATTTTCTTTACAAAATCCCACATACTTTTTTTTGGTTCTTGAAGTTGTATAAAGTAGCTGTAGGTGGTTAATTAGGCCTTGTCTTGCCTGATTATGTGCAAACTTTCCTGCGCTCTCTTTGATGGATGTGATAATTTCCCTTTCAACGACTGGTTTTCAAGGTGCGACTCTCTTCATCGTCTGACAGGCGGGTTCTCTTTGTCCTTTTATGTCAACAGTAAAAAAATCAACACAATTATAATAGATTTTAGCGCTTAATTATTCCGACACCACGCAAGGCCGCCCCGTGCACTTTGAAGCGAAGGACAATTTATGTGGTAGTAAATTGGGGAAGAAACAAACATTGATTCGCCCCTGTCCAAACTTGTCCACTGACTTGATTAATAAAAAAAAATGCAGTGAGGAACGTGTCCCTGTGGGTGTGTATTGGCCTCTGTGAGAGATTTACTGTACACCATTTATCTGCTCGCCGTCCGATAGAACAACATCACTGAAGGCAAGAGCAATTATAAATACCAAGTCTGATAGAGCGCAGTGTACAGTGACAGTCGTAACGCACATTTGCAGTGCACTATTGTACTCCCAAAACACTCGTTATGTGGTGAACCTTTGGGCCAATGCATGCAAGAAAACAACAACTTTGTCTCTGGGTTAGTTTTTGGGTAGTTTTCTGTACAATCAAACCTCTGTGTTGGTTTATTTGTGCACAGATAAGAAGTTTTGAACGTTTTCCTGATCCGTGCAGTGCATAAATCAATTCTTATAAGCTTTTTTTCCCCTCCATACTACTCCAGACTAAATGATTGTTTTTATCAAGGCCGATGTTGCATTATTCGGTTCCCTTCTTTTTGTAGCCCATGTGCCCACAATCGCATTTTAGTAATATATATATTTTTTGTATACGTTGGTAAACTATTTCTGCAAGTATGCCATATTTGTTGTTCACATTCTATTCTCTAAATAATGTAGAGTTGTTAAAGAAATCAAATCCCAAGATAGCAATCAATACTAAAACGAGATGCTCATAAATAGCACACATTTTGAGCTGCTGTGAAAAGTTGTATTATGTCTTGATCCAAATCAGCAGCATTAGAAGACCAAATAGAACAAGAAATAACAAAATGAAAACTTCACTCTGTTGTAGGAATGCGCTGATGTCAAATATCAGTTCCAACATATTGATTTAGCCGATATCCTGGTTGGTTGGGCCTGTAAAATTATGTTTGACTATTCACTTTTCACTCACAGTGGTTAGCCTCGAATGCTTTTTTTTATACAAAGCTGCTCTTTTGCTACTTGAAGGGCATGTAACAGTTACATAAAACCTTGAAATTGTTTTTTTTCATAAGCTATTGATGTTTTAAGGACATATGCACTATTTTCAGTATTTGCTCTGGTATTGGCATGGATACAAAGAATCAAAGGTTCAAAGTATCTATCATGTTCTCAAGCCTTTTCCTTTGTATTGAAATCCTTAAAAAATGACCTTTATTTAACCTGGAAAGTCCAACTGAGATTTAGCATTGCAGAGATACAGTGGAAACCAGAGCACCTGGAGGAAACCTACGCAGAACCAGGAAAAACATGCAAACTCCACACAGAAGGGCCCCGCGCCACCCGGGAGTCGAACCCAGTTAACGAGAGCGCTAACGGCGGCGCTGCTGAGGTGACAGAGCCCTCTTTACCAGGGAGATTGTCAGTGTTATTCTCAAACCTGACATAGTGAGGTCCACACGTCTTCCTCTTCACTTTACAAAAAATGATATGTTAGTGGTTTTAAATGTCTCATGGTTTATGAACAGAAGAGTCAATGTGTCTGCATGTGTTAACCCAGCAATCAACTCCACCTTTAAACTAGTGATGCCACGATATCAAACGTTACAATTATTGCATGAAGAAACATCAAAATATAACAATTATTCATGATTATCGACTAAACAAAAGTGAAATCCTTCCAATAGTATGTGACCAGCTTTATGAAATCAAAGTCTGAATGCAAAAGTAAAGTTATTGCGATCTGAACAGCCACATGAAAAGTTCTATACATTAAGCTGTACTTTTTTGGCTGAATTTGAATGACTTAAAGTGCGTATGACAGGTTTTTATGATTTTCTAGTTTTGACTTTATTTGGTGGAATCAAATCTGTTGTAAATATAAATGATAGTTTTACATCAATCAGGTGCCAGTTTGTGAAAAAAAGTTTAAAAACATGTTGAAATTTACAGGAAGTAGTGCAGAGTTCTCAACATGATGACATCACACTAGGGAGACACTCCAGGGATAATTTAAATTAACAAACACATTTGTCTGACACTTTTAAACATTAATTCATCAAAATAAAGGCGTTCCTATATGTTTTTATTTGTCAAATAATACTTTCTGTGACATTTGAGGAGTTTTCACCCGGTGTTCAACATAGTTTCTAGGCAACAGTTACAGAATTCCCTAGCGTGATGTCATGATTTACAACCAGGAAGTCAAAATTTAAACCTAAAAAACTGCCAAACTGGGATAAAAATAGCTTTGTTTTCAGCAGAATCTTGAATATAATTATCTTAACTGTGTTTTAGTGAAATGAGTACTTCAACCTGTCAGAGGCCCTTTAATGTTGTTTCTTAAATAGTATATCATTACTTTTGTTATATTATCACCTGTATAACCACGATTATCAATTAAACAGATTATCTTGATTTGCCCACTCCAAATGGCCACTATCCGTTGCCGTTACTTCTTTTTCACTTCACCTTTCTTGAATAATTTAAAGATGAATGAACACACACCTAGGACTGAATCTTGAACTTACATTTTGAAGTTTTGTTGTAATTTATCCAAGCCCATAAAACAGGCCCTACTGTACGTCCCGCTCTCCTAAACGACTTCATCTATTTGCTGCACACGGGTAAATAGCCTCGTGTGCATCATCAGTAATATTCAGAGCTCTACGTTTGCAATGATCATGAATTATTAACTCTGGGAGAAGATGAATCGCTCCAAAACGGTGCTTGAAACATCTCAGCTGGAAGCCATGTTTTGCACAATGCTCTTCTGTGCCCCACAAGAATTTATTCATCAGCGACTTGTTGTGGGGCCAATAAGGTTATTCTCCCTTCCACTTCCTCGATGATCCAGCGTGAACTCTGGGAAGCATTTCAAGATTTTGCATGAAAAAAACAAAAATTGCCTTTTCAGTGATTGCCAACCGAAATATCAAGCCAAAAACGGCACGAACGGAAAGGATGCGAGTTAAAGAAAAATAATAGCGGTGGAAATAAATAGCACTTTTTCAAAAGCCATTGCTCATTCGCGTGGTTTAGAAATCGCAGTTTTAAACATTAACTTTATGTCGGATTTCAGAATGTGCTCGATTCAGCTTTTGTGCCGTTGGAGGTTTTTTAATGAATACGTTTTTGTGAGAAAAAATGTAGCCAAGACTTCAGATGAGCAAGGATTGTGTTGTTTGAGAATGTCGAGCCGCTGGTTGACACCTACTTTTGAGGTCAGAATCACTTTATTCAATTAAAGGTTGAATGGAGGATTTCTCGCCGATTTGAAAATCTGCGACTGTTAGTCCTTTTTTTGAAAAAGCGCATGCGCAGGTTCCCCCTCCCTCCCTCCCCGTTTCTCCTGAGTGAACGCCTACCAAACCTCGTGCACGAGCATGCCCAGCAGCACTGCTCCATGTGTATTTGTTTACAAGACGATTGGTGTCGCTTTCTCACGACAACCTCCGCGAAGAAGATTTAAAAACTGTACCATTATAAATTAAAATTTACCATTACAAACTACTTTGAGTAACACATTAAAAAAACAACAACAATGAAACGATGTTTTACTTGGGTCTGCTATAGCCATAAAAGTGCACGTTCAGTTAGTCTACAATAATACATTACACATACAATAAGCTAAAAAAAGAGTCAGATAAACAGTTACCTGTCCAGCAGAAAGTTTGCAACGGAGGCATCAGTTGGAAGCCTGTTTTGTGTTTTCAATGCTCGCCAGCGCGTAAACGATTCCCCCCGCAGAGAACTGCGATAACTGACAGAAAATGGTTGATTAGTGAAGATGAAATGGACACATGATGAATATTTTTGCCCAAAACATTAACATCACTTTGCATTGTGTGTTTGCAGTGATTTAACAAAGTTACATTAGAGGAAGTTACATCAATTGGTTGGAAAAAAGACTTTATTACTTTGATTGATACTGATACTAACGGACGCGGTTAGCAAATCGCAAAGACCGCAGTTGTTTTAAGTATCCTACTGTAGTTCCCTATGTCTTATTCCTCATAAAAAATAAATACTCTGTGGTTTAGATCTGTGCAAACATGTTAGACTTTTTGTCAATTCTCCTTGACGCGTTTTAAAATGTGAACTTTGAACAGAATCCTATTATTAAAACATAAACCGCAAATCTAATCAGAAAAATCAATTTGATATTTTCCCCAAATCTTCCAGCGCTAATTTAGTAGCTTTATACTGTTTTTGAGCAGTAACAACAACTATCTTCCTCTGAGACTTCACTCAGAGTTTGGCAAATGTGTTGCTCCGTTACAATGTTGTCAACATAAAGAAAGAACTGAAGAACATTGTTTATTTAAAATGCTTTCTACCTGTGGCCCATCGAGGCAACTGTTGTTGTATTTTTGGGTGCTACAAAAATAAATTGAATTGAATTATATGGTAATTATTGGGGATATGGCAATAATGGCTTTTTAAATGGAAAAAATATATCTCTATGGTTCAAATCTACACTTAAGTTACTTGGATATTGTTCTGTAATTATACCTGAATTATCACAGCATGGAGAGTGCATTTGATCACAGTTATTTTAACCTAAGCATTTTTTATTGCAAGATTGGCCCAGCACCAGCTGTTTAAGTGACTGGAGGAGCATGTTTAGTGACGTTTGTAAAATAAACATGTATTGTTCAGAAATGGTTGCACAGGTTGCTTTATTGTTGTTGGTTTAAGACGGTTTTGACGGCAGCTTTTCTATGTAATTTGACTTAAATTAAGTGGCACTAATGCAGGAATTTAATTTGAATGTCAAATGAGCTCAACCAAATCTCTGTACAATCTGTGCTCTTTAATGTCAGTGGATTCAGATTAATATGTTTTTCAGTTTCAACCTTTTGCTGGTTTATAGTATATGTTTTGCTCCATTTCTTCCTCCGCTGAGGTAAACTACAAAAATAGAAACGTAAACCACATAAAGGCACGGCAGCGTGTGGTTTTGACTTGCAAATTGTGGTTTAAAGAAAGAGACTGGACAATAAGAAACAGAATAACACCAACAAAAGCACTGCGCGATATCAAATGCAATATATTCAAGTCCTGATTTGAAATACATTTCCCAGAATGCATTATTGATTTGAAGCTTATATGATTAGTTTATGTAGTGACTGTGACCAATCTTTTTGCTGATAATCTCATATGGAGCTGGCTGAATTTCATTTATAACAAGCCGAACATTCATTCACTATAAATCATGTGCATGTAGAGATTAGCTTATTGTCAATGCAGCTTTACAAGTGTGTGCCAATAAATTAAATAACAACGTGCAAAAAAGATGTAATGCAATAAAAACAAGTTGTTTTTATGTGCGTGAATATGCAGAACAACAATAAACAATAAATACAAAGTAATAAAACTGCATTTTTCTCTGTTTTAAACACTAAATCGCTAGTTATATTTTTATTATTTTCGATTTATTGACATGGCTTAACAGCACAATTTATCAGTTTATCAGTTTTTGCAGTGTTACATTTGAATGCATTATTGATTTTAAGCCCATACAGTTTCTTTATCTATTGACTGCCATGCTTTTTTCCACTGATAATCTCACATACTGAGCCAGCAGGGGTGAAAATCATGTACTAACCACATAATATGTTTTATTCAGAATAAAAGCACATGTTCTTCCATGTTGTGTACGTATTCTACTTTGTGCCATTGCTAACGAAGTCATAATGGGGCACAACCTTGAACTGTACTTGTGACTTTCTCCACAAAGAACTCCCACACAAAGATGCTGAAAGCCTGTCTCATCATCTCACGGTGGAAAAATCTCCAAGACTTTGGGATCCTCTCTGGTTTTGTCCCGCGCTTTTGTACGGCTGCCCCCCGCCTTTGTCGAGAAGATTCTTTTTTCTTTTCCGTCAAGGCCAGTGTGAATGCTGTCTGTGTCCTTAGCCCTGTGAGGAGTAGAATCTCAGATGAGGTGAGAGCTGAGAGGAACAAGAGGAACCACTGCAGATTTTTCATACCGGAAAAAAATACAACAAAAGCATGTCCTCTTTGGTCTGAGGCTTTTGCTTTAGGAATGTGGCATCATTAGAAGTTCCTCAAAAATGCACAAAGCACGTTTTGTGAGATGTTGGACTGATAAGACGCAGTTTTTTGACTGCTGCACCAAAAGGAATGTCATTTTGTAGAACGTAGATAGTTTGTTTTACATAAATTGAGCTTAAAGTTGCATTGGGTAACTTTTAATAGTTATGTCCCCTGCTTGTCTCCATTGAGATGTTAATACTTTGCCTGCAATGTTCCACAATATGACTCACCATCCTTGGATTTATTTATTTTCTTTTGTTTGGAGTGACAGATTTAAAGCCCCACCGATTAAGATTTCCTCCAAAACATAGACTTAAATAAATGCACGTACGTAATGGTGTTTTTATAGTACGGAAAAAAAAAAAAAAAAAACTTGAAAAACATGCACTGTGCTGTGAAGGAGCTTGTTTTTCCACAAAGCAAACTTGTAATTTTCCGGGTGGAGGGATCTGCCACCTGCTTGTTTCCATGGACATGTCCTTTCTTTGCCTCGAATGCTCCAAAGAATGGCAAAAAACTGCTCTATCTCCATGAAAAATGTTCCAAAGTTTGGGTTTAACTTTCTTTCTCCTTGGAGTCAAGCAGGTGGCCAACACGCTATATGAATCTGTGCTGCTTTAACAGGGTGTGTTCATGTTCTTGAATCTCACACGTGTGCAAGGACCAATGTGACTAAATCTGATGTGACTGTTTTTGAACTTCACAAACGTTGAACCCCAGTTAATTTCATTGCTTAAAGTAATTTCAACTGACAAGAGTCTAGTGTTGTGATACTAAAATGTCAAACTCGAATAGTCTCGATCCTCTACAGCAATTTAATGCCACAATAATTAACAAAGTAATTGTTTTCATCATGGTTTAGACCAGTGGTTCCCAAAGTGGGGGTCGGGACCCCTCGGGGGGTCGTGAGGGGTAAGCTGGGGGTCGCGAGATGATTTCAAGATCTCATTAAACTATTCAAATAATCAATAATAAACCTAAATTAACAGGCTTTGACACTTAAAATTATTGCTACTGTTATTTTCATTTCTCTTTGGGGGTCCCAAGTCAATTGCGTGGCTAATTTGGGGGTCCCGGGCAGAAAAGTTTGGGAACCCCTGGTTTAGACAATAGACTGCTATTTCCTACACTAAATAAAAGTTACTTTATGTTCCCTCGTGGTCTTATACTAGTTCTGATTAAGCTCAAAATAATTCTAAAACTGTCCAGTGATTTTATGTGCCTTACTTGCTCACATTTAGCATAGATCAGTATCATATTTTGTTAACAAACCTACAATGGTTGTGCCTTTGGAGTTTAATAATGACACAATTTGTTTAAGTTATTATGGAAAAATCTGCAACCTGACAGTTAAATAGCTAGTCTGATCTTACCTCCAGCTCAACTTCAAATCATATGCACTCTAGAATGTTTTGATATACATCCATGCAACCTATGAAAATCGATTAATCTTTAATCTTACTTCCTCTAGCGGCTCCATTTGGCACGACATCCCTGGTTTGACGTAGTAAAAAAAAAACATATTTGCCAAAGAAGTTTACACTCGGTTTAGAAAACAAGCAAAACGCAGCCCTCTCCTTGAGTTTTACACTTGACAAGCATTGCATTGGTACCTGCAGATGGAAGATTAGCCCACTTAGCATTCAGAAAATCAATCTGTGATGCTGCTAGGAGTGTCTCTTACTGCAGTGCTAATGTCCTTTACTCACTCATTTCTGTGTAATCAACAACTTCATAAAGGGGACGCTCAGGAAACACTGTCCAAATCACTGAATCACCCAATCCAATTCCTAACAGTCAATGGCATTGATCTATCAATTAATCCTGCATCCGTAATGCCGCCACTTAGCTTTCTTTGGGGGTGCCGGAGGTTTTAGCGGTCAAATGCATTATTGAAATAGGCTTTTTCTCCCTGGCAGCGGCTGATGCTGAGAGCTTAGGAGGTTGTCAGTCTTGATGCAATGCTTTATTTGCGGAGCGAGTTAGTGCGAGCAGCCTTTTAGTCCTGCAAGGAGGACACTGACATGTATTTATCTTGGGCGAGAGGAGGAATATCAAATGTGTTGAATAAGGCTTTGGCTTGTCAGGAATATTGATTAAGTGGTTTTTGGGTGGTGTCCTCAGAGCTGCATGTGTTTCTGTGTGTGTCTCTGGGCCAATGGAAGGGAAGGTGTCAATTATTCTTGTCCTTTGTGCTTTTTGTTTACTCTTTGGACTTGCCGGGAATCAGTGCAAGGATTTAAGGCCACGAGTAAAGTGGTGGAGGGCGATACATTAACTCACAGTCTATTAAGAGAGACTGGCCTCAGTGATCAGGCACGCTGGGTTTGCAATAACGTATACTGTACAATTTATAACACAATGAGTCCAATTTTTACTAATGGTATTTTTCTAACATAAATAAACTGAACATTTAATATTGTAACACTTTTTTACATCATCTTTTATCTGTTTATCAGTTTATTTATTGATTTTATTATGTTTTATTTGTATGTATTGTTATTACAAAATGTGTAATATGCATGGATCTATTGTACCATCAAACAACTGTCAAATAGATATTTATTGTTTGCACCAGTTAGGCATAAAGTGCAGTGCATGAAGCTGCTTTGTCTGGAATGTTCAGGTGTTTTTAATGCTGAAAAGTACACATTCTTATTGTGAGGGGGGTGTCCTTTTCACAGATGTGACCAGTAACTTGGAACAGTGAAACGAGCTGCTTGAAATAGATAAGCTAAAATGATTGCGTTTGTTTTCAGATGTCTCCATGGTATTGCTGGTTGATCACTGTTTACTCGTTCCTCAAACAGTGAGAAAAAACAATGGGGGACCAATCTTAAAATGTCTGTAATGAGCTCCCTTTGCATCGCAGATAGATAAAGTAACTTTCTGAATATGCACCTTTTTTCTTTCTTTCAGATGTTGACTTTGTTTCCAAATAAATAATTAATAAGGCACTGTACCCGATTTTTCTGTTTTGAAACATGAAAAACAGAACTACTACATCTCTCACTTTCTTAATGCAGTCCCAACATCCTTATTTGGGCCCAGAGTGAGTTTTGCCGTTCCAGGTGGAGCGAACAAACATTAGCACACGAACGACACACTTCCTGCTTCTGGTAGAATAAAACACTCTATAAATAGATGCAGAGAAAGCACAGTGGTCTCATTTTCACTCGAGTAGATACTTTTACAATACATCTGTACTGGGGCAACACAGATTGTACTTTATTACATGTAAAAAAAAAAACAGCAATAGCATCTCCACGGTGACAATGAAGCTGCAAGTGTCACAGCGCACCTTTAAATAACATCAAAACTACCGTCATTACTTGTGACTATTGCACTCTGGGAGTCCAATCGTAACACCATGCATATAACCAAAAGAAAGAAAAGCAAAAGAGTCTCAGATCTGCCCCTGAAGCTTTTGAAATCGCTTTTACCTTCTCCTTTTGACACCCAGAGATCACAAGACCACATCACCCCTCGCATGCACCGTGCCACGTTCAGGGTCCATGAATACTGTAGGACTTTTTCTCCTCTCGGCTCAGTCTTGGGTGCCATATGGGATTTGTGTCCACTATAAATAGTCTGACAGAGCGGATGGATTCTGACAGCTCCTGACTAGCCTGAGTCTGCTCCGAGAGAGGACATACTGTATTCACACACCTGCTCTGCTCCTGTCCTTATGCTTTTTAACAGCTCATAACACAAGTGGGCACAAACTCACCAAACTCCCCTCTAACTGCCTGCTGCTACATATGGCTGCCGTTCACAGAAATATATTTTGGCAGAGGTTTACTAATAGCCAGCCTACATACACAGCCGTCGTTACAAAAGGCAGTTCTTGTTATAGGAAATGCTTGGATCTTCTATATTTCGGCAATTGAATGAAATCGAATTGGATACAAAATTTTGAATGGATGAAGTCAGCAAATTGAAAATGATGCAGTGTTTCAAGTGCAATACTTTCCTCTACAAACAACAAAATATCCTGTTTCATTCTGCAAAAAAACTGCTGAACCATGTAGTTTAGATTTGTTCGCCAAAAGGCGTCAAATAGGGCCAAAAAGCATCAAAAACAAAGTCTTAAAGCGTCAAAAATGTGACTAGATGACAACAATTTAACCAAAAGTGACAAAAATGTGACTAAAAGTGACAAAAACATTCTGATTCTTTTATTAGTTTGTTTATATTTCAGTCTTTTTGTAAATGATGTTGTATTTTGAAATATAATCTCATAGAAAAAATAATGCATGTTTTCTGAGTTTATGAGGCAACAGTGGCGCTGAAGAAGTTAAGGTTTGCTGTGAGAATAAATAAAGGAACACTCTCATTTAATATAAAAGGCTTTCCTACCGCAACTGGATTTTCTTTTACATGAAGTAACTGTTCACACATTCAAACACCGACAACATAACACTCCAACTGAGCTGTTGTCACTCACGGTGAATACTGTTGTGTCCTTAGTTGTGACACTTCATTTACACGCTGCTTCCAGTCCAGTCCTTGCAATCAGTTTAGGGGTCGGGAAAATGAGTTAATGTTAATGCGTTGTGCCATTGTTTCTCTTCAGTTGCCTTAAAATGACTCCTATTGCTTTGCCGTACGAGCCGGGACCCCTCTCCTTCCCCCCTGTATTTGTTTGTGTGTTTGTGTGCCGCTCCACTTCTGCTACTTTCCGCGGTGTAGTGGGCATATATGTCTTTATGATGTGAAACTTTGACAGGTCGTTGCTTAATTTTTTACTTTTTGACAATCCCACGCTGATTAAACGTTAAAAGATTGCTCTGTGCGTAGGACAAATGCGACACAGAAGCTGAAGACGAGGCTCTAAGGCAGAGCTCCACTGTGAATGATCCGCTGTGACTTTATGAATGACTGACTGAGCCTCACCTGCTCGTGTTGGACAAAATGAACAGATGAAATGTTAAATGGACTACAGTTTGTTTCATCACACTGTATAGGCCTAATTAAAAACCTACAAATTGAATCAAGTGCTTTGGCATAAGATGTTATTTAATTGCACTCATTCATTGATCTGAAGCTGAATGGACAAGCTTAGTGACTGAGGACATGTTGAAGTGTTGTTCACCTCTTATTCAATGTTTTACTTGGTGCATGGCAATTCAAGGCAAGTTTATGTGTAGAGCGCAATTTATACACAAGGCAATTCAAACTGATTTACATAATAGGAAAAAAAAGTGCATTAAGATCACAAAACAGATAAAGAAATACACAATCATCATAAAATTACCTTAAACTTAAAATAGTGTAATTAATTGCCATTAACTACCATTTATTTCCCAGATTTGTGATACATTTGCAACATTTTTAAATTGATTGTTAGCCTTATATTACTTATTAAACTTTTATTTATTCAGGAAAATAATTAAACATATTTTCCAAAGGTGTGCTGATCAAGATGTGCAGCAATATAAAATGATTATGGTTATTAAAGGGAAAACATTCAGAGGACAGACAAATACCATATCAATGTTTGCTGTTTATGCAACGCATATATTACACATTTAAACAATCCATGAAAAATAAACTAAAGAAAGAAAAGGGCCAATTTACAAAAAGCAATTTACTTGTGTGGACTAATTGCATTGACTTCTCAAATAACCTCATTTATGTGTCGGACCCGGACAAAAACAACAACGATTACTTTGAAAAGTACAGCGCGTCTTCCAGAGCGGCCTAATGGTACAGAGAATATTGTGTCGACCAGTTTGAATCACCTTTGTGAGAGTAGCTGCTGTTAACCTTGGTGTTATAATGAAGGTGGGTTGTTCACTGGAGGCTGAAAGGTACAGGCGCCGGAATAATGTGCAGAATGAACCAGGTTTACAAAACGGCATCTTCACCGGCCTCTCCCTCTCTCTCTCTCACTCCATTGTGTGGGCGTTCGAGTGCGTTGTTTGCCGGTGTGGTGTGAATGCTATAAGTGGTCGTGTGGGCGAAGGGTACGACTGTATGTCCGTCTATGTTTGAATGTCAGCGTGTCTTTCATCTGCGCCTATGTCTTTGTGTCTTAACATCGGTCGTACAACTCAATGAACAGTGTAAAATGGGAATATACTGAGTGCGGGAGCTGTTTTTCATACACGAATCAGTGAGTTAGGGATGGGTCATGACAAAAAATGAAGTAAAACATTAGATTATGGATTTCAATATCAAGTTCCTGAACATAAACAGTACGGACTTAATAATTGTTATTTAACACAACAAAAAGTCACAATTCTTCCTTCAAAGTTTAAACTCTGCTCCAAGCTGTAGGCCTGCACAATGAATCAATTAAGTGTGACTAGTCAACTATAAAAAATAATCGTAATAATAATTGTATTTTAATAATCATAATCATTGTCTGGACTAAACAAACACAAATACACTAATGAAAAGAACTTTTATAACAAAGACAATAGCATTATTAGATCAAAATGTAAACAAACAAAAAAAAACAATGCAATATTACACGATAGACTTGTTTTGTCAATATTCTCTACTTAGAAGCCTTCAGTCGCCATATTTCAAACTTTATTTGGTTGATAATGTATTTAAAAAGTCTCAATGTATAATCATTAGTGACAGCTTTACTCCAAACCACATTTGCTGAGGACTGGCTGTGGACCTCTCGATTAAAATGACCCAAGCTCATCATTTACGATTAGAAATGACTGAATCTCGATCAGTTAAAATGTATGGACACAGCCCACACGACAAGAAAAGAAAACAAGACAAAATGAAAAGTTAATTTGCAAAAACAAAAAGGGACATTTTAAAAAGTCATCGGAGGCTTGCCGTTTGCTCTTTGTAAAGTAATGTTTTCTAAAGTCAAATGATTTTACTGCAATCAAATTATTATTACATCCCTCTTTGATAACATTCACTAAAAACATACACACATAAACATTATTTTAATTGAGATGGTAACAGAAAGATAAATATTTTTTGACAAGTTTTCAAAATGGAGATATCTGTTTTTGCAAAGTTATTGGATTGTATGCTCCGGAAAAAGCACATTTGGATGGGAGTAATGAGGTGTGAAACTAATATTATTGCACAATATCATACTTTTTCTTTCAAAACAAAAAGCCGGATGACAAATAATCCATGAGACATTACTTTGCTAATCATTCACTCCAAGATCAAACAAAAAAGTGAGTCAGATCTGCCCCGAACTAAAAAGTGGATATCATACATTCATGATCACATTTCTTGTCTTGCTGGTGTCTTGCCCAGAGATACAATGTCAGTGATTGCTCCAACGTTTCCAAGTCACCGCCGTCCAGATGTTTTTTAACGTTTAGATATTCCGTTTTGTGTAGTGCTCCAACTTGAAATTGAGTTTGTTTATTTGATGGAGTGTCCAGGCTTATTTATGCACACATCTGTATGCCACTCATGTTTGTCAGTGGCTACAGTTTGTGCTGGTAAACTTGTATTTCAGGCTTGATGGGCTATGAAAGCAGAGATACGTGAGAGGAGTGCTGCTGCCCGCCGCCCACAGACTGCGAGCCCTTATCCACTAATTAAAACCCTCTATCACTCCATGTCTCACTTGGCAATCTCTCTATCCTTCAATTCTTCCCATATTCACTGTGAAATCTCTCTATCTCCCATTATCTAGCCATCACTCACTATCTTTGCCATTCAGCTGAGCGGCGCGTCCTCCCTCCCCTTGCCCCGCTCTCCCCTCGCTCTCGCTCGCTCCCTGTGGGCGGTGGAGTGTTTTGTTTTGGTGTTTTGGGTGGGTTAGGTATAACAGGGTCCTATGGGGTCCTTCAGATCTGAGGCCCTGTCATATGCCTGAGAGGAACCAAGGCGTCGCTGCTAACGAATGGAAGACATCATTGTAAGAGGAGCTTTTTTACATCGCAGCACGCAGGCATATTTTTCTGTCAGTGTTTACTCCCACAGGACGTGTACTGTATGCCTGTTATGCATAAGCTATACTGCTATTCCATCAGAAGGGTATGAAACAACTGTAAAGGGGGACAAAACGCTAAAAACAACTGGGATTGTCAAGACGGTTCAATGGCGCGTCGTGTTTGTTACTCATTTATATGAACACAACTCATAGATAGATGGAAATGATGTTGCCAGGTGCCATTTAAACCCTTGAAATTGGCTATTTATGCTGCGTTCATGTGGTCCTAGGGAAGTCAAAAACAACTCGGGAACTCGGGTCAAGTGTGGAAGTCAAGCAGCAGAGCCTCCACGCTTGAAGAAGTCGGGCAGCGCTGACTGACTGACTGACTGAAATAATGTAAAATGAAAACTAAAACGGAATGAATGTAAACAGGTCGGACCCCAGACTTCTCATCTTGGAAAAACGAGCACCCAAGGACCATGACCAAGGACATGAACGCAGCATTATTCATTCATACAAGTGGTTTACAAATCCCCAAACAGTGCAAACTTCTAGGCTGTCTTTCGATTTCTAAGACACGCTGATACATACATACATTGATATGTTATTAATCCCCGCAAAGATGATATTCAGGTCTCCATATGGCTCATCACACCAGCCACTGCATGAGCCCCAGCCCTAATTCTGACCAGAACTCTTGGACATCCTGTGCTCGGTGCTTGGATAAAGGCTCTGCACACAATGTGGTTGTCTCTTCCGGGCCTTGACCATTTACTGAATGAATTATCTTCCTTTTCTTTCCTCATCTCACTTGAAATAAAAGAAAAGACATACATGTGACTGGACTTTTAAATGTGCGCTATGTAACAGTTTGTTCTTGTGTCCATGAAGATATACAGTAAGACATTAAACTGATATTTTGTGTAGGGCTGTAGAAGATTAGTCGTTAGTTGATTAATCGGTTGATGGCATTTTAGTCGACCAACATTTTAATTAGACGACAAATTATTTGCTTTAGATTAAAGAGATGTATGGCAAAAAGTGTAAAAATGAGAAGACAGAATGAGTTAGCTGATGGATTTGGAGTGAATCATCAGTTTCCTAGTACTTTTCTGTATAAATAGATTCTTTTTAACATGAATTCCTGTGCAGTTGTGTTCGTTTGAGTGCAGTTTGGGTCAGATATATAGAGATACTTCATAGTTTTGATATATTTTGATATATATTTCCCTTTTAGTTGACTAATCGTTCGATAGGGCAGGGCTTTATTTGTCCAAGAATTTTTTTAGTCGACTACAGCTCTACTTTTTTGCATTCATTCAATTACACATGTTTTTATCGCTCAAAAAACATAAATTCTTACTATGAATGGGTCACCTCTCCACAAATCTGATCCAAAAGTTGATAATTTTAATGCCAAATTGTAAAACATTGCAGGCAAAATGGATCCTCCACCACAAAAGTTACATAAACAACCAGAGCCATATCGTCCATTTTTCTCCCACCTCTAGCCGAGAGTAGAATCGTGTCAAAATGGCATCAACCCTTTGACGTTTTGACGCTTTAACATGGCCGGGGCTTCTCATTGTTATTCCTTTAGCTGCCAAGGTCTGTTTAGCTAGCGAGATTAGCCTGTCACTGTGCAAACAATTGCCTCGGAAAATGTATAAAAGGCTAAAGCTAACAGAAAAGAGTAGCTCCACATTCGCTCGAGGTCTCGGAGCGTTTTCCAATCTAAGACCCTCGCTGCATGGTTCAAATGTACGTGTAATCCTGCCCAACTAAACTGTATCAATCTGAGCGGCTAATATTGTTGGATAGCACTCTCCTCTCCCCATCCTTCTTGTTTATTTACCAAACTCGATTTCTCTGCCTGCGCCTGGCCCCAATCCTTTCTCAGCTGCTGCTCCCTTCTCACATTTTGCATGGTCTCTCCGTGTTTGTAATGATATCAGAGTATTTATTCAAGACTGCAATGTGTAAATCCATTTTGACTTCTCATCTCATGGTCCCCTCCCTTTAGTGCTGTGCAAATGTGTCATGCAAATGTGGTTAACCAGTCGTTGGCTAAGAAAATAAATTCATGTTTTATTTTGGGTTTGAAGTTTGTTTTTTTGTTTGTTTTTTTAGGAAAGGTTAGAAATCGGTGAAGGACTAAATTTATCCAAATCGCTGTAAATCAATGCATGTGTTGGAATGGATTTGTGTATTTGCCCCACACAGGGCTGCACTGTATATTGCAGAAGTATAGATGTGGCAATAATGGCAAACACAAGAATCAATAGTGACTCAAACTAGGGGGCGTGGCCTGATGCTGGCAAAATTTATCAAACAAAAATTGGTCTCTTCTAGAGGTGGTCGATATGCCAAAACTTGTATATCCCGATTTTCTTGGAGCCAAATCATGTAACGAAACATGTAAGGTAAATGAGCTTATAGCTATTTACAACTGTCTTATTAGAAGAAACTCTCAAGTTAATTGTTACAAGAAGACAGAATGAACTTTCCAAATATGATATCATAACAGCATATCGTGACAAGTTCCAGTATTGTGCACCAAACATCACCAAAAATGCTGCTCACAAACAACATTCATATTTATACCATTTATTTGAAGATAAAGGATGTTTTCAATGGAATTATCCCAGAATTATTTTTCTTTTTTCACCCAAATTTGTCAAGTTGTAGGACTTTCGACTATTTTAACTTTGATTATTTGTTTGATGGAGTCTTAGTCGACCAACTTTTTGTGTAGACTAATTATTTTATTGGGTTAAAAGGAAATATATAACACTAGAAAGGAGAAGGCAGGAGTGATTTATCGTGAGATTTGAGAAAATCTGCCCATTCACAGGCAAATACACTGTTTGTACACACTATTTTTCTGTATACATTTGTAAATGTGTAAACGGGGTAAGGGTCTATTCTAGAGAGTCTGATTCGTTTTGAGAACCTTTGCTGGCATAACTGTGTTGCCACATTTTAATCGATTAATCCAGTGTTTCCCAATCAGGGGTACGGGGACCCCAAGGAGTACGGGAGGAATTATCAGCGGGTACTTGGACTGGTTTCAGGTTTTACATGAAGATTAAATTTACTTTTATCTGAATAAAAATATGTCATTAGTTGTAAATCAGTCAGCATCTTTTTAAAGTGCCTTGGAACATAAATATAATTAAAACAAAATTATAATTGGAATAATTGACAATATGTGACTAGCAAACCAAAAGTTAAGGGCTACTCTGAGCGTAAAACGGTACTTGAGACAAAAAAGGTTGGGAACCGTTGGATTAGCTGATGTACATGTTTTAGTAAACCACAGCCCTCCAAATCTGTGTCATATCGGCTCAGAAATGCGCCTTTTTTGTTCCATAGCATAACCCTTGTTTTCAAAGAATTGCACACACGCTGTTGTTTATATGACTGGACTTCCCATTGACCTCGTCCCTCTGAAGATGAGTTGGAGTGTAAATCCTGTTTAAAAGCAACTGTGCATGCTCGCCTGTGTCCCTCCCTCGCTCTAAGCAGATTTAGCCCCTGCTCTGGTCGCGTTGTTGTTGTTGCTGAGTAAATGGACAGATAGAGAGAGGATCAAGCAAGTGCAGGGTCCCATTAGACATTATTGCAGCTGTGGGGCCATGGATTATCGCTCCTGTGTGAGATTGTATGTGTGCAAGAATGAGGAAGTGATAAGAAATAAATGGGTTAACTCTGGAGGGAGGGGGCGCGCGGTGTAATGTGCTGCATGTGTTTCAGTCAGTGTTGTCACTTTCTGTTAATCTAAAGCAGGGCGCTGTGTTCATTACATGCTGATAAATTATAGATTAGAATTAGATTTCGAGTCGGACTGCACAATTACATACAAACAGTCGTGCGGAATTGTCTCGGGCATGTTTTTAAAAAAAAGCAATATGACCAAGGACATTTACAAAGAAAAAACAAAAAATACAAATATAATAATAGTTGCCTGAGAGCTAATTGAAGCTACAGTAAAAATAAATGAAAACATAATAATAATGAAATTAATAATAATAATAATAAAGAAAAGGAAGTAAATTAAAAAAGCAAAATAAAAAATACAAGAAATTAAGTTGAAGTAAAAATAAAAAATAATGATTGTTGGCCTTTTTTAAATCAGTTATGTCAGCCTTTTTATATTTGCTTAAATGAGCATATATAGGTCATTTAAGACATATATAATGGATATGTTAGTGACCTTTGGAATCCTTCTCCGACTTGGGAAGATTGTCTCAGAAGGAAAAAATATAATTATTTTCTTCTCATAGTGCAGTAACGGTTATACAATACTTTGTAGAAGCAATTAACATGCCACCCCTTAATTAAAATTCACATAATCTATTTTGGACCATATTTCCAAGAAACCATGGGGACTCCCTAAGAATCTTTGGGGATCAGGTTGGAATGACTGAAATAGGTCATCTTAAAAGCTAAATGATTTGCTTTGGATCAAGAGAGAGCGTTCACACTTGGCCATGATTGGTTAAATCCACATTTCACTCACTCAGAGCATGAAAAGGGCCGATCAACAGGAGGAGTGGCATTAATTGTGATTTTTCTGACAAGATTTGTGATTGTGATTAGATTTGCCATCTGCGTTTCAATGATCGTATTCTGTTCAAAGTTCAAATTGACACGAACTCTGAAATATAAACTGAGAAACCATGTATTTCAGAATGTGTTTGTACAGATCTGGATGATAAGGTTAGCTGATTTTATGCAGAACAAGACAGAAGATTGCTGTATATAGTGGAATAATGGTACTTGGAAAAATTGCAGTGCGATTTGCTAGTTGCGTCCATTCAAATTTCAATTTGATTGCGATAAATCTTCCATCCCTGAGTGCCATGTGTCCGTATTTGCATATTTGAATCAGAATGTATCTATTTCATAATGAACCAAAACCAAACAAGAAACATCAATGCTAGTTTCCACCTGAACTAATGAAGAAAAGCACTGAATTCTGATTCCGCAGCGTCTCCAAATGAACAGAGCATCGTCAGATCACAATTTGAATGTACAACAATATAATATCCACCACTTCGTTTTAGTTCAGGGGTAAATATTATTTCTTTTGAGTCACCTACCATTACATTATGTGCTGAAAATTATAATATGTGGATATTTGCACGATACTAAAATTGAAAAACTTGATGCGATGCTAAGAAATATACTCTAGACTAAAAATCTTATTTTTGGGTCAAGGTTTTAAACAATAGACTTTCTTTATTAACACTGCAGACTTATTCACCTTATTCCGGAAGAGGCCGTACCGCCGCCGTCTTGTTTCTATTGTATTAGTTTACATGGAGCAGACGAGCTCAACAGAAAATAAGTTGTTGGACTAAAAAGCAGTTTTCAGACGGCCCAGGAAATCTGTGCATTGTTGACTTGTTGTTGCTCGTGTTCATTAAACATTGTACACAAATCAACCTACTTTATGTAACATTTTAGCGGCGAGACATTTTCCTCGTTCGTCATTAGCTTTAACGGAGTTCTCGTCAAACGGAAGTGTGTTTACAACAAAAGTGCAAAAAACGTCAAAAGTGGGCGGGGCAGAATAAGGTCAATAGTTCTGATAAAGCTCAAGATCATTCTAAAACTGTTCACAAAACGTCACATTTTGTATCGTAAAAGAGATTAAAGTATCGATACTCATTTCAAACCAGATACTTCAAATGATTATCTAGTTTCGATACTAGTAATAGTATCCATTTGATTTTCGACACTTTTGACAACTTGACTCAAAACGGTTCAGTCCATTAAAACGTCTAAACAGTGTTTCAGTGATTCATCTCAATTCAGGCCAAAATGTTGTCTTTTTGACCTTTACTGACCTAAACTTCGCACCATAAAACTACAGTACATCGGCTCAACCCACTCTTTTGTGTAAAGATTACCAATTGTTTTTGCAGACCGATTCCTTCATATAATATTACTTTAATTTGTCACAGTGGCCTATCAATAAATTAGTATTCCACACAGCGTCCACAGCGTACAGTCGTAGCAAAAGCCGGAGTGTGGGTCGCATTAATCATTCAAATCAATGAATTTTACATACTTTGGTCCCGCGCCGAGATGATTAAGATCAGTGGTTAGTCACTGCCAGTGTATCATGCTATCCGTTAAATGCTTAGTTAGCTTCAGTAGGGGTCCCCCAGTGTAGCGTGTGTAGTCCCAGGCTCCGCACATAAATAAAATATGACAACCACGCTACAGATCGTGTAGGTTCCGGTCTTACAAATTTGCGCTTGCTAATTATTCAAGCACCCCCAGACCTTTCCCGGGCCGCTCGTCCTTGTGTGTTTTTCTATGAATAGTAAGACCATGGGGAGAATGCAGAGGCGCACACAGCCCAAAGGTGGTTAATTTTGCGCTTGTATTTTGCAGTCTGGTGTTTTTTTCTACCGTGGCTTTACATTTCTTTTTGATCTTAACAACCGCTTACAATGTACTGTAAAATGTACCGTATAAATTGAAAATGGAGCCGTTATTTAATTTGAATTAACGTGTATCTATGTTGTAGTAGTGGTGGAATATCACAATTTGACTTGCATCTGTATTGATTTACAATGTATAGTGACGTTAAATGAAATAGAGCAAAGATGGCTGCCCCAGATTTTAACTTCAAAGCTCATTTTCATCCACTGTCCCAAGGGAAATATATAGGGTTTAAAGCAACAGAACTAACGGATAAATAGCACACTGAATCGCTGTGTTTTTTTTTTTTTTTTTCCATCCCTGTATAGAAACAAGACCTCTATAAAGTGTTGTTAACCCAGTGCAGACGTATGCACTTAAAACCAGCGTACCAGTCCAAACCGTTTATAAATGTAAAGTTGCATCTTGTGTTAAACGATTATGTAATTTGATCTATATTTCAGTGCCATATATAGTTTGTCCCAAAGAATGTAGCACATGCAATCAGTGCCAGCTTACGATCCATCTGAACCCAAGCCGAGCTCAAACCATTGCTATAAATTGAGCGTGCACACTCAGAAGATTAAGTATGTGTTCTTTCCTCATTTCACTTTCTTTCTTTTTCTTCCGTGGCGCATTTATCATTAAACTAGATTCACAGTTTACATTTAGTTCTTTTTAAACCCAAAGGAGTGGGTTTTCATACAGTAGTAGCTCAGTTGACAGTGGTTGGCGTCTGATCCGGAGGTCTGCAGCTCGAATCCCGCTCCAAACGTAAAAATCCTTGGTTGAGCGGTCAGATGCACTTACCCACAGGTTGGCGGTGCGGTTCCAGCTCCCTCAGGTGAACACTGTCATTGTGTCCTTGGGCAGAACACCCACTCGGCCCCCTGTGTCTGTGTACACTGGTGTGTGAATGTCGAAATTGGCGATAGAAATTGTTGGTCGACTAAAGACCTTCCCTATCGACCGATTAGTCAACTAAAAAGGGGGTGTGGCAAAAATATCAAAACTATGAAGTATCTCCATGTATCCAATCCAAACTGCACTCAAAAGAACAAAATTACACAGGAATTTATGCAAAAAACAACAGAAAAGTATTAGGAAACAGTGTTGGACTCCAAATCTTCAGCTAACTTACTCCATATTTTCTCTTCTTTGCTGTTTATTCAATATAAATCTTTAAATCTAAATAAAAATAATTAGTCGACCAATAAAAATGTTGGTTGACTAAGACCATCGACCGATTAATTCCGATTAATTGACTGAATGACTAAAGGATTACAGCTCTAGAATGTGTGTGAACAGGTGAGTGGTTCTATGATGTAAAGTGCCTTGAAGGTAGAAAATTGCTATATAAGTGTGATAACTTACAGGTTTTTAAAATTTATTTTTAAATGTATTTATTGTGACCATGATGATGAGCCAGATTCTTACTTTTAGTATTTTAATAAGTATGAAAAGTTTCATACACCTTTCACAGACATAGGTTACAAAGTGCAAAATGTACATTAGTAATAACAACACATTTAAACAGTGACAGAGTGAGGATTCTTGCTCAAAATGAATAGTTTTCATCAAACATTTGAATTAAGTTATTTTTAATTTTATATAATTTTATTTTATATTATTAAGTATAATTATTTCTTTTGAATTCTCACATGTAAGTACAGAGCAGTGGGTGGAGTTATGGGGCAACGATAAGGGAACCCTATTATAACATGACTAAAAGTTCATAAAAGTAAATTGTACATAATAATAATGTCATGTATGTGTTTTATTACTTTCCATGCAGCATTTTATTGACTGAATAAACCCACCTAGTTGGAGTGTGTCTTTCACATTATGCTTAAAATAAAAAGCTTCTATCAAACCCATTGTGGTTCCGAGATGGGCGCCCTGTCCAATCCTTTATCCAGGAAGATGGTGCTCAGGTGGTCCTCCGCTCTGTCCTATGCTCGATCAACCATGCGTCTTGTCTGAAGTGAGCCGGGCTTCAGGAAACAACCTCCAGGTTTTGACATCAAACCGGAGAATCAAGCCCCCTAATGGGCACCCCACTGCGGGCTAGAATTACCAAGAATAACCCCCGCCAGCAGGCTTACCGCGCTAAATGCAAAGGCCTCGGAGGATGAGACGGAGGCTGGGCAGCGCACAAAGATAGGTGAGATAGAACAAAGATTGCAATTGAGAGACAAAAGGTGACTTATCTCTGCGAATGGTTTGGCTTTATAGCTTTAAACTAACACCAGAGCGGCTCGATGTACAGTTAACATGTAAATAATTATACTTTTTGTGAATATTTATTGTTTTAGAGTAGCTAGTTACTGTTTTATTGTGTTGTTTATTTGTCATTATTATTTTATGTGCACTGGTAGAGCAATTGTAATTAGTTTAAATGTTTTTGTTTTCTTTCTTCCAAATTGAATGTGGAAATGAATTGTTTTAATCTTTTGAATCTATAACCAATTCAATATTTGTAGTTTCTCTGTATGTATCCCACCCCATTGCTATCAGGAGAAACTAATGTCAAGATTAATCAATAATTGTGATATTTTAGTGACAATATAGTTGTTAAAGTCAAATATAAAAAGGTGAATATTTTGGAAACTGAAATAAGTAGTGACTATTCAATCTATGCTCCAAAGCAAAAGCAAAAGTAAACCTAAATGTATTTTTCTTTTTTATCGTATTAAAATCTGGCTGTTTGTGTCATACAGTATAACTTTACTTCATTCAGAATGTTTGATTTTATGAAACCGTTCACAGAGGAATCACAGTTTATCAAGACAAAGGGAATGAAAACAGATAAAGAGTTTTCATTTGTGTGTTTTTGTTTGTTGAAAAATGACTCTGTTGAACCCAGAGTTAGGGCTGCTCGATTATGGCAAACATTATAATCACGATTATTTGGCTCATTATTGAAAACACAATTATGTCAAACAGTTACTTCTATATTGTTAAAGTTATTCTGTAAAGAAAGTTAATGTTATATTATTAATGTTTTAGAAAAGTGCCTTTCTCCAGGTTTTGAGGCAAAAGGAGTGCACTTATAACTTTGGACAGAACAACTTTGGATGATTACAACTTTTTTGTAATTGAATAGAGTAATAATTGAAATCACAATTATATATAATTGCACAGCCCTACCCAAAGTCACATGTTTCTTTTTTATACTTTATTGTTATTATTTTGTTAATATATTTTTTTTTTCATAATTACATGCAAGTAGATAGGAGTGAGAGGAGAAAATAAAATATTGTGACATCAATAGCAGTCAGTACATTTTTAGATTAGCTTAATCTTGCAGGTCAAATGCATCAAGACAACATTAAACACTCAGTTTTATAATTTGACACACACTGTTTTGGTTCTAAGCATCTAAACCACCTCTAAATATGAATCTCAATTTATTCTATTTGCTATTTACAGCATGTTCCTTTTTAGATTTCTACATCTATCAAACGCAATTACAGTTCAACGCAATAAAATGCCACACTGACACATGCGCCGCCTGGGAGACTGATGACGGATACACATCAACAAACTATTTTAGTAAAACACACACGTACACGCACGCCCAAAGAGAAAATCAGACTATGACCTACATATTGAGTATTACATCAAATCACACCGTAGATTTTACACAGATGGTGAAACAGCGCCGAAAGCAGAGGTGCCGCTTTTAACCAGCCACGTTCAAAAACAACACGCAAGACCTGCCTTCAGCGCCGTGCCGGCTGTCATGTCCGGGTGCTGTGTGTCTAAACGCGCGCCCGTATAGATAGGGGGAGCGGTAACGGCCCGGGACAGATAGCCGCCTTTATGCTTTCATTGTTGCGTGTGTGATTCGTGTGACAGACATGAAACGGGACACGGAGCCTCGGCGGAGAACAGGCAGCAGCGAGCGCCTGCAGCTAGCTTCGAGCGCACACACCCACAAGGCTAACGCGTACTCGCACCGCCGGAGAGAGAGGTGACACCAGTCAATCCGCACTCTGACAGGCCGGCACAGATAATGGTGGGCTTTGATTCCCAGCAATAACTCCTGCCAATCAAAATGAAAGGCATCTTGATTGCAGAGAACCACAGGAGCGCATGTATGTGGAAAAAGGGGAGCGCGCGGGTCATGAAAGCGCGCCGCGTTCTCGTTATTAGACTATGTAAATGTATTCAAAAGGTTGATAATGTCAGCTTTGATGTGAGGAATTAAAACAGATTCGTATGACATGGAAAGATGCTACTGGAGATTATGGATTCATGCTTTTAATATCCTGTCTGGGTTCACCCCTAAGCCTCCTTGTGTGCAGAGAACACTAGTAACGCTGACTTGTGACCCTTTATGTCTGGAGTGTTATTGCGTTATATTAATAGTGTTAAAGAAGATTGATTATGCTTTTTTCAGGCTCTAAATATAAAACTGTAACATAAGTAGATCAGCATTTTACATTGTGTTCACTGTTATATTCATCTAAAACGACTTACTTGATCTAAAATTGACTTCCTTTTCAAAGCAAGCAGCCTATTGTCATTTACATGTTTCTATCGTTGAAAAGTGAATACGTAACTTTTTAGAACTCTACGTGCATCACTCTGAGTCTTTATTTCTTAATGAATCACGTCTAAGTACAGAGATGTGGGTGGGGATAGGGGGTAGGTGAAAACAGGAACTTTCTGAAAACATGAGCTTCAGTTTCAACAATCATGAATCAATCAAAATACAACTTTGAGTGAGCCAATGATGAGGAAACATTTCAAATTCCATCGATTAATTGCAACTAATAATCGTTATCTGGACTGTGAAACATGATTAGCTGATAAATCGGTTTTATACTTGGACAAATAAATAATTATACTTCAAAAAGACATAGGAAACATGTACAATTAGTGTTTTTGATCAGGATGTTCTCAAGTGGTGTTACCTTAGCTTCATCTTGTAAAAATGTAAGTAAAAATCGAATATTTTCAAGCTTTTCATGCTTTAAACAACTCCAATAAATCAAAAGAATGATAGCTATAGATTAAATTAATCGTTAAAGGTTAAAACTTCATAATTGTGATTTTGCGTAACGCCACCTTTAATACAAAGCTTTGTGTCATATTGTCCTATTGTTTGGACATCGTTTGGTTGGGGACATATTTTGCCTACTGTAGATTTAAGGTTAATTTGACTTTTAATCAAGTGTAACTGATGCCGAGAATTCATTTGAATACCAAATGTTTGAGGTTTGACTTTGAGAGTGATGATTGTGGAGGCGATTTGGAGAAGAAGAGGGGAAGTTGAGCTGCCAGGAGGATAAGCTGAGGGAAATGTGTTCTTTGCATTTGACCCATTCTTCAGTACTGCAAGGGCAACTTGTTAGAGGAGTGAGCGGTTGCAGTACGGCGTTTGTGGATCTATATCTGGGTCTTGAGCTAGTCGATCAGGGCTACCTATGTTTTAGAAATATGATAGGAACTGAACCCCGCAGAGAAAGGCCAAGCCCATCCATGTAAGATAAGAGATAAGATAAGATAAGATAAGATAAGATAAGATAAGATAAGATAAGAGATCCTTTATTTGTCCCACAATGGGGAAATTCCACTGTTGCAACACACAGTTTAGAACAGGAATGAATGAAATAGGTGCATGCAATAAAAATAGGATAAATAAACATGGTAATAAAAATACAATATAAAGTATAAAGTGCACACTCTTATTTACAGTAGGTGGCTGTCTGGGAATAAATAGTAAAAATGGCAAATAAAGTAGCTTAAGTCTATTGTTATATACAGTAAGTGACTGTAGGGAGGTTAAAGTGTATTAATAGTAAGGTAAATTATATTGCACATGATTATAGAGGGTGAATGACACATGTTACAGTATTGCACATGATTATAGCGGGTGAATGACACGTGTTCAGGGCTAACAGTGTTGATTGTAAAGTCTGACAGCAGCAGGACCTTCTTCGTGCTGTAAGATAAGATAAGATACGATATCCCTAACTCTAAGCATAGCATGAGAATATAAACATGCAAGGTACATACGTAGAAGAACACCAGGAGATGTTTGGATGTTATAAAAATGTAATTAATAAAAGTCTGGACTCAAACTAACCATGAGAATTCAGTTAACTCTTAATTCAGAGACATTATAAATCCTAAGAAAATCAGAAAGTTACAGTCGTTAGTTTAAGTATTTATTTGCTAAACACAAAATTCCTGATCTTATTCTGAGTTTTTATTCCAGAAATGTAATAATAATAATACATTCTTTCTTTGCAAACCATTAAAAAAGCACCTCAAAACCCTTGGGAAATTCAGCACATTCCTCCCACTTGACACAATTCTCCAAATGCCAAGGTTCAAGATGTCTTCCAGAAGTAGATCAGACGAGTCAACAAAAACACACAACAATTTGCTTAAGACACTTGAAGGCCATTTGTTCTATTAAGCTGCTCTTTACCAACACAACCACCTGTTCAAAATGAAATATGCACACAAAGACGTCGCGTTTTGACTGGCTTCCTGCGTGGGCCTGAGCTTTCCCGCGCCTTTTTGCGTGCGCACTGTGCCAAGCCTGAAGACGCGATGGATTGAGAAGGGTGAGCGAGAGGCCAAGCAGAGGAGTCCTTCAGGTGGAATAAAAGCATGTGAGCAGCAGGAGAAAGGTCAGCTGTAAACTTGTATCAGAATAGTGGTGATCAGGCCGTGCCGTTGGATCTCGGAGGTATTGAGCAAGGCACGGTCTAATGGCTCTGATATATGGACTACAGGACTCCCCGAAGAGGTCAATACCAAAGCACTTTGTCTCTATGAGCAATGACCCTCTCCAGCTCCATTTAGAAGCTTTATATCTGCAGGAAATAGGCTGGAAAGGCCTCGGGCAGGGCACCCAAAGAAGGCTAATCCCAATGACGCCTTTTCAAATCACTTCTTCTACAGCGCAGTTATCATTAGTTAGAGGATTGCATATTTTTCACAGTTTTGTCAAGAGATTCAGGTGAGGTTAGATAAGGATTGTAAGAACTGATAAATAGTCGATATACATGTCATGTCATACATACAGTTTTTTAAAGGAAGCTTTACAAAAATGTGTCTTGCCATTTTCAAATTATATGGTGTATTCGTTAATTGTAAACAATTTATTTGTTGTTTAATATTTAAAGTTTAATGTTTTAAACTTTAATGTTAAGTTTAAGAGCAAAACAAATGTGTAAAATGTTAAGAGATGTTTAGTTATTACTGTTACTGTTTTTAATCAGGTAACATCAGGAAGAAAATTGCTAAATATTGTAAAGAATTACAATTATTAATATGTATTAGTGTTTTTAATATGTTGTTTTATTGAGGTCTGCTTTTACTCAAGAAAAAACTTCCAAAACAAGTTGACATTTTTGCAAACTTTTTCTGTGACTGTGATAGTAGTTTTTGTAGTTGTTGATGACTACTGGCATTTTGTACTCATTTATTGTAGCTGTATTGAAGACACTTTTACTTCTGTGTGAAGCAGTATGTTTACTTCACCTGTAAGTACTTTTTTACACATCAATAATGTGTTGCAAGAATCCCAGTGTAGCAGCCGTACACAATGTCCTTTCATCATTACTACAGACGCCTGTGATTCACCGTCATTGAGACAGTCATCCAGTCTTATCTGAAACTTTGTGGATCTATGGCGTGTTTGTCGATGGCTGTAACAGAGATAAAGCCGGGGAAAGTACTCTTCTGATGCAGTCCCATTTCTCTCAGAACACATGCAGCCCCATAATGGCCACCATCAGAGTCCCCTCCGCGGTGTATTGATTCGGGACTAACCTTTGCTGTGAAATATGAAAGCAGCCAAATAGTGTTTATGAATGCCTGCTGTAATTGGAATGAGCAGATGTTGCACCATTGTTCCGCTGTGTTCAATAAAAAGGCTTCTCAAGGTATTTTTCTTTTCCTCGCTGTCTTTTTACTTGGCTCTTTCTACTTTTTACAACTCCTTTGTCAAAGTGGTTTACCATATCGCCTTTTTGCAAGCACGTCTTGCCATCCTTGCCTGACCAGCCAATCCCTCCTTCATTCTGTTTGAAAGGTCTGGACTCCAACCGCAGCCGCAAATTTGTAGCACATGTCTCTCAATTGCTGAAGACATCTCCTCTGAATATCCTCATAACATGCAGAACAAAATATATACCTTCTCTTACCTTCGATGCACAGCGTTTAGTGCTTTGCTTGTTGATTCTGCCACGATGTTTGTTTGGATATGAACAGATATATGTTTTTTCTGATTGATTAATGCGCCTCTCAATCAGGATTGTGAAAGCGGGGGGTCTTGGCTGTTGGGTTTTCACTGTGGGGTCTGCATGTTCTCGTTGTGACTGGTTTGTGTTTTGAATTTGAATTTATTTATGGAAAGCCCCTTGAGATGCATCATCTCATTTTCAAGGGGGACCAAACACATGCAGCAGCAACATTATAACAAGGACAATAAAACACCTTACAACAAAAGACATAACATAACACACAAAATCAGACATTACAGGACAATTCTGCTGTTTTCAAGGTACTCGCTCTGTTAATAAGCGGCATAGTTAAATTCTCCATTGCTAGATTAAAATTCAAAACATGTCCACTGATCTTGAAATACTGTTCCATCTGCATTTGGAAGAATAGTTCAAACGCTGAAAACAAAAACGACAACAAAATCTATCTAATATCTAATTTATGTGAAAATCACTCAAAACACAGGCAGAGACAAAGCCTGTCTAAAACAATCAATCAAACGTTTTGTGTGTATTAAAAACATGGTAGGGTAGGACAGGTGTCAAAGGTAGTCGTCTGGACACTGTTTTAAGAAATCAATAGTTTGAGAAGGTTCCATATACTCTCCTCAAATTGGATCTGCCCAAAGGGGAGGGGTTATAACTGGAGCTTGTTCACTAATCTGAGTTTCACCATTCTTGGTCTTTAGGGCCTACTGTGATCTGAGCTTGAGCGGTCAAGTACCTCACTTGACTGATTTGATTTCTGCCAAAAGTGTTAAAAGGCAAGGTTAGTTTCAGTAATAACTCCTCCCCATTGGGAAAGTCCAATTCAAGACCAACTAACTAAAGGAAGGGAGATGTTGGAATATATTAAAGGACTTCGGGGAAAAGGAGGGAACCAGCAGATGGTTTTGAAGGATTTTTTTTAATACTTGTTTAATAGCTAGACTGGAAAATTCTCAAAGCATTCTCCAATACAGTAGGTGATGATTTTTATTTATAGACGTGGCATATATCTTTCTCGCTGGTTTGTACTAATAAACTCAAAGAAGATGACATTTACTTCTGATTGGCAATAATGTTTGAATGGAAGTCAAAACATCTTCATTTATTTCCTATCATGAGAGAATTCACAGAAAGAAAAAATGTATACATATATATGTTATAGAGGATGGGTGAAAAATATAATGTCAATATTCAGAGACAACATTATAGAAATCCATCAGAATGTGGTAAAACGTGTTTGTAAATGTCTTGGTGGGTATCATTGTTTACCCTTGTTTTTTGAGATTATATTGCAGGTTAGTGTTATTGTTATCTGCTCTTTTTGCCGTCTTAAGTTTTTCCTTGTAGACATTTAAATTTTTTATGAAGACGTAGTTGCCGAAACGTTGCCTCACCTGCAAATAACTCTCACCTTTTGCAAGCGAGACAGTGTGCGTGATTTTTCTTTCCCTTTAACATTGCATACGTCCAAAACAACAATTGCAATTATATCCATTTTTCGATATATATCTTCCACCCCCAGCCTTACGCTCTTAGAGTCTCACGAGAACGACCTCATAGTAAACTTTTGCTCTGTTCTGCGTTGTCTTCAGACTCTGTGCTGTGTGCCGAGGCCGCGCTGACCGTCTGAAGTGTAGCCCTGAGCCATGGAGGAGATGGACAGTAAACCGTACCAGCCGCTGTCGAAGGGGCGTCACGAGATGGAGATGTCCTACACCAGCTCGTCGGACGAGAGCGAGGACGGACGGGCGCACCACCGCTCCTACACGTCCCGCGAAACCCTGCCCGACTACACGCATGAGCTGCGCCTGACGCTGGGATCACACCGCGAGAGGCAGAGCAACTACAGCCAGCCCCAGCCAGGTGAGACGCCACGCACGCTCGGCTTAAGTTCAGGAAATATACGCGAGATGTACTGTACACGCTCCATCGCCTCGTGTCTGACGTGCCTGGATTCGCTCGGGTTTTGAAACGGTCTTCCTGTTTCCTGTCTGTCTTAAGTTGAAGTTTGTGTTGTTGACATACCGGGTGGCAGTCGGGCTTTTTGTTGAACTGTCTTTTTGTTCCACAGCTAACTCCCACTGTGCAACGATGTGCTTACGTAATGGTAAATACATAGCACTTTTTGATACATTTTACTGACGGCATTAGGGTTGCAATCAAAAACCATATACTAGAAACTTGTGGTGGGAGAAATTGACATCTGAATTTATTTATTCTTTTTATTGCATTTTCTCGATAACTATTTCCAGACAATATTTTCACAATCTATTTGTTTTATTATCATTGACAGTATACTCAATGTTCAAATCTGCCACACAATAATTCGATATATCACCCACCTTTACTAGATACTCATGTAAACTAGTATTGATGCTGAAGAAATTATAAGAATAGTTGAAAAAAAATGGACCTCTCCTGAATCGTTTTTGAATGGTCTTGGTCGATGTCAGAACCAGTTAAGACCACAGAAATGAAACTACTACTATTGTGCGTTGAAAATTACATTGTGCTAATATTCACCGTATTCTGGGAGCTGTCATGGGCGCCGCCATCTTGTTTGTTGTATTAGTTTACACAAGGCAGACGAGCTCAACAGAAAATAAGTTGTACACGGACTCGTCGATGTAATCCCTCATTCGTCCAGGCATGTTCCATCATAGAAAAGGTTTCAGGGGTTGTCATCTGGACGCTGTTTGAAGATCGAGATGTTTCAGCTTCTATCCAGAAGTCATTGTCAATGGACTGGATTGGGATGACAATGATTGGATTGGATGACACCCTCTGTAACCTTTTCTACGATTCTACATGGACTAAAAAGCCGTTTTCAAGCTGCCCAGGAAATCGTTGCGTTGCTGACTTGTTGTTGCACGTGTACATTAAACATTCATTCATTCATTTTCTACCGCTTATTCCCGTTAGGGGTCGCGGGTGACTGGAGCCTATCCCAGTGACTTTGGGCCTTAGGCGGGGTACACCCTGGACAGTGGCCAACTCGTCGCAGAGACACAGAGAGACAGACAAGGACAGACAACCATTCACTCTCACATTCATTCACTAGGGACAATTTAGAGTTGTCAATTAACCTACACAGTCATGTCTTTGGACGGTGGGAGGAGCCGGAGAACCCGGAGAGAACCCACGTTAACACGGGGAGGACATGCAGACTCCACCCAGAGAGATCGTGTGATGTTGGGGTGGTTCGGAATTCGAAACCACGATGTTGGGGTGGTCCGGGATTCGAACCCACGATCTCCTTATTGAGAGGCAGAAGCTCTAGCCGCTCTGCCACCGTGCACCTCTACATTTAAAAAAAAAAAAAAAAAAAAAAAAAAAAAATACATTAAACATTTTACACAAATCAATCTACTTTATATAATATTATGGCTTCAAGACTTTTCAACTCGTTCGCCATTAGCTTTAATAGAGTTCTTGTCAAACGGAAGTGCGTTTACAACTGAAGTGCGTATCTGTGTCAAAAAGAGGCAAAAGTGGGCGGGGGCGGAATAAGGTGAATAAAAAGAGAGTTTAAGTCTCAAAAATGGTATCAAGACTTTTCCTTAGTATCGAAATCAAGTATGAGCTAATCTGCCCATTGTCCCATGAACTGATTATACTGTATACCTGTGTTCATTGTAGGGCTGCACGATTTGGGAAAAAAATATCTTATGGCGATTGCGATAATAAGATTTTAAAATACTGACATAGCCATTAATCTATGAATTGATAAACCAATAAAAGAAGAACATGTTTTGTTTTGTTGTTTTTAGATGAAATGTTGGCGCCTCAAAAATTGCTGCCTTTGTGATTTGCTAATCGCGTTCATTAAAATAGCTATTTTGATTCGATTGCAATTAATCTTACAGCCCAAGTTCATTAGCTTATAGGAGTAACACATGCCAATTGATCAGTACAAGACGTACAATCATAACAGGCAATGATAAGATACATGTTCTACAGCATAATGTGTCTTGATAACTTTCTTCGACTGTTGTTCATTTACACCTTAAATAACTACTTACTGAGCTGACCTTAAACGCTGAAGGCACAATGCTTTATAAAACAAATTAACTATATATACCCAGCGTGTTTGAACTATTTGTGCACATGGCTCTAGAACACCTATTTGTCCTAGTTTTGCTTCATAACTCCCACACACACACACATTCACGCGGACACAGAGGTTAATTAATCTGCCGCAGCACAAGTGGATACAGACATAAAGAGATATCCACACACGCTCGGCTCGCACACTCGGCCCAGGTCTTTAAAAGGGCCTATGTGAATTACCTATTACAGCCCACAATGAGCCAGAAGGACAGTCGGAGGCAGCCAATTACCTCTTCTCCACGGAGGTGATATTTCTCTCCCACAGCTAAACTAGGTCAACCCCGAACCTCTCCGGCTTCACCTGCTGAGTAACACCGCCTTCCATTACACGCACGCGCGCACACACCGACTGTAACAGGTAGACGCGCGTTGACAAAGACACGCCGAAAAAGTCCTTCCCCGGCGGTGACAGGGGGAGGAATGGGCCGGAGCGTGCGCTGATGGATGGCCTTTATGCAGGTCATGTATGGTGTTAAGAGAGAAGCTCCACCTCATCACAAGTGCACCGCAGCCAAGAGTTCACTGTGATCAATAGATAGTCGCTCGCCTCCTCCAGCCTCGCTCCGTCTCGCTCGCTTTTTCGCTCTCTTTTCGGTCCCTCTGTCTTTCTCTCTCGGTCTTTCATTCACTTATCCTTCTGTCTCTCTCTCCCAGCCTCTCCCCCTTTCTCACACAAGCCTTTATCTCTCCACATCTCGCACTCTTTCTCTCTCTCTATCTCTCTCATACAATACCCTCCTCTCTCACTTAGCTCTACCTCTCCACCTTTCTCCTTTTCTCTTATTGTAGACCTTCTTGCTTGCTCTATCTATCTATCTATCTATCTATCTATCTATCTATCTATCTATCTATCTATCTATCTATCTATCTATCTATCTATCTATCTATCTATCTATCTATCTATCTATCTATCTATCTATCTATCTATCTATCTATCTATCTATCTATCTATCTATCTATCTATCTATCTATCTATCTATCTATCTATCTATCTATCTATCTATCTATCTATCTATCTATCTATCTATCTCTGTTCTGGTCTATCTGTCTCTCTCTCTGTCTGTCTGTCTGTCTTTCACTCACTCACTTATCCATCCTTTCTCCCTAAGTCCCCATGTCCCTCTCTTTTTACCTCTCTCATCTTAGACTTTCTCTCTTGCTCTATCTTGTCTCTTTTCTCTTTATTGTTTCTCTTTTTCCCTCTCTTTATTTCTTTTACATTCTCCCTGTCTCTCTCACTTATGCCCACCGTCTCACCCTCAATGTTTCTCTCTTTTCTCTTTCCCTCCTGTTCTTCTTTTTCTCAACCTCTCGCATGTATTTCCCTCTCTTTATCTCTTTTACGTTCTCTCTTTATCCATCTTTTTTCTTTGTCTTTCTTTGTCTCTCTCACACATCCCCACTGTCTCGCCCTCAATCTTTCTATCTTACCCTCCTGTTCTTTTTCTTAACCAATGTCGCCCCCTCTCCTCCTCTCTCTCTCATAGACTCTCTTTTCCTCTCTCTCTCTCTCTGTCTGTCTTTCATCCACTTATCCATCCTTTCTCCCTTAGTCTAGTCTTAGTTTCTCCCTCTTTCTCTCAGTCTCTGTCTCTCATCCCCTCTCTTTATCCCCCTAACTCTACCCCCCCTTCTCTCTCTCTTTGCCAGGTCCGATGTGCCATGCTAACAAGCAGCATTAGCCATTCGGAACAGTTACAACTCCTGACAAGCCGACGCACTCCGGGGAATTCAGGGTTTGAATACCACCTGCAATGGATTTTGGCGTGTTAAATTCACCACGCACCAGAGCTAGCCTTCTCTGGCTATTACTCATTGTGAGGTTTTTGAAATGTCCTTCTTGGGAAAAATGTGGCATCAAACATGATCTTTTGTCCAATAGTTAGTCATATTTGTTGTATCCCGCTTTTGCAACGTTTTTTGCGGCCCTTCACCTAACGAAATATTTTGCCAAAAGTATGAAAAGCCTTTCTCAGAATCCTCTTCCATCTTGTTGAATTTGATGGATTTTACACATTTCATTTCATATTTTATTATTGTTTGACGCTTACTGGAATGCTTTTGGTTTGGCTTTTTACACCATTTGAAAATACAACTTATTTGATACAAAATTGTGTGCATCCAAGGGTTTATTTGAGGACTTTTCCCCAATCAATCAGAATCAGAATCAGAAAGCGGTTTATTGCCATTGTCAGTGAAATTAACAAACGTAGGAACTTGCTTCGGCATAGGTGCAACATAAAGCAATGGATAAAATATAAAAAATATATAAAAAGGCATGCATAAAATTAAGAATAAAATAGACTAAGATAGACTAACACTATATACAGAATGACAAAAGACAATAGTTTAATTGCTATGGCAACGGTGCTAAATTATCATCACTCTGAAACCTGTGGACAGGCAACGATGTCATGATGATTTCGCAGACGAAAACCGCAAAAAGTTGAGTGCATTTTCAGGATTTTAATTTCACATATTTTTATATTTTTAGTTGTAGAAAAGTGGTAGAAGTAATTGCGTTGTCAAAAAATATGAGGTGCTAATTGATACAAAGAAAATAATTCTCTCTCATTAAAAAAGGGATTAAAAATAAAAAATAATCTTATAAATTGGACCCTTCTATAATGCGGTCTTGATTTTTTAATATAAGACCACACACTATTAAATAAACTACAGTATTTTCCGCACTATAAGGCACACCTAAAAGCTTTCAATTTTCTCAAAAAACTGACAGTGCGCCTTATAATCCGGTACGCTTTATATATGGATCAATACTGAGCCGCAACTACGCAACCACAGCCACTACTGTAGCTTCTATTCTATGCGCCTTATAATGCGGTGCGCCTTATATATGAACAAAGTTTTCAAATAGGCCATTCATTGAAGGTGCGCCTTATAATCCGGTGCGCCTCATAGTGCGGAAAATACGGGTATATATTTTTTCCCCCCTTAAAATGACACTAATCACATATATTGTTTTTAAATCAGCGTTATGGTATAAACATTTGTATTGAATATCAAGTACTATCTGTCCACAGTTTGGACATTTTCTTATACTGACAAATAGAAGTTGTAAAAGTGGTCGTAGTAGAGTTGTTGCAGTAGCCCTTCTGTTTGGAATACTAAAGTAGTCTTATAGTAACAGTACTTTTACTTCAGTTCAGATAGAGACTTCTTAGTATACGAGTAAATCTTTTGTGTTCCAATAACAAACCCTCCCCCCCGCCTCGCCCGTCATATGGAGAGGAGCAGCAGACCCCCAGAGCAGCTTTGGAAATGTCAATGGCAGCTTGTACTGAGAAGCACATCTGTTCGTCTTTGGGCACAGGAGTTATATATAGTGTACCCTACCTAAGTAACCAACTGTTAAGGGGGGACATCGCCTCCAGTCAGGTTTTTAATGGATTACAGTGTTCTTGACAAAGATCGGCCGAATCATTTCTCATCCAACTCCCCACATACTTTATGACATTATCTTCTTATCTTCCCATAAAACTACCTTTTTACTTCAAATCCCATTTCTAATTAGAGCGAAAAGTGAACTTATAATGTGCGCCAGTGTACATTGTTGTGCATTTTTACGCCCATAGGTTGCAGGTGGCTTAAATCTTTCCCACCAGCTGCAAACATTAGTGAGACAGATACAGATCCTCTAAAATATTATTTCAGCACTTAGTGAGCGATACTGTAGATGTAACTACTCTGCAGTTAGGTTTAAAGCTTTCTATTACGCCCTGACAGTGTTTGGTATTAAGTTACATTTAAAATTGTGTTTAAACTGTACATTTATTATTAAGACATAATGTTTTTTGGTTTGTTTTTTTGTTTCATACTGTATTACCTATTTACCAAGCTCGTTTTACTTCTCAAGTAATATTATTTGAAGAATCTGTTGTCTTGCTAACACACTCACTATTCCCACTAGGAGTAAATCCATAAGTGAGCGCAACTTAAAATAGCAACATTTTCACAGTATTTACTTTATCCCTCCCCACTTGTTTTTACTTTACTTTTCGATGTAATCCCTCATTTGTCCAGGTGTGTTTCGTAGAAAAGGTTTCAGGGGTTGTCATCCGGACGCTGTTTGAAGATCGTGACGTTTCGACTTTCGACTTTTCTTTTTTTATTAAATAGAACAAAACAGAGAACACAAACAAAGCAAATATACAAACATAGGTAGCAACAGACATCTAAACATGGTCCTAAACATGTCTCATTTAGTCCAAAGTCTTTTAAATGTGTCCATTTTCAAATTGAGTGCCAAAGTAGTTCAGTGTTTATTTATTTTTTTAATGTAAATAGTTTGTGTCATCCTTTTTGTCTTCTTTGTGATGGGCTTCTTCCACTTTTACTTCAGAGTGCCACAGATCGGCTCCTCCATTGTTTTGGATTTTCTGGTTAAGGCGAAAACTCTCTTCATTTAAATGGAAGACTAGACAAATCTTGTCGTTAAACTGAAATATTAATTAGGTTGATATGTGGGAAATGTTCTGTGTTCATGTGCACCAATAAGTCAACACTGCGTTCGCGACTGGAAAATAACTTTCTAGTCTGAGTAGAACGTATTTGCTGTTGAGTAACTCTATGCAAAATGATACAAAGGGAAGGAGTGGCACAATTAATGGCGGCGTCTGTTGCAACTTCTGGAATAAGATGTACTTTTAATCCCGTCAATCAATGATAAGATGCTTTATTTCCAGCTTTCTACTCATCTCTGCACCCGATAATAGTTGCAGGTCCATTCTCTAGTTGCAGGAAGCTAACGATTTGGGAAAAACATCGAATTTCGTATTGGGATTGTGAATAGTTTTACGATTTATGTTTTAATAATGACATTCTGTTCAAAGTTCACATTTCAAAAACGTCCAGGAGAACTGACTAAAAGCCTGAAGTAGAACTATGAATTGACATACAAGAATGACACGTTTGCACTGATCTAACCTACAGATTTAGCAGTTTTTATGCAGAACAAGACAGGATATTTTGTTACATCAAATTGCGATTTCGATTCGATTGCCCTACTAACCACTCTTCCACCTTGCGTAATACTCGCATCATATTTATATCAACTTGCATATTTAAACAGCGCACTTTATAGCGTTTAGGATTGCATGTGATCCATCATTGTGTACAAAAACCCCAGTACAAAAGACTGTATCTGAATTATTCAAACGGTATAATGCATGGATAATGACTTTGAGCATATGGGTAAACACAAATTGTGAAACAAAAACGAAAATAAGACTGAGAAAAACAAAACACTGCTGCGTGCATAGTTTGAATTATGCAATAATTATAGGAGAGTTAAATCAAAGAATATGACGCTAGTTTTATGCAAATATTGCCATTACATTACTTTAAGGGCGCTATTTATTTTCTTAGCGCTGCATCCTGGTGTGAAGAGTGATATTCAAAGCACTACTGTCCTTACATAACAAAGAGTTTGTTTACTATATAGCAAGTACATTAGACGGTATGCACGTTTGAATTATTCAGATGATGATAAATGAGTAATGGCTTTGAACATATGGGTATACATAATTTCAGAGGTGAAGCGCAACCGAAAATAACTTTAGCAGGAGAGCTATGCCATAGCACTGTATTTATGAACCAGGGATACCATCTACATAACATTAGGTATAGGATTGTGGGCATTTTATTTTGCACGTCATATAAATGCATGCATAAAAAAAAATAGACATTACATTCTTGACACTGGCAGGAGAATAAAACAAATTAGCCAAACTGAGACAACTGTATAGGGTACAATAGAAAGTAAATTTATTAATATTGGCTTTATTGAGAATATAATAATACGGCACATAATTTACATATGCCTTTTTATACACTCGAAAATGATTTAAAGTGGATATATAATGTATTTATTTATTTATAGATTAATATCTTTACATTGAAAACACACTTTACAAACTATATTTCCCTTACTGATGTGGGAATGAGCAATGACAAAATGCATAAATGAAGCCCATAGGCAACGTGAATGGTATACTAACAGAGCCATGTCTTTGTTGTGAACACAACTGAACCACAGAACAAGTCCAGTGATGGTTTGCAGACTTTAAAAATGCGCAAGAAAAGTCTGGAATTTTACTTCTGATACAACTATCCAGGGAAAATTAAAACTATGTGATTTGTGAGTGCTCAGAGAAGATGACCTTGTAAACAGGATGAATGAAACAAGTCTTAAAGAAGCTAATTCAAACTGCAGGCATGTTTTTTTTTTTTTTTTTTTTTTGCTGTTGACCAGATGCACTGAAGTCGAGTCGGTAAAGTACACCAATAGCTGTGGATGCGGAATGAGGGAAATGATACAGATTGCATTTATATAAATTGCTTGAGAAATGATTGCTTCAGACGCAAAAGGGACGGGTAATTGACCAAAACTAGCTGACAGCTGACAGGTGTAAAGAACAAAATAGAAAATGCAATGCAGTATTCTTAATTTACTTAACGCTTTCCCTCCATAACCGCCCACAACCGAAAGGTGATCGTAATAGTACACCAGATCTGTGTGGCGCACGTGTTGTTTCCCAATGTACTTTCACAGCAGTTGAACATAATTGCAGGGAAATGAGTTGCTATTCACAAACTTCCTTCCATAATTGACTTGCCATTTGTTTCAGCAACTAAATGTTTTATACGAGTTGTTGGTGTTCGTCGAGGAGCCAGGATGGCGGTTGTTGCTTGGAAATGGCCTATTTGTCTTGAATTGGCCTCTTGAAGCCAATTTGAGCTAAGCAGTGGTGGGTGGTGGCGACCAATCTTGCGGCACTTCATTTCGCGTTGAACAGTGTGTGAGGCGCAGCGTGTCTTGACCTCATCAGAAGAGAACAGCAGGACACCGGGCTGGTCAAGACACTGGTCAAACACGAGTCCGGCCACTACAGAAACCACCAGGTTCAATATAGAGGGGACTTGACCCAACACACTTATGAACTGTGCCAAGTGAGAGGCCAGGCTGCTACTGGAGTTTAGCGGCCGACAATATACGTTCAGACAATTCGTTCGTGGAGTCCCATTCCTTTTTACCATAGACTGCAATAGATGTCAAATATTATGAGTTTGAAGGCACAGCGGAAGTAAACTAGCCTTGTTTACTTTACGTCATGTGAAGCACTTTGGGCACCACTTGTTGATGTAAATGTGCTAATGTCAATAACATGAGTAGATTGAACAAAAATATGTATATATTCAATTGTTAAAATATGTCAACAACACTTTATCTATTGCACTGCTAGTTTTGCACTGTTTTGTCTATTCTGAAGAGTTCAATGACAAAAACGGATAAATCCGTTTTGAAAAACTGTCGAAAAGTATTTTAATTTTTGTCACGATCATCTACATATTTAACTGATTGAAATAATGTGTATTGTATTTTGTCAAGAAGGGGTGGAATAAAAATTTGATAGTGCTAAAAAACATTATGCTTTTGAAAATATGATTATACAAAGACTTGACTGCAAGCCTTCGATGACTTTTTAAAGTGACACTTATCTGTTTTTGCAAATGAACTCTTGGTTTTGCTCCCATTTTTCAGGAGCTGAACTCAAAGATATGAAACTTCCACATACACAATAGACCCATATCTCACAAAAGTGTCAAAATCTATCATAATGAGCAATGAATTGTTAATATTAAAAATCCATCCCACCTCACAAATGTAGCATATCAAGATGCTGATAAGAAAACCAGTCTATATCTGCTGTGACCACCAAAATGGCCGCCCAAGTTGCTGGATATTGGCAGGAACTGGAACACGCCGATCCAGAGCATCCCTAACATGCTCAATGGGTGACATGTCCGGGGAGTGCGCAGGCCACGCAAGAACTGGGATGTTTTCAGCTTTTAGGAATCGTGTACAGATCCTTGCAACATGGGGCTGCAACATGGGGCTGCAACATGAGAGGATGTTTGTAGATGAATGGACATGTCACTCATTGAGCATGTTTGGGATTCTCTGGGTCGGCGTTTACGACAGCATCTTCCAGTTCCTGCCAAAATCCTGCAACTTTGGCCTTTTTGAATCACCATTTCACCCAGTAAAAACAACAAACTCAAATCGTGCTTACCTAGAAGTTGAACCACTTTACTGTGCAACCCCTTGTGCTTATTATTTCCATAGTTTGAATTAATTTGAATGAACAAGCTGTTCTAAGAAAACTACAGTGTATGATTTGCAGGAAAGACATTTTGTCCAGGCACCTTTAGTGTTAGTTGTAAAATATCCACAGTCCCATTTACATAAAGAGATTGAATTCACTTTTTGAAATAATGTTTATAAATAATTAATACTGGCTGTGAAAATTGTTTAAAAAGGTCGGGAGTTAATTTGCATGAAATGGACTGAAAATTGTTGATTTGAGAGCTGGCACATATTTACTCAGCATGGCACTGATTTAGTAAACGATTGCTCAGCCAAATACAATGTATAATTCAATTTGAAAGTTTTAAAAGTCACACATTGAATAGTATTAATACAATTTATTACAATTACAATACATAGTTTATAGAGATATCCACTGCCTCATTTGCAAGCTGCAATTGAGAGCTTGTTTTCCAAAGATATATGTATTTGATGTAAGGAAAATTGTCAATTGTGAGGAAAAAACAAACTAACAAACAAACAGCATGAAGCAAAGACTGCTTTGGTTGGTGTACTTAAAATGTGGTCTTTTTTGTTAATTATTTGTCCACTAAATTGATTTTTTTTTTCTTTTAGACATAAAGGTGCAATATATAATGAGAAATGTATAACACAGTAAATGTTGTTTTGAAGATGTGCAAAAATGTAATATAGTAGTCTTTAATACAAAGTATTTTAAGAAGACTGCAAAAATAACTAGTTGAAAATCGAAAGTGTAATCTTTAAATAAGGGTGATTGTTCTTTTTTGGTTAATGTTACTGTCCATGGTCTTTTTTAAAAACCCTTTTTTAACCTTCAACCAAGGCATTTACAGACACGTTTTAGCACATTTTCGATGAATTTCCGTAATATTGTGTGAATAGTGAGGTCAGTATAATCTAAAAGGATGTCAAGATGTTCATTTTTGTCAATATTGCTCACCCCAATGTGAAAAGCAATGAAAAGAAAATTAAAATTTGATGAGAAATATAGGACAAATCGTGCCTTCAGCTAATTTACTGGCTTTTAATCTATTGCCCTTCTACCCAGATTCCAAGGACTAACAGTTATAATAACTCTGCAATTTAACATCCAAACTTGCTTTTGTCTCAGCTTGATAATGTTCTTTGCACTTGATGAACTAAATGAGAAATCCAGATGAACAAACCGAACTGGAAAGAACAAGCAATTTTCTCTGTAACTTTCGCGATTTACCACCTTGACAATGAACAAAAACACATCAAAGTAAGATGCATGAGAGTCTATACGTGCGTCCTGAATGCACATGAAACTAGCTATTGATCAGTGGCCATAACAACTTGTGCATTCCTTGATTTCTATAGGAGCCTCGCACTGTAGTTATGTGATTCCAGTCTGTATAGATTCCAACATACACTTGAAATTCCATGTTACTTTCCTGCTTGCATGTTCTGCCCTGCGATGGTACAGTATGTGCGAGAAAATTTACTCAACTGTCTCTACAGGAAAAAAGTGCCAGGCTCAATTGAATAGAATTGAATTGAAGTGTAACCAGAAGACTAACACAGTATATCAGATGTTCTCAGATAGCAGGATTGGAGGGCCCGCTAATACCTGAAAGCACAGCAGCCGCAATTTTTCCCTCAGCCTAAGTCAATATTAATAAGGTTTGATCTTTATCTGATCTCTTCACCCCACCAAGGAGAATATAGATGAGATCAGCGCACTGTTTGAGCAGCCGTTCAATACATCTCGGGCTCAATAACACGCGTCAGGCCCGTCGGAGGAGGATATAAGGCCGTGGCAAATGGTTAAAGAAAAATCAAGCCTGGCATTTTCATTTGGATGCTCCTTCTGCCAAATCTTTTAATAAACGCTAGCTCAAATATCCAGCCGGCTCCTGACATAATTTGGGAGATTTGGAGTGTTTGGTTTGGTCTCACAAACACCTGGTCAGCTTAAGAACTAGAGCAAATAAAAACACATGTCGGTGTTAAGAGATTTGGGAGTCTTATTTCAGCATCCCTTTTTTTCTCTCTCTGTTTTCACGCCGAATTTCTTAGTCACAGTCTTCCGCTTCTACAAGGGTATCGAAGCAACTTTGGATCTTAAAGCGTACACTCCAGGACAGTGGTCAGCAGCGAGATGACCCTTGACTCAGACTGAGTTATTGAAGGCAGTGACTCATGACTCGACTTGAGGTTCAGTCAAAAGGACTCTTGGACCTACTTGTCATTTCTAACCTCTGTACAGCTGCCTTTATAAAGAATATTTTTAAGGATGGATTTATGTCCAAAGTGAGCTTAAACCCCTGGAAGCTCACAGGAGGGACGACTGAATGACTACACATAAGAAAACTCCTTGGGCTGGACTTGGGACTTGTTTTTTTATGATAATGACTTGACTTGGACTTGAACTTTAGTTGAATTACTTGGACATATATAGACTCGGACTTGCACTGGGAGACGTAAGGACTTGACTTGGATCTTACTCAGACTTGAACTTGAACTCAGACTCTGACAATGAGGACTTGAGCTTGACTCAGACTCGGAAATTGTGCCTTAGTGGCCAGTTAAACTCCTGAATACATTGATTTAAAAAGGTCAAGTCACAAATTGAACTGTCTCTGGTATCAAACAGCCCTAGAGTGAACCCATTAAACTTTTGTTTTTACTCAAAGGACAGTGTATAAAATGGTTTAAAAATAATCTGTGTTTTGTTGATATGTATGAATAATTGATTGAACAATGAATAAATAAATGTATGCAGTGTTTGAAGCAGAGAAAGCCTATCTGTAACCTTGATTTTCTTTTCTCTCAAGTCTTTCCATTTGCACATATTTTGAATCAGTGTACCAAAGTAGAACTAAGCTTGATGTAAACTCATGGCTAAATTCTCGGGTGGATAGTTTTTGTTCTGGTTTAAAACTGGCTTCATCTGATCAAAATCCAAATATCCTGATTCAAATACTCGCAGAAAAATGTAGTTTTTATTGTAGACGCTCCAAGTCTTTGTTTCATGGAAACTCAAACAAACAGAAGGTGTTTTGAACCAGTGAACAAAGCTCTATCTAATCTCCCTCATTACTGATTTGGGTCTCCGTCTGTGTCCCTGTGTGTTCAGACTTAGACTTCTGTAAGAGCGGCCCCATGCGCAGCCCTGACTTCCACCTGCACCAGGCCCAGCAGCAGCAGCAGCAGGAGGAGGAGGAGGAGGCCCTGTGCTCCGGCCCGGCTGCTCACGTGGGCCGCGGCGGGGGCAGGAGCTACTCCCTGGGTGTGGGCTCGGACGTGGACACGGAGCCCGAGGTGGAGCCGTCCCCCGGTCTGCAGCACATGTGGATGAGAGGCCTGAAGTCCGAACAGAGCTCCTGCCTCACCAGCCGCGCCAACTCTGCCCTGTCCCTCACCGACACTGAGCATGACCGCAAGAGCGAGCCCGACAATGGTGAGTGCAGCTCAGAATAGAGGTGGGGGATGCATCAAAGCACTTATCATATCGCAATTCTTGATTTGTCTGTAATTCAAATGATTGAAAATTACCTGAAAAAGAGATGATTAAAAATAAAATAATAGAAAACAGAAACGCGTAGTGTAATCAAACAAAGGTAAATTGATATTTCTGTGGTTAATCAGAATCTGAATCAGAAAAGCTTTATTGTTATTGTCGGTGAGCAAAATTCACTGACCTGGAGTCTCATTTCTAACACCTCTTATTAAAAGTGTACGTATGGACAAAACACAAACACAAAACTTCCTCTAAGTGTTTAATTTCTCGTCTCTCTGTCCTCGGATTGTCTTCTTCCTCATCGAAAAAGACCTGATTTTACGGACCGTACTCTTCATTTCTTTGTAAATTTGTTGATCACAAACTTAACATGGAAAGCCATGTATGTAACATTTTTGTACGTACGCACGCTTTATATAGTAAATGAGACCCCAGGAATGTGCTTTGGCATTAGTTATAATAAAAACAGTAAAAGAAACACATTTTAGCACATTTCTGGTGTATTGTGAAAATATCATGTGAATATCGTTATCAAGATAATCCAAAAAACATCAAGTTATTCATTTTGGTCAAAATCACCCACCTCTGCCTCTGAACTTAACTTCAATACTGTTTTGTCCCATAATGCATGTCACTGTGAGAAACAAAGAGAAAATGACTTTGGCTCTTGATATTTTGCATATTTTTGGTGGTTTTCAATGCTCTCTTGTTTAAACTGTCGTAAATGTGTGTCCGTATCAACAAGCGCCATTATTCGTTCAATAAACAGGCTACAAGTTGTGTTCATGGTCAAAACTTTGAGCCATGGATAGAGTAAAAAAAAAGAAGTTGAACATGATTGTAAGGTTAGGATTTAACCGTCTCTTTCTTGTGGCTCAATTTTGTGTCTGCAATCTCACCTAGAATGGTACAACACGGGGTTCAGTGAAAGCCGAGTACTCAAAGTGAGAGCAAACTGTAAACACAAAAGGAACAAACTCCACTCAGAACGGTCCCACACAGTCTGACTAATTGTACGTACTTGTTGTGAGGCAGGAGTGCTAAACACAGTGCCGTGGGACTTGACCTTCTCAGCTCCTGCATTATTTAAAACATCGGGTCACAGTCATTGTTTGTTCTATATATAATGGTTTGCTTTGCCTGTCTACACCTCAGGCTTTTAAATATCTCCACTTTGAAAGGCAAATTCAACTGTTTGCATAGGAACAAGAAGAAACCCAGACCTTCAGGGTTCTAAAAAGATCTCTGCTTGTGTAAGCAGTGCCCTATAGTTCAAACAAATCTTATGAAAACAAATCAGCAATATAAAGAAATGCGACTAAGTTAACTTTTAATAAACATTTTGTGTGTTTTGAATTAAGGCTGGGGTTGCTTCATGTTTTTATGGGTTTCCGGGAATAAATAATTGAAACTGTTGCCATGCTGTATCAAGTAACCATAAAAAATTGAAATACATATTGAAAACTCCTCAAAATGGCGCTTTAACAGGAAACTGAAACCCATGAATAGACGAGTCGTAACCACTTCAGCGATAAGTCAATGTATATTTTTATTATTTCCTGTTTCCTGTGTTTTAATACATTTCTCAGCATATTATATTCTTAAGAGAAGAAATCCAAACCATTAAATACCAAGAAAAAACATGACATTCAAACTCCGTGAGGCTTAAGTTTCAGCCAAAGGCAATTTGTACTTTTTTTTTTAAATATTGTTGTCCCTGTCTTTAAAGGATCTTTGAAGATCAAGTAAAGACACATACTGCTGTCTAAGTTTGTGAAGTGAGCTTAAACTGAAGGTGAAACAGAGGTTAAATTAAGAAAATGCCTTTATAAGATGATTGTTATAACTTTTTGGATGTTTGCAAACAATATAACCATGAACCAGAGGCTGAATAAGGCATCAGTACATTTTCTATAGAAGAATTAGCGTTAGCCACCAGCAAGAAAATTGTTACAAATAATCAAGATTTTGACATAAATGCAAAAGACTAAATAAGTTTGAATATTTTGGGCGAGTATAAATTGCAAATACAAGCTTGATCCATCAATTACAAATATCAAATTTAAATTCTTGTAAGTTTTTCCAATGGAGGGTCTAAAACTTGCTTGTTTTCATGGAAATGTTATGACTTTGCTCGGAACGTATGTATCTCCATGGAGACAAGCAGGTGACACCATCAGGCTAAGTTACAGGTCAGATCCATGGAGAAACTAACTCCCTCAAAGTACGAAACCATATTTAAAGCATTACATAAACATCTGCAATTGGAAAAATACAATATAGATAAGGTAAACTATACACTCTGGAACATTTAAAGCAATAATACATGTTTTAAGCATTAGATAAGCATTTGCAATTGGATAAAAACAATAAAGATACATTCAATTAAATACCCTGAGACCTTTAAAGCAATAACACATAAAAAACATATGTAATTGTATAAATGCAATAAAGAAGATTAGTTCAATGACATACTCTGGAGCCTTTAAAGCAATAGCACATGTTTTAAGCAATAAATACACATCTGTAAATGGATAAATACAATAAAGATTAGTTCAGTGGCTTTTAAGCTATAACATTTCCAACCCAAGCCAAAATAAAAGTTTCATATTGAACCTTTAAGTTAAACCTGCAAACTTCCAAAAGCAATACAACCCACAAAACGGCATACCAATGATCGCGAAAAAATGCTACTCTTGTTTCCAGACTGCAGGTGCAACGCTTTTTATCCATTGAAATATTTTGGTTTTATGACTCCAAGGAATAAGAATAGTACTGGTCGAGATTTGCTTACTGTAGTGGGTTGTACTCGTAGTAGACAAGCTCCTCTGTGGGTGAGACTGAAGCCTGGAAGGAAGAGAAAGTTTGCCAGGCGGGGGTGCAGATAGTGGGCCGACCCGGAGAGAGAGCAGCTTGGGATGGTGCCAGCTTTCTGTCTTGCACCGCTGGGCTTGGCTAGGCTCCCTGCAGATGGAGAGTTAGTTAGAGGTGCACATAAACAAAGGCAGCGCTCTCCAGCCCATCCCCAAGGGCACTGTCTGTTTGTGCGGCGGAAAGAAAGAAAGCAGGAAAAAAAAATATTGGGGGGAGAAAAATAATAATAAAACAAGGTGGAACATATTCAGCGGCGAAGACAAAGTGGCCGCGATGCAGGGGAAAGGCAGAAGAGGGGAGATTTACGCCGAAAAAATCCAATGCAAATGAGAGAAGGGATGATAATGTAATGGTGTAATTAGAGTGAAATGAAAGGGAAAGTGCAGCAGAGAGGAAACAGTGATACAGGTCTGCAGGAAGACAAAGATGGAGGATGGAGAAGAAAGGTGCAGACTAGTGTTTTATCATTGTTTCTTATGTGGCTGTGAATCCCCTATGGCTGGGACGACAACTTTTGCTGAAAAATAGAAAATAGGAATTTGGAAATTCTGCGGACGGCTCCTAAGGTTATGTTTATGCAAGTGTTTTATTCTATTTTAGCGAGATACGCCACGAGCAGTTGTTAGGGAAGTTTTGAGGGACATTTTTTAGGAATATTTGAGTTTTAAGTTTTCCTAAAGTTGCATTTCTGTGTAATTCCTCATTCGTCCAGGAGTGGTCCACTGGGGAAAAGGGTTCAAAGGTAGTCATTGGGACACAGTTTTAGAAATCCAGTCCAATTTTATTTGTAGAGCACTTTAAAAACAACAACGTCAACCAAAGTGCACACAATTTACACAAATTAACACGACAAAGTCAAAGCAAAACAACAAAATAAACACACATTTAAAAACTAACGTCAACATTCCAAATTGTGTTAAAAATCCAGAGAGAAATGGTGCATTTTCAAAGAAAACTTAAAAAAGGAAGTGACTCAGTTTGTCAAAGGTGCCCAGGGAGATCAATCAAGATGTTCCGACTTAAATGTGCATTATGTAACTATTCTGATGGTGGGGCTCATTTTTATGGAGATGTTAATACTTTGGAATTTTCAACAGTTTGGCATTAAGCGTGTATCTTGTTTTTGTTCTATTATAGTTAAAAACATGCATTCTTACTGTGCGAGATCCACAGATTTGATCTGTAACGTGGCCTGATGGTGCCGCCTGCTTGTCTCCATGGAGATATCTAAGTTAAAAGTCATACTGTGGTACATTCCAGGCTATGGGAAACAATATCTTCATAAACTAGACGTGCGAGACAGTCGGATTTGAGGCTGCATGAGCTGGTCTTTGGGGTTTCCATGCGATTATAAAAACAAAGAGAGGGAATCCTTCAAAAACTGACTGTGCTTTGTGTTGATTTTGTTTTATTTTCTTATTTTTTATGTGTGCGCTGTTATTTTTTTATCTTTTGCCCCAGGTCTCATTGGGTTCTCACCTGGTATAATAAAGGTTAATAATAATAATAATAGATACTTCAAAAGATGTCTAATATCACAATTGTTCCTTCCAAGATATGCTATTGCTATTCGAGTATATATGCTATTAGAATGCATAGGCTATCGTTAATTAAAACTTACATTTAAACTTAAAATGACCTCAAAAAGAGACAGAATCGTGTAGTGTAAACAAACATAACAAAGACGTGAAAGTGATATTTCTGCACATTTGTGGTTCATTTTATGGTCACATTGTGTGTTGTACTTTAACTTCAACCAAGACATTTACATGCACATTTTAAAACATTCATGATGCATTGTTAAAGCATAATCTGAATATTGTCATAATTACAAATAATTTATCGTCTACCCCGACCATGAACGCCCAGAAAAGTAACATAGTGCACTTCTAAGGATTGGAAACAGGGCCCCTATTCATCATATTTATGTGCTGTTCCCATGAGGAGTCCGTGCATAGCAGAGTTTTTCTGCGCTCCACACAGCTCCTACGTGAGGTACATGTGGGATGCTCTGTAGTGTGCACATGTAACAGGCCAGCGCTTGTATGTAGAGATCCCACGATAAATAAAATAAACCTTGGACCATGAACTGCATTACATGGAAAGATTATATTATATTTAAGAGTTCTCAACCCTGCAGCACATGCTTTCACAGGAACAATGACTCTATCGTCTCTATGGTGCAACTCTGAATCAAAACTTAAACACACATGCACAGATCAACCATAATTCATTTCTTTACAGGCAAAAATAGAGCTAAACATGTAAAAAGCAACAAAACAAACAGAATTGTCAAATGTAGCACTAAAACAGACATTTTCTTGAGTGACTCTAAATGTATTGCACATTTTATAAACAGAAACCGTTTCCAAAGTGCTGCAGAAACACACAAAACCAAACAAAACAAGAATCAATAAAAGGCATAATAAATGTTCAATTTGATCTTTCTTGTCCCAAAACAATAAAACTGGAAAAAATGAAAGCAAAGCAAACCATAAAACAATAAAATGGCAATAAATAAGTAACATAAATAAAATAAATGAAAGACAACACAACTTACTGTGTTAAAATCCACAGAAAACTCTCCACAGAAGCATGCAAAACATTTCTCTCAAAACTCCAATATTTATTTTCTGAGAGATTTGGAAAGTCCTGTCCATAAAATTGTTTAGATGTTTGGGATGGGTGAAGACGCGCCCAGGGGTGCTGTTTTAACGACATAAGGGATTTGACATGGCTGGAGCCCGTGTTACGGACGAGCGAGGAACAGAGCCAGTGTGGGGGGAGAGAGAGAACGCTCCCAGCATCACAAACCAATCAATTTGTGATGGCTGCGTGCATATGGACCCGAGTTATTACCATTTGAGATGAGGCAGTCAAATCTCCATCCAGGGTCAAAATAAAGCAGGGTAAAAAGACTGAGAGGGGGAAAGCAGGACGGATAGAAAGACGAGAGGAAAAGAGGAGAGAAGAGGATTTAAATGTTCAAAGAAGCATTTGGCTTTACTGCTACAATGCACTAGGGAAGCTGGTTTATATGTGGATTTCATATTGTCACATGTCCCCGCTCCCTTTGAACAGTCCTTTTCAAGAGAATAGTCTCTGCTTTTTTATTCTGTTTTGTGGAGTTCCAGGCTAAGACGTTTTTGTCACATTCAAGTGTTAAGAGATGAGTCCAACCTAACTCTGGCTACAAAGAGCAGAGAAGGAGCTGTTTTTAAGTGTTGTTTTAAGTGTTGTGGTTGTGGTGGTCTAGTACAGTGCTTCTCAAAGTTGGGTTCGGGTCCCCCTAAAAATATGATGACAATGATCATGACTAAATTCTACAGTTTCTTTTGATGTACAATTCCAGATACAAACTTTTTTTGTTGGAAACCACTGCACATTACACATTACACATACACATTGATATTTCCATACTTACAAGTTTGAAAACCCCTGTTCTAGTACAAGGGTTCCCAAACCTTTCAAGCTGCGACCCAGAATAACCAATTCAACCAGTTCAAGACCACCACGGCTAAATGAAATTGTCATCCAAGCTCATTTTAAGTTGTGAAACATTTAAAATCAGGTTTAATTGTTGTTTGTTTGAGTGGTTTATTAAACTATTTGCCACAATCCCACTAAAATATATAGTTTTTCAATTAAAAACACATTAAATGCAGCTTTATGATTATAAAACCATTGATCTAGTATATGCTTCTAATTTGGTTTGCTATAATATGCTTGAGCTTTATGTAAGAAGAGTAAAACCAGATCTCGGGATCAAACGTCAAAAACGTATTGGAACAATGTGTATTTTTCCCCCAACCCAGTTCTGCCAAGACCTGGTTAACAAACTTGTCCGAAAACCTTTACCTTAATCAAAAAAACTGTTCCTAAACCTAATCCTAAACCTAACCTTTACCTGATTGTGAAATATATTGCCTAAAATAAACATTTCCTTTCGTCGCTACCGATGTACAAAGTGGCTGTTGTGTGGCGTAACTGGGTTAGAGAAAAAAGTAAGATGTATGTCCATTAGCAAAAACAAAAAAGTAAACCAAAGAGCCGTGGAACAAACCAACAAGCTTCTGGGTCACATTTATCACATACTTTTCAATGAGCGCTCTATTTAGCATCTCTAAAATCTCTATTGGTTGAACATGGTGATACATTTTCTGAGACGAAATCTCTTCACAGGAATTCTAAACTTAGCAATCATTTTAATGGTTTTCTAGTTAGCTGAACATTCACACATTGATTGAAGTTGGAGTATTGCAATGATCCACAAGTAAAGGTATTTGGATGCTTCTTCTGCGCACTCTGGAAACTGGTTTATATACATAACCTGTCCTCCGCTGCTTCAAACCAGCTTCATTTCAGGAGAATGTGCCCCTTCTTTGCCCGTTTATTCCACCGTCTTTTACTAAGACCTTTCTTCTGCCTCCCCACTGCCAACAGTCCATTTATTTTCATCCTCTTCCTGTCCATCTCCCCCTGACACGTGGCCAGGTGTGTCCATGCGTGGCATCCCCTAATAGGAAATGCATTATGGATGTCACATTTCTCTCCATCAGCACAACAAAGTCCCTCACACCCTTCTGTTTCCGCCGATAATGAAAGTTAGAGCTACTCGCAAAAAAAAAAGTGGGAGTAGAATCAAAAAGCTCGCGTCCCTGCCAAAAATGAAAGTGCATTTTAAGTCAGTCCGACCTTGCTCTTGCTTTGTCTTCAGAGCTGCCCCCCGTCACAAACCCATTAATGATGTCAGCTTCAAACTGGCAGGAATCCTTTTGTTCCTGGGCCCATTGAAGTTGACAAGTCAATTTAGTCGGTGCTTGTATATATGTGGAGATTGTGAGAAACATCCACTCAAGAGGGAAATAGATAAGAAAAGAAGAAGTTTAGTTTGTTAGAGACGCCAAATTCGAGCAGATGCTTCTTTCATGTCACATGCACGAACTCCTGCCACAAGGGCTCAGTGTAGAGACGCCGCTTATCTTTACTGTTTTAGCCTGTAGGTATAGCATTTACACTAGAATTGTTTATTTGAGCTGAACAAGAAGATACTAGCTCCAACCACAAAGGGATCCGTAAACTAAATAAGACATTTCTGAAGGTTTTACATCTTAACTAATGAACTAGAAGCTATAATACATCTATAGAACTTGCGTTATTGTAAACTACTATCGTTTTCTTTAAGGGTTCAGCGATAAGACAATCATTTTAGTGCTGCAACAAGTTAATCGATTAATCGCAACTAATCTATTATAGGAACAGTTGTTAACTAAGTAACTAATTGAATAATTGTTATATGGACTCCAAAACATGCCATTAACCTCTGAGAAGAGGTTTTATTACTCAGACAGAGCAGGAATTACACAAAAATGCCACAGGAAATATGCAAATGGTGTGTTTTTAATGAAAACACCCATTCGTATGTAAATTTTCTCCACCAGGACGTCCTCAAACTATTTCAGTTCAGCTGGATAAAATGGAGAAAAACTCTCATGTTCACTGGCCTTTTGCTTTCTAAACAACTAATCAGCTAATCGAAAGAATAATCGGTAGACTAATTGATTATCAAAATAAGTGTTAGTAGCCTTAAATAATTTATTAAAAATAGTCGTAGCAGTGTTTGTTGAGCATTTAGCCCTCAACTGAAAGACTCAAAGATAGGATTTTAATCAAAATGACTGTATTGGTAGCATTATTACTACAAAGCACAATAAATAAAGACTAAAGATAGTAATAATGGTCACAAGAAGTCAGAAAAAAGTATGTGACGACCGCTCCGAGTTCAGATAAGGACATTTTCATTAACTTTTGGAAATATGGTCAATACAAGTAAGAGAAAAAACTTTTGTTCTTGTAGCAATTGAAGCTGACAAGTCAATTTGGTCGGCGCTTGTAGATTTGTGAAGATTTGAGAAATATCCTCAGAGAGAGAAATAGATTAGGAAAAACAGGCGTCGACTTTGTTCATGATGACACAGTGGAGCGGGTGTCTGTCTTGGGCCTCTTTCAAGTCCACGTCTTGCGTTCGGTGCGTCCGAGTTTGACACCTCCCGCGAGGAAGGCTATAGGCGCGGTGCAGACCTGCCGACAAATTTAGGAAACGTCAACATCCAAAGTGACGCCGAACACAGACGCAGGAGCAGAGATTGGCAGAAGAAAGGAGAGCGAGGTTCAGCTGGAGTTTATGCCGACACAATGATATACACAAGAGAAGAGTAACATGGACATCTGTATTCATTATCGTACTAGAACAGTAAACAGACAGGTTTGGTTAAAGATTAGACCATAAATAAACTCATATAGCATGCTGTTTTGGGCTGTTTCGCTTTATTTCACAATTGAATGGCTTTTAATACCAGTACCTTTAATTAAACTTATCTTTGTGCACCTTTAAATGTTGTCTTCAGCATTTAACACGTTCTCTTTTCATAATGTGGCAAATGCGGCTCTATCTAATATGGAAGAATACTCTGGCAATATACAATTCTATGTTTTAAATTAGCTGTCAGACGTAATACAGTGATTTATTTGCTGCTTTATAGTTTGGGATGCTGCCATCACTGAGTTTGCAATTTGACACAGAGATAAATGCATCAACTTTGTCCCAGTTATGTTTTTCTTTTTTTCTTTGCTTCTGGTATTTAACGACATTTTTAAGCCGTCTAAGTCAGTTGCAGGCATTCAATTCAAACCAATTCTGATTTAGTTTTGGCTGGAGACAACATTACGTGCTAATCCTGAATTGCATCAATCACAAAAATCACAAAATGTAAAAAACATCCCTGTTAAAGTTAGTATTAAAGGTGCTCTATGTAACGTTTCTGTCAAGGGAACATTGCATTGATTTTATTCAATTACAGGGGTTTTAATTGCTTGGAAATACAGACATGCTTTATGTTAGTGAGGACGTTTCTCCACAGATCAAGACTTTTTCTTGTTGGGCCATACTGTGGAACATTCTGAGCAAAGCAATGGTGACAGACCCTCAAACGGAAAAGTTACATTAGATACATTAATCCAATCACATTTTTAGACTCTCAAACATGTCCTCTGGGAGTATTTCACTGTTTTGTCTTATTGTATGTGCTGGATGGGCTCTGTTGGCTAACTGTTTCTCGCAGCTAATGCTAACGGTTAAAAAAAACAAAAACAATTATAAGGCAAAGTAAAGACCACCTGAATTTTATGAATAGATTAGATTAGTTTGTTTTTTATTTTATTGTTTTATCTTTATCTTTATTATGTTTCAAAATTAGCATTAGCGTTAGCATTGACCCACAAACGCCTCCATTTGTCAACACTGTTCACTACCTGATCTTTAAGGATTCATTATTTTTAGTATAAGACTCTACAAACCCCTATAGAGATAGAATTGGACAGGAAGTACTCAGTCGTACAATGAGCTAACCATTTTAAAAGTTAATAGCCAACTGAAATTGCGTGCACAGAGCCTACACCAGATGGACTGATATTCTTGAATTCATAAGCTAACAACTGAGAAACACTGGTTACCAAAAGGTTACCAAAAGGTCACTAAGGTTGGAAGATACGCCCACTTTCTCACCAGACATTTTTACACAAAGGCCTTTAATGATTGAACTGTTAAAACCTTAACCATAAAGGTCACATGGTTTAGTTACACAGTCATTAACTCACTGTTTCAATCTTACTGAACACATGAACGACGCGTTTGTCTGCAACACCCAAGGATATCCTGCACATGTTATTTTCCTATAAAGCGAGATTGATATTCTTCGTATCAGTGGTTTGCAGAGAGGCATTACAGAATTAGATTTGGAAGACCACGCTTAGGTTCTTCATACGTGGATAGAAGGCAGTTTAGGAAATGACGGCGTCTATCTACAGAGCAGGGAATGGGGGGATTAAAGGGTCAGTGGAAAGTAATGTGATGGTTCAGGGGAGGGTATTATAACGAGGACATGTTTAAAATGTGATGAAGACTCCGGTGGGGGTCTCACACTCCGGCTACTTCTCAGGAAAATGTGATGTCGTTTAGCTTCGGTTTGAGAAATGACGAACAGGATCGAGGAAGGAGGTCGTAATTTGACAATTTATGGAGCGTTTAGTCATATAAAGTTTCATGTTGAGATGTTTTTGCACTTGACTTGAGTAAGAACTGACACAACACAAATGCGTCTAAAGAAAAAAAAGAAATAGTTCAGAAATGTGGTTCGCCGTCGGATTCTAAAACCATCTTTTCCCCCCATTGTTCGGTTAGTCTTATAGATAAAGAATAAAACGTGAAGCTGAAGTAGCCTATGTTTAGCGAACCATTCAAAGCTGTAGAGTATAAGTTGAATAGTTATAGCAATTGGTTCTTGCGATAAATTATGCTTTCTATATGTATTAACACTTCTGAAACTACTTCACTGCTTTACTTTAATGTCGCTTTAGAAATCAGCCATACAAGTTCAGAATAGCCTGAAGCACTAGCGGTATTGAAATGTCATTTAGAGCTGAAAAACATATATCAGATGTTGTGTTTACCCATTTCAATCAAACATTATTTCATTAGTGAGAGCTCCTTGACTCATGTGGACAACTTATGGTAAGCTAAGCAAATGTCAGGGTTTTAAAAAGGTCGTTTATCGTCAGAAGGTTTAGAAGAACAGCAAAGGGCTAATAATACAACCTCGTAGATGCATGAGCTATTAAAATGCATTAAAAATGAACGTAATATACATTTTTAGCAGCGGTACAGGTTATTGCTCAAAATATCTTGTATTGTTAATGAGAGTGGGGTCACCTTTCCACTGATCTGACTTGTACCTTGGCCTGGTCAGTGTCAAATACAGTTGAACATTCTTGGTAAAGCAATAACATTTATTTATTTAGTTATTTGTTGTTTATTTGATGGGATGGATACAAAACAAACATGAATTAACATTTAGCAATCTGATGCCGCTTTACACAGTGTTTATAGCCATGGCTTATTTGCTTTTAGCAGATTTAAATGTGAAATGAGTTTTACAACAATAAAGGCAATAAATACAGTGCTATGTCAAAGAGGACGGCATATACATTCACACACCCACGTCATATTTCCTTGGAGACACCAGACAAAGTACACATGAGCATCTTAAAAGGAGACCTATAACGCAAAATCGACTTGTAGGAGATTTAACTGTATTATACTGTTTTCCCTTGTTATTATTCGACTCAAAGTTGTATTTAGAGTGATTTATGCGTATTTGAGTAACCTTCTCCTACGCACTAGATGCACCAGGTTTCACTGCTCCCCTTGTTACATCCACTCATATTTACTTTGTTTTGCGATTTTATTTTCCTAAACAGTCACACATGTCGGATTCAGCAGCAATTTGGCTCACATGAAAAAAAAAAGCCTCTGCAGCTCTACACAGGGCGGTGTAACGTAAAGCAGTGTTTCCCAACCAGGGGTACGGGGACCCCAAGGGGTACGTGAGGAATTACCAGGGGGTACTTGGAATGGTTTTAGGTTTTAAATGAAGATGAAATGTACTTTTATCTGAATAAAAGTGTCATCAGTTGTAAATTTAACATCTTTTGGAGTATCTTGGATCATACATAGAATTAAAATAAAAAATATAATAGTAATAATTGACAATATTTGACTCGTAAACCCATTTGTTTGCCCGAAACTCAAGATAAGAGGTCCTTTGAGTGTAAAACAAAGCTTAGGGGGTACGCGACGCAAAAAAGATTGGGAACCACTGACGTAAAGGGCCAGCGCAAATCATCATGGTTTTGAACATGGAAGTGACTTTATTTTTGAATTAAGGCGTTTTATAGATCAATATTGCAACCGTGTAAAATGGGCAAAAGCGTTGTAGATTAGACTATTCACCTTATTAGGGAAATTTCCATGGGGCAAGCGAGCTCAACAGAAAATAAGTACTACACGGACTTCAAAGCCGTTTTCAGGCCGTCCAGGAAATCGGTGCGTTGCTGACTTCTTGTGTACATTAAATATTTTACACAAATCAATATAATATCTTAGCAGCGAGACTTTCCCTCGTTCACCATTTGCGGGATTCAGTGTGGATCTGTGGCAAAAAGAGGCAGAATAAGTTCAAATTGATGAAAAAAGCACAATAAGTCCTTCACTTTTGTAACAGGAAAAAGTTTAGAGAAGAGAACCTTTTTAATGGGTTACAAAGACAAAATGATTGGTGTCAGTCTTTTGAGTCACTGATGCATGGAATATAAAAATCACACCATTCACTGTATTATCTGGGTTACAACATTGCCCCATAATGAGATGCTAATTAATTGCGCACTTTTCCATTAGTTTAATCAGTTGGAGATTTACTTTCTGCCTTGTGTCTATCATTTGGCCTTATCTTTTTTTGTGCGTCGACGTTTTATTTCCGTCTGGATTGACACTCGGCAGACAGCCTCCTGGTTTTACATGGCTGCTCTTTTCATACATCACCCTTCGGAGCTGGAAAGGCAGAGCACGGCAAACACGAGTCCAATGAAAAGCCCTATCGCTCATTATGGTAGATAACTCTCTCTGCTAAAATGCAAATATCTGTGTAATTACCGAGGCCTGGGTGAGTACTGGGCTGTGATTGGCCACGGGACGTCCATTATTTTTTAAAAAGTCTTTGCCTGTCTTCTAAGTGTCTGATCACAGGGCTAAATTAATACACCAAGAAAGTCCGCATGCTCCCTCTTCCGCCGCACACTGCTGATAATGGCGAGGAGAAAATGGGTTTTTAAATTGCCTCAAACAGTTAGAAATCCCCAGTTAGCAATCAGAGCCTTAAAGCACTGCACAGGAAGACATGTCGGCCAATATAGGTTAGAGACTGCTATGTTTATCCCAAAGGTTAACAAAAGGTTAGAGCGTATTAGTTCGTATTTATCAATTATTTACTATGTTACTGTGGGTCTGTATATCAAAATAGATTGTACTTTCCCTCGTACGGCTGCAAGATGAATCACAATTGAATCGAAATTGTAATTTGAATAGTTTAATACAAATTATGAGGTCGTATTCTGTCTAAAAGCCTTGAACCCTGTAGTTTAGACCCCTGCAACTTGTTCTGAAATGCGTGAGATTCTTGATTAGCTTAACAGGTCAGATTTCAGTCTTGTCTCAAATGTTATCGCTCCTGGACAGGTTTGAAATGTGAACTTTGCACAGAATCCCACTCAAAACTTAACATTGAATAATAATCACAGTGCCAGTCATAAAAAAAATTGCCAGAATCGTTCAAACACTTATTTCTTATCTTGTAATCCTCTTGTATATTTCTAACCTTTTGTACACTAAAAGTAAACATTTAACCCTATGAATCTTTAACAGTTTAACTCTTGGCTGTTGATTTGGTGGTTGTTCTAAAGGTTCATTTCTTATGTTAATTTGAAAAGCATTGAACATCATTTGCCCTTCCTCAAATTGCCATTGTCTAGGCTTGAAACAAAACACGTTTGCAACACATTTGACTGGATTTGAATTAATCAAAATGGGACATTTATACGTTAGCTATCTATTGACGTTTATACATATTGCTGTAAAATGGGACAAGATCTTGTGCCACAAGATCTTGTGAGATAAAAGATTGTGCACACATGTGGAAAATAAACCCGAGGCATTTGTTTCCATGTATTTACATTTAGCACAAACGAAAAAAAGGGTTACACTCTTTGAGAAGCTGCAGCTTAAAAAAAGAAAGCTTCAAAGAAAAGCAAAAACACAGTAGGTTATCTAACTGAATCCAAAGTTCTGTGGCAAAGATTAGCAACTGAATCAAGGGGATATGGACAAAAATTAATATCTTTTTTTTTTTTTTTGAGCATCCAGATAATGATTTTCAGACAATATTTTAACAACGCAACAGGAATGTGCAAAAATGTGCCGGTACATACCTTGGTAGAGTTTCAAAAACGTGAATGGATCATAAAATTAACCACAAAAGAGCAGAAATATCACTTTATACCCTTATTTGGGAGATAATACTTGACAATTCTGTCTTTTATTGAGGTCATTTTTGATAGTTTAACTTGATTTTTACAATATTATCAATTTTTCAACATATCTCCCTCCTCTTATAACAATTATAAATTACGTCAAAATCTTGTCTTGTCTCGCTCTCATGGATCAAATATTGTGTCTCGTCCCGTTGCGTCTGGAAAACATTGGGCTAAACTCATCAGAGGTTATTCGTAGTCTTACATTTTGCTGCTGGAATAAGTTGAATAAATATAATGCGGTACTGTCGCTTTAAGACATTTTCAACCTTGCACTGAACAGGAAGCCAATAGATACAAAAGCCCATTAGTATTCGCCGGCCGTATTTGGTTATCTCCATTTCCTTTTTAGCAGGCGGCTTGTATCCAAATAAGCGGAAAGGACTAAATGAATTTTAAAACTGGACGAGTCATGTGATCCGTCGCTGTCTTTGGACGAATTAATTACCACGGAAAACGCAGAGCCCTTCTGTGTAACTTTCATTGGGCGGGAATTTATTTACACTCCACAGCTTGTGCCTCTTGAATTCAATTTGAGTGTAGCCATTTCCCAGACACATTTTCTGTCGAACAAGTCATAATTCTATTGTTTGGTTTTGGAGCAGACAGTCAAGTCGCAGCCCGAACAAATCACCGACATATATCTAGGGGAAAATACAAATTCTCTCTCTGTCTTGTATTACTTTGGAGAGTTGGCTTCTTGTCAGCGCTCCCAAGTCTACCATTTCTGCACATTCTTATTTTTGAAGGTGAAAGATTTACATTTGTACATCTATTGCTCCAAATTCAAAGTACTAACTTCATCAGAGCGCTTGCGTTTGTTTGACAGAGGAGAGAAATACCTATAGGGCGACGCTAACTTATATCACACGGAATAATAAATGTACTGTAACATGTTTTCAAAAGGGTGGATCGATAGCTTATTTATGAGTCTGATTGATGCGTGTACAAAGGTGTCCCTAGATGCTCTCCTTCTGCCACCATCAAAGTGCCAATCATTTATCCAGCTTAACCACACAAATATAACTAAATAAATCGCACTTATTTTAGTACTAAGTGGGAGATATATCAAAAATGTACAATATCGCAATTGTTCTTTTGGAGATGTGCCTATAGAGTATTTTGTCTGTAATAAAACTCTAAAACATGACAGCAAAAAGAGTCAGAAACATTTATGGAATAAACAATATCAAATTCTAGTGTAATGAATCAATTTTTGTGAAAATAAACTGGATTATCAGCTCTATATGGTCATTCTTCTTTCAGTGTGTAATAAATAGAAACAAACTTTCTGAATAATGACGTTATGTTAATGTGATGTAAAAATGTGGGATAAAAAAAACGTGCATGTTCATTGTTATCAATTGGAATGAATTATGTTTGCTTCTAAAATGTGCACAGTTGTTATGTTTTTAGTTTTGACTGTTATAATGTGACCTGAATAGTCACGATTACAGACAAACATTGAATAATCTTGAACAAGGATCTAAAGCGATATTTCTGCCTTTTTAGTCACATCTTTGTTGCTTTAGTCACGATTTTGACACTTTTAGATGCATAATGTTGCATTTTTCTCGCTTTTAGTGTCTTGTTTGTAGCTCTATGTCATGTTTTTGTCACTCTCAGTTGAATTTTTTATGCTTTTGGTCAAGTTATTATTGCTTGTCTCAGAACACGTTTTAACAAATCTTAACTAAAGAGTTTGCAGTTTTTCTACATTATAAAACAGGATATTTTGTTGTTTGAAGAGGAAATTATTGCATCATTTGCAATTTGCTTATTGCGTCCATTCAAACTGCAATTTTGGTTAGATTTCAATATATTGTGCAGCCGTACATTCACATTTTGTATGATACTTGAACCTCAACTAAGACATTTAGGGGTACATTTAGCAACTTTATTCATATAGCAAGGCAAGGCAAGTTTATTTGTAGAGCACAATTAGTACAAAGGCAATTCAAAGTGCTGTACATACCAGAATAAAATCGCATGTAGCACATTTACAACAGCAGCAGCTTCCCAAAGTGTTTCACATGCACGGTTAAAAATAATACCACAGATAGTACAAATATAAATACAAACCCAACAGATCAATGTACAGCCTAGTTGTGTTAAAAGCCAACGCAAAGAAATGTGTCTTGAGAGCAAATTTAAAATACTCTCATATGTAGACGTAAACTTCCCACCCGATACTAATATACATTGATTTTTTAAATTAATATTATTATTTTGTTTGTGTATACTGAACATATTTGAAACTAATTAGCTTTTCCGCTTCCTTTTGGCTGCCCTCTCCTTCAAGGGTCACTGCAGCAAATCATCCTACATCTCCAATACACCATGAAGGTCGTACTCATGTATTGAATAATAATTTGGCCATCTCATGCAGCCCACGCCGTTTTTCTTTCTTTGGAAACAATTCAGAAGTGTACTTTAACAAAATGAATTAACAGAATTACCAACTGAATCGTGTTGTAAGAAAGAAATAACATTTCTAGTGACAGATAGGTGACTAGAGAACCAGAAAAGATATAAAGTACACCTTTGAATCTCATGTAAAAAAAAAGCTCAGAAAAGAAAAGCTAATTTAATTTTCACAGCATTTAATGATCTGTCTGTCTCGTTTTGACCAGCAATAGTTTCTCTTCTAGTCTGCATTTGCTCACAAGATCTGCCAGATGTGGTGCCTACTTTAGGTTAAGATATTTAATCAAATCAAAATCACTTTATTTACTTTTAACTTTGTTTGCAGAAAATGCCAGCACAAATAGCCCTAACCCCTAACATTAACCCTAATCCTAACACTCATAAAAAGCATATTCATCTTACACAATAAATAAACATTAAAATCCACAAAATAAGCACTACCTCAGCGCAAATCCGACTGGCCTGATCAGCCGTTTAGCTGTCAGATTGAGGCAGGAAGAAGCTGATGTGGCCCTTTAAAGGTGCACTCTGTCACATTCTCATGGAGGGTTTACTACCTGATGGTCTTTATGGCATTTTAATTTATTTTTTACCTGAAATGTTTCACAGTAAGAAAGCTCACCCACAAAAAATATTTCTTTTTAAGTATTAGTTTGACCTGTAACTGCGCAAATCAAAGATAAAACTGTCATGTCATACCATGGAATGTGCCAGATAAAGACATGACATCTCCATGGTGACAAGCAGACACCTCAACAGGAATGTTACACAGTGCACCTTAAAGTAAAGTTTGCATCGTCACATTAATGAAAAGGCTCTTGCCAATTCCAAAAATGTGTGCTTAAAATACAAAGATGTGCCTTCTGCACATGTACAATCAAAAAATAAAAATCTGAATATTTGACATTTTCAGATGTTTAAAAAGTTCTGACTTTTCTCCTCTTGTCTCTTTGACAAGTTTCCTTCCTGTGACTCACTAAGCTTTTTGAGGTCCATCTAATTAAACACGGAAATAAATTGCTCATAACAACTAATCCACTCTCTCTATTGGTTGGAAATGTTCTTTTGGCAAAAATCCTAGTTAATTGTGGCAAAGCTTCTTTTTTATGTCCTTGGCGTTTCAACTCGTTTTCATGCTTTCTCTTACCTCTGTGTGTTATACAAAGGCGGGATGAAAATTGCTGCCCGTGGCTTCTGGCCCTGGAACTTCTCAAACCTTTTATCCAAACAATAATCACCGCATTCACTAAAAACCAGTCGAACATCAAAAAGTACAAAAAAACGACCTTTGAATTTCGCAGAATAAAACTTCACTTTCACCGCTCCCCTCGAAAAATGGTTCAACTTTGCCACACTAAATGAGCTACGCTTTACTTCTAACCAAATCTACCACATTTTAGACCTTTCAAACGACTCATTAAAATAGCGTCTTGCTGTTGTCCTTGCCGCGGAATAAGACAAGCATGAATGTTAGCCATAAATGTTACTACAAACTAGGTTGCGTGAGAGCCTAGGGGACGAAGCGCAATGTCAAAAAAGGTTTCTCCGCCGTCGTTTTCATGAGCGTGCTCCATTATTTCTTTATAATGATGGACCGAAAGTTTTGTCGAGTCGAGTTCGGCCAAAGAAGCAGAAAAAAGTGCACGGGAAAGTTGGAGAGGGGAGACAAAAGCGTGGGGATGGCGTGACCTTATAGTGTTTAATGAGCGAGAGAACGACATGGAGGAAGACGAAAAGAACAGATAGCGAGTGAACAGAATCGCTGCCAAGAAACGAAACAGGATATTAAAGAACCATCGTTAGCCAGATTCATGTTTTTTTGGTTAATTTTAATTCCGCAAGACACAATGCGATGAGCCGATCAAGCGATAGTGCGACAGGTGGTTCTGTTTCGCAGCCAGAGTTCCACATATTTTATTTATTATCTCGTCAGATGTGATTCAAACAGGTATTTTGTTTTTTAATTAGATAGCAAGGGAACTGCAAATGTGTGCGTCAGACTTATCTTATCCAGTCTTATCCAGAACAGTCAGATAGCAGCGTTTAGTGCAATAATTGGATTTATTTTTCCCGTCCCCAAGAGTCGCAAATGTTGCCATTATTGTTTGTTTTTGTTAATAAAAAGTTGCAAATATTTCCCTTTATTGCTGTAGGGATCATTCTTTTAATTTTAAAGTTATTTGGAGCATAACTGGCCTTTGAGCTTTGTCTCGCTGGAGTGATTTAGCCTGGGGGCGTTATATTAAAATTAGTTAGCAAATTATTGGAAAAGTTTTAATAGCATTGTCGAAAGTGGTTTTAGTCTTAGTCCAGCAACGTGTGTGTCACATCGGCTCAGGCTGTATCGTTCGGACGGATTGTGAAGAAACAGTTTGACCGTGAAACTGTGCCGTGTAAAATGTTGTGAATAGGTCTGGAACATGAAATCCATTTGTTCACATCAACACTTGAGCATTAGAAACTTGAAAGATCTCAATGTGTGCGAGATGAAAGAAAGCATGTGGGATTCAATGTGATGGATAGACGAAGGTGAGAAGCACAGTTAGACTTTATATAACCCTAAGCTTGTCATAATAGTTTGTTTTATACAAGGAATTCAGTTATGCCACAATTCTATTTAACATGGTATACCTTTCACAATTCAATAAAGAATATGGTTGCATGTACTCTATACAGGCTATAGATTAAACTATATTAAATGTTGGAGTTACAATTATTGGGAGAAGAAGCATAGAGATTTTTATGGTTATTTTATACAGTTCCACTCCACTATGAAAAACAACAACTGCACAATTCTTACTTAATTTTTACTTTATGAAATCAAACTTTCTGAATGAAAAAAGCAACGCTAATTGAACAACCAGCCAAATAAAAGAGCGCTTTACATTTACATTTACTTCTTTGTAGTGATGCAAGACTTATTTTTGCTTCTGAAATGTTCACAATTATAATTTGTTAATTCTTACGATTGTGTTGGATCTTATTTATTTATTTATTTATTTGAACAGGACCATGTACAATGACATTATGCTCGGGGGCAAAGATGATTGCACCAGATTATAGCTATGCAAGCTAATTTCCATCTGCAGTCCTGGATAAGAGACGTACAACGTGCATTATAACAGTTTTCATACAGTCTCTGACACTCGATCATTCACTCACACTTCATCGTCATCAATATTATCTCAGCACTGAAGTTCATTGAAGACACCAGCACCTTAGAGTTAAGATTACAATATTAGAATTACAATTTACACCTAGTAAAGCTAATACACTTTTAAATAAGTTTATAAAAGGAGCTAAGACAAGACTATTCAATACTAATTACATAAAACCATATATACATATTTCGAATAATAGTGTGCATTCATAACATTTAGTCTTTCACATACTGGGATATTGATTATTTTCAGTAAGACTTACAAAATTGTATTCATCAACAGCAAACATAATATAACCTTACCTGGTGGAAATTAAAGAAGTACAAAAGTAAAAGATAAACTAATCTGTTTTTCAATTCTAATCTATTTTTTTAGGGATGTACTTTTGTTAAGCAATATTTTTAAAGTGGATACTTTTATTTCACTAAAAAGAGCAGCTACTGTATCTGTGCATTCTACTCCATTACATTTTCAAACAAATATAGATACATAAAAGTAGATAGAAAATTAAGAAATTGATTGGAAGTGCCACCGTTTATCAAAGATCAGCACAATTCTTTATCATTTTAACGCTTTAACACTTATTAAATCTAAAAATACTTGTACTTTTTACTGTCAAAGTACATTATTAAACTGGCACTTCAAAATCTTTGCTCAAGTAGATTTTTTAACCTGCTTTTCTGTATCTGTACTCAAGGAACGAAACCGAGTACCTCCACCACCGCTCAACAGTAAAAATCCTTTATCTTTTTCTAATAACACAACCTCGCTTGTTTCATCTATTGATATTTAGAGACACAAGTTTGCTTTTGGCAGCTCATGCTCAGTGCAAACCTCAGCGGGATCAGTAAATGACAATACCCTTGTACACGCAGCCATGCCATCACAGCTACAACACACGTGCGCACAAACAACACGCGCCCCGAGTGTGTGCGGGACGCCGTAAGTGGCAGCAGCCGACGCACACTCCGGCTCCCCGCTCGCTCTCGGGTGCCCCGGGGGAGTTTGCAGCAATGGATTTGTCTATTAGCTCGTAAAGAACATTGCTCAGTGCCATATCGATCATCCGAGCTGTAACGTTTAGGGTCTTTAAGTTGTATAGTTGATCTAGTGGTACACAGACTCCCCTGGCTATTTTACCAGAGTGAGAGATGATCAACTTAACCCCGGTGCCGCGCTTGGCCGGAGGAAACGCTATAAACACGTCCGACGCAGCCAGAAACCCTTTTTATTGAGGCCTGTCCGAAGAGGAGGCAGCGCGGCGGACGGGGCCAGGTGCCATATTGCTACTGTGCCGCTCGGCCTTTAATAGCTGTCTCATCACAGTTAGTCATGCGGGCTTCTTTGACTTGACAAGCTGTCGGGAAGCGCAACCCCGCCCTGTTTGTCCTAATAATGGACCTTTACAGTCCACTGGTCAACGGGACGACCTACAGGATGCACAGGCGGGAGTGATGGAGGGCCGCTGTGTTACTCAGGGAAAGGGAGCAAGAGAAATTGTGTGTTTTCTTTGTTCCGTGGCCAGGTTTGTGTATCTGCCGCTCAGTGTAAGTTAGTCGTTTCCTGTACATCGAGGCTTTGACGTACCTTCTGAATATTTAGCACTGTGGAGACCGTAACAGGAAATGGATAAATGAATAGTTTTGCTCTTGGTATTGTCACAGCAAATCTTTGCGGGAGTTATTTGCTGTTGCATTTGTCAAACATTTTAAGCCTGATGTTATTCATGATTCAACACACACAGCAACTTAGGGCTCTGTTAAAGCAAGAACAGGTTTTAACATGTGAGTATTTAAAAGGTACACTATGCAAGTTTGTTTATGTAGAGATTCAGGAGACCTGTTTTCTGGTAGTTAAGAAAAAAATACAATACAAAGAAAAAAAGTCACATCTGCTGTTTGATTTTCTATTTAACTTAATTTTCTTTTCAAAAACAAAATTAAACTTAAGTATTTAGACTTAAAATCTGTGCCATTTAAAGCAGAACTAAGTAACTTCAGCAACAGAGCTCCCCCTGTAGGTCTCTTGTGAAAATACACTGCCACGCTCTTCCTTTTCACTGAAATAAGGAAGTACAAAAACATACAAAAACATTTCATGTCGCCAAATATAAAAAGGAGAGCCAAGGTTTCTCAGGAGTGTCGTCTTCGAGTCGGCGTCAGGAAAGTTGTAAGGCTGGTTTTCCGCTCAGAAACAGCAAGGGGCGACAGCGGGGGCTTTAAAACATTTACAACCACCACACAGACTTACAAAGACGTTTAATAAGGTAAAAATGTTACTTGGTTCTACTTTAACACAAAAAATGGCCCAATTTCTTCCTCCAAAGCCTGAACTCTGCTCCAAACCCCACGCTTTTACTGACAGAAGATTGGCTCTAAACTTTATGAATATCGAAGCATGTCATTGACAATAAGACATGATGAATCTCGATCTTAAATCAAATTTGAATCATTGTCCAGCCCTCATGTTGTTGTTGTGCCTGGAATGTTCGACAAAATAGTTTAAAACTTAATATCCATCAAGATAAACAGTAGACTCCACCAAACCATGTAGGATTTGGGGAAAAAAACAAACAAAACAAAACTGCTGGAATTGAATAAATGAAAGATTGATCAAATTATAGCATTCTCTTGAACATTCCAGGCAAAACAATAACATCTTCACAAGACAAGCAGATTTAGTAATAGATGTCACAGTGGAGAAATTCACAAAGACTGCTACAACTAAATGACTTGACAACACGATAAATTGCAGATCAGATTGTAAGAAAATGGTGCATGGTGAAGTCAAATACAAGGTAAGAAATATATATATTTACTTCAAACAACCAGTTTAGTATTTTAAAGGCTAACACAATACAATAACTACACTTATTCCTGCTGTAAAGCATGAACAAAGACTTAATTCATAGTGAACAAATAGTTTATTACGTCTATTTCGAATGATTCAAATTTAGTAACTAATATGCTAACCCTAGTCCCTAACCCTAACCTTAATGAAGTAGTTACTAAACCTGAATCATGCTCAATAAACTACTTGTTCATGCTTTTTTTAATTAATTTTTCTTTTAGGATAATTAAGGTGTAGTAAATAGTGAAAATATAAGTGATGCAAAACTGTTGAATTCGGTGTAAATGTAGTAGGGCTGCACAATATATCATAAAAGTATCGATATTACAATATTGGCCCAATAACGATATCGCAACAAACAAAACATATAGTAACACCAAAGTCTTCCATCTGATACAAATGTTCTGGTTTTAAAATAAAAACATTGATAAGGGAAAATCATGAATAAAATGTAGCTTTTTCAAACTAAATTAGCCTCAGTTTTACATTTGTTGTTTTTTATTTTATTTTAATTTAACAGACATTGTTGCATCCTAAATAGGGCTGCACCAATTAGTAGAATAATCATGAAGTCGACAATAAACAATAATTGCAGTCGTATTTGGATGATGGTCATCGTTCTCTGTACAATGCAGACTATAAAACACAAACTCTAAGACTCTTTTATAACAAAGACAGTGACGCTGTTAAAGAATAATGGCAAAAAAGAATAGACCATTTCTGATTTTCTTCAATTATACACTTTATTCATGAATATTCTCTATCTAGAAGCCTTCATTCACAATATTTCAACATGAATTTGGCTAAAAATGTTAGTTTATTCTAAGTCTCAATCTACAATAGAAATAATTGCTGACGACTAAATAATTGTTTGTTTCAGCCTTAGTCAAAAAGTGTGTTTAGATATCGCTGTAATATTGATATCGCAGATCTTAATAGGCATTTCGCGATCATTTCCAATATCGTGCAGCCCTAAAATGTAACAATTAAAAGGCCATTTGGTTAAGAGAAATGAACAATGCATTTTACTTTCTTTGCTAATCTTTAATATATGCAAACCTTATCGCTAAAATCAACATCCATCAAGCGAAGGAACAGAACCACCGTAAGCTTCAGCCGTTTGATTGACTGCTTGTTTGCGATGAAACAGAGGCAAAAACAGAGATCATTTATTTTCTTTCTCCCCCCCCCTTCTTTCCTCTGCTCTGTACGAACGCCTCGGCCCCTCCTCCTCCTCCCTCCTCCTCCCGCTGCCATGGCAACAGTCATCAAATCTGAACATCAGCTTTCATCTGCGATCGTCCACCGCTGCCTACGGGCCGTCTGTAACCACACGCTGACACCAGCGCTTCGGGCTCACTTTGACTCATTTCAATACGGCGCCACTACTACAACCTGTTCTATTTATCAAAAGGTGACGGGCAGTTTGACAAGTTTGTAATAAACCGTCGATAATATTATGCGCGAATCCGGCGTGGTTTTAGCTCGCAGCTCAGTTTGAATATTTTAATGAGGCGGCGATGAATAAGCTCGCAGCAGAGGGAGAGAATCGCTGTGAGACTGTACAAGAGATTAGAGCGGATCTGTGTGTGTTGTGTTGTGTGTGTGTTGTGTGTGTGTCGGCAGAGGAACATAAAGGTGGCTTGTTTTGGTCAAACGCGCTCGCACACATGCTCCGCGCCTGTTGACTCCGCTGTGCAAACGGTCGGTGGAGAAATTATTTGGTGAGGGATTTGAGAAATGGTAACCGCGACATGAAGCGTTGCCCCGTGAAACACATGGACATGTTTTTTGTATTATTTTAACCACAGGGAAGTGTTATTGGAGTTTAACCTTTAAAAACCAATGACCAAGAAAATGGAATAGTAAAAACTATTTATGTGCTTATGAAAATGGAGTGTGTTTTCAAGGTCAGTTGTTCTCGGGGGGGTATTTTAGGGCGCGTTCAAACTTGTACGGCACGATAAAACTGGGCTGAACCCGGAACTATACGGCTTAAAGGGCCTCTGACAGGTTGAACCACTCATTTAACTGAAATGCAGTTAAGATTAATATAGTTCAATTTCTGATAGAATCTTCACACATTTTACCCATGGATGTATTAAAAGAACTGGATAAGGCACGCCCCCTCTGTCTGTGGTCCCAGATTGATTACTGTGGCCTGGTTGTAAAGTATGACATCACACTAGGAAATTACCATAGCAACCACACTGTACATTGGCCAAAATTCATCTTCATGTCACTGAATTATTGTTCGTATTTAAATAAAATAGAAGGAAATGTTCTTTCTACCGTTTCTAAAATCAATAATGACCGTTTATATGAAGTGGCGTCACCGCCAAACATGTGCGAGTCACGTGAAGCAGCGTCAGGCGATACAAACAGAAGCTCGTGGAAAGGCTCGACAAGATACCTGTAAGTTGTATTTTATTTCATTTCACTTTCATGTGCTCTAACATGAAGAATACAATTACAAATTGTCGACAGCTTTTTCAACTTTTCTCCACAAATAGTGACTTGATTGGTGTAAAACTACAATTTATATTTACAAGAGGCATTAATACACTGAAGAAAGCAAAGATGTCAGAAAATCCGTATCAGGAAGTAAATCATAGTAAGACTTTTTAAAGTGCCCCTGACAGGTTGAACCACTCATTTAACTGAAATGCAGTTAAGATTAATGTAGTTCAATTTCTGATAGAATCTTCACACATTTTACCCCAGTTTAGCTTTTTGTAGATTTAAAATTTTACTTCCTGGTTGTAAAGTATGACATCACGCTAGGAAATTACCATAGCAACCACACTGTACACTGGCCAAAACTCATCTAATGTCACAGATTTTGTTCATTTGACAAAGATAAACACACGTGAACCAATTTGATTTTGTTAAATCAATGTTTAAAGGGTCAAAAAGGTAGTTTATATTGTGTAAATTATGCATGACCTTTGGCTCCCTGTTGTGATGTCAATTATGTTTTTCAACATAATTTTCAACTTTTCTCCACAAATTGCGACCTGATTGGTGTAAAACTGTAATTTATATTCACAAGAGGTACTAATACACTGAATAAAGCCAAAATTATAAAATCATAAAAACCCGTCATACGCGCTTTAAGATTTATCGCAATTCAATGCGAATTTGAATGAACGCGAAGGCTGCAGTGTTTGAAGTATCATAATTTCCTCTACAAACGGCAATATTCTGTCTTATTCTTCATAAAATCTACTAATCTTGTAGTCTATATCTGTACAAACACATTCTGAAATACTAGTAAAATAGTTTGTCAGTTTAGATTTCAGAGTCTGTGTCAATTCACCTCGACGTGTTTTTGTAATTAGACATTTTTCTCAAACCATTCAGCTCAACCATTCGGAGCTAAACCCTGGACTAACCGTGATGAAACCAGGACTTGAACAAGACCAAACCAAGTCTACATCAGGACCAAACTGGGCTTAAACCTGGGTCAAAACAAGACAAGTGTGAAGGTCAGACTCAGATAGTACGAACTAAAAAAAACATGAATCTTGACCATTTTAGAAGCAGATTTAGTCATTTCAGTTCAGTCGATATCAAGCATGTCCAAACTCAGGCCCGGGGGCCAAATGCGGCCCTTGGACCAATTTTTCTTGGCCCTCAGGCGTCCTGGTAAATTGGCCCACACTGTCCTGATAAGAACTATTTACAATACATTTCAGATTTTCTACAATTCCAACCTAAATAACTAACATTTTGGTGCGATACAGACCTGATATTAAGGCAATGAGACTGAATGTAGATGTAGTGGCGCTTAAAACATCAGATAAATGCAGCTTTTTTTAACGTTTCGCGATTGATTTGTGGCCCTCTGTCTTGGTCTATATTTCAATATGTGGCCCTCGATGGAAAAGGTTTGGACACCCCTGGTCTATATGGTCAAAAAAACCTAAATGAAAAGTGTTTTGTTTAGTTTTTTAATCTGACCACTTATGTCATATTGATTATCGTTCAAAATGTTCAATTTGATAAAGCTTTCACACAAGAGGAACAATGATCTCTTAGACTGTGTGAATAAACAAATGTCACTGTTGTTTGCTCATGGCGTAGACAATTGCGAATAATCTTTCTTCTCTGCAATAAACGTAACACTAAAAACTGATATTGTGACATCTCTAATTATAGTCCTTGCGTGTAAAAAGGATATTGCTCTATATACAGTAGTTGTGTAAATAGCAATAGCAATGATGTGTACCAAGCATCGTGCATATTCAAATCACCATTTTGTACAGAAATAATCCTTTCAAATGGATCAAACTGATTTAAAACGAAGGTAACTGTGGCATAAAATATGAAATAATCCCTTGTCCCTTTGCGATTGATGCAGTAAATGTAAAGAAGATGTAAAGACATTTTTGCTGCGGTATGTCTCTAATAAAACCAGATGCAACCAAAAAACATATCTAAAAATGTCAAATGTAACTCTTAGCCGCTTAATACGTACATCTGTGTTTTGTGTCTCGTACGGCGCCGGGGCCCGGGTGGATTGTTCCTGCATGTGAGGTGCATTCATTCAGACAGTAGATAGACAAAAGCTATTGTTATCGGACCTTTTTAAACAATACCGGATAAAGAAAGGAAAAAAATAAGCGTGATGGGACCTTTATACGCGACACAAAAACGTACTTACTGCGCTTGAATAGACGCTGACACTGAGCTCGCTCCTCGATAACGAAGCTACAGGTTCATTGTTATTCTGATAATCGGAATTGTCATCTGCGGAGGGATTTGAACACATCTGCCAGGAAGACACCGCAGTAACACAGCAGTATTCCATGTCATTAACAACCGCTAACATTTAAGTGTCCATGTGGGGCGGGCGATATTATACACATGTGGTTTTGAAGATATGTAATTCTAAACATCATGTATAGTATCTAGAAACGTCCCAATGTGTCCACCTTGTTGGTTTATTTTTGTGTTTTCTTGAACTAAATATTTGGGGGTTAATTACTACAACAACTGCTGTATCTGCTGAGAGTTCACTGGTTTGGGCTCCTCTGTTTCACTACATAGTTATTTTAAATTACAAGAAAAAGATATTAGAAGCAAAAAAAAGGGAAAAAATAATAATAATGCAATATTAGTATCGTATGGGTAATTTAAAAAAAACAACAACAACAGGTTTATATATAATGGTCAAATAATGGTCATACTTAATAATAATAATACAATACTTAAATAAATACATTTACACAACAGTAGTAACTGATTTGTTATTGTCATTATTTTGGTAATCCTGAAGACATTTAATTTTGTCAATAGTGCCCACTGTCATTACCGTCACTGTTTTTGCCCTGGTTTAGAGCTGGTTTAGTCCTGATTTAGTCCTGGTTTAGAGCTGGTTTAGTCCTGGTTTAGAGCTGGTTTAGTCCTGGTTTAGTCCTGATTTAGTCCTGGTTTAGACCTTGTTTCGTCTTGCCCTGGTTGAAAGCTAGTTTAGATCTGCTTTAGTCTTGGTTTAAGTTGATTTTAATATGTTTTTTTTGTGGTTCACACCTGGTTTGGTCCTTGTTTAAATTTGTTTTAGACTTGGTTTAGTCTAGTTCTAGTTAAAAACAGGTTTAGAGCTGGTTTAGTGTAGTTCTGTTTTTTCCAGGTTTAATCCATGTTCAGTCCAATTTAGTCCTGGTTTAGACCTTGTTTAGTCCTGGTTTAGTGCTGGTTTAGTCCTGATTTAGTCCCGCTTTAGAACTAGTTTAGTCCTGATTTAGTCCTGGTTTAGTCCTTATTTAGTACTGGTTAAGACCTTATTTCGTCTTGCCCTGGTTGAAAGCTAGTTTAGATCTGCTTTAGTCTTGGTTTAAGTTGATTTTAAGATGTTTTTTTTTTTTGTGGTTTACACTTGATTTAGTCCTGGTAGTTCTGTTTTTTCCAGGTTTAATCCATATTCAGTCCAATTTAGTCCCGGTTTAGACCTGGTTTAGTCCTAAATTTAAGCTCCACATTTTGGTTTCTAAAAACTGTGGCAATATGTGTTTTTGTCAACATAGTAGTGGTGTGTCTTCCTTCATAGCGCTGCTGTAGTGCCACTAAAGTCTGGCACTGCGGCTGGTGCCAGTGCAGCCTGTTGGTGGCGAGGTGCCCTGAGCCTGTCAGCGCTCACTGTGTGTACACCACCTGTCATTATCTGCTCTCTGCGCTGGCACCAACCGACAACTAATGGTCCACTGGGTGTCACCCAACAATCTGCTGACCAGTGCGGCTGCTGCGGCCACGGCACCTACGCGCGCAGACTGCACCGGGTACGGGAACGAGACCAGGCACGTGAACGAGACCAGGCATGTGGACGAGACCAGGCACGAGGACGAGATCAGGCACGTGAACGAGACCAGGCAGGAGGACGAGATCAGGCACGTGAACGAGACCAGGCATGAGGACGAGACCGGGCATGTGGACGAGACTGGACACGTGAACGAGACCAGGCATGAGGATGAGATTGGACACGTGAATGAGACCAGGCATGGGGACGAGACCAGGCATGGGGATGAGATTGGACACGTGAATGAGACCAGGCATGGGGACGAGACCAGGCATGGGGACGAGACCAGGCACGTGAACGAGACCAGGCACGTGAACGAGACCAGGCACGAGGACGAGACCAGGCACGTGAACGAGACCAGGCATGAGGATGAGACCAGGCATGTGGACGAGACCAGGCATGTGGACGAGACCAGGCAGGAGGACGAGACCAGGCATGTGGACGAGACCAGCCACGTGAACGAGACCAGGCACGAGGACGAGACCAGGCACGTGAACGAGACCAGGCATGAGGACGAGACCAGGCATGAGGATGAGACCAGGCACTTGGACGAGACCAGGCACGTGAACGAGACCGGGCATGAGGACGAGACTGGACACGTGAATGAGACCAGGCACGAGGACGAGACCAGGCACGTGGACGAGACCAGGCACGTGAACAAGACCAGGCACGAGGACGAGACTGGACATGTGAACGAGACCGGGCATGTGGATGAGACCAGGCACGAGGACGAGACCAGGCACGAGGATGAGACCAGGCACGTGAACGAGACCAGGCATGTGTACGAGACCAGGCACGAGGACGAGACCAGGCATGTGGACGAGACCAGGCACGAGGATGAGACCAGGCACGAGGACGAGACCAGGCACGAGGACGAGACCAGGCACGAGGACGAGACCAGGCACGAGAACGAGACCGGACACGTGAACGAGACCAGGCACGAGAACGAGACCAGGCACGTGGACGAGACCAGGCACGTGAACAAGACCAGGCACGAGGACGAGACTGGACATGTGAACGAGACCAGGCATGTGGATGAGACCAGGCACGAGGACGAGACCAGGCACGAGGATGAGACCAGGCATGGGAACGAGACCGGACACGTGAACGAGACCGGGCACGAGGACGAGACCAGGCACGAGGACAAGACTGGGCACGTGAACGAGACCGGGCATGTGGACGAGATCAAGCACATCAATGAGACCAGGCACGTGAAAATGATCAAGTACGTGAACGAGATCAAGTACGTGAACGAGGTCCCAAACAGTGGACTTTTCATTTGCTGATCATTTTTCTGGATAATGTGTTGCTCAGAACAAAATGAACTGTAAAGTAAACCATGGGCGTGCACGAGCTCGGGGGCGTGCACGAGCTCAGGGGCGTGCACGAGCTCAGGGACGTGCACGAGCTCAGGGGTGCGCACCAGCTCAGGGGCGCGCACCAGCTCAGGGGCGCGCACCAGCTCAGGGGCGCGCACCAGCTCAGGGGCGCGCACCAGCTCAGGGGCGTGCATGAGATTGTTTGAGTTCAGACGGGCCGCGTGTCACAGGGCGATTTGGACAGTGCTCTGTTTACAAGCCCGAGTCCGAGTCCCAGATTATCTGTTCTGCTGTGAAATGAAAATTGGCTCTTGCATAAAGTCGTTCACTTTAGGCTCTACAATAAAGAGCAAATTAATTAAGATAACATTGATTGCATTATACTTAGCTTTATGAATATTATTATTATCCAACCAACTCCAAGTATCTCTATTTATAACTCGGAGCCCAATTGATTTGCATTCAAGTTTAGCACTCGGGGAAAAAGAAAACCGTTCAGTTGTCTTTAGACTTTTGGGCTTCATTAAAGCTGCATTTATGCTGCCAGAAAGACACTCAAATAAAAGGATGTTTTCATTTTGGATGTTTTATTATTTTTTTTTTTTAAATTACACTTAAAAACAAGCCTCCTTACTGTGAGCGCGTGCACCTCCACAAACCTGGCTCGTACTTCTGAATGAACCTCCTCCTGCTCATTTCCATAAAATTGAAGTTCCTTTGGCCATAATGTTCCACTGCATGGCATAAAACGTAGCTATTGTGGTTTCTGCTGGATGTTGGTCGGTGTGTCAATCAGTAGTAGAAGACTCGTGGACGCTTCTGAATATTAAAGGAAGTTTATTACAGAAAGCAGCATCCCATACAGACAGTCGACATTGCCTGGGAGTCCCACTGTGGCCAAATCTAGGATCTCCCCGATTCTAGTGTAACAAAGCTTCTTCAAAGGAGACAAACCCCTTTTCAGATAAGGAAACCCACTCACAAATGTTTCTTTATTGCGCCTCATAAAAATTCCCAAACTTACAGACTCTTAGTTTATGTTCAACCGACTTAATTTTGACCTGTAATTATCCTTGTCCCCTTTTGGCCCCACAGCCTAGAGGCAACTGAATAAACAATTATCTGTACCAGTATCTCCAACAACTGTCTCTCACAGCAGATACTTCACTATCTCGATGGAGAATGTACATATGTAGGGTTTTAACTTTATATGTCCATGATTAGGTGACTTTCCACCTTCAGAAAGTTACACATAGTTACTTTAATCATCATCACTTTCCTATCACTTGGTTTCTGAAACACTGAATGATCTTTGTGCCTCTCGCTTGCACGTGCAGATATAAACCTTGTTAGTGTGAACTGAAAGTGAACGATCTCTCCTCCTTGGTCAGACATGATGATCAGATTCGAGTTCACTTTGATTGTGGAGTCCGTTGTTATTTCAGTTCAAATTATCTGACAACAACACAATGTCCACACATAATGATACATGAGCCTCTGCATCCGCTCAATCTGCCCAGCCGAGGATTGTCTGTATGATTTATAGGAGCGAATCACAACCTTTGTCACTGACGCCGTTTAATTGAAAAAGCCACAATAGGAGTTTGGAAAGCCATTAATTGTTACAGTTAATTAAGGTAAACATTAAATGAAGAGACTTTTAATTGGTTTGTGGTGATGAGGGTGGGGATCTGGGGTGACCACACTCTCCATATGTAAATAAGGGAAACTCCTCCAGGGTTTGGTCGCTTTATCAACATCAGCTGTCTCCTCCAAGTATCCGTCTCCCTCTTTGTTGACAATACTTTTAAGAAATACTTTTTATTTTGGCCTGAGCAGGGGCAGAGGGAGACATTTTCGGTGTTTTTTGCTGCTTTTGTAGACGATGTAATCCCTCATTCGTCCAGAGCGTTCCATCGTAGTAAAGGTTTGAAAGGTCGTCATCTGGACACTGTTTTGAAAATCAAGATCGTCAATAAATGAGTTAATATTGGTGGCACCCACAACAATTTTACCAAACCGCACTGATTTGATTTGATTTGATTTATTTATTTATTTTCACATAATCAAAAAAAAAAAAAAACAGAAGTCCATATAAAACAAAACAAAACAAAACGCGATGGAGTGTGGCAGAAACCTAAAAGGGCTTATCCTTAAAGCCACACCCCTTTAATTGATTATTTTAACAAGCTCAAATTAAAAAGCTGTCTGGTCAGATGATTACAAATGAAAATCACACGATAAACAGAAAACAGCCCTCACAACCACAAAACAAAACATTTTTCCAATGAAAATGTACTGGATTTTGTACATTTTATTATTATTATTTAATATTATTTTGTATTGAAGTAAGCCTCCACTGTTGAAAAAAAAAAACTACAAAACATTCTAACATTCTTTTTTTTTTTTTTTTTCACTGTATCTGGCTTTGATTTGGGGAGTGGTGGTTGTGTGTGTGTGTGTTTTTTCTTCTATTAAGCATGTATTATTAAATTGTGCATTTTATCAACATCTAAAGTTACATAGTGCAACATAATACGAACATTTTATTTTTTATATTTCCCCTCTCCCATTCCCACAACACTGGGTTCTTAAGAAAGTTAAATACATTTACAGTAACAACAAAAAAACAACTTACAAAACAGTGAAATGAATACATCACAAAAACACAAGTAGGTGTTAAGAATGTTAAATAAAACAAAGAACAAAAACAGTATTGATAAGCGACAACCATAAAGAGACAACTAAACACATTTATCAGGTGCAATAAGTGGCTAAACAGTTAATATCAGCTGCAAAGTTTTTTTTTTTTTATCCACAGCTTTCAGAATGATAAGACAGTTGCCATGGTGATTAACAAATTGAAAAAGCTGGATTGTACACAAAACCGTTCATACAGTTCTTATACTGACTCTCGTTTTTTCACTCATTTATTTCATTTTCACATCTCTAAAAGCACTTCCGCATACATCTTCACGGTGAGCTACATTTTTCTCATTTTGACACATTTTCTCCTTCCCCTGCGCACATCGACGCACGCAAAGCCACACAGGCATTGACACCGGCACTTTGGCCCCTCAAACGCTGTCATAAATACAAATGGGCTCCTTTTATCAAATGACATTGACGTGACGTACGCTCAACAATGTATGCGCTTCCAAGACGAGGCGCATTTGTTTAGATGAGACATGACAGACTGGCACATCACCATCATATTTACGGCACACGAAATTATCCCGGGGCCTTTAAATCTTATCAAATTTCATAAACAGGAACATTTGTTGGTCGGCGCCCGCCCACCGGAGCTCATCACGACGTAAATGATTGAAGACTTCCTCCGTGCCCTAAAGAATAATTTACAATGTCGCGCGACGCATCAGTTGCTTTGTGTACGTAAGGAGAATCTCACGAATGCATCACTTTTGTTTGAACAGCTGCCACCTGTGCCAGAGGGGAGGGCTCTTAATAGCGTGCCCCTTCGATTTCAGAGTGGCACGAGATACATAATGATGCATGCGAAAAAATAAAACAGAAAGTATCCGGTTGAAATTTAACACATCTATTATCAGCGGATGACAGAAGTGGGTTGTGATAATGATAATAACACTTTGCAAAATAATATAGGCCTTTTGGGTATCATTTCAATATTTTGCAGACGCTGTTTTGTCGAGATATTGTGGCTCGCTTCCAGCATTGTGTGCCTCATTGTGCACCAGAGTGTCTTTTAAGAGCTATATTTGAGATGGAGGAGGTATTTCGTGTCCCAAGGTCATGGAAAAGTGAAGGTAACCCGTTGGATATGCACGTGAACTGGTGCAGCTTGTATCGCCTCAGGAAATGGGAGGAAATGCTCAGTATTGGTCCGTGTAATTAGTTTATACTGTACTATTAAGCCTCATGTCCAAGCAGTATTTGGTCAAGGAGGTGAACTGACCTCTTCACTAGGGTTGAAAGATTTTGGACAAAAATGTTGAATTGTAACAAGCTTTGGGACTGAAATCTGAACTAATGCAAGAATTGTTGAGGTCTAAACTATAGGGTCTTTGTACAGAACAAAACTTGAAATGGTTTTGCATGAATACTTTTGGTCAGAACAATCTGCTAATTGTGACCATTAATGTGCAATTCGATTCAATTGCACCGTATTTTCACAACGTGTTCAAATAACCTTAATGTTGCTCATGAGTCGATCTATGAATCTATCCCAAAACTGTTTTAAAATGATCTCCTAAATCAATAAGTGAATCACTCCATGCTGTGTGATGCTCACGATTGACATCCAATATAAAACAATCAAACTGTATTAAATAATTTGGGCATTGATTTTCCAAATGTCTGAAAAATGCTGGTTGTCCTCAAGTTTTGGGGACATTTGAACTAATTAGTCATTAAAAGTAATTGTTGAGAGTGTAAACATGTTGGTATTTTATTTTAGATAATAAGTAGCGCGTAAAACTATCATCTGAGCTAAATGCTAACTGGCTTTAAACTGAGATTTTTTAACTTGTGCGCTTCTGGACAGCATCTAGTGACCACCGAGCATCCTCTTTTACACGTGACTGTTGAGGAAAGCAAAGAAATTACATAAATATCCTTTAATACGTGGATGTGCTTCACCGTTCATTTGTACGTTGACGTAAGTCCGGATATCATCGGCAAGTTAAGCGGTTATGTCTGAGCAATGGGCAGATAATTTCGTGTCTATTGGTGAATTGACTGCTTTACACATTACTAAATGTTCAATAATTTATGCTACATGCTATTGTGTTGTGTAATATAAACAACAGCGACATTTGTATTCACATCTAACACCACAGCCACAGAACAGACTCCTCTTCCCACAGAGCACCGAGGCATAACTTCACATTAGAGCAGAATCCTTTAGTCGCTTAGTTGATTTTGTCTTAGTTGAACAAAATGTGTATTGGTCTGCTATTCATGAATGGATTTATATTGGACAACAGCAAACATGAGAAGAAGATTTTGGAACAAATCATGAGTTTAATCTAACTTTTGTGACATAAATACACTGTTTACTACCACTTTTCTGAATAAATGGTTGGTTTTGCATGAAGTCCAGTGCAGCTGTTGTCTTTTGAGTGCAGTTTGGGTCAAATACATCGAAATGTTTCACAGTTTTGAGAGCTTTTGACATGTCTTTAGTCGACCAATAGTGTCTTTAGTCAACCACAGCCCTTCTTCCCTCATCGGTATGCTATAGTCAGTCCATGTTTTGTGGCGACACTGTTATGGAAAATCTCAGTTTCTTGGAATGCACACTCTTGAAGTTGTATATTTTAAATGACTGCAAATCCAGCCAAACGAAGCGGCATTTTTTCCGGGTGACTGGAGAGTAGATAGTGTCAGGGAGAGAAGCAGGTGAATTTGCCCGGCTGTGTTTCTGATTCCGACTGTGTGTGTGGAGAGCATGTGTATCTGAAACTAGCGGATGATTGGATGCTCCGCGGTCACCCGGTCGCCGTGCTGCAGCGGAGGAAAAAGCCTGACTTGGCCAATGCGCCGCCGTTGCCAATGTTTCACAGGAAAGTGGCTGTGCTCGAGCCTCCCGAACAGATGCCACGTGCCACTCTGGATAGCGTTTATGTGGGGTGAATGCACAACGCTGTACTAATTGTGTAGTCCGTTTTGTATTCATGTGCGGTGGTGTCACTATTTTGCCTCCAAACAGATGTTTTTAACAATGAGCGTGTTCAGGCTCATTCCAGTCAACAACATCGAGCTGTGAATCAAGCCAAAAGAGGAAAGAGGAGGCTAAAAAACACTTTTATTAGAATACACTGGTAGTAAACCTTTAACGATAACTAATTCTTGCATGCAATGTATTGTTCCTGAGATGATCATGATAAACGATGATATTGAAACTTTATACCACTGATACAATAACCCCAAAATCAAAGTACTCCCTCTCGAGTTGTAAGTAATTTATTAGAATAATTTTTGAGTTTTATATGTTAATTATTCAATCTTCTACAGCTGGAATTGTAATATATTACACAAAAAAAGAAAACAGTTCTTTGTTGGTGCAAAGGAAAGATAGACACGATAATAATATAATACAAACACGTTCAGAGACAAGCGTTTTATAAAGCAACTAAAAGCGACAAAAACAAGATGAAAGGGAACGAAAATGTGTTTAAAAGCAACTAAAACGTGACTCCAAGGAACAAAACCGAGACTAAAAGCGACAAAAAGGCAACTAAAAGTGACAAAAACGCAGCTAAAAGCTAAACAAAAAGTGACTAAAAGCAACAAAAATCAAAGACTAAAAGTGGGGGAAAAAATGCGCCTCAAAGCGAAAAAAAAAAAAGAGAGACTAAAGGCAAAACAAAAATGTGACTAAAAGCAACAAAACCGTGATGCAAGGGACAAAAATGCAACAAAAAGACAAAAAGTGAAACAGAAACACGATTAAAAGCGAAAAACGTGACGCAAGGGGCAAAAACACAACAAAAAATGACTAAAAGCAAAACAAAAATGACAAAACCGTGATGCAAGGGACAAAAACACAACAAAAATGCAACAAAAAGCGAAACAAAAACACAATTACAAGCGACAAATGCAACACAGATAGATATTTATTGATAGATATGTATTGAACGATAATAATTGACAGGCTGAACTATTTGAGACTCTTTTTCCATGGGTCAAAAGTGACTTTGGCTGGCGGTTGGCGGTTTGATCCCAACTTTGATACACATCAGCGATATATCGGTTCTAGTATCTGCTGATATCGAACCATTTTGATATTGAGTGTCTTTTAAGAGCGACATGTGAGATGGAGTTGGTATTTTGTGTCTCAAGGTCAGGCAGGTTAACCCATTGGATATGCACATGAACTGGTACAGCTCATATCGCCTCAGGAAATGGGAGGAAATGCTCAGTATTGGTCCGTGTAATTAGTTTATACTGTAATCTATTAAGCCTCATGTCCAAAACAGCTGGGGAATGATATTTGGTCAAGGAGATGGATTGACCTCATCACTAGAGCTGAACGATTACGGAGACAAATTTTCTGACACATTTATTTACATTTACAAGATTTCAGTTCATGTTTTTAGCAATATCTTTATTAGCCAAAATAGAAAAATTGGTAGTATTTCCGCAAATATTGAATTTGAACTGTAATTAAGTAAAAATGTTGTAAATATAGAAATGGAACATATGGCAGTTTGTTTACACAATCATGCAACAAGTGATTCTAAATCCCAGATAAATACAATCTGTTATTACTGTTTAATTTGTTATTATTTATTTATGAGTAAAACGTGGATTTATGCTAAATTTAAAATACGTTTGTGGGCCTTGCTATGGATTAAAAAAAAATCTAAACATTGGTGTCAAAAGCAGCAAATATATGATATCGGTATAGGCTCAAATAATCCATATCCACCAATCCCTACATACCATTGTTGTGTCGTTTGGCAAGGCTCTTCATCCACCTTGCCTATGTGTGTGCCAGTCAGATCACTGGTGGCTGGAGAGGCCATTGGCACAGAACGCACATTGGCCAGTCCCAGGGCAGCTGTGTTTGTGCAATATTTAAATCCAAAAAACAAAAATGCTGGAACTGCTTAACTTTAATTTAAAAGCCAACGCTCTGGTACCGACCTGGCATCTTCTCCAGGGTTGTATCTGTGAGTGGGGAGGTTTGAGTGACGCCCAAGTGTTTTTTTGTTCACGTAACTGGTGGATACATCTGGTGAGAGTCAAAGTCACCAACCCAAACCCTGAAGAAGCTGCTTGTTGGTTGTGAAACAGCTTTTAAACTGCATAAGCTCTAATTTTATTCTTTTGGTATATACTTTATGCTGAACATCTCATGTACTGAATTTAGATTTTTTGGTAATTTATTTACCCAAGAACCAGCATTAAGTACAGTATTTTCCGCACTATAAGGCGCACTGTCAATTTTCTCAAAAAACTGACAGTGCGCCTTATAATCCGGTGCGGTTTATATATGGATCAATACTGAGCCGCAACTACGCAACCACAGCCATTACTGTAGCTTCTATTCTATGCGCCTTATAATGCGGTGCGCCTTATATATGAACAAAGTTTTCAAATAGGCCATTCATTGAAGGTGCGCCTTATAATCCGGTGCGCCTTATAGTGCGGAAAATACGGTAGTTACTTTATTTCATTATTTATTTTTTGACTTGTTAGCATTAAATTCACTTTAATTTCACCCATCAGTGGTCATAGCTTATTCAGTGTATGTTGTATTTATTTGGTACAGTCATACATCGGTCCACTCTTTTAAAATCGCAAAGGATTCACAGTGGAAAATTAAAACAATAAAAGCATATTGTATTAACATTAGGGTGGGTGACATTGACCAGAATAAACATTAATTACGTTTTTGCATTATCACAATAACAATATTTGCATGATAATTTAACAATTTAAAACAATCAGAAATGTGCTCAAATGTGCCTGTAAATACTGTATGTTGCTTTGGGTTCATGCATTGCCCAAATTGTGAGAATGAATCCAAAAAATGTACCTCAAAAAAGCAGAAATATTGTTTTATAGCCTTGTTTGGGAAATGCCACAACTGACTTTTCGTTCTCTTTTATCTGCCATTCTTAATTATGGAGAAGATAGTCGATATTCTTATTTTGCATATCGCCAAAACAACAACTGCAATCGCGTGCCTCCCTCCTCTACTTAACATTTTACTTTTGGCTGGCTCCCCGAAGAGAGAGCACACAGCCAGACTCGCACAACATGAAGCGTAATGATTACAAGGAGCAGAGTAATAAACAAATTGGAGGCAATCATTTAAAACAGAAGGCTGGAAACAAAAGAAGTCTAATCAGATCCTAGTAAATCTGATTAAACTTTGCGGGAGCGGGTGAAGATTTAATGTAAATGAAGGGACTTTGTTACACCAGGCCGTTTTGGGGCGCGATGTTTCAGTCGCCTGAGTAATTGTTTGATTTCATTTGCCGGTTCAAGGAGGTGGCCATCTGTGACCTTGGCTGGACCATAATCAAGGTTTTCGAAATTGTGTTTCCGGAAATCCCCGGTACATGGAATAATGAAGTTTCCAGGCATAAAAATGGATGTAACACGTTTTGGTCTGATTGGGTGATTTATAAAGATAAGGCTGGAAGAAGCAAGGACTGGGACGAAAATTGGATTGTGGTTCTGGAGATTGGAGCACTGGAGACTGGAGCTCAAATTTGGCAAATGAAATTATATTTTAGGTTTGTCATAAATTTGTCTTGTTAGTCGATGGAATTGGACATTGTTGGAATGTAGGAATTTTCGTGTTAAGTGAGTCTATAGTGGGCTCATTGTATAAAATAGATTTGTATTTGTTTTATTTTTATGAGTGTGCATACAAATGTAACTCTGTTTTGTGTAGATAAATGATTTTTTTTTAATGATTCATTGCCAGGCTGCTGTTTAGTGTATTATTATGCCACATTATTATTATGCATTTGCACATTTGCCTTTTAAACTATTGCATGTCAGATTCATTTAGATTGCATTTTACTTTCTTTCTTACTTCTTAAATCTATGAACTGAAGAGGAAAAAAACTAAATTGAGCTCGTATAAAAATGCAATTGAAGTTTGTGAAGAGGGAGATTGTTTTAGTTTAGTTATTTCGCAATCCATTTTTCATTTTTCATTTTTAACAATTACATGTCTACATTTTTTCAATTTTGTCATTTATAAACATCAGAAACACAACTAAATGACACGAAATCCAACAAAAATGAATATAAAATAAAGCCACGGCCCATCCAACCCAACGTAAATGTCCCACTTGTCCAAAGTCTGTCAAATAAGTCAATTTCCAAATCAAATCTAAACTTATATATTATTTTTCGAAAATTTCTCTGCCTCCAAAAGTATGATTCCAAGACATCCACTGTCTGTGTCTGTGTTCTGAGCCCCAAATATATCCATTAAATCATATGAAATGGCAATGTCTGTAGCTCTTTGTTGATTTGAATCCAACATTTCTGAGCAACAGGGCAGTCTAAAGTATATTTCTTATTGTTTATGTTTGCATTGAGCACGTTGACAGCCATTTAGTTAAATCTGTGTTGTATGTTTCTATCTCTGACAAGCCCAAGACATAACGATTCACAATGTTCGGTTTCCATTATGAACTTTTTATCTGCTCTGGTTTAAAGTAAAACATTTGTAGCCTTGCTTTGTGCCTGTGCCTTGAAGATCGCTGTATGGTTTTGGGGGATCGAGCAGAAATGGAGACGAAGGCTGGTACAATGTGTTGAGAGATGATCACCTCGGGGAAGCACACGCCGGGCCTCTTATAGCTGCTGCTGCTGCAGAGAGAAGGCGAGAGGCGAGAAGAGGAAGAGGAGGAGGAGAAAGAGGAGGAGGGCAGAGCTGGATGTGCTCCCAGGTTTGAGGCTCTTTTCGGGGTCAGTGTTTGGACAGACAAGACGGCAGAATTCAGTATTAGATTGTAAGTTCTTTGAAGTCATGTTGGAGTTAAAGCTGTTATACCAGATTTTTAAATCGTGGAAAACAGAACTAGTTAATTTTATACTCTTTGCAGCAGTCCACCTGTATCGCTCAATTACCCAATACCTTCCTTTTCTTGGTAAAGCTAACAACAACCAGCATGCTAACAGTGCACTTCCTGCTTTACTATGATTGGAAGCAGAAAGTGCACAATGGACTCCTTAGAGCTGCTTTTGCAATAAATCTTTACTAGGCTTTACAAAATTTTTTTTACTTGATTACATGAAAAAATTAAAGTAGGTATTCTGCCCCGCCCACTTTTTGCCAGACACGCACTTTTGTTGTAAACGCACACGACGAGAACTCCGTTAAAGCTAATGACGAACGAGGGAAAAGTCTCGCCGCTAAAATGTTACATAAAGTAGGTTGATTTGTGTAAAATGTTTAATGAACACGAGCAACAACAAGTCAACAACGCTCCGATTTCCTGTTCAGTCTGAAAACGTCTTTTTAGTCCATGTAGAACTTATTTTCTGTTGAGCTCGTCTGCTCCGTGTAAACTAATACAACGGAGACAAGACGGCGGCGCGTACGGCAACTTCAGGAATAAGGTGAATAGTCCCTTTAATATTAAAGGGGCTGTACATGATTTTTACGGTTTTGAAACGTGAAAAACTAGATTTAGTTCATGTACCTGATTTGCATGTAATAAAGTAAACTCTGTGTGGCCACAATACAGATATAAAAGCATCTATTTGGGATAAAATGAGACCATAGCACTTTCTCAACATCTATTTGTAGAGCGTTTAATGAGAAGCAGGAACAGCATTTTAATGTTTATTTAAAAAATTAGAAAGATGAGTGATAAGTGCTGAATATTTAGGAAACTGGGACTGCATTAGGTAAGTGAGCGATACATGTGACTGTTGTAACGACTTTAAAAACAAACTTGTTCTGTTTTTCACTTTTCAAAACAGTAAAAATCAGGTACAGCCCCTTTAATCATATCTCAAAACAGCGTAATTTGTCTGGTGGAGAATCTGTCCCCAGCTTGTCTTGAAATGTTATTATTTTGTTTGAAATGTTACACAGAATGTCTGCAAAATTAAATATATTTTCTTTGTTGCTTTGTTTGTTTTGTAGCAACAAGAACATCTCCACAGAGAAAAGCAGGATGCCCAGCTAAAAGTGACAATGTGCGTCTTGAGCGTAACTTTTTTTTAGTATTGCAAATCCAATTTTGCGATTTATGTTTTGCTAATAGTATTCTTTTCAGAGTTCACGTTTTTAACACAACCAGGAGAATTGACAGAATGAAGTAGGATGACAAACTAATAAAATAATCACTGGTATTTCAAAACATGTTTCCACTCATCTGAACTACAAGGTTAGTCATTTTTATGCAGAATAGGACAGACTACTTTATTGTTGTGGAGGAAAACTGCGGTATTTGTGATTTGCGTCCATTCAAATTGCGATTTCGACTTGATTGCGATGAATCCTGGAGCCCTACATCCATTTGTGAAAAGCCCATGACAAAATTAAGGTAGAGAATTCATATTTTTATTCCACGCTAACAAAATATGTCAGATCACAACCAACACAAATCAAGAAGTAATCAACAGCAGTCCTTCTCTATTATGAACTTAATTTTCTTTTCATCAGATGAAATTGAGTATTGTTTTTGCTTTGCACTTTATTAAATTCCGCTGGAAACGCAACATTGTCAACGTCAAGGATTCTCTCCAAGTCACATTTTCTGTTTTTTGTTTCATGTAACCTTAATGTATCTTGGAAAATAACGTTTGAGTTCAAGATATAATGTCAAAACAAAAAAAAATAGCCTTGAAAACTAATTAGTTCTTGAATGAAAATACCGCAGCTGTTCAGTGTTTGCAAACAATATGCCTACGTTCTCTCCTGGAGGTAGTCGGGGGAGACAATGGTTGATGTGGTCCCATTTTTGAGCCTGTTTTTTGGGTCAGCTCTCAGACTGGAGAGGCAGTGCTGGAGGAGTGGAGCGCTCAGAATGAATGAGCTCAATATCTCACATCTCTGTCCTTGCCCCTAGTTGCCCTCAGTCAAATCCTCACATTACGCTTTCACACACTGATTTATGTGACGTCGCTGCTATAGCACTATCCGCGGACGCTTTTTACAAGACAGGAGACAGAGGAGTGACAAACAATATGAAAATAAAAGGTCAGTATTTACACCAGCGCGCCGGACAAGAGAATAAACTATGGTGTCTAAATAAAAATGTAGGTAGTGGGCTACGTTTAAGTGCATGACGTGCGCGCTGAGCTCACAGAGAGACGGGTTTTCCTTTGTAGAAGTGGCTTGGGATCTCGTGATTGTATGGTTAAAAGTTAATCACGATTATTCAAGTCAATATAATCATAAGTGACTACGAAATAACAATGTATGCAGTTAAATATAATACTTTTTTCATCAATCAGAATCAGATTTATTGCCATTGTCAGAGATGAAACTTGTTTTGACGAAAGGTGCAACATAAAACAATGAATAAAACGGCAAGATATATATAGAGGCATGCATAAAAGTAAGAATTAAATAAGATAAAATAGACTTATACATAAATGTACAACTATACTGTAGTACTAATGTGAAGAATATAGAATCAAATAATAATAGCAATAATGATAATAATAAAGAAATATCAAAACAGCAATGTCTTAGATTTAGATTTATTAAAGATTTACTTGGCAGGAGAAGATATTACATGCTAATCCTGAAATGCATCAATCACAACATAAAAAAATAAACATAAAAGTTAGCATTATACTGTAAATAGGCCTATACAAAAACTAACATTAAACAAAACAAAAAGACACTAAGACTAAAACAATCAAAGAGCTATAAAGAGATATCAAAGACACTTCATGCATATAGATTATTTGTTTAAATGTTTATACCTCTGTAGTACAAGTTCAGCATTTTGGATTGACTCTTACCAGTGCATTTGGATGTTTTTTGTGAACAATATATTTGCTGAAAGCTGGAACACAATCTTATGATCACACGCTCGAATCTATAAATTCCTCCTTGATGGCTTGAGCTAACTACCTCTTGTCTCATTCGCCTCGGGGAGATGCAGATGCTTCTTCAGTGATGCAATCTTCAGGGAACCGGGCTTTTAGAAGAGGTTTCAGAGCACTATTTTAATTTATTCCTCACTTAGCTGCATATATCCTTAATGTATTCCCTGGATATTAGGAGAAAATAGGCAGGGGTTTGGAAGCGTGGGGGTCTGTCGTGGACGTGATGTGTAAGAGCCGTTGTCCATTAGGAGAATGAATGCACGGCAGAGATGTATAGATTATGTTGCCCTCGCGAGCGGCGCGCGTGTGGGCCGAGTTATTACTGATGTAACTTGTGATTGCGCAGATGTAACACGGGCTATAATCAGCTCCGGGATAAACACAGAGCTGCAATCGTCAGTAACTAATGCTTTAATGATGGAATGACAGCTCCCAACTTATGAGGCTTTGAATGCGGCCGGGGCTAATTTTACGCACAGACGACGCACACAGAAGCTCCGGAACAGCCGCAGAGCTCTGAAGATGATGAGCGGCGAGAGAGGATAGCGGAAATCGATGAGTGAACGAGACGTCAACCGTAAAGTCGCATTGGGGCTGAGGCTGCACGAGCCCTGTGGGACCAGCGTGTTATGGGTGGATGTTATAGAAAGTGCAGGATGAAGCGTAAATATGAGAGAGACGGGAAGTTCTAGATCGATGGTTCTCAAACATTCAAATATTTGGCAGCGCTCTGAGTAAAACCGGATATAAACCAGGTCTGAAACAGGGATATTCTGGGTGGTATTTATGGTTAAAAGAGGTCTGAAATAGGATTAGCAATTGCTTTACAAGGACAAACCCAAAAGAGGACAAAAAATGTGGATTCAACTGACTGACCTACCAGCGCTCTAGATCAGTTGTTCTCAAAGTGGGGGTCGGGACCCCTCGGGTGGTCGCGAGAGATGAGCTGGGGGTCGCGAGATGATTTTAAGATCTAATTTAAATTATTATTCATATTAAAAACAGTATATTTTTGTGAAATAAGGCCCAATAAGACTATAAACTATTTAAATAACCAACATTAAACCTGATTTAACACGCTTGGACACTTAAAATTATTACTATATTTATTTTCATTTCGCTTTGGGGTCCCGAGTTGGTTGCATGGCTATTATGGGGGTCCTGGCCAGAAAAGTTTGGGAACCTCTGCTCTAGATAGTGATGCAAATAATAGTGTTACATAATAGTTTATAACCAATATATGTTTACTTTGACCTGTCACGATAACAAATGAATAATAAACAATAATAATGAATATTGATCACAATAACACAATAAAAAATCATTTTCGACATGTAATATCATTTGAAAAGACAAGTTGCAATAAACACATAGCAGAATTTTGTATTATTTTGTATATAATTAGTCACAGAAGTCACTTATTCCATCCTGAACAGCTCAAATCTGATCATAGAAACACAAAATTACTATTTTTTTTTCCTACTAGTGCAAAGAAATACCCAGGTAAGTTGAAGAGTGTGAAAAGTGACTCAATAATGGACAGAGTTGCAACATAGTGACGGCGCAGTTTACAAGTAATTCATTCTGATTCAAAAAAATAAATAAAAAACTCAAAATGTTGCGTCAACACAATGCATTTGCAATATTTTACACAAATAATAGGGAACTATAAGGAGCAGTATATTTTTTTTGCTTTATATTGTTGTTATGTTTGCAAGAAACCAACTAAAACACAAAACTACATCACAATAACAACACTTAACTTAAACAAATACGAATAATCTTTGCCGTATGTCCCCGAAAAGCCTCTGTAGCACTTGTCCAGCGCTTTCCACCTAAGCTTTGCTGTTGTTGTTGCTCTTTTCAATTTCCAAACAGATGTCGTATTTTACCGCTGTGTAGCCACAACTTATTAAGCGCATGCCAAGCCGGGAATTGCATTTACACTTATCTGTAGATTTTGTTTTGCCGAGGGATGACATTAGGGCTCTTCGCGCACATAGCGTTTGTTCATTTGTCAAAACTCTCTCTCCACATTGCTCTTTTTTCTCTCGTTCTCTCTCTTCTCTTCTCTGGATTTATCAACACCTCCCAGTATCATCCGCCGCAGCGTCATAGCCACCCGCGGAGAATGTGAATTAGCAGACGACACGCTGCTCGCTGCACCCAGCCCACTGTTCGAACAGATTCATCACCGAGACCTAGATATGGCCTCCCCCTCACATTCATACACACTCTCACCTTAGAATAGCACCTCGCACATAACCACTCACACGACCACAAGCGTAGCAACGTGCGTTTTTAAAAGTCTGTTTGACAGGTTAGACTTCACATTTAGTCAAAACGTCGTGAACATGATTATATTTGAGATTTTACTTAACATTTTGCCTATTCTTAGCCGGTTTGACAATTTTGGAGACGTTTGTATTTGTACTTCCTGGTTTAACATGAGCAGTAAATATGACGTAGGTAGAGGTAATCCCACAACTGTTACCTAGCAACCATACTGTCAGCAAAGGCCAAAATCTGTACAGATCAGGCAATAGTTATGTTTTGACAAATAATAATACCTGATAACACCTTTATTTTGTTGAATAATTGTTTAAACTGTCAGAAAGATGTGTCAGTTGTGTGCAAATTTTCTCGTCTTGTATTTACAAAGGCATGACACTTTTTGATGTCATCACAGAGAAATTACGTGTTAGAACTCGGCAATACTTTATGTAATTTCAAACTCTATTTTTCCACATTTCTTCAGAATGTGCAATTTGACAGATGTAAAACTATAAACATCCACCACAGTGGCTATCCCACCAAACTAAGTCAGAATTAGAAAAACATAAAAACCTGTTTAACATATTTGACGTTACCATGTATGCTCTTATACTAGTTCTGGTTTAGGACCATTCCAAAAGCACAAATTTTTTGTATTTTTTGTATCAATAGTAGCCTATTATTGTTGAACTCTGTTTGATTCTAGCTGTTATTGGTATAGTTGTTGGTATTGATTGGAATTTGGGTATTGACTTTGAAAAACATGAAACACATTTTAAATTGCACACAATGATGTATGGAATATATTGCTGTAAAGTCAAAATACAGAGCAGCAATTTATTTTAGAGACAATATTATTAAAGACCCTGAATCGGATTTGAACCGGTTTTGAAATGTGAAAAAACTGTTCATGTACCTGATTTTTCGCATGTATTAAAGGGCCTGCACTCGATTTTCATTAACTCCAGTTAAGATAGGTGTGTTCTCTTTACATCACACATTGTTTGATAGAAGCAACTTCATGGAAAGACATTGGCTTTGTAATGTATAATCTGTGCATAATATAAACGCACTTTGTCAGGAAAAAACTAGTGCAGAAGCATTTGCCAGGGTCACCTCTTTTCAGCCAATCAGGCACATTGTACTCTATGAATTATGGGAAATGAACTGCTCGACACTATCTCAGACATGTGATTCTCTGTCATGGTGCAATTTAAAAAGTGCTAAAAGCTGTTGAAAGATTTAGAGTCATGGTGCAATACTGAATGAAAGGAAGGACTATGTGGGCGGGGCTAACAGTTCAAACAATAACATGTTCCTTTTTCATGGTTCAAAATCAGGTACAGGCCCTTTAAAGTAAATCCTGTTTTTCTCCAGTTCAGATAAAAGCATCTGTTCGGGTGAAAATAAGACCACAGTGCTTTCTCTGCATCTATTTATAGAGCATTGTATTCTATGAGAAGCAGGAAAGGCGCCATTATCATGCTAATGTCTGTTAGCTTTACCCAAGGCACTGGGCTCAGACACTCATGAAAAGTGTTTCTAAACTTACTGTGGTGAATATGTAAGATGCTGGGACCGCATTAGGAAAGTGAGTGATACACGTGACTGCTGTAAACACTTTAAAATGAACTAGTTCTGTTTTTCTCTTTTCATAACAGCAAAAATCATGTGCAGCCTCTAACATTTAGTCCCTGTTTGAATTACTCATCCTGTACAACGGGGAGAAGGGATGGTTTGAAAGAGGGGTAAAGGAGGCCAATTGTGTTTGAACAGAACTGGTGGATTGAGGTTTAATTTGCTGGCTGTTTACTGCAGTGCCCCTTCACTTCAGTCAAGTGAGAAAACAAGCCAATCAAATGCTAATCAGGTGCTTAACAGTGGTGAAGAAAAAGCAGTGGGATTACAATTGGACTGTAATGTCGGAGCAGCTTCTCAGACCAACTCCACCAGCCTGAAAATTACTGAATGAAGTCGAAACGTGTTGATTTTAAAAGATGACTATCTGTGAAGCTTTTCCTATATGTGTGCTCACTCCTGGACAACAAGTGCTTACACTGACCTGTTTACACTTCTTTTGCCACGGTTAACTCATAGTTTAGATCAAGTATAGTCCCGGTTCAGAGACTCATTTGGAAGTCAAACATTTTCTTTTGTGTGAAACTTCTGTGAACCGCTGACATTAAAGGTCCCATATCATGCAAAATCGACTTTTCAGAGGTTGTAACCTTCCTACAGTGCTATTTGGGCCTCGTATGTTGTGCCCAAAGTGGTTTTTTGATTGATTCCCGCATGTTTTCGCTAGAGAACTGTCTTTTCCGTCCCCCTCGGCTGAGCAGCAGACGGGGGCTCCTCACAAGGATGACGCGCTTCACAAGGATGACGCGGTGTTTAAGCCACGCCTCCAGGAAGCGCGCAGCCGCAAGAATAAAAACAGCTAATGCTAATGCTACACAGTAATTACACGATGGATACAACAGATCGAAGAGTTAGCTTGTTATTTACCAAACGGCAACGTCCGTCGTCGAGGTACTGGAGCACGTCAAACTCCAGGTCAGATCCAGGACGTAGGACTCAGCACGACGCACCGTCAGGACGGATACAAGGTTTATTCCCGTGTTTGTGTATCACTGTTTACCGGAGCACACGGCGCATGCGCACTATCTCCGCTCTAGACTTCGTCGCGGGTTGGGTGGGGGAGGCAGCCTGCTCTCTGTTCGGGGGGGTCAGATCTCAGAGTAAGCCGTTTGCTTTTGCAAGGAGGAGGGCCAGTCCAAGAAATTGGTGTTTTTGGAAACTGTTATGTTATGGATATTGCACAACGCAAAATGTTATCAACAAAGCCCTTAGAATAGACTGTGTAAAGGGGAAAATAGCAGAATATGGGACCTTTAATCAATACACGTTTGGGGATGGACACAGTGGCAAAGTGATCAGCCCACATGTTATTCATGTCATTTTATTTTTCTAAATAAGGGTGAGGGTACAACGTGAAAATGGATGTTTGCTTTCCACTTCGTGTTTGTCTACTATGATCCATGGCGTGCACTTCTGAACGGCCATAGCTTCTTCACTATTTTGGCGATTAGTGGCATGTTCTACAGTCCTTGTTTATGTCTCCTCATTGCTGTTTATATACGAGTGCAGCTGCTGGAAAATCGATGCCCATTGGAAGTTGAAAGGAAGAGCGGGCCAGGTTTGCCCACAGGTCAGAGGTGCACAGTGGAATATTGACGAGTTACCATCGTGGAGTAAGTGCAGAGAGAAACACACATCTGCACAAATATTATTGACACAGGCAGCACAACCTCGCACCTTATTTAAGTGGACAGATACTTTATTATCTGCTGAGAGGAAATTTGTTTCTGCAGTCAATATATGAAAGCGCTGGAAAAATGGGAGCCGTGGGCAAGGTTCAGGAACATTTGTCAAATAGTGCCAAAGGGATTCTTTTGGATTAACTGGCGTATTTTTTTTCCGATAATTGCAAATATATAGAAATGCACAGGTTTTCGACTGGGCTGCCAATTTGCAAGGATTGTTATTTTTCTTTCTTTTTTTTTATATCATGCAAAATGGTAAAAGAAGAAACGTTAATTATTTCATATTTCCACAAATTTAGGATTATTTTAGAGTGCACACATATATGCAATTTCTCCATTTTAGCACCATATATATATTTTATCTTGATTTGTTCTTGTTCTTGATTTGTTGGAGGCGTTGTATTGTCGCAACATATTAAAATACAAGCAAGGCAAATTTCTTCATGATCAATTGAGAAGGTATTGGCTGAAGATTTATGTGTCTCTCTCTCATAAAGCTACACTAGGGTCATTTTATTGAATTTCTTTTTGAAGAAGTTTGCCAGTTTGTTCAAAAATATGTTTCCAGTATATATCTAATTTATAAAGTATATGAAAAATGTCAGCCCCATCGTTATTACACATCGGACAGCAAGATGGGGTCTGATAACGTTTACTATGGGCTGGGGCTGCACGATTAATTAAAATCGTAATTTGAATTGACGCAATTAGCAAATGTCCTGTTTTATTTTATATAAATACTGCACACCCTGTAGTTTAGATTTGTGAAAAATGTTCTGAAACGAAACAAAAGCGTAAAAAACGGAACAAAAAGCAGACAAAATAATTAAAACGCGACTAAAAGTAACATAAACATGACAAAAATGGGACTGAAGGCGACACAAGTGCGACTAAAAGTGACAAAAATGCTGTGTAAAGTGACAAAAACGCTACGAAAATTGACAAAAAGGCTACGAAAAGTGACAAAAAGGCTACGAAAAGTGACAAAAAGGCTACGAAAAGTGACAAAAAGGCTACGAAAAGTGACAAAAACGCTATGGAAAGTGACAAAACGCTACGAAAATTGACAAAAAGGCTACGAAAAGTGATAAAAAGGCTACGAAAAGTGACAAAAAGGCTACGAAAAGTGACAAAAAGGCTACGAAAAGTGACAAAAACGCTACGAAAAGTGACAAAAACTCTACGGAAAGTGACAAAAAGGCTACGAAAAGTGACAAAAACATTCTGAAACACGTGATTCTTTTAATGTTTTTTTTAGCTCAATATTTCAGTTTTTTTTTTCAATTCTCCTGGTTGTGTTTAAAATGTAGACTTTGAACAAAATCTTATTCAAATAAAAATCATAAATCTAATCACAATCGCAATAGTGGTAAGAAAAATCTCAGTTAGATTTTTTTCCCCAAATGGTGCAGCTCTACTATAGTCAAATAACATCTGATTTAACAGATGAAGTTGGATAAGTCTAGTGTCTTGTGTTTGTAAAGATGGTTTGAGAATCTCGGAGAATCTTTCAGTTGAAAAGATTTTGTTTCTCATTTTCTTTTGTTAAAAAAAAAAAGAAACAGAATACAATTTTGAAGAAAGCTTTTTTGCTGAGGATCGCACATCAAATGAAATGGAATTTGTCCATTTTAACGTAATAAATAACATAAAGGCCTACTGTTAAGTGTAGTTTTTTTGTACTGTAATGACCGGTTTTCTTCTTACGTCCAAACAAGTTATCACGTTTGTCATGCTGTAATTACCTTTTCAAATGAATTGCCACAGCACATCACACAACAATTATAATGTCAGAGAAAAGTAATGTCTTTGTTTTACTGCAATTTAATCAAATTTTAGTCTGTCATACGTCGTGAAACCAGCTGTCAGGAACATTACAACGCTCTCTCGCTGCACTATTGGTATTTTTTCCCTCGATATACCACCTCTGAGGTCAACTACCTTGTCATACGCACATAAACGCACATCCAGAATGTTTTATATCAAAGATTACATGCTAAAATCAACCCAATATGAACAGAAAATGCGGCGTTGAGTTTGAATTTGACACCGCCTTACTCAGAATGGCGGTATATTCAGGCTTGTTAGTCCTGTAAGAGCTGCCCTGAAGCCTGTCAGTTTGCATTAAAGCAGCCTGGCATCGCTGCTTTCATGGATCTGGGGCTCACTGGACAGCGTATGATATATTTATGTATAGATTTGAGATGGGAGGCAGACAAGGCTATCCCATCTCGCATTAGCTTTATTCTGCGCCTTTGCATACGCTGGTGCCTTGGGGAGCGGGTTTGTTCCACCCGGGTACAATGCATTTCCATTATAAGGCACATGCCACCTTGTGTTACACTTAGTCGTTCTGCTAGCTGCCTGTGTCTGTGACTGTCAAGGCTGCATGCGGAGGGCCGGGGGACGAGGAGATTTCCTGTTTAGATGACGCCAATTTCAACTTTTGTCGCGCACACGTCCAGATCCACTCCCACGCACGCAATTGATAGATTTATTATATCGTGTCAGGGAAGTGCCAGCTTCACATTTCGGCAAATCGGATCCATTTGGTGTAAACGAATGACTTTGCCCGCTCCCATCTCAACAGAGCCTCCACATCGAACCTGAATTCTTGGAAACCCACCTATCCGTGCACCGTGCCGGCCCACTCAGCCAAATCTAGGGCTCCGTCGTGTTTCTGTCACTGTAACTGTTCTTGTCAGAGGCTTTTTTGTACGTGAGCGGGTGAAATGGGGAGAGAACGGGTCATTCTGACAGTGGGAATCACTCTGTGTGCGTCTTAAATGTTTTACGGTCTTAATGGGCCTCCAGAAATAGATGCAGCGTGAATGTCGTCTTACACTCGAGGAATTCAGAGAGGAAAGTGTCACGGCTAAGTGTGTGTGTGTTTATATTTTGGAGAATGTGGGCGAAAGTACTTTACATCTGCTTTAAATCATCATGAAAATTGAAATTACTGTATTTTGTTAAAATGTATTTTTGTTGACATATTTGTTCTGAACTCATGTCAAGGTTTCTCATTTTCAGTTTTGTGGTTGTATTTATTTTTATTTTTTTCCCCCAAGCCAAATTATCTGTAAATAGACACTTCAAATGTTGAAAAACTCCGGTATGGTGGCAAATATAACAAATTATTTATGTCAGACCTAAACACAACACATAACAAAAAGCAACAATTTTAAATTTCCAAATGTGCATTTGTTTGTTTTTGAATTAGAAAGAATAATAATAAAAAGACAAAAAAATCATAGCATCAAAATTATATTTGAGCTTCACAAGAAGTATTGTTTGTGGTAATGTAAGTGATATATCTGCAGGAAATTAATGAGGTCAACAACACAAGTATTGAAGCCTAAAAATCAGGATTTTGCCTTCGTCAAAAATGTGTCACATAGTCTCCTTTTAAATAAATACATAAAATATAACTGTAAATGTCTTTACACCAGGCTCTGTTATCACATAATCTATCTGAGTGACTTTTTAATAAATTAATTTACTAAAAACCATCTTGATTTTTCATCTTTTGTGGTTAATACCAGTTTCTCTCTTGAAATGACTTCACTTTTGCCTCCGTTGTGGAATTTAAAATACATTTGTTTATACTTTATTCGTAATTAAAGTGTAATTTTCCTACTTTTTTGGGCAGTCATGTCTGACAGCCTACTGCAGCAAAAACAACTCCTCATATCAAAATTCTGCATTTAAATCCTTGTGATGAATGCATATCTATTCCTTTTTTTTCAGTGTATCTTAGAAGAGTGCGAATCGTATGAGTTTAAATGAAGGATTTGATGCATGCAAATGTATCCACTTAAGTATGGCTCACCCCCATCTCGGAGGACACCTTATTCTGTATTTAGAGCGCCGCTTTGACACTGGCCCTATGGAAGCAGACGTCTTATGTGCTTTGGTCTTTAATGGAGTGCTATAGAGTGAAAGAATCATCTACATTTGCCTCGTATAATCCTCAACGCTTTAGGAGATCCGCAACAAATCTTCGACAAGCCCCTTTTACCTGAGGTTGGGCAGCATTATGGAGCATTACCTTTTGAAGACGTGTTCGATATCGTCGGATTCTCGGCATTCGCATTTGCCGCCGCGGAACAGTGAACCATCGCAGCATGGGTCCTCTGCTCCAGACAGACTCGGACTTAGAATATTGATCTTGCCGCTCGCTGTATCCTTACCCCCTCAGACGATCCATACTAAATGTATTAGCTGTGGAGAGAGCTACAATGTCCTCTGCAGCTAATCATATTTAGCCCCAGAGAGAGGCAGCTTTAAAGAAGTAGCCCATTTTCAAGTGTCCAGACCAGACAATGGCTCAGCAGCAGTGGCCAGTCTAATAGCGGACCATTGAGTTTGTGGCTGTCCGGAACTGGAAACGCTGAAAGAAAAACAAAGGACGAAGATGTGTGTGTTTTCAATAACACATTAGAGCGGGTGGGATGACATGAGACGAGACACGAAGTTCAACCAGACAAAACAGATTCACAATATTGGACCAGCAATTTTGTTTTTATTGTATTTAATATTTTTGTTGTCATTGTGGCTCTGCTTTTTGGAAACTCTTTACAGCTTCTCAAGACGTGCAGCAAACCAGCACTCAGCTATTTTTTTGTCCGATCCAAATGGAAACACAAACATCTTCCGAGATCATTTTCCTTGTGTGCACAATCTCGTGGCAATTTTATCTTCGCAAGCTTTCGGGGCACGAGATCTTGTCCCATCCCTGCACATTAGGTATTTTTATTATTGCCATTGTAAACTTTACTTTTATTTTGGATGATGAAGAGTGTTTTTGATCTATTGTGTTTTTTTGTTCCTCACTAAACACACTCCCTCCCAATGCCGACCAACGACGTGAGCACTTCAGGACTTTGTGAGCTCATAAACAGCCTATTATGGATGGAAATGGGTATTTGGAACTCTTATTGAAACAGGAGACATCTGTCATTCTATTTTATGTCTTTGTAATTAGACAAATCCTAGCCCAGTTTAGACTTTAAACTACACGGGTTAGTATTCTCTTGGTAATAATATGGAACACGGCAACAAAATACATTTCCAAAGTTATTTCTATTGATTATATCTTATTATAATGCTTTTACTGTGGTACAAGTACAAGTTGATTTGCCAATTTGAAGTAGATCTAAGTAACATTTTTACCTTATTAAACACCTTTGTAAGTTTGTGTGGTGGTTGTAAATGCATTTTCGGGCAGTTTGAAGCCCCCGCCGTCGCCCCCTGCTGTTTCTGAGCGGAAAACCAGCCGTGCAACTTTCCTGACGCCGACATAAAAAACACTCTCCTGAGAAACTTTGGCTCTCTTTTTTTATATTTGGCGACTTGAACTGTTTTTGTATGTGATTGAACGTCCTTATTTCAATTAAAAAAAAGCTTTTATTGTCATTTTACACAAGAGACCTGCAGGGGGTGCTCTGTCGCTAAAGTTACTGAGTTCTGCTTTAAATTGTTTTTTTTTATGGTAAATTGGTGCGTTTTTGTCTGTATTTCAGAATACAACCTAACGACCAAAGTTGCAACAAAAGACTCCAGATCGGGCCCTATTTGGACAAACAGTTGGACACTTCTAAACGCTCTAACTTCCAAATTGATATCCAGATTGCACGTGCAGTCCTATAATCCCAATTATTTGTCCTGCATTCCCCAGACATCTTAATGGGCCTCGCGTTAATGATTCGGCGATCTTCATCTTTCCCATGACTCTCGCACACGTCCCGGGCTCCTAACAGGCTTCATACGCCGGTGCGCCTGTGATTGTCGAGTGGGGCAATCAGAGGCTTTGAAGCTAATCAGAGCTCTGTCCTGGGCGATTCGGGATGACGTGAAAACATACAATAAAGAATGGGTTTTCGCCTGATGCCTGCCTGACGTGATTGCTCTGCCTGCGCCTTTGAATGGAATACCAGGGGTTCAAAATCAAGGGAGAGGGGCTGTGGGCTGGATGGAGTTACCTAATGCTATATATAGAGGAGGGAAGAGTGGTTCAAACATATACTTCTGCTTTGGCCAAGTAACTCTGGAAAAAGTCGAAATCATACATCCTTAAAATGGTTTGACAAGAAGAATCAGAAAACTTTATTCATCTTGTCCTGTTTCTGTTTTAGTATCCGTTGGTGTCAATCAACTAAAATGGAACATGCCATAGCGTTTTCTCAGCAAAAATAGATTCCTTTTTAAATTTCTTTTTTATTAACCTTTATTTACCCAGGTAAGATCCCATTGAAAGCTAAACCTCTTTTTCTTTTTGAAACGGTTAAAAGACATAGAACACAAAACAGAACCAGAGGAGACAAAAAAAAAAAAAATCAAGAAGTGGAAAATATAGTATAGTATAATTTACAGTATAATTATTTAAAGTATAATTTACATTTAAGTCCCAATTAGTCCAAAGTCTATACATTTTTTTAAGAGTGACCTGGTGCAAAGTGAAAAAACATTGCAGCACTCAAATCATAAAAAAGCAAAAACAAAACATTTACACAATTTAGAGACATTTAAGAAAATAAAGACAGAATTTTAAGCGACACCAGTTAAGTTGGTACAAAACATATCAAAACAATGTAACTTTTCTGGTAAAAGATCCAACAACTGTTTGTCTCCATGGAGATACTATTGCTTTACCACAGTAATACATGTGTCTATCTCCATGGAGTCGAGCAGGTGGCACCATCGAGCCAAGTTATGGGTCAGATCTGTGGAGTGGCGACCCCGCTCTACATCAGAAAGAATGAGCTTTGAGCAAAACATAGAAATACACATGCACTTGCCATACTGTGGAACATTCTAGGCAAAGCAATAACATTTACAGACATGAACCCAGCAGAAAAATATGCACCTGTAAGTGTTCACCAAAGAGAAACGTTGATCCTTTTATGATATGTATGGTTTCAGTTTTCTGTAATATGTGGAGACTTTTTCCCATTCAAAAGATATGTTTGTTTTGAATGAAAATTACTTGAAATGATGCTAGCTTTTCATTACTCTGAACCTAGATTAACCAGTTTAAACTTAATTTAATGTCCTCCTTCACAGAGCCATGCACATTCTTTTACGTACACTGGAAAAATGTACACAAGTTTAAAAATGACTGAATTAAGCAGAGCTGCAATTAACAATTATTTTGGTAATTGATTAGTCTAGCAATAGTTCTTTTGATTAATCAATTAGTTGTTTAGAACGCATGTGAATATGAGATTTTTACTACGTTTTACCCAGAAAAAGCTGAAGTAGGACATCCTGGTTAACCCTCACATTATTTACAGAGAAAAAAAAAGACACTTTTCTCTTGTAATTTGTGTGTGATTCCTACTTTGTCTGAGTCATAAAACCTTTTCTGTCAGAATATGGCTGTGTTTAGTCCAGTGGTGATTACTAAATTATTTGACGATTATTTCTATAATCCATTAGTTGTGTTTAATCAATTCACTTGTTGCAGCCCTAGTTTTTTTTTTCTTGATTTTAGTTTATTTTGACTTTCTTAAAACATGATTTGCCAAGTGTAGTAACATATTTTCTTATTTCAGATTAGAAAATGTTTGTCTTTTTGAAAAGAATATAAGTTATGTTTGTTTCACTGGCAATCTTACTTTAAACAAGATCAATACTACTTATTTCAAACACTGTATTCTCTTATTTAAGATGGTATTTTTTCCGGTGTAGGACTAACACAAAGCACTGTCTGGTGGTCGGATACATTTGTGACAATTTAATTCAGTCTTTTGTGCATGAATTCCAATTTGTCCCAAACTAACTAATAATAATGGATTGAGAGCAAATGCCCAGACAGAGCTGGTAAAATGGGTCTGAAATTAGAGACTGGCTGGGGTCGCCTAATGCAGCACCGCCACATGTAATGAGCTTTGGATCCCACTTTTCCGCCTAATCTGCTAAATACTTTGTGAAGCGTTCATTACATTTGTTTGGGTTGATTTCCGTGCTGCGTTGCTTGTGTGTGTGTGTGAGACTGATGGGTCTACATTGTGCTCTGGCGCGTTCACAGCCCGAGTCTCAGTAACACCTGTGCGGTGCGTTTGATGCAGTTCAGACTCCTGGCGCTCGCTTTGCTCCTGGTGGGGGGCCAGCGCTGATGTGGGCTTTTCAACACCACTCATCTCTCTCGATGTGCGCCGAGTGCGTCTGCGCTCGCTCGTACCTGCCGGTGTCACCAGTTTGTCAGGAGCTTACTGAACAGCGCTCTGATTTGATACGCAGACTTTTGCTGCTCTGCTTTACATCAAATACTCCATGCACGATTTTAATACAGTTGTAATAATGTTTTCTGAGTATGTTGAGGATTCATTTGTATTAACTAAGTCATTCTGGGACTCAGTTGTTGTAGTCTTAGACAGTTGTAGCACCACTTTAAGTCATGGCATTACATCAGCCAAAAAAGATTGTTGTTGTTTCCCTTGATATAGTATTATATTGCTTTTCTAGCAGGAGTAGAGCAGCTCTAGAAATACTATTCTTAGAAATATTATTATATGGCAATTAAAAAATGTAGCTGTGATTTGATCACTATAATTACTACTTATCGTTCAATATAAAACCCTACATTTGGGCCTCAGTATTTACTGTGTGCCCTTTCTTTATACTTTTGGGAACATTTTCTTAGTTTTTTTGATACGGTTTGAGTTGTAGAGTGAAATAAACAATTTTTGATCATGATCAACACCAATACAAAAGTATTTAATTGTGCTTTTTGTTCAAAAAAATGGCGCAGTTTTTGGGGGATTATCTTGCTGTCAGTTGCATAAAATAGTTTCAATATTATCTCTATCGTGATGTTTTCTGTGGCAATTTATTCTTCGTTGTTACTGTAACAGGCCTAGTGGGATTATTATTTTTGATTCTCTGTGGATGGGCACTGAGACCTGGTGACATAGTAGCACCGGTGCCTTGTCTTAATGGTCCACTGGATCAATCCTGTGCTCTTTCGGTCTCTTAACGGTGCTGAGGAGTCACGCTGATGTCACGCACGGTCAAATATGAGCAGCAGAATATGTGCGCTCTGGTGCCGCTGCTTTGTCCGTCTAACCATTTCCACGTTTGCATCTCTCCATTTGTGGCTCTGGCCTGGTTCACGGACACATGCGGAGAGAAGGGTCCACCACCGCCAGGTGCTCAGAGCGGGGTCGGCAGGTCGCGTGCACAAGAGGAAAGTTGTCAGTGAGCCGTGCTGTAACGTATAATCTGTACATCAAAGTGACTTGACCATAGTGTCAGTCTGTGCAGCACCAACAGACACTTCAGTGTAACGTGTGGACCATTGATTTAACCTGTGTGGAATAAAGCTGCCACTGCAATGTCCATGTGTAAATCTTTTAAAATAAGCTTTAAAAATTAGTTGACAGTAGTTGGTTAAAAAGAATGTTTAAAATAAATCAAATCATAAATGAGTGGTGGAATTAATTATTGTAGATTAAATTAATTTGTAATTTAGCGTGGTAGTTTTTTATTTATTTTTTTGTGTAAAAGTACCAATAAGAGAACTGTTAAAAACCGGACCGATAAGCAGTAAGAGTAGTAGTATTGATAAATCCTTAATGATACCCATCCCTTCTTTTTTTCCTGTTTAGTTTACACTTTATACTTGCAAACAGTCTTGGTCTGGACTGATAATTAAAGTCGTCAACATGCCATTATCAATCTCTGCTGTTTGATGCACAACCTTTTTTCCTCTTTTAAGATGTTTCCTCTCAAATTATGTGTATTTCAAGCACAACTGATCCGAGTCACAGCTGAGTCTTAATTGACATTGTTGACTTGACAATATCATAGAAAAGTGAACGCTCTGTTCTGTAGTTGTTAAACACAGTAGGCAGCACTAGCATCGCAGCAGTTAACATTTTGCACCATTGACCCACAGTCTTCTTCTTCTTCTATACGTCTTCATATCTGTATTAGGCACAACATGACGCCCAGAGTCTGTGTTTGCTCTTTTTGAACAGCGTGTGATTGAGCAGCTCGTACATAATGAATGGATTGTTTCACCCACAGAGGTCCTCATGGGCGTTCCCTCGGATGCTGACTGTGATTGCAAACTCTTGCCAACATTCTATGGTTATATCTTGTTTGAAGGTATAGACTATATAGAATACATCTACTTAATAAAATGTACACACGGATAAATACCACAATCTACAGCACAGCACAGGTATTGTCCTGTGGAGTAGTTTGTTTGTGCATCTATCATGCCTTAATGCACTTGAAGGAAGCACGCTCTTCGCTCCAGTGCGCTCTGACTGAGGCAGGGCGAGATTAAAATGCCCTGAACTCACTCAGCACAAAAATACACCTGGCACATATAACTGCAGACGCTGTGATAGAATCAAAACCGTTATCAGTGCTCTAAAAAGTTGTGTCATTTTTATCTGATTTGATTTGTTGTAATAGTGTTGTAAAGAAAAATTCAAAACCAAAAGTTGAAAATTACAGGAAGTAGAGCTGAATTCTAAAACAAACCAATATCTAGCTTTATAGCCTATTGCCACAGAAAGTAACATCAGTTTTGAAACTTTACACTGACAGCAGTAGAATCCCCCAATAAACTGCTATATCGTAAAAAAAAAAAAAAAAAAAGTATGAGCTGCAAGAAATAAATAGCACAATGAAACACTTTTGTAGTTAGCTGGTGTTGATAATGAGCCATAAAAGTCACATATTTCACTCTCCAAAGCTCAAATCTTATCGAAAAACAAAGAAAACGAGTTGTAGAACAGTTAGAAGACACAGAAGTCGTGGTAGTTGTAGTTTTGTGTTGAATTTGCTTTTACTCAAGTCAAGGCAGCGTAAAAAGATTTCACACTTACTGTTGATTTTTATATATTTTTTTTATATATAGAGTAGCAGTAGTCTGAGTTCTTGTCTCGTATCATTTGTTGATTAGTTTCTATTCTAAAGAGACAAAACATCACTCAAACCGCGGTGCACATGTCGCGCCACAATCCATTCCTCCGCGTACTTTATGAAGTGGAAGTTACCTGTTGGCGCTGCTGGGATGACAGGCTGTTGTTGGTCCCCCTGACAGACACTTCCATTAAATCATGTCTCGCCGGTAACCCACGGTGACAGGACGCGATTGGCTCCCCGGGATCCCTCCGTCGGGGTCTCTCATGCGCTTAATGAGGAAGTAAACATGCTAAATTGTCTGATGAAAATGAAGTGAAGGGGCTGTCTGCGGATACTCTGTCATGTGTGATGGCCTCACTCGAAGACATCAGACCGACAGCGAGCGGAGACGGAGGAGCCCAGACCCAGATCTGTGATGGACAAGACTGGAACAGCGGCGCGCTCGGTAACAAAACAGACGCATTAAAGGCAGTGGTTAAAAGTACTCGCTTGGATAATACAGGTGTTTGTTCGGTGGTTTATAGTAGGTGAGGCTTTACAATAACGTTCCTTAGTTAGTTAGTTGTGTCTGCTAAAATAACTCATAAATGTTATTATGGCCCGTCATAAAAAAGCAAGTGCGTGTTAATTAAAAAATAAATAAATAAAAGAGCATGAACAGGCTGCTATTAAACTATTTAAATATAAAGTGATGAATGCTAGTTAATGCCTTATGAATGCTTATAAACAAATAACTAGTGCTTATTAATGCCTTATAAATAATTTACTAAGAACACTTTATAATAAGGCATGCATACAAAGCATTTATACATGTTTATTCATCATTGACTAATCATTACCAAATGTTTAATAACCATCATTAACACTAACTAACACAAATCCTAACCTTTGGAAATTATTATTAAACATGTGATTATAGTTAGTTTGTTCAATAAACATTCATAAATGCTTTGCTCACAGTGTTTCTAAGCATTATTTTAAAGACTAAACAAGGATTGGACCAGAATAGTTTAGTTTTTTCTAATTAAAAAGACATTTTCAGATATTTTCTGACAGGTTGAACCAGGTCTAAAGCAAAACTGAAAAACAAGCCCTGCACAATTAAGTCAAATACGCAAAATATGGATTAGAAAACAACTTTTTAAAATTTTTTTAGGAACTGTATTTGATAAACATTTGAGCAAATAGGTCTCCTTTAAATCCTCCCTCATCATATTTTCCCCATTTTTATTTCCTATATATATATGTTTTTTTCTTTTTTTTTTTTTTCTTAGATACATTCTTGGAGAAAGTGAAAAAAGGAAATACAAATAATAATAGAAAAGAAATGGCTTAAATCCATCACTTTACGGGCTGTTGTCAGAAAATGAAAGAAATACTATAAACCGAATGTCAACCAAATTCTTATTTTACACATGAATTGAGCTGAAGCCAGTTATTTTTTTGCAGAAATACCTCCACAAAAACAGTACCAGAGACAGTCCTAATGTACACGTTCTGCAGGAGTTATAACACGTTAGCAAAATGTGCAAATGTGGATTTAGGCGACAGAACAAACATGCGCCTTCGACATGTAACACCGCGGCTCACGAAATAAAACCTATACCTCCTCCAAAGCCGCGCTGACAGAACTCCTCGGCGCCCTTTGTACTTTATTACATTGTTCCAAACACCTTCTGCAGACAATTATCGTATTTCCCGACTACAGAGCGATGTTGCAGCTAAACTGTTGTTACGCTCAGACCTGGGAAAAATAAACCCAGTGCCTTTGATGACGGAGATAATAAATTAACGTTACTGGTGAGGTGCTGTTTGTTCCCTCCCGCTCGGTGCTGCCGGGGAGCTCGGCGAGGAAGCCCAGAGTGGATTTTGAAGAGGTGTTGAGTGCAGCGGATGATGGCTATGCTGCTTGTGCCTTTTAAGGTTATTTTAAGCCTCAGACCTGCAGGGTATGTGTGAGAGAGAGGGAGAGAGAGAGGTGCATGGGTGAGGTTGTGTTTTAATTAGAGAGACAGCCGTGTGTCCTTGGGCTGCGGCGGAGGGTCGGGGGGACCTGCTAGTCTGGGACGAGCCTGGCAGGACGCTAAACACCCATTATACAGACAAGGTCCACCAGCGCGCCCGTGCACAATGGCCCCAAACGTGGGCACACTCACAGGGTTTATTTATTTTTCTCTCCATCTATGATCTTTTGAAAATGATTATATAGTTGCACAAAAAATTGTCTACCTTAATCCTGGAGCGGTTGGCAAAACAAGTAATTCCAATCCCAAACAATCTTTTTTCAATTGTGACTAGCTGACTGTTAACAGAAAAATAAATAAAAATCATTGTCATATTTTCATGAATCTAATTATTACAGCACAGACTCTAACTGTGTTTCCCAACTAGATGTACAGAGACCTCAAGGAGTACGTGAGCAATTACCAGGGGTTTTAAAAGAAGATTAGATGTTCTTAAATATGAATTAAAAAGTGTTATTAGTTGTAAATTTATCATCTTGAACTATAAATATGTTCAAACTAAAATATAGAAGTAATAATTGACAATATGTGACTATTAAACCAATTTATTTGCCTGAAACTCAAGTTAATTCTCTGAGTGTGAGACAAAGCTTAAAGTGTACTCCAGACAAAAAAGGCTGGGAACCACTGCTCTAAAACACGTACAGAAAGAGGTTTTTTACAAACAAAAACGCCTGCATTATTAAATCAAAATGTCAAAAAAGAATAAGCAATTTCTGATTTTCATCTATAATACACTTAAGTTGTAAATATTCTCTATTTAGAAGCCTTCAGTCACCATATTTTATTTGAAAGAATTTTAAAAGTCTCAATGTAAAAAAAAAAGAAAGAAAATGGACCAGTTTAATTTGAGACTTGTATATTCATTTGGTTGTGCCGTGATTTTGACTTTTTTTTTGTGTATTTAATGTTTGGTGCTGTTTTTATTTTAATTTTTCTGGTCCTGGTCTGTTTTGTGTGTTTTAAATTAAATTAAATTAGGAAAAAAAAAGAAATAATAATAATAACACTTGATAAACATTTATAAAAGTCTCAATCTACAATAGAAACAATCATTTGACTATAGTTCACTAATCGATAAAAAAAAGTAATCGCTGACTAATTGTTTGCTAAAATAATGGTTAAGTTGCAGCCCTCGTCATTTAAATATGAAGATAAGTGTAGTTCATGTCAAACAAAGTGAAGTCACTGCTCCAGGAGTCGCCATGGTGAGGGACTTTATGTCAGATGTCTTCTTGTCAAAATCAGACATATTTTGTAACTTGGCAATGTGGGCGAATCGTTTTGCCCAAGGACACAACAGCAGTGTGTGTAATCAAGTAGCTAATTTGAATCATTTTATTGCAGCACTCTTCCGGGCATTGTACGTTGTGTGCCTCCCTGCCACAAAGTGCTTATGAAAAGCTCTCATATTTTTCTAATTATTACCTTGATTGGCGGAATGGTAAATATTTATCATAGTTTTACGTCCGTCAAGTGTCAGTTTGAAAAGAAAAGAAATAAATAAATAAAACACGTTCTGTAGTGTGACATGTTGCTACAGAAAATAACGATAATATTGAAACGTGCCTCTGACAGCGATAGAATCCTCTCAAAACTGTGCAATATCTTAAAAAATATGAGCTGCAATGAAACAGTTTGTAGCTGTAGTGAGTTGATGTCAATAATGAGTCATAAGAGACACTTATTTCACTCTCTACTGCTCTAGTCTTACCAAAAAACTAAGTGCAAAGATAGCATACATGATAAATATTGAGCCCCAAATATATAGTTCTTATATAATGGGCGATAAGTCGAAATAATATTTATCGTGACACGTCGTCAAAAATATAGGGATTTACATGGAATCTTTTGATCGTTTGAACAATAAATTAGAAAATGAAGATGTTATTGGTTGCAAATGTGTGATTAATATGGATTTTGAGCCTTGTTTACAGTATGGTTGCTAGGTAACAGTTGTGGAATGGCCTCTGTGTCGAATCTGCTGCTCGTGTCCAACCAGGAAGTACACGCAAACGTCACCTAAATGGTCAAACTGGAGAAAAATTGACAGAATTTTTTTGTAAATTCTTAAGTATAAGTATTTTTTAGGAAGTATGTATTCAAACCTGTCACGTGCATTTGAAGTTACCATACAGTCCCTCTCCATTTTCCATGTGATCTATAGGCGCAGAATTAGCTTTGGCGCTGCTCCGGGGACTTATAGAGAGGCGGAGGAGGAGGGTGCGTCGCTGCTCTATCGGTTCTGGCGAGGGTTGGAGTGTGAGGAGCTGGGGGACGTCGAGACGGAGGTGAAGAGAGAAGAAAAGGTTGCGAGGGGCACGGGAGGAGGCAGCTGACATTTCTGTGCGCGGTCAGGAGAAATGCCACTTCTGCCTGGCATCTATCTTTCAATCTGAGCTACTCCGCGCAGCCTCCGAATGACCCCTGTCCCCCGCCGTATACGCTGGTCATCTCTCATTTCCCTGCGTCCTGTTTTTCATATGTCGACCACACAACCTCTGGCCAGTGTTTTGTCATTCACCTATGAAGGCATTTCCATATCACAAGCCCTCACCTCGGCCGCATCACATATGTCTTTCGTCAGCCCCCCTTTGATTCTTAGCCGTTGGGATAGTTTCTACCTGCTCCGCCCGCCTCGCAGACCTCTTGGTGCCCTCCCCTTCTGTCTTAAGCCCTTTTCACACGAGCCTCCCTGAAGTAAATTACCTCCGGACCCAGACCAAAACTGTCCTGCTGGGACTGTTCATGTTGAAGAGAGATTTTTCCATAAGGGATAGTATGATAAAAGCCAGCCAAATGGTATGGTATGACTATATCGACATGGCTAAGGTTTTATGAAGAATATTTGGTTTAAAACAGACAATTTCTAGAGATGAAAATGCAAATCTTAGTATCATATTTAAGAGGTTTGTGTGATTATCCTCTGTTCTGCCGTTTACAATTAATATCAGAATTTTACCACTTGCACTCTTTGTACTTGTTGGAAAAACTGATGAATGATCGCTAATAGGGATGTGACAAAAATCCCATGAAACGTTTTTCAAAATATTTTGAGAGAAAGCTGCACACGCTGGTTATAAGGCTAATTAATATTATACATTGAGGGTTAAAAAATGAGAGATGCTGTAGCATTGTCCTCATACTTGTGTTATGTTAATAAAGGACACAGTAATAACTGCATCAAGGAATACTTTTAGTACTCATTCTTTTACTGATGGGCAATACCAGTTATTTTTTTTTGATGCGATACCAATACTGCAAGTTTTGCAATATTGATACCAGTTCCAATGGTAAAAAAGTAAAAAATAAAAAAAGACAAAATGTATTGAAACTCCCCTACCATAAAGAGTTTTATTTTAATGTATTATCCTTGGTTGACCCTAGTTTGAACTGATCCAAAAATGTAATATTTGTGCAGATAAACTAAAATATAATCAATGTTTATAAGAAATACGAAGATGTATAGATATATTACTTAAGGAAGATTCCATAGTGGGCACGCCACCTGCATCACTCCAGGTGTCTTTGCCATTCTTTGGAATGTTTGAGGAAAAGGAAGACCATCTCCATGGAGACAAGTCAGGTTTGTGGAGAAACATGGCCCTTCACAGGAAGTGTGCATGTTTTCCACTTGGTTTTTTTAGTAAGTAATTGCTTTTATTTAAGTCTATGTTTTGGCTGAAATCTTACATGGTGGGGCTTTAAAACAATCTTCTTTTGAGATTTTTTTTTGTAGTAGGTGAATCACTACTTTTCAATTCCTCAGCCAGTATCAACTTATCAATATTTTGGTATCAAACCACCCATCACTACTTTCAATCTGGGATGTTATTAAAGATAAATATCCTCAATGAATTCTTAATGGTCAAATGCATGTGTAATCGTAAACAGGAATCTGAAGAACACTGGTCTCTAAAGACAGTACGAGCCAAACAAGTACTGTACCATAACCTACAATGTCATCAGCTCCCTCTCGCACACTTTCCCTCTCCTTTCATACATGATGCTTTTCTGGACGATTGCACTACAGAGAAAAATGAGAGCCGTGCTCACTCATGCAGCCCAGGTGGAAAAGTCATGATAAAGTCAGTCAGGCCGGCGTATGTGTGAAAGTGCTTCTCTTCTTCAGTTATTCCCCTCAGCACCTCCACAGCACCAGGGTCCCAGTCCATGATGGCCCTCATAAAGTGTCCCCGATGAGCCGATCTCTAATGGCCGTTGAATAATGCATGACGGGCAGGATTTAGAGAGCCTGCTCTATTAGCCTGACCAAATACTCTGGGCCTTTATTAAAGACCAACACTTACAATTACAAACTACATTACAGCCTGGGTTCACTCTCAGACTCTGCTCAACCATCGGGAGGTAGCAGTGGCAGGATTTGTGAGCGAAAGTCACATTTGAAATCGCTTCTATTGTTTTAATTTTCAGTAAGAATAGCACTGTACTATTTTAGCAGAGTATTTGAAGTAACAGCAGTATATGTATTAGATGGAATGGAAGTGAAAGTGGCATTTGTGAGGCAGTACAAATAAAAGAAATACAACAACAGCAGAGTTCGGGATCGAAAGTCAAAAACGTCCAAGGAGATACATTAGCAAAAACTAAAAGCTGTGGAATAACCCTTTAAGCTGCTGGGTCACTGGTAAATATATTTATCACACCATTTGGGCGGCAGTCTACAAAACAATTCTTGGTTGACTAAAAAACAGGCTCTATTCATGAATTAGTGGACTAAAAGGAGTCATGGCACTGACAAAAAGCCCTCAAACCCATTAAGTATCTCTGATTTCATCATGTATCTGTGCCCAAAGTGCTCTGACAAGACTGAGACAACAGGAGTTTGCACAATTACTAATAGAGTATTTAAACAAAAGTAGTAGCAAACAGTGTATTTACGAGTAAAAACGCAGACTGAAGTCACAATTCACTCCCAAATCTCAAACCAATTCACTACAAGTCTTCTCCTTTCTGCTATTGTGACTATAATCCTTAATCCCAAATAACGGTGCCGAATAAAATTTTGGTCGACCAAGACGCCACTGACAGATTAATTAAACAACTAAACGACTACGGCCCTACACACCATAATCAGAATACTTTTGAATGCTATGTTTAGTGTTTAACGTCTTACATTCTTTATTGATTTAACATTAACTGAACATTCTCAAAGATGTATTGACACAATCCGATCCCTATAGTATTGATTATTCTAGCACTTTGCAGCAGCTATAGAAGTACTTGCAGTATTACTATAGTATGTTTTGAAATGAAATTAGTAGTGGCAGTTGTATGTAGTAGTTGTTTTTGAGGCAGATGTGGAGATAGTAGTAGGAGCACTGTTGTAGTGTGGAAGAAATACTCTTACTCTTGAGTTTCATCAAAGATCATATACTACTAATCCTACATTAAGGTGTATGCGCACTCTCACACCACCCACCGCTGTCACCATAACTGAATATTATATCATTTGCTTTTGAAGATTTCATAGCTCTGGATGAGTGACCCTTTTAAGGAGAGGGCACTTATAGTCTTTTCTGGTCGCCGTGTGTTTTTCATATTACTGGTCCTGGGGTCAGTGGCCCTTTTAGTCAAATATGTAACAGCAGAGAGGGAAGGAAGTGTCAGATGGATGTTTTACTGGAGAAAGGAGCAATGATCCAAATCTGTAGGTTATTTACGTGCTGTTTACGTCGAGGCTCTTTATCACTGCAGACGAGGATACTGACTACTGTGGGCTGAGAATGAAGGTAATTCTTGTTTTAGCTGTAGAAGTATAGAATAAATTGTGCTTATCATTGTAGTAATAGTGATTTTAATGTCTGTAGTTGAAGTAGTAGTAGTAGTAGTAGTAGTAGTAGTAGTAGTAGTAGTGGTTGTCGTCATAGTAGTATTAGTAGTAGTCATAGTCATAGCCGTAGTAGTTGTAGTAGTAGTTGGCATGAATGAGATGCTATTGAATTGAATTGATTGTGTCACGATCGTCATGGCCAAAATGATCGATATGAACGTTAAAATCCCCAATAATGATTAAAATTGCTGACCGTTTTAAAATGTTATGTCAGAACGATGCTAATGCTTATTTTAGCTGTAGAAGTATAAAATATGTAGTGGTGATCATTGTAGTAATAGTGAGTTTAATGTCTGTAGTTGTAGTAGTGGTAGTAGTAGTTGTAGAGGTAGTAGTGAGTAGTTGTAGTAGCAGTCGTAGTAGTAGTTGGCATGAATGAGACGATGTTTTGTGTCATAATTGTCGTGGCCAAAATTATCGATATGAACGTTAAAATCCCCAATAATGATTAAAATTGCTGACTGTTTTAAAATGTGATGATCATTAATATTTAAATTTGAATAGGCCTATTGTGAATGAGTTCTACAAATATAATAGAATCGTACCTTTTTTCAGCAAAGTCTTGTGGAATAATGGCGATTATCACTGTTGCCTATACTACCACGAATACTGTGTACAAAATTAACTATGAACAATTAGTGTCACGATAAACAATATTATTATTTATTGTCCCATTGTTCATTGTAGGACTAGTAGTAGTCATTGTAGTAGTAATAGTTGTAGTATATATAAATGTGGCACAATTTATTGATTAGCGAGTTGCAATAATGAGTTTTTTCTTTACATTCCATTGCATCGATTGCTTTTTTTTTCCACTGACACATTCCTTTTTGGTCCTCCGAGTCTGAACCCTACTGGACTAGATCCTACATATTACTCTAACATCTTTGAGCAGTATTTTGCATACAAATTCCAGTCCTAATCGCACCTCTTTAGACGTGTGAGTATTTAACAGTGCATTTTCACAGATTTGTGCCTTTAGTTCGTGTTGTACAATTGTCACAGAGCACATTTCCATTTTCTCCATCTCAGGCGTTGATGACATGCCTCCCATCATTCCACATGATTATACCTGCATGCTAATGGATGCTAATAGCGCTAAGTGTTGGAAAGAGTGTCCTGTGAGTGGAGGCTGAATACTGATAAAGTGCTGTCAGCTAATGGCTATCTAAACATCCTTTTGACTGCACATGTCGGAGCACACACTCCCCGCAACAGTGTATTGATCGATCTCTTAATTTTGAGATTGCAATGTAAGGGCTTCATGTTTCATTTGCATGTGATTTGATGAGTCTGAGTATTCCTGACAGGTTTGCAGAGTGGTAGTAGTGCGTGGCAGTTGTGCAGTGCTTCAAATTGTGGCCGTGAATAATGCAAGAACTGAAGCCCAATAGTTACCACAAAATTAAGCGTGTGATAATATGTCAATCTCGATAACAATATTCAAATTATATTTTCACATCTCGTCAACAATGTGCTAAAATGTGCCTGTTAATGTCTTGGTTGAGTTTCAATTATTGCACAAAACGTGAATGGACCACACAATTAACCATAAAAGCGCAGACGTATAATTTTGTACCTTGTTTGAGAGATTACGCTAGACGTTTCTGTTCATTTTATTTCTGATCAGCTCTTAGTTGTAATTTTTAATAGATTTAATTAGACAGTACACTTAATTTCAATTTTGCCTGTTTCCAAAGCAACAATAGCAATATTATCAATTTCTCTCATATATTTCTCACCTATAAGTAGTAGTAGTTGTTGTTGTTGTAGTGGTACAAATAGTGTTGTGTACTGGACAAAAAATGGCAATCTTTAATAGGATAAGATAATATTTATTTAGCTTTTTAGTTAATTTATTTTTGTTAGTTTTTTTTCTTTTTTTTAAGATTTGCCAATAAAACACATTATTTGTTTAGTTTTATTCTCTCAAGTGCAGTAGATTATTTATAAAACATTTTTTTCTTTAGCAGTAGTGGTATTTGGCGGTAGCCAGTAATAGAGCTATATATATGGCGGGAGTGGTGGCCCGGTGGTGGTAGTAGGTGAATAGCGGTCAGTGGTAGTAGCAGGAGTAGTAGCAGTAGTAGTAGTAGTAGCAGATTGTTGGTGATAGCAGCAGCAGTGGCGGTTGCTGGCGGGAGTAGCCGGTGGTGGTAGTAGTAGTCAGCAGCAGCAGCAGCAGTAGACAAAGGCGCGTTATGGCGGGATGTAGTAGCAGTGGTGGTAGTGCGCTGTAGTAGCGGGATCGGTGGCAGTGGTAGTGGTGGCAGCATGCGGAATAGCGGTGGTGCCGCGCTGGTGGTGGCGGTGGTGGTGGTGGTGGCGGTGGTGCGCGGACGCAGCAGCAGTGTCGCGGGGTGCCCGTGGCAGTGGTAGCAGTAGCGGTAGCGTGTCGGTGGTGGCAGTGGTAGTGGCAGCGGTGGTGGCAGCACGCGCGTATGGTGGTGGCAGCCAACAGCAGCTGGTGGTGGTGGTGAGTAGCTGGTGGTGCGCTGCTGGTGGCGAACTGGCAGAGTTGTGATGGCAACAGGCTGAGCAATTGGTGGCTGTAGTGGCTGGTTAACCCGTGGTAGCGGTGGTGGTGACTAGTGCGGCGGTATTGAGCCGCAGAGATGGTGGTCGCTGCTGGCGCTGCGGAGTGGTGGCGGTAGCTGTTGTAGCGGTGCAGGGTGGTGGTTGCTGGTGGCTGGTGGCGGTGGTGGTAATGGTGGTGGCGGTGGCGGGAGTGGTGGCGGTGGCGGGGTGGTAGCGGTGGTAGTGGTGGTGGCGGTGGCGGTGGTGGTAATGGTGGTGGCGGTGGCAGGTGGTGGTGTTGGTAGCGGTGGCGGTTGCGGTGGCAGTGGTGGCGGTGGTGGTGGTCGGTGGAGGTGGCGGGTGGTGGTGGTGGTAGTGAGTGGTAGTAGTGGTGGTAGCGGTGGTGGTGGTGGCAGCTAGCACCAGCGGTGGTAGTAGTAATAGTAATAGCAGTAGCAGGAGTAGTAGCAGTAGTAGTAGTAGCAGTAGTAGTAATAGTAGTAGCAGTAGCAGGAGTAGTAGCAGTAGTAGTAGTAGCAGTAGTAGTAATAGTAGTAGCAGTAGCAGGAGTAGTAGCAGTTGTAGTAGCAGTAGTAGTAGTAGCAGTAGCAGGAGTAGTAGCAGTAGCAGTAGTAGTAGCAGCAGTAGTAAAATAACATGTTGAAATGGTCAAATCTTTAGCTAAAGTGTAAGACTAGCTCTTTAGTCGTTGAGAAGTGGGTGTAAAAGCGTCATGTGTCATTTGCATAGTGCCCTTTTCTAAGTCTGCATAACCCTGACAGCTCTGCAGGCGGCCGTGTGTGTGTTTGGCGCCTGCAGGTATTTCCAAAATGAGTTGGCCATTGCCCCAGGACAGGCCGGTCAGAGGGGCACGGCGCTCCTGTCAGCTCAGGACTTTTCCACGGTTAAAGATAATCATGTAATTTTGGAAAGTGGGGTGTCAGGCAGAGGCAGGGTAAATGATGATAGAGCGCTGTCTCTCAGGTCAGCATTGATCTGCCTCCTGTCCCCTCGCGGTAAGTGTCTGTGGCAGAGCGGCCGAGGATTTTAATTTAAAGACCGCAAGGGGCATTTTCACACGCACTGTTTTCAAATGAAATATTTCCGGATAGTGCTAATCGGTTTAAAGTGTCTCAACAAAACTGTCATAATTTATTCTGAAGGATATTCTCTGGATTTTAACACAGCGTGAGTTTTGTGTTCCTCTGTGTTTTTCACATTTATTTTATTGGTTTTACATGTGTTTATCTGTTTCATTTTGATACAGTTGTTTATTTGATTTGACTAGTTTTATTGTTAGAACTGTTAGAACGAGGATTGTTAGTAATAGTTATATTTTTTTCATTTGTTTTTGTATATTTTTCTTGTACTGTGCAGCCCTTTGGAAACTGTTTTTGTTTGTGAAATGTGCTAAAGTGGACAGAAGAAGGAAAGAAAGAGAGAAAAACAACAATCACACTAACTTTCAGGAGATGACAAGATTACTTCTGTGCACTTTTTATAGACAACTCTTTCCAAAATTGCACTATTAAAAATGCTTGAGGGGAACTAATTTGCTTTAACATTGTGTTTTTACTTGATTAAAACAACTTATTAACCTGTTAAGCCCATGGGTTTTTAGAGGGTGCCTAAGCCTTAACAACCTATCCAAAATAAATTCAGACTTACTCCAAAATTTATGAACTTCATATAGATAATCTTGGTCTCAATAGATAGCCAGGGTCTGAATCAACACATTTCCATTCTCAGTTAGATGGGGACTCTTATTATTTTTGAACACAAGATGAAAAACCCAGGAGAAAAACTGTATTTTCTTTATCCTCGCCTATTATTTTCTTTTTCTAACTGTGATAACCATAATATTGGCTGTCAATAAATGCCCAACATACTATTACAAGCATTCAGTAACTACTTGACTACATGTGTGCAAAAAATTATGCAAATAGAACAAAGAATACACTTTTTATGAAGGTTGTTATAAGAAAAATACTAGGCGGACACAGTTTGGCACACTTTGGCACCAACTGTGCCAAAAGACTTAAAATCAAAATAGTTGTAAACAAAGACTTTTGGTGGATTTGATAGCATAGTTATGCAAATATAATTAAAAAAAAAAAAAAAAAAAAAAGTCACAAACGCTGATTCTGATGTTTTTGCGCGAGTGCTGCTCACGCGAAAGGTGAGGCTGCTCCGCTCACTTTTACGCACAAAGATACGCAATCGACGTAAGAGCCTACACGTGTGTCCAAGATGCCGGAAGAATCCTTACGCGATGTAGAATGTAAACACACTTTCCTTTTTGACCGGGGTGCCAATTAATTTTGACCCGGTGACGGCGGATAACGCTGTATGAACGAGAGCGCATGGACAGCGCGTCACTGCCCGGGACTAGCTTACCTGCCTCGGAGCTAAAGGATAGCATTTGTGGAGCGAGAATAAACGGATTATGAGGATGGTAAGGTAAGAAAGCAGAGGTTTTTACGTTCGTTGTGAAAAGTTTTTGTATTTGATGACGTAACTGTGACGAACACGCAATGACACGCGCAGGCGAGTGAAATGTAAACATTGGCGCGGTGTTCATTTGGGACTTATTTATTCGGAGGGATAGCAGACTCAGCTGTGTTATATATTTTTGGAAAGCTGTGTTTTTGTAGTTTTGTTTGACACGTATTTTGTCGGAGTGGTGAAAAAACACCGCGTGTGGTGTTGTGTTGAGGTTTGCGTGTTGCCGATATCAATGTCACTCATTAACTTCATAACAATATACTTGTATATCTTAAAAACAGACACGTTTGTGACTTCAGGCAAATACAATGCAGTTTTATCAACGTTGTTATGTATTGGATTAAGGGCAATTAAAAGAAAATCTCTTGGCTACGTTTTATGACTTGTTTACATTCAAAAACGCTGCTGCACTCAGAACCCATACCGATATCGGTATGGGCGGGCTTAACAGGTTAATTGGATGAACTTTTAATTAATAATTTCAGAGTCTGTTTTGCTGTTTTGTGCCATGACAATACATCTCTATCTTGTGTTATTCTTTATTTTTGTAGAATTGTGTGCCCTTTGCTAAAACTGTTGAAAATCATCTTCTCTTTTACAAGATGAACGTGTGAAATAATTAACTCAACTAAACTCAACTTTGCTAAACATTCAACCAAATGTATTTACTTACAAAGACAAACAAAGAAAGTAGGATTTGATTTGTTTCTGTGCAAAGTCATCATTCAAAGCGAATATATAAATTTTTTTTCAGAAAGGGATGTGATGTAACATGTATCGACAATAATTATGCAATGTGGATGTTTTGTTGTGAAACCAATCCATGTGTTTCAGAATGATGAGAAACTAGGACTGTTGCCGCAGTGTTTAACAATTTAAAACAATATATTATAATCGTTTTAATGAGACTAGACCTGTCACGATAACAAATTTTGAAACGCGATATATTTCCAAAGAACATATAGATGATAAACGATAATATAGAAACTAATTCATGCCATTGACACAAACAAGGTTATTCCCAAAAACAATTCTAAATGCACAATATTGATAAAAACATGAGGCGCTATAAATAAATAGCAGAATTAAACACTTTAGCACTTCCTTTGTACCTATAATGAGTCAAACAAGTTATTTATTCAACTGTCTACTGCTCAAATCTAATCGTAGCACACAAAATATCAAAAAGTCCCTCAGTAACGCAAAGAAAAAATACAAACGATAAATATTGACCCCCAAATATTATTGTTCCATCTGTTGTTTAATGAAAGATTGTCCTCAAAATGTTACTATAATTGGAAGGTGAAACTCAAAGCGAAAGTGCTGATAATTCTAAATTTGGCTCTTCCTCATTTTGAAAAGTCGTAAACGCAGCTTGAATTGCGTTACTCTTTCAATTCAGATATTTGCGCTCCGTTGTGCCTTTTAGCTTTCGCAGTTACTTTTCAGCCGTACTTGTGCACAGTTAGCGTGTAACATTTGGAGTACCTTCGTCCCTTGGCTCTCCTCTTAGACTAATGGTCAGACAAAGCTCCCACTTAACTCCTGTCCCAAACATGCCCCTGCTGGCTCTGGAGCCGCTTGTTTACTCGGCTGTGCGTGCCTCTCCGTGTCCCGCTCAAGTTTATCCGCTGTGATCTTCCTCCTGACCCGCGGCCGGCCACTGTTCCTCAATGCACGGTTATAGTGTTCCCTAAATGTCACAGACTCGTACTTTGTGGCGTATCCAAAGTGCATAGAAAGCTGATGCCTTTGAGCCCAACACCAGACGCTGCTGAGATGGGGTTCAGGGATTAACTAAAAGCATCTAAAGAGCGTGATGGAGGAAAGATAAGATTGTGTTTGTGCAGCTGGAGCAAAAAAAAAAAGCACACATTAGCTTTGGGTGAGCACAGTGGGGCACATTTAGCCTAAAACTGGATCTACATAATGAGGAATGTGGATGAAAGGGCAAAATTTACATTGACCACAGTTTAATTGGACATTTTAATCCAAGCGTCGTAAATTGCAGTCTTATCTCAAATAACCGGAAAGTCCGATGCACAACGATGTCTCCCTCAAAGCCATAGCACTAACTTTAGTGAATAAATCAAAGTATCTACACTGGAACTATGTACACTCTTAAATGAGAAAATAAGTTTTAAAAAAGTGATTAGATTAAGCAGCATTTATATTGATTTGGTGCTTATATTTTTTCTTAATTTAAGTAAAACAATATATCTTATATCTATCTTATGCTTGTTCCATTGACAATCTTACTTTGAGACAATAAATATATACTCAAAATTAGATACTTATTTAAAGCACTTATTCACTTTTATTTCTTTATTTCTTTTATTTAAGATTATCATATTTTTCTGTGTACGTATGTGTATAAAAATCAATTTAAAGTTATGTATTAACATAAGAATTTGCAAGCACTTTTGTTTGTTTTGTGTTGGGTATTCTAGCTACATTGAAGGAAACTTAAAGGTCCCATAACATGCAAAATCGACTTTTCAGAGGTTTTAACCTTCCTACAGTGCTATTTGGGCCTCGTATGTGTGCCCAAAGTGGTTTTTTGATTGATTCCCGCATGCTTTAAGCTAGAGAACTGTCTTTTGTCCCCTCGGCTGAGCAGCAGATGGGGCTCATCCCATGGATGACCACGGCTTCCCATGGATGACACGGTGTTTAAGCCATGCCTCCGGGCGTAGGCCGCAGAATAAAAACAGCTAATGCTAATGCTACACCGTAATTACACGTTGGATACGACAGAGCGAAGAGTTAGCTTGTTATTTACCAAACGGCAACGCGTCCGTCGTCAGTACTGGAGCACGTCAAACTCCAGGTCAGATCCAGGACGTAGGACTCAGCACGACGCACCGTCAGGACGGATAAAAGGTTTATTCCCGTGTTTGTGTATTGCTGTTTACCGGAGCACACGGCGCATGCGCACCAGCTCCGCTCTAGGCTTCGTCACGGGTTAGGCGGGGGAGGCGCGCGAGTTGGGCGGGGGAGGCAGCCTGCTCTCTGTTCGGGGGGGTCAGATCTCAGAGTGAGCCGTTTGCTTTTGCAAGGAGGGGGGCCAGTCCAAGAAATGGGTGTTTTTTGGAAACTGTTATGTTATGGATATTGCACAACGCAAAATTTTATCAACAAAGCCCTTAGAATAGACTGTGTAAAGGGCAAAATAGCAGAATATGGGACCTTTAATTAAATTAAAACTAGATCTAAATCTACTAAAGGAAACAAAAGCACCTATAATGTTTTGGAAAAGAACTCCAGTTGCATGTGAGTTTGTAGTAAATCTGTGTTGTGGGTGAGTTTGTACATTAAAATTACATCATTTTGGGAATAATGGTCAAAACTACCCCTACAAATATTGGTCCCAAAAATAATGGCAGAGTTTATGGGCCATTGGTTTCTTTCTTTATCAGCAAAAACCCATCTCTACTCTGGAGACAAGGAAATGCCCACTGTAAGAATGCAAAGAATGCATGTTTTTAAGGTATTTTTGATCAATAAAAAATACCTGTAATTAAATAAATACACACCAGAGAACTTTAATGTCATATTTTGCGACATTCAGTCAGAGAAATAGCCACAGGCAGATGCCTCAGCAGTCAACCCAAACTGTTAAACCAAGCCTTAGCAAAACAAGCCATTAGCCACGCATCACTTGCAGGCTCTTACCCAAGGAAGCCCTTACAAACTGTCATGCATGTATTTACACGTCGAGATATTCCGAACTCGAATACGTCTCGGCACTTCAGCTGGAAAAGTGCATATAGTTTACAGTACTTCATCATGTAAATATTGTCAGTGAAATGTAAAAGACATCAGTTATAGCCTATAGCAACGGCAGAACGCAATAAACATAAACAGTCACATAAACAAGCAATAACACATATTCTGACTAGATCGCAGCAGTTGTACAACAGGCATGACGCATAACAACAGACACAACTGAGAGTACATTTTGTAGATTGTAAAAGTTCAATAGTATATGCTGTTAAATTGCACGTTAGGATTAGTCAGTCGTGCCCAAAGTAAATACAGCACAGTGCGTTTGTGTGTCGCGCCGGACAGTAGAGGGTACAGTCTCTTATCTTCGTTAACCATATTTCTATGTCTCGGGAGACTTTGCAGGGAGCAGAGGGCAACCGCCGTGTGATGTGGGGCATCTGTTCCCGCATTTGTTCAGAGTCTCCTGGAGTGTGTGACTTTAAGGCGAGAGAGGGGAGAGCGAGAGGGAGTGAAAGTGTATGCGCGTGCGGACCTGGCGATCGGATGCGTGATAGGTGCAGTCGGCGAAGTGGAACGGCAAGGTGTTGTTCCAATGGGGGCCAAGTGGTGCCTTGTCATTGCTCTGTGTTAATGCTTGACCCGGGGCGGTGGCTCAAATTCACCTCATTGACCGCAAGATGGCCGCCAGCGGAGTCGGCAGGTGTTACCGAACAGACAGGCGCTCACTTCCTCGCACTCCTCTCCGTACGTCTCTATCTGGCCTCACCATCTATTGCATGTGCCAGACTGAATACCAAGCAGCTCCTCATACATTCCGCTATTCTTCCTGTTTTACAGCGATCGTCCCGTGCATACTCTCTGCAATGGATGTTTTCCATATAGGAATCTCAGTGGGGACATTACATGCATAATGTAGTGTATAATAAGACTTGAGCTGGCCCTGGATGCCTGGTTAAGATATAAGGCGAGATGTGTTAATTAGACTCATTTACAGCAGCAGCCAGCAAAGAGCAGGACCTCCTTTCACAGCCGACCCGCTCCTGCTTAAGAGGCGCCACACAGAAACTGATCAAAGTTCCCCCATTGTGATTCACGGGGGACATTGTGGAGGTGAGGCGAGGTAGTGGTGGACTTCTTTGAGTCAAGAGAAGATGTAATGGGAATAGGAATTATTAACTAGCCCGGCGTAGAGAGGAGATAGTGTCTCTGGTGTGCCATCAGCGAGACGGAAAGCTTATAGTAGCCTGATTTATGACTGCTGGGGAGAATGGAGTGCTTCATAAAGATTTGCCGCGGGCCGAGATGGAGTAATCAGCGGAGTGATCTGACTTTGGTGGGTCGCATTATGAACGTGGAGTTGTAAAGTTGGTATACAATGCGGTGACTTTGTCTGTCGGGCAGGTCGTGCGAGGAGGGGGCTGGTTATTCTGTTTTTGACAATAATTCTATCACTGGTGTTATTTATTGCTGAATTGATGCCGTGGTTATTATGTAGAGTGGAAAATAGTTAGCACTCTGACTTCAGGGAGGTTGGTTTGATTGCGTTTTCATAGGTGAAGCTTTAAAATGAGGGTAAGGGTCGAGGAATGTGGCATTGCTGTCCCCGAGGGGTGGACGATAACGACAAAAAGGAATATCTCGGTGTCAGAGAAAATACCATTAGCACAGGGAGGGTAGACATTTTCCCCAACACTGGGTAATGTTTGGGATTGTCTTGATGACAGTGTTCATACAATCGAATCCATAAGAGATGTGTTAAAACATTCCTGTAAATGTCATTTGTAGGGTTGAAGTATAACCTAAAATATGATAGGACTGTGAAATGAAGTCAAAAAGTACAGAAATACCACTTTAGTCTAAATATGAAGAGTTCATATGCAAAAACAGATTAGATTACATTTTTGAAGTTTACTCTTTGTCTAGTCAGCAGTAGTTTCAAACGCCAGATGAATAAAAGTAATATTCAATTGATTCTTAAGCAAATACCCTCAACTATACTGTTATTAATAAAATGTGTTGAAGATAGAATAAAAAGAAACACACTTTTTGACAAACCGGAGAAATCTGTTTTTGCAAAAGTACTCTTATTCTAACACTGTGGTACAATAAAGTATACCTCACAAAAAGTATTCACCTTTATAATTAATTGAAAGTGCCTACCGTAGTCTTTTAGTGGCTGCTCTTAATTGAGTTGCAAAGTGGGTTACAAAGCAGTGACTCGGGGACAGTGCGTGGACTGTGGAGGGAGCTGGACTCTGCTCTGGCCCTCAGTCAAGGTCATATGGATTAGAAATGATTGTGTTTCCAATACTCTACTGGGGAGTTCTGCATGATGAATCATCACTCCTCTCCAAATCGACACCAATTAAGACGGGTTTGTTTATCCCGCCGTGGGACACTCGGAGCATGAATGTGCGCCCGGAACCAACGCTTCGACCCTGAGCTGTTCACAAGGAGCACTGTGGCCTTTGCAGGGATTAGTATGTTTGGGTTTGAGCTAGAGCTGTGCAACTAATCTTACATAAAATCGTGATTTCAATTATTGCTGTGTTCAAGTACAAAAATGTTGTTATCATAAATACCTTTAATTGTAGAATTACCAGTGCACTCCTTAAAAAACCTGGAGCAAAGACAATTTTCCAAAACATGACTAATGTTTTGACTAATGAAATACTCTGTCTATACTTTCTCTGCAGAATAATTTTGACAATATAACAACATAGCTCAGCATCATTAACACTATGTTCTATTATTTATCTATTTTATATTAATGCTTTCATGTATGTTTTTGTTTATTGTTTTACAGATGCTCAAACAAAGAAAATGTAATTGTCCGAAATAATCATGATTTCAATGATGCGCCAAATAATCCTGATTATAATTTTTGCTGTAATCATGTAATCCTGGCAGCATCATATTAAAAGCAATATGCAAGATACACTGTTTAATGTGACAGTAACAACATTTAATATTGGATAAGGATACGATAACGCGGGACTAAACCAAGACTTAAACAAGACCTAGATCTAGAATTAAATTAAAGGCGATGTACCTGAGTTTTACTTTCTTAAAAAAAAAACTTTAAAAAAGAGAACTGGTTCATTTTACACTGTTTTCTGCAGTCGTTGCCCTCTTTCTCATGCATTGCGAGCCTCCTAATTATTCACTGCAATGACATAAGTGCTTTTCACAGCTTTCAGAAGCCCGAGCGATCTTCTTTTGCTGTCACTGTAAAGCTAACAGCAACTAGCACGGTAACAAGGCACTTCCTGGTTTTCGGAGAATAAAACACTTTGTAATTAGACTCAGAACATACTCTGTCGTCTCGTTTAGACTCGAATAGCTTCTTTTACGACACATCTTTACTGGAGCAGAAGAAATTGTGCTCAACTGTATATGAAACAAATCTGGTAGAGGCTAAGAAAAGACAAAACGCTATAAACAATGCTAAATTTGGATTAAAACTGTACAAATCCGGGAGTGACGTAACTTTGGCTTGAACAATTGTTTTTGAACTGATGAACAACTCTAAACCAGGTGTATTTATTGAGATAGTCATGCTTCTGTGGACAATATGTTGCAGTTTGGGTCCCCGGTAACATATTGTGCAGGCCTATAGTCCCTGTGCATGTATACTTACAGCACTGTGGCATTTGCAGGGATTAGCGCCATGTTTGTGTTTGTGCGCTCCTCTATGTGCTGAGAGTTCAAAATCACCTCCGCCTTTTATTTATTTCTATATTTTTTTCACACATTTCTCACCCTGGCGTTAGCATCGGTGTTTGCATACACGGAGGACGCGGCGGCTCCTCGGCGGTGCCACTCTCCCTGTTTACTCTGTTTGTGCCTTGCATCTTCATGTCTGTAAGGCGTGCTATATGAAAAGTGAGCCTGTGCAGCCCAGTGAATTCATTTGCATTCATTGCGCTTTGCCTGTCTCTCCTCAGAGCCCATTCTAATTACCACCAGCTCAGGTCCACAGCTCTCTCTCGCTCTCGCTCTCGCTCGCTCTCCTTACCTCTGAAAAACTACTGCTGCTATACTGCTGGAGGTGCTGCATTCCTCCAGCTTTGATACTACCCACTGTTTAGTCTGCCAGGCCTCTTCATGTTGTGCTGTTGGTCGTCGCTGCTGGTTCAGTCTGAAATGATCATATGTTACGTGTGTGAGAGCAAGCCAGCATAAGGCAATTTATTAGTCCTGTACTCATGTAGTCGATTGATCGGTCGATGGAGTCTTAGCCAAATTGTGTGTTCGTCGACAAAATATTGTATTAGGATTATAAGGATGTATTTGGACGACAGCAGAAGAAAGAAGAGAGTATGTACTGAATTATCTAAGACATGAGAGGGACAGTTTAATGAGAGTTTTCTCTTAAGCTCTCTGATGCTGTGTTTTTTAAGTTCTTTTTATTTTATAGCTTTTTAGTGTTGAGTCAATTAACTGATGCACAGGCCATGTCTAGTTGACCATGAATTTCTATAAGTCTACAGAGCAAATTACTTTCACATATAGTAAGGAGTTATACTTTTAATGGAATGCGTTTCGTGAGGTAATGTAGCATTGAGTGGCTAAAATTACAGTAAAGGAGATATAGGAAAAAAGTCATCTCAAAATCTCTCGAATGAGGCACACACCTTTTGTACTCAGGCTAATCCAATCGGCCTTTTCCACTTGGCTGGAACTATTAATTAACATTAATGATATAACGTTGGCCTTCACTACAAACAATCACTGCACAGACACTAACAAATAAATGCGCATGTTTGAAAATCCACATTTACATAAATCATCCACACAGTATCAGGCCTCTCCCCTCTCCAGATGGGAGCTTCCTGTGATGTCACTGATGACGTCATCAGGGCAGGTCTTAAAGGGAGGAAATGGCTGCCGGCCCCTCCCCAAACATTTGCAGACACATGGATCAGGTACGTATGAAAAGAAATCTAAAGATACAAATACAAACAATGAGCCAAAATAATAAAAAAGGCTAAACTGCTTAATGATTATGTGTTTTGTAATGAATTATAATAAATTAATTGAATACATTAACTAATAAGGCTAACACAAACATGACTCTGGATCTATATTGTTTAGTTAGATAAATACATTAGCAGTTATGTGTGTGCTGTACAAATACATAAGAGACAGGTACAGTGTAAAGCTCACTTTGTCACACATATTCTGAAGTTACTAAAGATAATATTAAATATGTATATTTTTTTATTGACAGTATACTTTTTGCCACTGGTGGAGCAATGTCATTTGGAACTAATACTTAAACAGGAGCATTTTAAAACAACAACCTTCTAGAACAGCTGTAATTTAAAAATTGGGCTGGATGTCAGGCAAGAATACAATGGAATTTGTGGTTTAATTACTGTCAGATGGCAGATTTGTTGAACTTCATGGTTTGTTTCTCTCTAAATACTGAACCTATCCACATGAAACAAAAACTGGCACAAAGTTCAACGTCTTCTCTGTCCGCAGAAAGAAACAAAAGTGTAATAATTTGTTTTCGGCTTCAAAAAGTGGTGCCATTATTCAACTCCAAAACCCTGATTGTTGTCAGTAGAAATTACTTTTAAGCCTTACGATTAATATTGCAAGTTTGTGAAGCCAATTCCAAACAAATAAATGATAAGATTAAGTGCTTGTGGATTTCTGTTTTGGATATTTCTTTCCAAAAACAGTAAATCTTTGTGGCTGTTGTTGTTTCTTTGTTTGCCTCTGTCCAGGTCTAACTGCTCTTTGGCATTAATAGTGTAAATGTGTGTGTGTATATGCGTGTGTGTGTGTCTGTATATTTGTGTGTGTGTGTGTGTGTGTGTGTGTGTGTGTGTGTGTGTGTGTGTGTGTGTATATTTGTGTGTTTGTGTGTGTGTGTGTGTGTGTGGTAGAGAGATTTGAAGGACTCTTGTACAGCCGAGACTGGGCGGTCCAGAGAATCACGAGGCCAGTAAAAGATGAATGTGCGTACTAATCACTGTAATGGCCATTGTGGCGCTTCACCTCCTGAGACTCCAGTGCCTTGTCACGCCCTCTCCTCCCTCTCCTCCCTCTCCCCCCTCTCCTCCCTCTCTTCCTGCTCATGCAAATTTCCTCCCGGGCTAATACTTCACTGATATCTGATGCCGGATGCCGCTGCCCTGAGCTCCCTCGTACGCGCTTTTGTGGGTGTATTTATGCATGCATGATCAGACCTGGGCGGAGGCGCGACATGCCTGGATTCACAGTCAAACACCTGCAGTGCGCGGAGGCAGGTGGCACTGACCGAAATCTGCAGCAGTCACAAGGTCAGAGAGAGCAGGGCAACGCTGAGCTCGGGAGAGGGAGATCACACTGACACATGAGCAGAACGGACATGAACTCAGTGTGTTATAATGCTGTAGCTATAGACTTTCAGATGACTGCACACTATAGGCCTGTAACGCTGAATAGTGATGAGGGGAAGGTAAAGGACTTTATGATAATATGTTGAATTTTGGTGTGGGGTTAAGATCATTGTCCAGCTCGGTGGTTCCCAACCTTTTACTCCCAGCGACCCCTGTTTTACCAATGGATTTGTTGACGATCTCAACATCCTTTTCCTACCTTAGATGCTAGTGCCTTTGAAAAAATATAATTATTTTATGGTTAATAAAGATGTTGCAGAACAGTAAGAATTTAAATACTTTAAAGAAGCAATTAACATGTGATTCCTTCATTAAAATTCACACAATCTAGTTTGGGTCTCTTTTCTAAAAAATCTTGGGGACACCTTGAGAATCTTTAGTGACCCAAATTTGGGTCCCGACCCCAAAGTTGGGAATGACTGGTCCAGCTGCTGACCTCTTATTAACTGGAAGTCTGAGATCAGGTGCACGGCTAATCATTTCCTTGATATTATTGTCTTAAAAGACGTTTTGACACAATAATTTGTGTAATTAGTTATATCAAAACTGTAAAAACATATTAAAATCGAGTATAAACTTCTTTTTTTTGCCACCAAGGAGAAAAAACAGTGCAAGTCTTAATTCAATTTTTTCCTATTGTCACAGCTTTATGAAATCAAAATTTCTGAATAAAAAAGTAATGGTATTTCAGCAACCAGCCAAATAAAAGAGCACTTTAAAGTGATGTAGATGAAGAATCAATGATTTATTTTGGTTCCTAAATTGTTCACTGTTATCAGAATTACTGTTATTTTTATTATAGTCTTATAGTTTGTGTAGTATGTAGTGTGTGTGACCTAAATAATCACAATCATCAGTCAACAGAATAATCTTGACATCCCTAATTAAAACAAATATTCATGTCATATTGAATTAGGAAACAAAAATTTTACAGACAAAACCAAAAATAAATCAAGGCAATGTTAGGCTAAATGAGGAAAACTATGAATAAAATCAGCCTTTTTAATGTTTTGATTTTAAATACAAAACATTTCTGTCGGACCTGGGTGTTTTTGCAATACATTTAGTTTGCTACAATATTCATTATTACGTCTGCCAATAGTGCGATATGATTACTTTTGTGATATTTTTTGCAATCCTAACTCCTACTACTACTCTTCTACTACTACTACTACTCCTCCCATTATACGAAAGTTACCACGACAAATATGACTACATTGTTTGTAAAGCTCCTACGATTGTGTCAGTAACATGTGATTTACATTTTTCCTCATATGAAGATGAACTGTTTTAGGTAAAATGTTAATAACTAAATGTATGTTAACTTTAAGGCCTGAACACTGCCTGAGGTTTGAGTAGAAGTTGTCTGTTTCACACCGATTACCATAATTCTGACAGAGATTGCAGAGGGAGTTGTTTTCCAAATGGCTGCGGTCTTAAGTCAGGATTTGTTGGGTTTCCTTGTTAAGCTCCTTTTATATTGTAAATTGGCACTGTAAAAATATAATTAAATTTAACTTCTGAACAGTTCCAATTTTTGTGATAAATGGCTCTTTTAGAAGAACAAATTAGCCATTTTAAAAATTAAAAGACTATGAACGAAGCACAGCTGCACCGCTACCCATGTCGATCTGAGTATTTCCCAAGAGAGAAACATGATTCCTACAACTCTGTTATGCAATTTCATCTATATGCAAGCCTTGTAAAAGGAAGATAATTCATCTGATGTTGAACATGTTGAAAAAGGCCACCATGATGCCATACTGTTTCTTATTCTCCATCAGCTCAAAGGCAGAAATTAGATGGTTTAAAAATGTGTTTGCTTTGATTTGTAAATTATTTATTTCAGGCCACATGCTGTTTCTTCATTTAATCAGACTGAGGTTTTCCAGAACGGCTACAGCAGCTTGTCTTGATTCCCCAAAAATTAATGAATAAATACATCAACGAATACATACATTCTATTAAATGAAAGTTGTCTAGTTTCTTAATGTCTCTTGATTAGTGTAAATGTTCGTGTGCTGCAATTTCCCAGTTTGGCCCAGGTCACCTTTGAAAAAGAGGTTTTAATTTAACCTGGAGAAATAAAGGTTAATAATTAAACAAAATCAAATACCAAGCCACTACAAGCATTATTATGGTTAATGAAGAAACAAACATTCAAAACAGAGCAAATGGACATAAGAAACACAATCTTGAGTCTAATACAGGGCTATAACTTAAGGCCCAGGGGCCAGATCAGGCCCATTAAACGATCTGATCTGGACCTAAGCCCATCATCCAGATATTAAAATATATAAATATTTGGTTTACTGGTTTAATTCTGGCATAGCACTAGTTTAAATCTGGTTTGGACTTGGATTAGTCCTTGTTTAATACTGCTTTAGACCTGGTTTGATTCAGGGTTAGTCCTGGTTCTGACCCGGTTGGTATCTACCATCCAGTCCAGGTCTGTTCAACTTAATTTTCCAGAGGAACCGAGGAATTTTTCGGCCGTTCATGACCCCTTACGACGCGCCCCCAGTTTAACAAAATGTTGGGTCTATGTTGTAGGACTGTTTTAAATTTCTTTTAATTTTTGTGAAAAATGAAATAAAAGATGCTAGAAACATTGCTTTACAAAATTAACAATCCAGTACTGAGCCAGAATTAAACTAGAGAAGAGGGGCCTACACACTGGGTCTAAACCATGACTAACCCAGAATCAAACCATGTCTGAAGCAGAATCAAGCAAGGACTAAGTCAAGACCAAAGCAAATCAGCACTAACACTTTTTTGTTTTTAAAGATGGGTTGTGGGCTGGAAAAAAGCTTTGGAGGGCCTGATTTGGCCCTCGGGCCTTAAGTTGTATATATTTTTTAGAGAAATCTATTTAGTATTTTATTTTTCCACAAAAATCTAATATAGCAGTAGTTATTTTATCCCTACTGAAGCAGAGCTAGTGTGGGGGATATTGTGTGCGGCCCCAAATTTTGTTAAAGTGGTGTCGTGTTGTGCACCTCTGGCCCAGAGGACAAATCTGGAAAATGAAGTTGACTAGCCCTGGTCCCCTAACAGAATCATGGATTATGGTATTTGTGGATTGTTACAAGTACAACTGTCGCTTTAACATAGAGCTTGTACTTGTACCATCTGAACTATTACAACTCTTACTCAACTCAAACAGAGACATCCACTTGTCTCTTTTGATTATGCATCTTTTCACACACCCAACTTTTCTCCCCTGCAAATCCACCCTGGTACATTTTTATATTTAGATCAAAAACTGTGTTCGGGGGTACTTCCCATCTGTGGCGCATTAGCCCATTAATTACCCGTTTTAAACACATTTAAACATCACAGCAGCCTCAAAAAAACAAGGAGGGTGAGTCTCGTCTCGTCTCTTCCCCCCAAACACAACATTTGCGCTGGGTTCCCTGCAGTGCTGCGCCTCTGAGTGATGGTTCGAACCTGCTTCTGTGGAGTTTAAGCTCTGGAGGATGGGCCGGGCCTCTCGGGAAATGCTACTTTGAGAATCACCTGCAGCCTAAACATGATTGTGAGAGCAGCTAGCGACTTGTTTTTGAAGATTGGGCTACAAACAAGCAATTACACAAATAGGCGCCGACATATGCACGGGCTGGTAAACACGCACACGGAGAAGTGCCGAGGTGGTGGATGGGGAAGGGTTTGCTTCTAATTATCAGGCTGGGTTATGGAAATCGACAGAGAGGAGACGCTCTGAGTGCACAGGTTTATTTGGTGATATTTTGTGGCTGTCTTGGGCCGTCAAAAAAATCATTCCCAGACACTAATCGATAAACTTGATATTCATTTGAACAAGAATCAATACTGAAAAACAGGACCAAATTGTATATTTTTGGTCTTGATCAGCAGGTGTCCAAAACATACTCCACCATCAGACCTGGTCCCAAATGATCATAGGAAGTGTCTTTTCACTGCGATTGTATGTAATTCTACCTCTGAGATGACGAACACTAGACATAACTTTAATGTCCCAAGCCTTAAGCTAATAACGGCTGTTTTGGCTACGGGCCCTCTGTGTCATTGATGTAAACAACTTGAGCCCTCTAAAAAGTAAAAGGATATTTACATAAATACAGCAGGCGGCGCAGCATTTAGCCCCGAGCTAACGTTGACATTCTTGGATATTTACACAAAATTGGGCTGTTTGACCATTTTATTCTTCTCCATATCTTTGTGTCTGTATCTGACACAATGAAACTCCGCATTTGCTGTTGTATTTGTTGAACAGTGGGGAATGGAGCTGCTCTTCGCCATTAAAATGTATGGATCTGTTAGTGAACGTCGGATGCCAAATGTATCTATCAAGCCTTTTTTTAGTATCAAAATTGAGTTTGAAATTTGAATATTGTGATAATGACTTAAAATATCAGTTTTGTTTCTATTTGATCACATTTTTATTATCTTAAAATGTGCACCTTAACTGTAAGGACCGCCCAGTGGTCTAAGCAGCAGCACATATACCAGACTCCATGTGGCTGATTCCTGGCTGTGGTAGTTTGCTGAATGTCCTCTCTGTTCTCACCCTCCTTTCGCACAACACCGATCTGTCTAAAGCCAAAAAAAAGTAATAATTCATATTTTTGATTCATTTATTGTTAGTTAGTTTAATGTTTAATTAAATCCAAAGCAAATGATTCAGTTTTACTATCCATCTGTGTGTTGAGGAATTCTGTTCCATTCATTTTAGTAAAACAGAACTTGTGCCATGTTGTTAAATGTGGTGGTGTCAAATTCATTTGTATTTGTTCATATACCCTGCTTATTCTACAATTATTTAACATTTTTGTGCGTGTGTTGATAAAGCATAATCTAGATCCTGAATCTCTGCTTTTGTAGAGGGATTTGACTTTGTACATATAATCTTAATAAATTGTAATCCTAATCTCTGTGTTGTATTTTGTGTTTCCACTGATCATCAAATATTGTGACCGCTCTAATCTCAAATTGTAAAAGTCAAACATGTTGTTTGCAATCAGATTTATTTCATTGTGGACTGATGCACGTAGGCTTTGTAGATAGAAAATGGCGTGCACAGTGATTTTCTCTAGTTTACATCCAAAACAATTGAAGATGTGAGATTAAATGTGGCAGGATGTGACAGAGGTCAGCGCTCCTGCTGGATGCTTCATCAAGTTGTAAAAAGAGTGTGTTTTAGAAGGCAGCAGGATTGATTGCTACTGAATCAAATCCCTGTTGTTTAGAGCTCTATAAACATGTTATGAAAGGCATTGGATTCTTTTGTAGCTGTTTAGATTTCTGCCTTTTCAATTGTTATAGCTCCTGGTTTAAACTGAATCTTGATTTTAGACAAATTTCAAATTTAATTGCAATAGTAAATCTGAAATCTTCTACTATTTGTTTTTATTTCATTGTAGGGTTGTGCAATATTTTGCAAATGTGCTGAAATCACAACGCAATAATTGATATCGCAACAAACTAAATATATGTCGCAAAAACTTCCAAGTCTGACAGAAATGAGCTGAGTGCATAGCAGCAGTTGGCTGAGCTAAGATGAGCTCGTCTATGGATCTGTTAAGCTAACCAGGTGCTGTGGTGCACTGAGCCCATTGAAAAGGGAAAACATTCTAAATTAGCCTTGATTTAGTCACGGTTCTGTCTCTGTTACGTTTTTTGTTTTGATAGAGTTTAACAAATACATTAATGCATGAACATATTTTAATATAACTGAAATGATTGAGGTAAAAAGTATATCACATTGATGCCGTTGATATTGCAGTCCTTAACAGCCATCGCAATCATTCCCAATGTCATGCAGCCCTGTTTCTGTGTATTTTTCTCTCCAGAATTGTCCAGTGTTTTGTTGTGCCCAATTGTCCCAGTGAATTGTTATTTTCCCTAAAATGTGTCTCTATGTTCAAGCTTTGTAACTGTTGTCGCTCATAGAATAAAACTGCAGTCAAGCCTTAAAGTAATAAAACATGGCTAATTAAAAGTGCAGCCTATGAATCATGATTTGTTTGAGTCATTTGCATTGTGGGTAATGTTGTGCGTTCGAGCCTCTTTGATATGTACAGACATTGAAGTGTCCTTTTCTTGTTTTGCATGCGCTTGCATCAACCTGTGCCGCGCAGCTTCAGTAAAACTCCCCGTAGGCATCACCGCTTTCTTATGCGCTCGCTTGTTTCAAATGAACATATTTTTGCCCACAGCTGTTCGACTATATTTCAAATGCAGGAGGTTTCAGTGGGTTGTACATTGGCAATTGGCCTTGGTTTTTAATGTTGTTTGGAAACACTGGGTAAAAGACAAGAATAAAGTCTGTTCTATAGGGATTTGGATTGAAAACAAGAAAACATTTTGTGTTAATGTTTAGAAGATGAAGTCAGATATGTCCAGAAGATGGTTTGGACGTAGGTTGTAGAGGAGGAATTGTGAATCGATGGGTTTAAGCTCAAAGCGGTCTGACAGGAGGCCTACAGGAACACCACAGAGGAGATTTTTTAATAAGAACAGAGAATATGATATTTTAGCGTGAGACGATGTAGAACAGCGGTTCTCAAACCTTTTGAGACCAAGGACCCCTTATCGGTCTGACAATATCCCAAGGACCCCCTATGGTTCTCCATAATGGCATCGCAATAGAATTCTGAAGTTCAAACCATGAAACACGAGATTCTTTTCTTAGTTTGTCAGTTCATATTTCAGTCTTTTGGTCAATTATCCTGATTAAAATGTGTTTAAAATGTGAACTTCAAACAGAACCCTGTTATTAAAACATAAATCGTAAATCAAATCGCAATCGCAAATACCCAAATCGTGCAGCTCTACCTTGCGATTAAATAAAAAGGAGTATTGTTTCAAATTGTCAATGATCAGCTCTGGTCTTTTATAAATAAGAAATCTGCAGTCCTCTGTCAGGTAAATGTTCAGACTTTGAAGGAACACATAAGCCATACAGATTTGTTTTGAACACTAAAGATGAATCAAAAATCACATTTGATCAATTTGTGGGGGAAAAAAACCTATTCACTTTATTGCCGTATAAGAACAAACTTGTTACAGCCTGAAGTTATATCATTTTTAGCTTTGTGGCAAGTTATTTGAGTTTTGATGAAAGAAATCTATTCATGGGTTTCAGAGTGATGACAATTTAGACTGTTGCCATGGCAATACACAATGATATTACACTCTGTAAAAAACACAACTTTTGAAAGGTCCTCAAAACTATAAGTGTTTAAAAAAAAAGATAAAACCCATTAATATATCAGTGTCAGAACTGAAAAAGATAGATAATTTAGAGCATACAGTCAGACGGAGGCAGAAGATCTTACACTTAATCAAGACAAAAATCCAGCCGCTAACATGAGACTTAAAATTTTGACAGTCATTACAGAAGCTAACAACTTCCCCATGCGTTTAATCTCCGCCAGAATTTCTTGTATTAATTCTTGTTATCAGGCGTTAATTTGTGATATTATCGACAGCGCCATCCTTCACAGGGTCCTCCCCATTAAACGCCCAATGAAGGTCCATTTTAGTGTTTGACGAGATAACGTTTTATCGCTGGTCAGGAACTGTGTAAAGACAAAGACAAATGATTACAGTCAGCTGGTCGGCCGGGTTCTGGGTCCCTTCTCATTACAACAAAAGGGACGGACAAAAAAAACCTCGGAGATTCTCATTTCGGTTCGGTGACCTTTTTACGGGGTTAATTATTTATTTCATCGACGCACGGCGGAGGAATAAAGTTTGTGGTGATTTTAATGCAAGTCAATTAAGAGGCAGAGATAGATGAAAAGCCAATCCTGTGGGAAATTATGAAGCTTTTATTTTTAGAGAGCAACGAGTGGAGGCTGTGGTTTAGCTACGGGCCATGGCTCAATAATCAGGAGTATCTCAAACTGTTCTCAGGTAAAAATATGTCAGGCGTGCTGCTATTTCAACTTTGTGCACTGATAAATCCTCCTGCTAGAGTTTAACAGTAATTGTATTTATGCTAATATTAAAAAGCAAGTGTTAAACTATGACTAACTTCAAACTACTACAGCATATACTATGACTACACTACTATGTGTTACCCTAAATTCCAAAAAGTCAGATTAAATTCCTATTACAAATGAAGATGTCAAGACAATTATGATTCAGGTCAATCATGAGGGTTGTACACAGCAAAATTGAGTAATTTCAGCTTAATCTATACTTCAAAAATGTAAAATTATGTGTAAAGTACTTTTTTTAAACTTTTTTTTTTTATCTGGCTGTTTATGTAACAATATCATTACTTTTTCATTCAGAAAGTTTGATTTTATGAAGCTAAAGATCCCACCGTTGCCTGGTCACAGTGCCCAGAATCGTGAATACACACAAACACAATTAAAAAGCGGCAAACGTGACAAATTGACAAAACACAACTTAAAGTGACAAAAATGCAACTAAAAGTGACAAAAACATTACAGAAGTGACAAAAACAATGCTTAAAGTGACAAAAATGTGACTAAAAGCAACAAAAACATTCCAGATAATAATCGTGAATAAAATCTAAAATCCTGATGTTTCTTTTCACTATAATTATAACACTAAGACTTGACATCCTTGAGTATATTAGAACAACTTCACACACATTCTCACTGTGTTGGGTCACCCTTTACATAGATCTGACCTGTAACTCTGCCTCGTGGCAACACTTGGTTTTCTACAGGGAGATTCATTGTTTAATGCTGATATGGACCAGCATTAACATCCATTCTCAATGTAACCCTCTATTGGAAAAGTTACACACAGCACGATTTATACATAAAAAAACAACATGTTGTTTAGTACTACTTCAGAGTAATATATTATGTATCTACACTGCACATATATGTAATAATATAGCTGCCTAGTCTAGTGTCTAGTGTTATGATACCAAAATTTCAAACTTGATTCGATACTTAGAAATATATTCGATTCTGGATACCACAAGAACAATTACAAATACTTTTCTAGGTCAAGGTGTTAGACAGTATGTGACATTTTCAACACTAAATAATTGTACTTTCTTTATTAAACATTGTGGTCTTATACTAGTTCTGATAAAGGTCAAGATCATTCTAAAACTGGTCATAAAAGGTCGCATTTTGTCTTGTAAAAGTGAGAATGAGTATCTAGTTTCAATACTAGTTAGTATCAATGAGTTTTAGATTTCCAATACTTTTGACAACCCGTCGAGTCCTGTTTTACCCCATGTTTAGTCCAGATTTAATCCCGGTTTAGTCCGTTTGTAAGCTGTGTGTTTGCAAACATAAACACGCCCTCAAATTACTGAAGCAAACGTATCCATCTCATTCCCATCTTCCACAATGACGCAGAGTTAAACGTTGCCCAAATCGTGCTGGATATTGTTGGGCTGGGGTTATGAGTTTTATAAGGCCTTGTTGTAATAATCAAAATTAACTGTGCTCCCGACTGCTGTGTGCAATAATGAAGGCAGAGAGAGTGAAGAAACAGGCCAGCAGCAAATAAAGAGCGAGAGAGAGAGAGAGCAGGGGAACTGGTTAAATATTAGCCTTTAATAATAATGGGCCTTATTGTTCATGGTCCGCTTCACACTTGCACATGGGTCTTCTCAAATTAAACAAGCCACTATGTGTTTAAGCTGTAACTTTTAAATTGGTCGTAATTTGTAGCATTTCGAAGTGGCTTTTGATTATGTGTTGAACATGTTAGCACTGGTGAAGCACAATGGTATGACTGGGGTTAATTTAAATACAAATCTAACATCTCCCCTGTGTTACGTTATAAGTTACAATTAGATTTTAGCTACAGAGGCGTTTTATAGTAGATTTTGTATTTTCTGAGCGTATTTTTATGCAAGATTGTGGAGGTGTGAGTGAACAGCTGCCGCGCCGATCAAGCCTCAGAGTAGAACATTTTAATGAGCGTGACAAGCCTTTATGAAGGAGATTATTTGCCGACGACGCACAGGTTTGTACAATCAATCCACGCGCAGACCAGATTCTCATTAAACATTCTCATTATAACTATTTCTCCATATTTCGGACACATTTTTGCGCCGACCTTTGATTTAAACAGATTTCTGGTTTCTTTTATGGACTGTGGGCCAGTCTGGTTAATTGTCTCAATGCAGCAAAAGATGTTGAATTGAATGTATGGGTGGATTCGGAGTAATTGTGATGTGACAAGAGAGCAAAAAGTCCATGAAACTTTCAGTTTCAAAGTGTTGCAAGAGTCTGTTCTATCCTTGGGTTTCAAGTGATGTAAGATAGACTCAATGTTTGTAAACTAAACACATGCATTTTAAACTTTGGTGCCATTCCTTACGTTGGCTCTAATGCCTTTTCAGTGGGAGAGTTAGCCTTAGCCTCCAAACAATGCAAACCATGAAAAACCAGGGCTGTTTTGGTAGCTGACAATCACGTGAGTAACACAACAAAGCACGCACAAAACATTTGAAAACGTAGAAAACATTACCATGTGTGGACGTTTTTAATTTACTGAGGTTGTTTTTAGCACAAAAAATGGCTTTGGCAACAAATAATGCTCCATAGTGTGCCACAACGGTTTGGCAATGAAATGTTAGTGTTATTTCATCAAGTGCCTCAAATCCTGTCAAATCCAAAATCTGAAAGTTATATAATGTTATTGACTCTCAAAAGCGCAGTAGCTTTGCATGTAATAAAGTAGAATCTGTTTTCCCCAGTGCAGCTATATTATTAAAGCATCTGTTAGAGTTAAAATGAGACCTCTGGGCCCGGAGACTCTTCAAAGTGTTTATAAACTAATTGCAGTGAATATTTAGGATGCTGGGACTGCATTAGTTAAGCAAGCGATACATGTGACTGATGTAAAAATGAACTACAGTAGCAAAACAGTCAAAATCATGTACAGCGCCTTTAATACTTGCTGAACTCAATGAATGTAAACAAACACTATCTGTCAGCACTGTCTGCAAACGTCAAAAGTGATGTTTTCATTTTGCTGCCTTATTAAAATGAATGAGATGACGTTTGTATTTAAATGGCAAAGCCGCGCTGAATGCTTTACTCCAGGATTATTACAGGACTGTTGTCATGGCAATTCATTTTCATTATTATTACTTTCACATTTAAACACACAGAACAGAAAGCAAAACACAAAATAAAATACAGAGAGCAGCGTATGACATCCATCACAACGAAATCTAAATCAAGGCACATCGATTAAGTCCGATTGTAATTTTCATGGCAGTTCAAAACAACACAATACAAATGGTTGAAATTGAAACCCATGAATTTAGATTTGCTCTGAAAAATACAATGAACAAAAACGTGTTCTGTACCTTTAAATGCTTTCAGTGCTACACAAATACGCTGCTATTTCGGGATCACCTCACCTCGACGAATGCATTTTTTAATACCTGGCCCCAATACCTTCATGATACCTGTCCCACTCTCCGGTAATCCCCCAGATCTCCCCTCCGCCGGCTGCACTGCGCTTTTACTCATTTACAGCTTATGTAACCAAAACGCTGATGATTCCAGGAAATGGATCTCATAAACGACTTTCCAAAACTGCTTTTTAACACGTCTTTGCTCCGATCCCGGGGGCAGTGGGTTTTTTTTTTTTCGCTCCGCACTGTCACTGAAATCTGTAATGCTCCTCCCCCCTCCTCTGCCGCTTTGTGATTTGATTTTAAACTTTTGGATATGCATCGCTGTTGCCCGAAGCGCCTTTGCAGAGTTACGTCAGCGTCTGCGTGCGGTTGGGAGAAGCCAGTCGTTTGAAATGGAGTGTTTGGGCTGTGTGTATCTTTTGGAAGCGCGGAGCCAAAGCAGTTTAAGCCAAATAAAGCTCCATCTGGCAGCCTGGTCTGTGCGCCGCTGCGCCCACAGAGAGTGCACTGTCCCCTGGCCTTTTCCTCTCTGTTCCCCCTGTCCTCGTCCCTCACCTCCAGACCGCTACCTCTGTGTTTGCTTTTTCAGACTTTTTCCCACGCCACTCTGGAGCAGGTGAGGTTTAGAAAAGGGGAGCCACAACTTGGAAAAAAAAAAGTTGGATGCATTGTTCCATTTGCAAGAGTTTATCGTCTCTGGTAATTGGGTGTGTGCTGGTGCTGGTTAGAGCCCTGGTTTGGTTTTGTGACGTTCTTATCCCGGTTTAGTCTTGTTTTAATCCAGGTTTACATTTGATTTTGGTCCTGTTTTGAGCCCAGTTCAGACTTGGTTTTCGTCATGTTCTTGTCCTGGTTCAGTCCTGGTCTAGTCTTGATTTAGTTCCAGGTTTAGTCCCGGTTTAGGCCCAGTTTTGTTGTGGTCTGTGCGCAAGTTTAGTCCCCATTTTGACGTGTCGTGTGTGAATGCACCTGAAAATGGTCAATCATTTTATCAAGTTAATCTTACATTTTATAATCTAGAAGGATCTTTTTAATTGTGATGAATGAACAAGGAGAAAATGCCGTGTTTTATGTCTTTGATACTATTCTACTATTATTTTCAAGGTTTCAAGGTTATTTTTCCACATAAGCATCTGAGAAATAAGTGTAATTTTACATTGGCAGGACTACAAAGCTTTTGGAAATATAAAGCAATGCAGTAGAATGAATGGAATGTGTGTTTTTTGTTTGTTTGTTTTATTTGCAAATGCATCAGATACTTAAAATGTCACTTTGGCCTTGGTTCTTTGTTTCTTGTGTGCCAAAACTACCTTGTTTTTTTTTTTTTCAGACTTTGTAATATACTGAGACTAATCCCATTTTCCATTAAAACTGCATACACAACTTTATAATAACAGCAGTAATTCTTGGCTTAATAAAGCAAAGGCAAAGTCTTAATGAATTCATTATGAACAAATTGTTTACTAAGAATGATTTAGGTTTAGTAACTGTTTAATTAAGGGGTTAGGGTTAGAAGTTGAGTAGAAGTAGAGTATTCATTAAGCAGTTACTAAATAGGGATGCACAATTAATCGAAATCTAATTGAAATTGCAATTTAAATGGACATTATTTTAGGTGAAATAATTTCCTCCAAACATACTGCATCTTTTTTTTATTCTGCAAAAACAGCTTACCCTATATTTTTGATTTGTTAAAATATGTTCTTAAAGGTCCCATATTCTGCTATTTTCCCCTTTACACAGTCTATTCTAAGGGCTTTGTTGATAAATTTTGCGTTGTGCAATATCCATAACATAACAGTTTTCTTGGGCTGGCCCCCCTCCTTGCAAAAGCAAACGGCTCACTCTGAGATCTGACCCCGAACAGAGAGCAGGCTGCCTCCCCCGCCCAACCCGCGCGCCTCCCCCGCCCAACTCGTGCCGAAGCCTAGAGCGGAGATAGTGCGCATGCGCCGTGTGCTCCGGTAAACAGCGATACACAAACACGGGAATAAACCATTTATCCGTCCTGACGGGTAAGCGTCGTGCTGAGTCCTACGTCCTGGATCTGACCTGAGTTTGACGTGCTCCAGTACTCGGCACGGCGTTGCCGCTTGGTAAATAACAAGCTAACTCTTCGATCTGTCGTATCCATCGTGTAATTACTGTGTAGCATTAGCATTAGCTGTTTTTATTCTTTGCGCTGCGCGCTTCCCGGAGGCGTGGCTTAAACACCGCGTCATCCATGGGATGAGCCCCCGTCTGCCTGCTCAGCCGAGGGGGACGGAAAAGACAGTTCTCTAGCGAAAGCATGCGGGAATCAATCAAAAAACCACTTTGGGCACAACATACGAGGCCCAAATAGCACTGTAGGAAGGTTAAAACCTCTGAAAAGTCGATTTTGCATGTTATGGGACCTTTAAACAAGCGACATAAATGCTACAAAAAGCGACAAATGCACAAATTAGTTGAGAAGCAAGAAAAACACAACAAAAATGTACCAAAACAACACTAAAAGGGACAAAAATGAGACTAAAAGTGACAAAAATGGTCCGAGACATGTCATTCTTATTTCAGTCTTTTTGTCAATTCTGCTGGTTGTGTTTAAAACATAAACTTTGAACAGAATTACATTATTAAAACATAAATCGCAAATCTAATCCCAGTCCCAACACTGGTCAGATTTAGATACTTACTTACTTCGATATTGCTGCCCTGTTACTAAGCCTGAATCATTATTTAACTATTTGTTCACTGTGTATTAAGTCTTTGTTCATGTTTTATTATTTATTCCAAAAAGTGTAGGTTTTATAGCATTCCACTTTTGCCTCCAGTTGCTTTCATTCAGTAAATGTAGAGTGCATTTGTCTATATCCTTAACAACATAATTTCAGATCACATTATGTCACAATTTTGCTTTGCTCGTAGCTATATTTAAATAATTCACTGCCTAAACAAATCATTTTCTCATATATTGTTTAAAAGTGGCTGCATTATTTAACCTCGGCGAGTTTTAATTATAGTTGACTTGAAGTGTAGTGTCTTTGTTTTGCTACTTAACCGCAAGTTCCTCAGTACGGTTTAATTATAACATCTAAAAACGCCGTCTGCATCAAGACAATTAGTGCGAAAGCGGGGGATTTCTGGCCGCCCTCCGTAGACCGCGAGTTCGGTCTGAAAAAGTCCCGCCGTAGCACTCGGGAGGGAAGCGAGCGCTGCATTACAGTGGAGTACGATGCGGGAGTGCACTGGAAACGCTACGCCTCTTTTCCCTAAGCGTGTCATTTTTAATACTCAGACGTGGTGCCGACCAAAATAACCTCCATTTTCTACAGCCATTAGTCGCATCCAAACGGCACCTCCAGCTCCTGGCACACATAACGCACACGCCCTGTCGTTTCACCAGGTTGGTCCAACGGAAGGAGAGCTAATTCATAGTGAGGGCAATCTGACTAGAAAATGGTAGTTTAAAGCTATTTATAGAACAGTTTTACATACAGGTTTTCAAAGAGTAGACGCTATGGTATATAGTTGTAATGGTTGTTTTTTGTAAAGTAAATCATTCCAAATGTAATGAACACGACATATAGGTTGATTGATTGCTTTTGATTGGGGGTTACTTTATTTGAGTTGATTTTTAAACCTGTTCTTGTACCTGATAATTGAGTAAATTCCAGTCATGTATTTGTAATTAGTTATATTTAAAGTCACAGGAGTTACTGAGTACTTTCTGTTTCATTCTACACCGTAAAACACACAGAACAATTGCCTGCTCTTATTGGTCAGAGCTCAGATAATATGTATATTATGGTTTAAAACAAGTTCATTCAGCTTTAAAGTGTTTAATTAAAGGCCCTGTACCTGATTTTTACTGTTTTGAACCGTGAAAAACAGAACTTCATGTTAAACTCTCACTTTCCTAATGCAGTCCCATCATCCTAAATATTCACCTCCTGGGGTTTATAAGCACTTTTCACGAGCTCAGAGCGTCCTGCACCTTCACCGGTAAAGCTAACACATATTAGCATGCTAACGGCACACTTCCTGCTTCTCTCATAGCATAAAACGTTCTATAAGTAGATGTAGAGAAATGTTGTGGTCTCATTTTCATCCAAATAGTTGCTTTTACAATATATCTGCACTGCAAACTGCAAAAAACAGGAACACTGACTAGTTCTGTTTTTCCCGTTTCAAAACAGTAAAAATCAGGTACAGTGCCTTTAATCACGTTTTGTATAAAAGACAGATCACATTAGTGACTAGTACTTTGAGTAGTATTTGATACATCGTTCATATTATTGTGAGTACAAATTTGGCAGCAGAACTTGACCTTGAGCACATTTGTAGCAGAGGTGGGAATCTAGGGGTGCCTCACAATTCGATTGCGACTGACTTATGAAACATACTACAGCCCACATGCTTCTCTCCTCAGCAGCGACACAGCGTGGAGTTTTGCTCTAAAGCCTCTTAAGTCCTTTTTCAGAAAACCCAAACGTGAACAAAATCAAGACAAATCATGTGCGGACAGATATTCTCGTGGGTCATTTTGTGACACTGGACAGCTCTGAAGACAGAGCAGTAGCATCGGTTTGCCTTCAGTTCCTGCTGCTGCTGCTCTGAGCAACAGAAGGAGGCGGAGCACAGGGACAGGAAACAAACAGGCTTCAGTCAAACTTAAGACTCCATTCAGACCTCATTTTATTAGAATCGATGTAAATATCTTAAGTGGTAAGCAGCAGTAGTAAGAGTAAGAGTAGTAGTAGTAGTAGTAGTGGTAGTGGTAGTAGTAGCAGCAGTAGCAGCAGCAGTAGTAGTAGGAGTAGTAGTAGCAGTAGTAGTAGCAGTAGCGGTAGTAGCAGCAGTAGTAGTAGTAGTAGCCAGTGGCAGCGGCAGCGGTGGTAGCGGTTGGCGGTGGTGGTGGTGGCGGTGGCAGCGCTGCGGCGGCTGGTGGCGGTGGCAGCGGCGGCGGCTGGTGGTGGTGGTGGCGGTGGTGGCTGGTGGCGGTGGTGGTGGTGGTGGTGGTGGTGGCGGTGGCAGCGGCGGCTGCTGGTGGTGGTGGTGGTGGTGGTAGCGGTGGTGGTCGCGGTGGCGGTAACAGCGGTGGCGGTAACGGCGGTGGCGGTGGTGGTAGCAGTGGCGGTGGTAGTGGTAGCGGTGGCAGCGGTGGTAGTGGTGGTAATGGTCGCGTAGCAGTAACAGCAGTAGTAGTAGTAGCAGTAGCGGTAGTAGTAGTAGTAGTAGTAGCAGTAGCAGCAGTAGTAGTAGTAGTAATAGTCGCAGTAGCAGTAACAGCAGTAGTAGTAGTAGTAGCAGTAGCAGTAGTAGTAGTCTATAGTATGTAATCTCTCATTCGTTATTTGACAGTATTATGGCAGTAATGCAACTGAAAAGAGGCACAGTTTATTTTTGAGTGATTGAGCTGCTACATGTGGCAGGTTCAGCTGTTGTTATTGAACATGTACATGCTCAGAGTACTAAGAATATCCAATTTTATGTACATACGTGTGATCGCAGATGGTCCATTCAATCAGCACAAAGAAGGGAGAGGAAAATGCCTTTCACCAAATACATCATGCTCCGTACGACTGCGATGTGAGTAATGGCATGTCATGTGTGAGGACAAGATAACTGTTGTTTCTCGATGCACAAAACACAAACATATATTTTATTGTATCTTTCGAAATGGGACGATACAAATACACACCACGTTCAAAGCCGATACATGGAGGATTTTTATTTTGTGGACTGTTTTTAAAAGACTTTGCTGAAAACATTAACTACTACCATCAGTCAAATATGTCAAAGAAAGAAAGACTTAAAGGCACTGTACCTGATTTTTACTGTTTTAGAAACGTGAAAAACAGAAATAGTTCATTTTACATCAGTCACATGGCGCTCACTTTCCTAATGCAGTCCTAGCATCCTAAATATTCACTGCCATGAGTTTATAAGCTCTTTTCAGATCGAGTTTCGCCGTCCCGTGTAAGGCTAACATTAGAATTAGCATGCTAACTGCACACTTCCTGCTTCTCGTAGAATAAAACGCTCTATAAATATATGCAGAGAAAGCAGTATGGACTCATTTTCACTCTAATAGATGCTTTTTATAATATGTCTGTACAGGGGCAACACAGATTTAACTTTATTGTTGGACTGCAACTAACGATTATTCAATTAATCAGTTAGTTTAGAATGCAATTTTACCCGGTTAAAATGGAACTTTAGTCGTTTGAGGACGTCCTGGTGGAGAATATTTGCAGACAAAGAGGTGTTTTCATGAAAAACACACAACATACACATTTCATTTTTGTGTGATTCCTGCTCGGTCTAAGTAATAAAACTTCTTTCAGCTCATGACACGTTTTGGAATATTTGTATAGACCAGTTAACAATATTAAATTACTTAATGAGTTGACAACTATTTCTAGAAACGATTAGTTGCGATTAATCAGTGGTAATCTCACCTGTTCAGACAATCCTACACCACATAACTCAGTCACTCCAACACCATCATCCAGTTCTGTACTGTGGGTTTTATTCTGTTGTTTTTTTAGTTTCTTGTTGTCCTGTACAGTGTCCTTGGGTGTTTTGAAAGGCGCTTATAAATAAAATGTATCATTATTATTATTATTATTATAACTTGTTGCAGCCTTACTTTATTACATACAAAAAAGTGGGTGCATTAACTTCTATTCCATTTACATTCTTCTCGTTTCAAAACAGTAAATATCCTCTACAAGACGAGCTACAATTTATATTAAACAGTTGGGGTCATTCAGAAATCGTACAATTCGGTTCGATGTACGACGCTGAACCTACGCTGTATCACGATCAGTGTTGGGCCAGTTCCTTCAAGAAAGTCAAAGTTATTATCCGTTACTTCTCCCCAAAAGTAACTGCATTATTAACTGCGCTGCCGTGTGATGCTGCATAACTTCACCACACAGAGCCTCCAGCCTGATATTTGCTCCGACAAACTGTAGCTCTGACCGATTGCGTGAGCCGTCGCGCGGTGTAAATGAGCGCTGTCTCACAATCTGAAATTCCCCACGTCTTGTAGTCATCATCATAATCATCACCATCAAAACTTTATTACATCGTCGTCCAGAGTTAAAAGACAAACGACGAACAAAAAACCAAAAAAGTTAACATTGTAATACGCCCGGTGCAGTTTATGCAACACTTTCACATCAATTCGCGGCCGTTTGGCGTTTTCATTTACATGTAACAGTGACAGAAGTGGAATTGGAGTTGCCATATGTGAAGTGACAAATAGCATGCCATGTGTTATGAAGAAATAATTGCATTTCCCAACACAGGAACATACATTCGACTCCTGTTACATTTTCATTGTATTGCACGCTGCGAAAAACATAACAACAGCAATTCTTCAACGTAGGAAATTATTATATGGAGACTTGAAAAACATGAAATATTTGAGTGGCCGTTTTGACACGCACACATACCTCAACAACAATATTGGACACGCAGGACCTAAAATGTTTACGGGCAATCATTCCTGCTTTTTACCCTAGCGCAATACGTAGTAAATCTTTTAAATGTGAAATTACACTTGTACATAGTCATAAAACATAATACGATTGTGAATTTCATCCCGAGCATGTCCATAAATTGGCATGTTTGTGCGCACGGGAGTTTTAACCTTTTATTGAACCGATTCCGTGGTGTGTTTTGTGCAACAGCTTGAAATATGCCCGTAGTTTATCATTACAATGGTGACAATACTGGTGCCTAAATGTCTTTCCTTCTCCTGGTTCAATTTTCATCATGGCAGAAAGTAATTCGCTTCTTCAAATCGCCAGAAATTATATTCGTCTTAACTCTTCCCAATTTTCCACCAGCGATAGTCGTAAAAAAGCATTTGGCTCCTTGTTATCTGCGCTTGAAGACGGTAGGCAGCGGTAATCTCCCAGGTGGGCCAGATACCGAATTATTACGGCTGACATTTTGGCAGCAAATAGAGTCGCGGGCCATAGTGCTGCCTGTCTCTGGTTGGGTGAGTGTATGTGGAGCCTTTACAAGCGCTCAAAGGCTCGCGTAGCATTTATTGTTGACACAGCAGCGCGCGGTCGGTCCTCAGGGATTGACGATTTGCCGTGTACATGTATGAGACCAGACTGAAGCCATATGGTAGCGTGTTGAGCTAGCACTGACAGGAATCACTTCAGCAGCACTCTCTACTCTTATACCAGTTACATGGAAGACCAGGGTTGCTGCGGGATGTTAAAAAGCAGTTATTCAGTTGATGAAGACCTTAAAATGCATTAAAAAGCATTCAATTCAACCCCACTGGCATTATGTTCATGTTTATTTTATTTAACACGGGACAGTGCACATTAGGGATGGGACAATAGACAATAATAATAGTTTATCGTGATAAAAAGGGAAGACAATAATCGTTTTTGCTACATTTTGTATAATCGTGATAATCGCCAAGAAAGATAATCATCATTTTGTCACCAGACTGTGCAGAAAAAAGGAACTTATCTTTTTCATTATGTTCTCTTATGACTTCACTTCACTTATGATAAAGTACAAATATAAAATACTGTCAGTATGTTGAATAGCTGTCATATATTATCGTTAATCACAATTATTTTGGGTATGATAATTGTGACACAAAATTTCAGTATCGTCCCATGCCTTGTGCACATTCATGAACATGTGTTAGTCCAACATGTAAATGTGCCAGAGTGTGTTAAATCTACAAACCATTTTGACAAAACTATTTCTCTATCAGAGCGTATGTTCAGGACAGTAGTTTTAACTTTCAAATATATTTTAAATCCCAGAAGTTGTACTGGATTTATTGAATTTAGATGTTAAAATCTGTGATCAAATCAGCTAAACAGTGAGAGACTGGGTTCAAAACATACATTTACGTGCTTTAAATTTCATGTAATTTAGCTTTTTGAGTATTATAAACCAACTGAATGGTTAGGAGTCAGTAGTTTTGACATGATAAAAGTGTAAATGTTTTGTTTTGACATTGATTATGGCATTAAAAATCTCAAAATGCTGCATTAAAAGCATTACATTTGATTTGCTGAAACCTGCGTAAACCTTGAATACAATAGATAATAACAGAAAATAAAATGAATAAAAAATCATACTAAAACCTGTATCCTAACTATATACCCAATACTGAAATCAATCATTACTATCAATACATTTTTTTAGCTTTTGTAAGACGTCTGTGAAACTGAAAATATTAGCATTAAACACGTATAACAACACTATTTGAAATAAACTTGTAAACTTCACAGTTACTAGTAATATGTGCTACGTTCCTTTTCTAAATTAAAAAAAATATGTCAGCTGGTAATGAGCGTCAAGCCTTTTTCTTAGTTTCAAGATTGTACAGTAACTAATTATGTTCATTACAACTTTTTTGTTTTGTTTTTACATTTTTGGGAACACTTCTAACTTCTTTTCCGAGTCTGTAAGTATACTAGAAGTAAATCAAATGAAGTTGTTTGACACACAGGTCTCGTAAAGTTGTAGTTATAGCATTAATAGTAACACTTGTAACGTATAGATACAAAAAAGTAGTTGGTACCACTTTGTAATAACTACACATTAATTAGCCTTAACAAACCATCAAAGACGTAAGTCATAATCAACATATAATTTATTAAGCACAATTCAGGCTTAGTAACTCCTTAATTAAGGTTAGGGTTAGAGTGTTAGTTACTGTAAGCCTGAATCATTCTTAACAAACTAATCAGCCACTATGAATTATGTCTTTTTCATGCTTTACAAAGGCAGGAATAAGTGTTAAACTGTTACTTTGGTATACGTTTCAGGCCCTTCACTGATTCTGGCCACCGATCAAAACGATACAACACTTAAAGGTTGAATAGAGGATTTCTCGCCGATTTGAAAATCTGCGACTGTTAGTCCTTTTTTTGAAAAAGCGCATGCGCAGGTTCCCCCTCCCTCCCGCCCCGTTTCTCCTGACTGAACGCCTAGCAAACCTCGTGAACGAGCACGCCCAGCAGCACTGCCCATGCGCATTTGTTTACAAGACGATTGGTGTCGCTTTCTCACGACAACCTCCGCGAAGAAGATTTAATAATACACTCCACATACAATAAGCTAAAAAAAGAGTCAGATAAACAGTTACCTGTCCAGCAGAAAGTTTGCAGCGGAGGCATCAGCCTGTTTTGCGCTTTCAATGCTCGCCAGCCGTAAACGATTCCCCCAGAATAACACGCGTTTTGTTTCTTTCCTCTGCAGACTTTCGTCTCTTCTGTGAAAGCTCGAAAACAGTCTTTCTCTTTCGTCCCTCAGCCATTTCGGTAGTTCGCGGATGAAAGTTTAGACTTACAATGACGGAACTCGCCGCTAACCTGCTACATAAACACCCTAGCATATCAACCATGCATGCGCGGCCAGGGGAGCGAGCGTTTCCCCTGGACGAGCCTGTGGGCGTGCACTAGCACGCACAGAATGATTGACACCTGAGCGGACCAGTTATTTGTGCTACCCACGAGGAAATGAGATTCTGATTTGTTGCCCGAAATCCTCCATTCCACCTTTAAATGTAAAATAAAACTGTGCCGCTATTGTGCCGCAGTTAAAACAAACCAAACCCGCTGCACATTAAAACTACATAGTTCTATAAAGCCGGCCTCCGCGACGCGCGCGAGGTAATCCTTCTCGCCGTTATCATCTCCTCACACACTTCCAGCTTTCCCTTCGATACAAATGAATCCGGACCGGACTCCCACTGTTTACTGTTGATGCAGAAGACAATTTCGTGTTATGACGCATTTGTTTTGGCCCGTAAATTGTTAACCGCTTTTAACACCGCCAATCGAACGCAAATACACAGACGCGGGGTGAATGCTTGATGCGCGCCGAATGCCGGGCTGAACTGGCATATTGTAATTAGCGCTTGTACCCTTTTAGAGAGCAGAAGACAGAGAGCGAGGAGCAGCGGGAACGCAGAGCCCGGCGGAGGAAGGAGCCAAAGCGTGAAAGGGAATGATAAATGATTGAGCGGAGGAGCTAGACCCCGAGGTTAGCCGAGTGCGCGAGTTACAACCGGCTAGCTCATTTGGTTCAGCCACAGATCTCATAATAAACATCACAAGGCTAGTTTGGGCTGGCGGCTGCAGATTAGGCCAGTGCTGTTAGCCTTTTAAAGACTGTTCGGCGTTGCGAGCAGCCAAGAAGCTATTTATAGGGAGGGCTGGAAGTGTATCAAAGCAGGTAGGCAGGGGAAGGTACCAGGCAGGGACTCTTTCGCCTGATTTATGTCCCTCAATCAGTGTAATAACAATAAACTGTCAACTAACACGCCACTTTTATTTGTAATTTATGGCCGTGCGCGCCTAATAAAGTCCTGTTTATTTCTCCCTCCTCTCTCCCCGCCTCGCCATACACTGCGACTGCGTTTGGTTTACCCACAATGCATAGCCATCGGTTTAGGTGCATATGTTGAATCGCTTTTGTAGCGTTTACTTGAGTTTTACGATCTGCAAATGTCGAGGCGTCACCCAACGTTGTTTTAATTTAGTGTTTTAAACAAATACGGTGTTTCGTAATGGGAAATGATAGCATTCTTTGTTAAATCTATTGGTTTATGTGACGGTATGTGGTCTTTGACTGATACGTGCTGTTAAAAATGTTTCAAAAAAGCTTAAGAGGTCCTTTTTTATATTGTCATGAAATAAGGAGAATTTAGCTTTGAAATACTTAAAACTGAATGATATGAAAAGAGTTTAAGAAAGAGAACATCATGACAGTTCGGGATCTACTGGACAAAATCAGTCGATGGTTACTTGGGCTTGGGCGTGTTTTAAACTGTGAGGAGATACAGAAAACAGATATTTTAAAGTTATTTTTGCTAAACTTTGGAATGAATTGCACATTTACTTGCGCTCTCAGCTCAGTTCAGTTTATTTATTTAAGCGTTTGTCTCAAGATTCATACAAACAGATTCGCAACAGATGGAAAATATATATAAAACAAAAGCTCAAAAGGTGTAAGCAGAAGTACAAGTTATGAACTCTTACCCCCACATTATAACGCTCTCTAGATGCTTTTAAAAACTGAAAATCTTCCTTTCTGAGTAAGTGTTCCCCTTTCCATAGTCTCGGGGCCACAGTGACTAAATAATTGTAACATTTTTTCCTCAAAATGATGTCTTAATAGCGTATCGTCTTCGCTTCCAGCCTTTTTTTCTTATGTTAAACTGTGTCTTATTGTCGGGTTTGAATGAATGAATGAAGGCTGTGCATTTAGGGCTTCTTGTGCATTTTGTTTTCAATCAATCAAAGTTTATTTATAGAGCACAACAACAACAACAACGCAGAGAGGACTGAAGTGCTGTACAGGATGCAGCAACAACAATGCGCAACGAATCAAACACTAAAAGGAATAAAACTATAGGAGTCTTTGACCTGGACATGTCAGTTTGCCCCAGGGCAGCTGTGGCTTCAATAGCAGCTCATCACCACAGAGTATGGAATAAATTAACAACGCACAGAACTGCTATTTTGAGTGTCTGGAAAAGTGCGAAACGACTAACTAATACCTTTTTTATCATAAACACGGCCACATTCTAAACACAACCTTCTCTCCTGTGTCTGTCTACAGAACTACCCAGCAGCCCCGGCGGTCAGTTCACGTTCCGCCCCCTGCCCCCGCCCCCTCCGCCGCCCCACGCCTGCACCTGCGCCCGCCCCGCGCCCTACACCCAGGTCAGCCTGCAGAGGAAGACCATGCCGTCCCGCTGCCAGACCAACCAGACGGGGCCCAGCGCAGACAACACCTCCAACTCGGACCAGGCCCAGCTCCACAACAGCTGGGTGCTCAACAGCAACATCCCCCTAGAGACCAGGTGAGGAACTGCACCGCCGTCAGGTCACACTAACACATGGTCAAGTGTACGCAGAACATAGTGTGCATAGAGTTCCTTTAAAAATACTGTTTATATTACTATTTTTACCAATAATTACGGCTGCACGATATGGGAAATTAGTGCGATATGTGATATGTGTCAAGTATTGCGATAATGATACTTTTGCGATATTTTTTCCTCATTTGCATAGATTTTTCTTTTCCAGGTATGAAGGATAACTCAGCTCTTACTGTAAAATATACTAACTTAGGTACAAATACACACACATTGTAGACCTTTGGAGCGTTAAAACCTGGAGTTGCTTTGTCCATTACTCTGCAAAGCATAAAAATACATTACTGAGGCACTTTAATTTCAGACATTTTATTCACCTTCATTTATGTTTGTATGAAATACTGGAAAAAGTAATGAGGATTTTGAAGCAAGAGGTTTAACTAAAGATACTTTAACATTCACTTCTGTACTTAGCAAACCTGTGCTTTTGGGGGTGAACATTTGAGTCTGTAAACAAAACATTTGCACACAAGAAACATAAGATTAATGCATTGAACCATTAGACATTATCGCCCATCTTTGCGATCTACATATCACAATAATAACAACAAGTGATATATTGTGCAGCCCTGCCAATAATATACCCATAAATATGAGTTAAAACCCTTTATCGTGAGGGTTTATTCTGTCTTAGACGTCTGACTGAAGACGTTTCTGAAGAAGAAACTTTTGGCTGGACTCTTTGTGAAGCTGAGACTGAGTAGTTTTGGTTTGTCACGTCTGATTTACTCTGATTATAAGTGTGAACAAGCCCTGCTCAGAGAAAAATCAGATTATATATTCCGCCTAGATTTTCTTTGGTAAATATATGAAGAAGTAAAGCGGGTGTCTGGAGGATGGTCTGATTGACACTTTTGTTGGGTTTTGACAATTCCTCTTTCAAAGCTGAAGCTTATTTAACTAAAATGAGATTCAGGGACTTGTAATAATGTAAAAAAGGAATCCATTTAAAAGTCATATTAATATTAATATAATATATATATATATATATATATATATATATATATATTTTTATATTTTATTTTCTTTTCTTCATTTTATTATTATTATTTTTTAATTCATCCCAAAATTCTTGATTTGACTGTAAATAAGAGGGTTACAGCTGTGTTTTTATATTGAACATGTCCAGCAGCTTGATAGTTTCCTTTTATCAGACGGTGGACAAAAAGAAACAGATGAAGAAAAAGTATGACATTCATGGTAATAGGTCAATTTTCAAAAACAGACATCTTTTTTTTCCTCAGATACCATATTCTATACACATTAGTAACAAATGAGGGAATAAGTGCTTAGTTGGTATCTATAGAGAGTCATAAAGTGTGAGTTACATAAACCCTGAAATATTATTGTATTATAGAAAAAAGATCTATAATCTCTGGACAATAGCTAAGAAAATGTACACACGATGAATACTGAGGCGCTGTATTGTTCTTTGTTGTTGTTCTTGTTCTCCCAGCCTTACATTGTAGATGTTTTTCTAGTTTCTTTCAGTCCACAATGCGAGATATGTCACTGCTCATTTGAACTCTCAAGTAAAAGCACATGAACCACTCATAATGTCACTTGATTAAAAAATGAGGATCATTAGATAAAAGCAAATTCTCACATCAAGAGCGTGGCCAGCGGAGTTTCACACTTTCCTACAGAGATGAGAGCACAATTATTAAGAATGAATGTTAGAGTGAGGGATTGTTAGCACGGCCATGTTGTGATTGTGTCGAGTCCAGGGCCCCATGCAAAACCTCTGGGCTGTTATTATCCCACAACATCAAAGCCACAGAAACATTTCAGGTTTTTGGAATCTGTTTTATTCTGTTTCTCCTCCACAAAATAACAAAAATGCCTGTAACTCTCGTCTTGGCAGCTGAATATTTTGCTCCTTGAGCGTCTTGTAGAAAATTGCCTTTTCAGGAACACACTGTGATCATATCCTGTGGAAAATTTCCCAAATGTTCCGAGATTAGCCGCTCCGAATTTCATCCCATCAAATTAAGAACTTTTCTGATGCAAAAGGAATAATTGATCTGAGAATTATTTAGGACAGACTTTTTGCATTATAATTTGGAAAGGTGCAGCAAGGTGCACAAGAACATGTTTGCATGTTTAATAAGAAGTGCAGATCCTAGATCCCAGTTTTATTAGGTGGATATGATTGGCAGACTGCCACACACTGAGGAAAATGGTTTTAATAAGTTATGCATTAGGCCATAATTAGATCGTAGCTCATTTAAAGGAAAGGAGGAATAAAATTAGATTTCAGTGACAAATTTAAATTAATCATTGGGCACACACCGGCATCAATGTGAAAGACGTCTGAGATATATGCCTTGTAATAATTACACTGGCTACTGCACTGTCTTTTATGGCTTAAACTGGTTATAGGCAAATTATAAAGACAATTTTTATTACATACAATTTAATTACATAATATGTAAGTATAATTACACACAAAGTAATTGTATTCTATTAAAATATTCAATTATTTGATCAATATATATTCCCACAAATGGTTCCGTTTGGGATTTTAGGATTTTGTTCAAAGTTGATGGGACTCTTCGGAGCGTTTCTGTCGTATACGATCTTTATTACAACACACCCCTAAGTGTCACTTCTCAAATGGCTTTGAGAATGGATCACGTCAACGACTTAACAGCAGTCAATTCGTTTCCTCTCATTCAGTGATTGACATGTCACCTAGTCCGAGAATTGAACCATACACCTCTTTGTTCAGAGGCGCTAACCACTCCACTACAATGCACTCTGCAGAAAGAACTAAACATATCAATTACTTTTTCATTTATACATGAATAGTGGCTGTATTAGATTTTCACTATAGACGTCTATAACTGTACATTTCTCTATTACATCCATAAAATGTAATTATAGTCGTAGTCAATACAAGTGGATTTCTGCGCAGCATAATTCAGATATTATTGGCTCTTCTTGAACAAGCTTCTGGTGGAGGGTGACACGATATTACTCAGTCTACTGCTTAACTGCTGAATCTAATATTGGATCACTCTTCTCACTATAAAAATCTTACTGTGGAGATCTAATGGTTGCATTTTTGCCCCGTCTCTCCCGTGCGCTCAATCCGAAGCGTGAGATTAAAGATTTATCAACTATTTACAAACTTGAGCGTGCGGCGTTGATCGAATTATAAGCAATCCCGCGACCTTAATAGAAATGACAAAGAAAAGTGTGATTTTCGTAGATGTCAGGTAAAGTCGCGTATCCCCGTGACGCCGGCGTGATGAATGTGTATTGAAATATATCGACATCGCGTCAGGTGAGATTAAGATGCTTTGAAGTGTGCATAGATTTTCCATAGTCCTCCATGTATGTGCGCGGAGAGGGCAGCCTGTATAAGAGGAGAGCACGGAGATATGGGGATTCAATATTATCTGACAGGCTTCACGCGGCTGTGTTAAGAGGCATTACAAATGTTGGGAGTGTTATAAATTGACTGGTGGCCGGCCCTCGTCTCCAGCCCCTTATCTGAAGAGCGGAGGGAGATTTCTCTGATCAAATACAGTTCTTCATGCAGATACACTTTTAAATGAGGTTCGGTGGCGGACTCTCGTGCTGGGAGCGAAACACTGACGTCAACGGCTCATCTCATTACTATAGGAAATCATACACAGCCTATAGAACGACGGTGCAATCAGGGTGAGTGGGAAAAGGGCACGGTTTTCAGCACAAGATCACGTCATTTAATATAATGTGTCAATGTGGAGATGTGCACTGTTCAAATTTAAATATATCCATGGATTCAGATAGGGCTGTTAACAAGTTAACGGATTAATCACAACTAATCGATGATTTAAGTAGTCGTCAACCAATTTGACAATTGAGTGACTGTTTTTTGAGATATACACAACCTGTCCTGTGCTGAGAGAGAATGTTTTATCACTCAGACAAAGCAGGAAAGATGTTGTCAAGCAGCATTTTTATTTATTTTTCGCTTCCTTCTCAGTTAAATATTGTAAAACTCTCATATTCACTTGTGCGGTCTAGAAAACAAATTGATTAAGTGAAATAATATCACCAGACTAATCAATTACCAGAATGATCGTTAGTTGCAGCCCTAGATTCAGATATAGGATGACTTAACTGAAGCAAGTTTTTATTTAACATTTATTTTGCCTTTGACTATTCTAGGCTGTGTCTCAGTGTTGTTTGAAAATGCCATAATAATAAAAAAAAAAGAGAAAAAAAACAAAAACAAACCACTAACTTAAGGCTGCAGCTAACAATTATTGTGATTATTGATTGATTATTTTGGTAATTGATTAGTCTGGTTATTATTCTTTCAATTAATCAGTTGTTTTCACCACAAAAGGCCAGTGATTGTGAGATGCTGTAAGTAAAAAAAAAAAAAAAATGCTACTTGACAACTTCTATAACAAAAACGGGTTTCTCAATTTTAATAAAACATTTAACTTTACATGTTTCTTTTGTCATTTTATAAGAATTCCTGCACTCATTGTGGAGGTTATTTATAGTAAAAAAAACCCAACAACAATTATTCGATTATCAAATTGGTAAACGGTTATTTAAATAATCGATTCGTTGTGTGTAACTGGTTGAATTATTTCAGTCCTACACTAATGACATGCATTAAAACCTCTTCCAAACATCATGCCACCTTCAATAGAGTCGTTCATTTTGGATTGCAATGATCAGTGGGAATAACTGTGACTAGTCGACGGCTAAATTAGTTTTTGTCTGTTTTAATAATAATGTGTTGATTGATTTGGACCTTAACAAACAACACAGACCATTCGCTGGGTAACCTTTAGCTCTCATGGTTTTGATGAACAAATTAAGGTTCACATATACTTTGGGAAAATGTGAGAAAATCGTTGTTAAGTTGACAGGAAACAGAGTGACTAAGAGAGAAGACAAACTGCCCCAGGCAAAACACATTTATGTGCTTTTTAATGCAATTTACCAGATGAACCACAAAGATGACTCAATTTGTGTTCTTTTGATAACATTTTCTCTTTTACTCAATTATAAAGAGCCTACATTTATAAAAGTAGGACATTTTAGCAACAAATATATGTATTTGATTGTAATACATACGCAGAGGGCAAAGTGTGAAACTATCTGACGGTGTTGACCAGGTCTTGCAGCACACCCAGTGGTTCATTGAAATGCCTCATGCTCCACAGATCTGCATGCTCCTGTCGACCTCTGCCCGCACAAACACAGCGATTTGCACCTATCCAGGTAGAGACAGCCCCGGGGCCAGCTCCTCTTGCCTCCTGCAGAGTTCCCTCTCATTTCCTCCAGTCTCAAGGGAAATATGCCCCTCTGATATGAATTCACAGCTTCTTGGGCGTCGCCCCTGGATATTGTCTGAGAAGATCAAAGGCAGGGAGCCAGGAAGGAGAACAGCGAATCCTTTTAAGGCGCCTCACAAGAAGAATAGAGTTTCACACACGTTGACAAATGCAATTTCTGCAGCTGCATCCGGAGCTCCAGTGCACTAAAGCAATACAAAGCACCACAGCTGCCTCGACCTGTGCGCTGGCCTCCCAGATGTGAGTGTGGCATGTGTAGGTGACTCAAAACTACAACAAGTGCATGACTTGAGGAGAAAATACTAATGAATTACTATGATGGGGGTTTGCTGCTTGACTCCAGACTTTCTGAGAAGCCTCCAAAGTCTAGCTATCACAAGCCCAACAAAAGTAAGCAGGGGAGACAGAATACATTTGTGAATCCAACCTTTCCCCTACAGTGAACAATAGGTTTATTTTTGTAATAAAGCAGCGCTGTGTAAGAATGCTGGTAGTGAGCACAACCCCTGCATGACTTCATGGAGATAGAAAGTGAAAAGCAAACTTTCAAACATTCTCCATGTGAATAGATCAGTTACTATACGCTGTTCTTAAGAATGTTCGAGGCCATGTAAGAACATATCCATTGAGACAAACACGTGGTCTGCCCTTCACCACAAAAGTGGATCTGTGGAAAGACAGAATCTCTGACAGCAAGGGTACATGTTTTTCTAAATGTTAGTGCTCATTTACATTTGTAATGAAATAAATGCCTTCATTTTAGTCTATGTTTTGCTAAGCCAACAAGACAGGTGCGTTGGAGGAGCGGGAGCATCCCAAAATACACCAAAAGAAAAGATTCCCACACACTGCCATGCCTGCAAAATGTGAATTTATTCGGACATAAACAACGTTTCAGCACTAGGCCTTCATCAGGGAAAAGGAGGATGGGTTCCAGGTAACCAGGGCCACACCTTTTTAAGATGGCTACCTGGAATTCATCCTCCTTTTGCCTGAAAAGTCATGTGCCGAAATGTCGTTTATGTGTGAATAAATTCACATTTTGGAAGTATGGCACTGTGCTGGAATCTGATGGAAAACAATCACCATATTTCGATTAACTACAATAGAAACATGGAAAGTGTTTGAATAGAATGTATTGCTTTTTGTGAAATGGTGTCTCTAAAAGTGTACCTAGTGAATCACTCACAGTATGTTCCAAGTGTCAGCCTTGTGTGACAGATTGCTGCAGGAATTGCTCATAGTCCACTAATAGTTAAAGCCCATAGTTGCCAGAACAAACTCCAACCGAGACACTGAATCTACATCTATGAATATTGGGATATGGACAATTGTTTACCATAAAATTGACCTGATATTCATTTAAGAATGACCTGCAACTATACTGTACACATTGTCTGCAGAGACTCCACCCACTCACCCACACCACAAATGTAATCTTCTCTGCTCCATTCTCATCTCAAGTCCAGTTCCTTCACCAAAGCAATCCCGCGGCCCACAGTGACCTCACCCATGCGCTGGCCTCAGAAATGTGAAAACGCTCACTGTGTTTGACATGGCTTTGTTTATGCTTGTCTTGTTCAAACCATCTCCGAGCAGGCTCTTTTTTTTTTTGCTGGGGCTATGCGAGTTTGTGTGTATGTGCACTTGTGTTTGTCCAAAAGTTTATTTCTGGCCTTTTCGAAAAGCTTGAACTAGCATTGACCCTCGAGGTGCAGCTTGCTCTGTGCGCTGCCCGTTGTGTCCCTTGTGACTCATAGCCTTCAGCAGACGCAGGGGAGAGAGAGAGATATTGAAGGATTAATGTCAGCTTGTGTAAAACGCAGCTTCAGGGACACATTATGAACGGGAAAAGCAAGAGAAAGCGACGGCATATGCAAAGGGAACGCACAGAATAGGACGGAAGATAAATAGTGCCCGGACTGAATGGGGCGAGATGAATGCTATATCTGAATGACGTTATCGCTCATGGTTTGTGCGGGCTTAAATGCTTTTAAGGAATGCACGACCACAAAACCGCCATCACGGGAGAGGTCCATTTCCATGCAAACTGCCCGAGAATCAGAGATGTTATATTTGCTTGGATTGAGAAGTGGTTAAAAGTAAGACCTGACCAGAAAGACAAGAATGTGCAGAACAAAATGATGAAAGAAGTTCAACCTGGGTGGTTTCTGGTGGTTCTGGGAGAAATCTCCATTTCTCGTTGGAAATGGAGAAAAAAAAATCATGTACAGCAAATGGAAATTATACCCATTGATAAAATAAGACATATAAGAGACACTGGATTTTCTAGATAAGAATTATACTATTGAATGTATTTTCTAATATCTGGGCTATTTGGGTAAAGACCAAATTCATATTGAGCAAAATGCTGATGAGGATGATTCAGATTTGGCAACTTCTTAATTAATTCAAACCACTACATTCGCATAGGGGAAACCAAGCAGCCACTCCATGAGAAAATGTACCAGCATCGCCGGGTACTTTGGGGCCCCATGTGTGCTGTATATCTCCATCTCAAAGCCACAAACCACTCCTTTGAGGACGGTGAGGTTCAGATCCCGAAAAGGAGAAGAGATGGTTTGAGAGAGGAGTCAAAGGGGCTTTTTTTGTCAGGAAAAAATCCGTCTCTGAACCGAAATGGAGGTTTTAGGTCCTCCTGTCCCCCATTTACCGCTCCATCCTCAGACCTAAACAAAAGCTACAATAGTGCCAATCAGAGTATGCTAATAAGAGTAGGATTAACCATTAGGGACATGAACGATTACGCTAACACGACTCAGGTGACAGTTCACACTTTAGAGTAGGTCAATAGACTTAACCAACAACAGATGCTCCTGACAGTAAACAGCTTGTTTGTGTTAGTTTCAGTGTGGTTAGCGCCTCCCCTCAGCATGATATAAAATAGTGACTCTCCAGTTCTCTGTCAGATGAACTGAATAAACAACTTGGATGTGCGGCGAAATGTCTTAAAACTTTATTGCAGTTGACACAATTTATTCTCTTTTACCATAGAACCAACCTTGACAACAGACAAAATTAAAAGCTCTTAATTAAGCAGTTACTAAGCCTGGATCATCATCTTACAAACGATGTGTCCATTATTAATAAAGTCTTTGTTTATGCTTCATTAAGTATAATTAAGGTGTCATTATTATAAAGTGGTGCCAAGATTTGCAACCATTTCTGCTGTTATTCTGTTCTAATTTTTGATGATAAAATGACACCAAAACATAAACATTTGATACACATTGCTCCTGAAATTGTATGTTGTGCTACTTGCCGAACCAACATGATAAAAGTGTTACATAGTCATAATATACCAGTGAGTGTTTTCGATAGAGCTTTGCATTTCAGCCTGTGTGCCGTGGAACACTATTGTGCCTCAAGGTATTGTCAGATGTACCTTGAAAACATGTGCAATTTGGATTTGGAAGAAAAAAAATAGAAAGAAAGACAAATTTAAAGAACCAGACAGTGGCACAGACATTATTTGGCGCATTATACACCAGATTTGTTTACTAAAAGCTCTAAAACGTGGTGCTCCGTGGTATCTTTTCAACCGAATAAGTGTGCCGTGACTGAAATAAGGTTGAAAATCACTGCGATAGAGACGCAGCTATACATAACAGCTCATATAGGAGGAGAGGACTGGGCCTTCAGTGCATGGATTATTGAAGTACATCCTTCAACGTTCTTCTGGTTTAGTTTGCAGGTCAAGGTTAAAATATCTAGTTGTTTCATTTCTTTCAGCGTTATTTATTCATTTCCAATGCACAGCCTGTCATTATGTTATGCTGTACCTGGCTAGCCTCAAGCACAAACACGGCATAAAGCAGGCGGAGGGCTTTGTGCACTCACCTTTGCATTTCTCTATAGGACCATATGCATATTTTCATTTAGCTTTAATGCATACACACTAATACTTCCCTATGTTGGATGATGCAAAAGGCACGGTAGACTTGAGTGGTTTAATATTTCAGTGGATTCAGTTGAATACGAAAAAAGGTTTTTAAAGCTGGGGTAACTTATTTTCACACAACAAAACCGGAAGTAGGTATTAAAATCTGTCGAACAAACCCTTTTGACACATTGTTTATTACTACAAGGATGCATTATTGGGTGTGAGCTTGGCTTTAGAGCAGCTTTTCCTGGCAAAATGAAACTCGTGCAGACCGCCCCAAGCAGAGCCAATCAGAGCGCTGCGGTAGACTCTTGCTTCCTGGTTGACAAGACATAAAACTATTTTTTATTAGATGCAGATAGCACACAGCGGTCTCATTTTTGTCATAAAATGCTGTTTTTAAAATATACTCTTGGTGGAAACACAACATTTACTCCGGATACCCCAGCTTTAATTCAACAACACAAGAAAAATAAATACTCCATTGAGAGATAATTTTGGTCGAAAGTTTGGAAAATAAACCGGTCGAGAATATCATGTATGTCTTAAACATAAAGGTGCTCTGTGACTTTCTGCACCTACAGTTGAGATGTTTCCTAGAATGTTCCACAGTCTGGCATTAAGCTATCCCCATAAAGACTTGCCAACAGGTAAATTTACATGTCAGATCTGTGGAGAAGTGATGCCGCAGTATAAGAATGCATGATTTTAAAGATATTTTATAGCATTAAAAAAAACATACCATACAGTAGAACACCAGAAAAGTTGCGTAGTGCACCTTTAATAAAGCTAAACTGGTCAAACATTCAAGAACAACATCAATATGTGTCTAGGAAGCCATTTGACTCACTTAGATATCCAGTTTGTACAGTGGATTGTCATAATGACTCGTAAGGACAGACGATTACACATGTTAGCTTTAGCCTCAGCCGCCGCGCCTCTGCCCTGAATGCTAACGCTGCCTTTGCCCCTGTCACCGCGGCGACTCGTTCCAAAAGTCTCGGAGGTTCAATGTGAGACTTAATGACGTGTCAAGATGGATGTGTTTTTGCCGTGTATGAAGGCGATGTGGAGCGGTCTGTCGCGCTCTGCTGTCCGGCCACAGTGTCAGTCTCCTGTCTGGCCCCACTTTAATGGGCCGTCCTCCGAGAGCCCTTCAGAGTCCTATAGCGGCAGCCAGTGACCTCACAAGCCGCTGCACTGCAAAACACGACACTCGAGAGGAGGTAAAATTATTTGAATTTGAGATATTACCAAAAGTGCATTGTAGTTCAAGGTGCAAATGTGACTTTTCAAGAAGAGGGTCATGGAGATGCTTTGCTTGAATGTATCACAGTGATTTTCCTGGTGTTTTTTATTCTGAACCTTGATGTTTTACTTCCTGTTTTGTTGATTACTTACCCCGCCCTAATGTGTTTTGTTCCTGGATTACTTGATGATCCATTGTCAGTATCAAGTCTTGTTTGTTCATACCAATTTCGGTATTTTACGTTTTAATTAAAAGTCATGCATTTAGAGTCATCATCATTTAAACCATGGCACACAGTACGGCATTAAACGTATCAACCTTTCATTTATTCTTTTTGTTTACCTGAAAACTGACATTCTTATTGAGCGGGGGTCGTCACTCCACAGATCTGACCTGTAACTTGGCACTGTCTTATTTCCGTCGAGATAGATTTGTTTAATGCCATACTCTGGAGCTCTCCAGGCAAAGTAATAACATCTCCATGGAGACGAGCAGGTGGCAGACCCTCCAGTCAACATCTGGTTTTGTTCTGAATCTATTTTTGTTTCTGACGTCTTTCAGTGCAATAGTTTTTACTGCTTATTTGCCAATGGGGTGAGAAATTTTAACTTTTACGTCATTTATTTTATTCATTTAAGCTAAATTATCTTCTAACCTGGCAGAAATATCATGAAACCTGTTAAAATAAACATAAAATAGTAAATTAAATATCATATACCCAAAAAAACTTTTAAAATCCAGATTAAAATTCTTAATTCAATTCATTTGAAGTGCAACACTAGAGGTTGAGTTTTGCAGGACACAATAACAGCAGTATATCCACACAGTGACATAGTGTGTGCCTCCCCCATAACCAATATTAACCCAGGGAGACAGTGCTGTAACCGGGGGTGATGGAGGCAGAGGGATGGCCTCAGGATATTAACTGTGTGTTATAAAAAAAATGTACCTCAAGGGGAAAAAACAGCATGAGTTCATTGTTCACGTTTTACTCCAAGGATCGCGGCGTTTGTTAATTATTATTGTGTTAATTAGCTAACTATGATTAAACATCCGATTAGAATGTACACAGCTAAACCAATGTGAGCATCTGCTGATTATTGAGGTCATGTGTTATAATGTGGGATAAGGATTTGTCCAATGGTTATTGAGCCACGCATTTATTTGAAAAGTGCATCAATCAGCATCAAACAATGTGAATGTACCAGAGTTAGCTGACATGGGCTGAATTTCATTGGTTATCCCTTTGTCAGATGTGAAATGGCATCTTTATAGTGAATAGGAAAAAAAATCACATGTAAAATATTACAAATAAAAAATTACAAACCAAATTGCATAACATGAATATATCAGTGCTCACGAATCTGTTTCCACAAGGCACTATTTTTTTGCAACGAGTGAGACTCTAATGGCTTCAGACGCAGTGTTCAACTCTTTGGAATATTGAGATACGGTATAATATAATATAAGAGAATGTCGCCATAGTAACCTATAGTAACCAATGTCCACTTCCAGTGCCATGTCGTGTTGGATAATTCCACTAAAAAACTAATAGGGAGCTGAACTTTTTAAGCATCATTTTGTAACAAATACTTTGATTATTGGACGTTTTTGTGTTTGTACTTGTACTATGCCCATGTTCTATCAAATTAATGTGAACAATCTTGACTAAATTAATAATTCTTCGTATTATTATCTTAAAATATAGTGCAGTGTGGTGAAAATGCACTTTGATGATTTAGAGAAAAACTGACACGTGTTGAATTCTCTGCATTATTAGGACCACAAATATAGCATTTTTTTGTCGCCCTGTTTTTTCTACATTATTTTCTATTACAATTTCACTCTTTTTCCATTGACAAGATGGCTGCTGCAACTGCCACGGCAACAGAATCCACATTCTCTCCAGCCCTTATTATAACTTAATGCTTTGGAAGCTCTGATGGAGAAGTCGGCCTGACCAAATACAGTTCTTCTGCGAGGATTGATTCAGTCTTCGCTGCGTCGGGTTACTGTGCCCTTACTGGATCTAAAACTCATTTAGTGAAGGAGGAGAAAAGCCGTGTTTACTCTGTGGTTTCATCCTTGCTGTGGTGTCTTTGCGCAATACACTTCAACCTCATTTCATGGATAAATGGGTTTTTGCTGCAGACTGGTGCCGTTGTCATTCTTCCCCAGGAAAATTGTGACTGCAAAGCTAAACATCATGGACTGAAATAATAATTGACACATTGAGATGATTGAAAATGCAATTAATTAATATTTTCCAACTTTTTTCTGCTTCTAAACTAACAAATTGATGCAAAACGTTGACTCTTTGCAAGTTCCCTATGTTTCTCCCCCCAACTACATGTCTGCGCCGTCATACTTAAGTAATATTGACAGTTACTTTACAAAACCTTTCCTTTTGCGTATAGCCTCTCCAGATGTATTTGTTGATTTGTACAAGACACGTATGGAACCGCTATAATTGCCTTCCCAGTTTCACTTGCTCAGGTTGCATAATTTGTGTTACCGCTCCATATTTCTCTCAGCTCCTCTGACAACCCCCAACCATCCACCTGCCTCCATTATCCAAACAGTATAGATGAAATGCTAGCTTAGATTAATTGCCCTTCAGCTTAGTTTCCTATCGTCATCTGCAATCAAATGCACTCTTTTTGATAATGGAAATGATCCGGCTTTAACTAATACAGTCTTATAACTTAAGCAGTCACTTTGATGAGTTGAAACGCAGTAGGTAAGTCATTGATCCTCCGCTGCCAGGGCTTTTTCATTCTGTTTCATTTTAGACTGCATTACCTCAGCAGCAGCTCCTAATGTTGCAGCAGAGAGGCATATTTAGGCTACACCGCTCACAGTTTCTCATTCTTTAGCTAATATACTTCCTGCAGTCAGTGGAGAGCCGATAAACCATTTGCGAAAGTGAAGTTGTGGTCAAGACTGTTGTAGAGTATAAACGCATGGGGTGAGTTGCATTCGTGTTTTACATTTAAAATAACATATTCAAGGCCCACGCTGTATAAATTATGGCATACAATATGAATTGCAAGTGAGTTCCCAGCGCTCAGAGACGCTCTTAAAAGATTTTCTCCCTAAGATTTTAGCTTTCTGGATTAATCTTTGATGATGCATTACTGGCAAGTTTAAGAAAGCACTTAAATTAAAAGCATGCAAATGTAGACCAAACATTCGGGGTATTAGGGATTTAACTGTCCTAGACTTGGGACGTTTAGGAGAGGTTTTCAGACAGGTGCGACGTATTAGGAGCAGATCGCGGGGAAATGGAGCGGCCCGTCCTGCGCGTGATGTCTGAATCCTGGGCCTCTATTTAAAACTACAGCTGCAGAGGGTTTCTGCACAAACCGCCACCTCAGGGGCTCCTTTAAATGAGTTTCAGTCAGGCGTATTTCACAGTGCCAGTCTATTCCGCTGGGTGAGGATTTGCATAAAGAGAATCTGAATAAGATACAGATACCTGAGAGGAGATGATGTCGCTGCTGTGTGAAGTTAATTGGCAAAGCATTGGACCAGTGTCCTAGATAGGCTGCACGTAACGACAGTTGTTTTTACTACATACTATAATCTGCTTTACAGTCCCAGGTGTGGCAGCAGTTTGTGGGCCACACAATATGGAACACAATGCTTCTCTGTCATTAGACAACGATTCATTTAAAGGCCTCCAAACTTTTCCAACAAACTCAGTCAATAATGTAAATAACCACAAGGTTGTCGGTCCCTTCCGGCATTCGTTGAAATCAATGTTATGTTGGTGTCAATATGCACGTACGAACAATTTGTTGCTGTTTTTTAAATTAATTAATTTTTTGTTTGTTTTACATTTGCCTGGATAGTCATGACTCTCCCATTGTATCCCGCAGAGGTATGTCTACTGCTTTGTTTGAATGCCATTTCCTCTGGCATGAATCTGCAAATGAAATCAAACTTCTGTGGAACAATACCGGTCTCTCTCTGTGTAGAATACAACGCCAAGGGCGGAGGTAATCGGAGCTACAACTACATAACAGTCCTGATAAAACTGAGCTTAGGTGTTGGATATGCACAACACAGCTCGGAGCATCTGCACTTCATAAACAGTCATTAAAAGAACAAATGCTTTACCCATAAATTATTACGATGCTTTGGCTGAAATCCGTGTCTTCCAAATGCCTGGAGTTTATTATTTGATTCACAACAGTTTGTTCAACATATTTCTATATACAATTACTCTGAAGGGACATTGTTTAGTCGCCGAGCCTTGTGTCCAATTACTCTCTGTTCTTTCTTTCTCTGGCCACTGATACTTATGTGCGCTATACTCTGAAATATACTTTTTATTAGTTGATTTCTTGATTAAAAAGTCCGATCATCGAGAATCAAATGAATTGTATTAATTGCAGAAGCGTGACAGTAACAGCCGCTCTTCCTTCGCTCGTTCCCAGACACTTCCTGTTCAAACAAGGCTCCGGTTCGTCGGCGCTCCTGTCGGGGGCGGGACAGGGCTACCCGCTCACCTCCGGAACGGTGTACTCTCCGCCTCCGCGACCCCTGCCCCGGAGCAGCGTGACCCGCCCGCTCTTCACCTTCAACAAACCGCACCGCTGCTGCAACTGGAAGTGCACCGCGCTGTCCGCCTCGCTGCTCACCCTCACCCTGGCTCTGCTCCTCACATACGTCATCGGTGAGTTAAACAATCAACGCTTTTTTCCCGCTCGTGATCAAATAGTTTCTCTACTTGTTTATTCTCAGACTTCATTTTGAATTGGAGTGCATTTAATATTTATCGTCACATATTGCTTATTTATTGTCTGAACGGTTAGATTATTATCAATAGATGATTATCAATCAGAAAGTTGAATAACAGCAAAGGGTTTAAAAAGTAGTGATCCGGAGTTGTTTTTAAAGTTTAAAGGACATATATTAAGCAGGAGGTTTAGGCCATGTTGTAATATTTTGCCCTCATCGAAAACATACGTAAAATGGAAAAGATCACATTCAGACTAAATTTCTAAATGGACAAATTTGAAATACTTTGGACAAAATGTGAACTTCTGAATATGCCGTAATGTCTTTTGTTGCCCTTTTTGTTTCTGTATTGAGCCTTATCTTTGTGTGCGCTCCCTGGTCTTGTTCTGTTGTTCTTATTATTTTATTTTTATTTTTATTTTTTTGTATGTTTTACAAACTTGAAATTAAATAAATGAGATAAATAAAATACCTAAAATAAAATACAGGATGGAATAATAATAAAACAAAACTCCTGAAGTTGTAATTTTGAACCTTTTGAAATTCAGAATAGCCAAAAAAAAAAAAAACACACATTCTGTTCTAAATTTCCATGTTTTTTTAAAAAGCAGAAGTACAGCTCTGATATTCTGTGTCCACAAATGTTCATTACAGTTTCGTGCCTGCATATAAGCTGGTTTTTGTTTATCCCCTCTTTGTAATTCCCTCTGCTGCCAGTAGATGGAGTTCTAACTCAATTCCTGATGATGGAACGCCTCACAGATACAAAATAGATTTCAGTAGAGACATTATTTCAAGTTCTAAAACATGAGATGCCAAAGTAAAAGTACTCAAGCATGTTTAAAGACCTAAAATAATATGAATAATACATAATATGTGTTCTCTAAATCAGAATTGGCTTATGAGCCAAAAAATGTTTTTGTTTATCAGTATGAGGTTTACATGGACTGTTGTTGTAGTTGTCACAAATTAGTTATAAATAAATATTTTTTTGTCTAATTATCCATCTATCTATCTATTTATTTATTTTTGTCAACATTGTATTCCACCAAGAACGCTAACATCTGGTAGAATTCATTAATTTCTAATCCCCTCTAAGTTTAGGCTTGTGTGGTTATTTAAAAATAAGTCTAGCGTCTGTCATCGGTGAGTTGCAGCCGAAACACCAGCCTGTCCTGTTTGCCCTAACGTTACCTCAAAATTAAAGCCGACATTTCTCAAAACAGATAGAGCGAGAAAATTGCAAGGTGTTGTCAAGAGAACGGCTAATTAATTCAGTGAAGGATCAATAGAGAAACTACAGGCACAACTCTAACAAGGAAGTTTACACAATCACAAAGTACAAGCATCAAAGGGTGGAAAATACAGGGTAGAAAACCAAAAGGGGAGATCGATTGGGATCAAAGCAGGTCTCTTAATATGTGTGCGCTCCGGCTTCATACAGGCAGCTTTTAAACCAGCAGGTAATGCATTTGAGATGTGACCCTCTGTAGGATATTGTAAATGCTAAATGAGCTGCTCAGTTCAAAGACGGCCAAACTGGTAATTATCCCATGATGAATTCACACAAACTCAACACCAGGTAATATTACAGCATTTTACTCTCTTTGTTTACTGAACTTTAGTTTTAAGGAAACATATTATGCAAAATCGACTTTTAAGAGCTTGTTATATTGTTTAAGAGACCATGTTATAGTTGTTTTGCCTTCTCATTTACCCAGTCTTTACTCTCCCCAATACGCAATTACCGCTATGTATTACTTGGGTCTCCGAAAGAAGAAATAAATACATTCTTAATTGGTAATAGACATAAGATACAGCACCATAGCCATTTCACTTGAATGAAGAATAATCTCCAACAATGTATAGCGATAATATTTTGAATAGTTTTAGTGAGCAGAATGATGAAAATAAAAACTTTAAACTCAAAAGTAGAGTTGTAAAAAGTATCAAAATCCAGATATTAATCGATACTAAAACTATTAGCGAAACAAGACTAAATGTGACCTTTCATGAACAGTTTTAGAATGATCTTGAGCTTTGTCAGAACGTGTATAAGACCACAACGTTAAAGAAAGAAAGTAAATTGTTTTAGTTTCAAATGTCAGTTTTAAATATCAGTCTATTGTCTAAAATCTTGACATAAAAAACCCAAAGCCACTTTTAGTCCCGACACAACATAAAAAACTATAACGTGTTAACTTTACAGGTATAAATCTATGTGAAAACTGCCTCTAAACCTGTGTCATTGTAGTCAGAATCTTAAATAGCAATCAGATACCAACAAAATGATGAGTAAATGATCTTGAACTTAATAAACCTGTTCAATTTCAATGGGACATAACAACGATTCACTTTGTTTAAAGGGGACATATTCTGCAAATCAACTTTAATGAGTTTTAACTGTGTTTGAATGGTGTTTCCTCATCATTAGTTTACTCAAAGTTGTGTTTTGATTGATTTTTACATGTTTGAGTGAATCCTGTATTGTCCTGCTACAGATTGGAGTGCTCAGAAAATTCCTGTTTTCACCTACCCCCTATCCCCGCCCATCTTGTACTTAGTGTGATATTTTAAAAAATGAAGCCTCCAAGTGATACATGTCGTGTTCAGAAATGTCACATAGCCACTTTCCTGAAATAAAATCATATAAATGACAATCCACTGCTTGTTACGGTGAAATGTGACTATGAAGAGGCGGGGCTTATGAGACCTGCAGTTTTGAACAGGAATTCAATGAACATGTTTGTACCATTAAGCCGTTTCAGATAAAAAATAAATACATTTACAATTAACAGAATGTAAAATCTATTTACTGTATTACTAAGTACCTGGAGAAAAAAAAAAAAAAAACATAAAACGTCGCCTTTAAAGGATGAATCGTACTTGCAGGAATTGAACCACCAGTCAAAAGGACAAACATCATCTTACTCCTAAACCTGCCATAGAGTAAAAAGTTCAGACTTCTTCTTAATGAATGCATGCTTAAATAGGTTATTAACTACTTTATATGTCTTTTAGTCACACCTGAGCTATAATCTTACATACACATTTTTAATTAGTGAATGTAAATCCACCCCGGTCTCGAGTAGCTCTTAATTTAGAAAGTTCAGAGGTCGCTCTACATCCCTCAAAGCCTCTTCGCCAAATTAGTCAAAGTCAGCTTCGGAATATATTCATGTCCGCCCCCCGAAGACCGCAGCGGATCCTTGTTCCTCCTCAACCTTGGCCCAGCCTCGTCTCCCCTTCAGTGCCCCGGAGCAGACACCCCCGGCCCGTCCTCACCTCCGCCCCCTCGCGCCACCTCCGCACCACCTCCGCCCCCTCGCACCACCGGGCCCCGCCAGTTCATTTCCCTCCTGCGGTGGCGTCAAGGTCAAGAGCGGCACGGGGCGGGGGATAAGAATTAATCACATAGACACATCAGAGAGACAGACAAATCTAATTATCTAATACTCTGCTGTATACTGATGATATTCCAGATCACTGATGCTCAAACTTTGCACTCCGAGTGTCACAGATTGAAAGTGTAGGCATCTGAGACTAGATGAAGACAGAACTCAACTAGGACTAATGTCGGACTAGAACTTAAAAGTTTAAACCAGCCCCAAACTGTACTGAAGTCATGTCTTATCTTGGGCAAGACACTTAACCTATTGATTTTCAACCAGTGCACCAGAACACTAGTGCGCCGTGAGGAATTGCCAGATGCGCCTCGAAAAAAATGTTAGATTCATGGATTTAAGTGCATAAGTTTGCATTTTGGAGTGTCCTAAGCAACTTATTCACCAAAAATGAAACCAAAACTATCAACATTGCCAAATTTAAAGAACCAGTCACAGTGTCATGGACCGGGGCTGCACAATATATCGCAAATCGGTATCGATATCGCAATATTGGCTGACGCAATAACGATATCGCAACAAAATATATATATATATATCGCAGTAACACCAAAGTCTTGGATCTGATTGAAATGTTCTGTTTTTAAAATGAAAACACTGATGAAGTTATGAAAAAAAAGACCATTAATAAAATCTAGCTTTTTCAAACTAAATATTTCAGAATTTATTATGTTAAAACAGTTGATTTATTCTAAGTCTCAATCTACAATAGATGTTTCAGCCACAAAAAGTGCATTCACATGTTGCAATAATATCAATATCTCAGATCTTATATCGCAGTAATTTACAATATCGTGCAGGCCTAGCATGGACAATATTTGCTACATTAAAAACCAAATTTTCTCCTAAATGAGGTGATTTGATCATTTTTAAGTGGTGCACGTGCCTCGTAATATTTTCAACCAAATAAATTGTCCCGTGGCTCAGAAAAAGTTGACCCATTTTGCCTACAGTGCATGAAATATATAAATGTGTCTGAGTGTAGTGTCAGTGAGGTTTATCAGAGAGACCATCATATTGCGGTATCTGGCTGAAACAGTATTTAGCATTATTTGTATTAAAATGAACTATGGACATAATTACTAATAGTACCTCAATCAGCACTACTTAATTTAATTTGCAAGGAACGTAATCTGCGTAATCTGCTCCATAAAATATGTGACCACAATGCTAAATCAAATTCTGGTAAAAATGTTTATGAATGTACATTGTCACTGTTAAATAAACTAATAAATAAATGAAAGATGGCCATACCTGCTTGGAACACGCCCGATCTCATCTGCTCTCGGAAGATAAGCAAGTGCGGGCCTGGTTAGTACTTGGATGGGAGACCGCTTGGGAATATCAGGTGCTGTAAGCCTTTCTGCGACGAGTTGGCCACTGTCCAGGGTGTACCCCGGCTAAGGCCTAAAGTCACTGGGATAAGTTCCAGTCACCCGCGACCCCTAATGGGAATAAGCGGTAGAAAATGAATGAATGAATGAATGAATGAATGAATAAATGAAAGAAGGCTACGTAACAAATGTGATACAAACGTAAACACTGAAAGAAATCAATGAACATATCAGTAATTCAGTAATTAATCCAGATCCCTTCGGTCCACCATTGCTTATCGTCTCAGTGCACACAAGACCAAACTGCTCCATGGAGGACAAACCATCCCCGTCTGGGACACTGTACCTGAGGAACTTGACCCAGAGCCCAACACGCTTATAATACTGTTCCATATAGAAAACATGCAACGTGGGCACACCAAGATGGTTTTTGTGAATTGTGTGCCCCTGAATGCAAGCACCACAAACCTTCACCTTTTACACTGAGGTTGTATTGACTCTACATGTTGTTCTTTTAACCTGTTACCATGAGGTTGGACTTTTTCTTAATCTATTCCTTTCGGTCCACCATCTGATAAAAATCAAGCTGCTGGACATGTTAAACATAAAAAGAAAGCTGTTCCCTCTTATTTTCAGTCACATCAACCATTCTGGGATGAATCGGGGTCAGTCAATCGGGGGCTTCTAATCAAAAACAACAACTTTTTTAGTTTCTTACCAGTCCCTGAAACTCATTTTAGTCAAAGTAGCTTACGTTTTGAAGGATAAATTCTAAAAACCCAACAAATGCACAGTCTAGTGGCAATCAGTCCATTCCTCCAGACACCAGCTTAACTCCTTCTTATGTTAAACAAAATCTAGGCAGAATTGAAAATCTGCTATTCCCCTGAGCAGAGCTTGTTCACACTTATAACTAGAGTCAATCAGACGCGAAAGACTAAATCTACAGAGTCTCAGCTTCACAAAGAGTTTATGCTCCAAACTAAGGGTTCAAGAACATCTTTAGTTTGAAAAGGGGCTCATTTTTGTCAGGGAGAAATAGGGCCGCACATGTTTTACTTCTTTTGTGAAGCATTTTGTCAGTACTAAAACTGTTTGTAGTACATTTACTTCCACTACTACTTCAACCAACGTGCTACTTGTGATGCGACCGTCACAACTTCTTTGACTGCGCTAAAATGCATGGGAGCCGTTTCCACCTCTGCCCCAGTCGGTTCATTCCCCTCCTGTGGTGAAACTCAAGGTCAAGACCGTTTGGGGCAGGGGTTCAGATTAATCACACACACACACTCACACACACCTCATCGGATCGCAGACTGACACCGACAGGAGACACCAGGAGCACTGAAGGGGGGACTACATGCAGATTAATCCCGGGGCTGAACCGTGCTTTCCCGCTAATGTCCCCGGCCCTGGTAATTAGTGCATTAGCGAGCGCCGTGAGTGATGGCTAGCGGACGACATCACCTCTTAATTGGTGTCACGATCCGCTCCTGCTTTTTTCAGTGATTGATCCCTTCGCGTTGACGTTGCCGTGGCGACGCGGAAGATGTATGGGCCTCGGGGCTGGGATGATGTGTGCGGGTCTTAAATCAAAGAACGTGAAAGTGGTCACGCTTCTGTGTCCGCGGGGCAGAGGGCGAGACCCCGGGACACGTGACGCAACAGCCATTGTTAGCACGTTTATGACTCCTATTTAACTTGAATTGGTATTATGTTGCGTTAAAATATCAAAATATCAATGCATCGTGATATTAAATTTGGTGTTTGTATCGGTATAGTATTTTTTCTGATATTTTACAAATTTATGTTGTGACAGTGCAAGGGCTGTGATACTTTAGTCTAACATATAAATACACTGTTAGTACTAGTACGTTTCTGCATAAATAGTAGTTTTAGCATGTATTCCTGGTCTTTTGGGTGCAGTTTGGGTCAGAAACATGGACAGACTTCATCATTTTTGCCACAACCCCTTTTTAGCCGACTAATCGGTAAACCAGGACTTTAGTCGATCAAGAATTTTCGACTACAACCCTTGACAGTGGTACAATTTAATATGTAATACAACTGATATATTCACTGGTTTGATGATTAAATTAATTTTATTTATTTCGGTCAATTGTACAACAAAAAAAATATTAAATGATAGCTACATTTGAACTGAATTAGGCAGAATCTCAAGCTTGCAGAGTCTACTGTTATTTCCAAACCCAAATTCACAGCACGCAGTGGACACTCAGGAAATTATACAAAAGAAAACATTACCAACAAATATTCCACAGTCATTATTATTCTGTCATATATTATCTTCTGTTTTTATTCTCTTAAATGTAGTCGTGAATTAAAAAAGAGAAGCGACTCGAGCGTTTCATGTTCAGTTTGTGCTGGTGGTGGAATACTGTTGTTAAAACATATTTGGTTCTTATAAAAATAGTGATGCACTGCAGAATATCATGTGCACAAACTACTCTTTCACACACCACATTCATCCTGGCAAGTTGGGTGGAGTGTTTTGCCCAAGGACACAAGAGCAAGCACAAACAGTATGGTTAAAAATAGCACCACTGTCACTACGATTATATAACAATGCACTACAATCTCTGTGGCTGTTTTACTCAAAGTGTATAGCATATCTTTTGCAACTTTTAGAATGTTTTTATTTTTATTTTAAGTGTGTCTTCTACTACAGACCAAGTTTGGTGTCTTCAGAAACTTCAAATTTCTGGAATGGAGGCAAATTGGAGGCAAAATTAAGTAGACCATGACACATTTTCAATGTTCATCACATATAAATGGTAATGATTTTAACTCTTTATAATAAAACAAAACAAAAAAGCAACAATTTTGAATTCCCAGCATAGAAATGTCAGTTTGTTTGCTTTTCGATAACAAAAGATGGTAAAAAAATATTTGCTGGCATAAAAATGGTAATTGCAGAAACTATTATTTATTGTAAAGTAAATGTAAATACAATGACAAACTATTGCACAGACAATGTGTATCTAAGTATTTGTCCAATAAAACAATTTAAAAAAACTAAAATCAGGCATATCTAGTGTTTGACATAATCTCACTTTACACAATAAACACATACATATTATAAAGTGTTATACAATAGCAAATGTCTTTAAACTGGGCTCTGATGTCACTTAATGAATGCATCTGAGTGGTTTTCATTTGCCCAAAACATCTTGATTTTTCATATTTTGTGATATTTTAAGGCTTTCACAGTTAAAAACACTTATAGTTCCATCTCACGTTCGCTTCAAGTTGCCTCTATTCTGTAATTCAGATTGTATTTACGTTAAAATGGCCTTCTAGTGTTACCATTTTATTAACAAAAGCACTACAGCCACTTTGTTTGGCTATTAATAAAAAAAATGCATTTGTCTCCATGGGGTAGAGGTTGAGCAGCCTGGGCATGATTAGGTTACTCATTACATAATTATTCTGAGATTTAATGGATTAATTAACACCCACTGACAGAAAGAGAGAGAAAAAAAAATCCCAAGATGCATTGCCCTTCCCCATCTTCATCAAATAACACTGGCCGGTCTGTGTGTATTTATCGATTTGGAGCGTTCCTTTCTCATTAGTTGCGGGTGTTATTTCAGGACAAAGCTTGTTATCAAAAAGTAATAAAGAAGCCAAATAAATTACCTTCCAGGTTTAATAAATCATACTTTGTCTCCAGCGTAATTATCTAACATTGGATACTGAACATAGTGGAGATGTTTAGGAGCCATCTTGACCAATTTATTTCGGTGTCATTAGCGATATTAGCCTAATCACGGGCATTGAATTGAAATTGATTTTATAGTAGAGAGCAGCCAGTGCCAAATCCAGAACTTTATTTAAACTAATATGTTTACATTTGTGAAACAGGAGGAAAATGTGCATCGCAAATAAACATGAAGGTGAAATTAAAAGTCAAGTAAGAGTTTATAATACGTTCAATTGTAATAACTATAACAGATTTAATTCATGACGAACAAACAGTTTATATAGAATGATTCAGGTTTAGAAACTACTTTATTAATACTCTAACTATCACCTTAATTATGGAGTTACTAAGCTTCATTTTATTAGATTACAACAGATTAGTGCCAGTGGAAAAGAAAGAAAATGTACTTTTAGTCTGACAGTGTTTTCAAAAGTTGAATCTATTTTAGTGCAATGTAATATTATTCTGTTCCGTCTTGAGCAAAATCCCTCAACTATACTGGTACTAACAATATGAGTCGAGGATGCGTTGTGACCAATTTTCAAAACAGAGAAAGAGATTTTTTGCAAAATAACTCTTTGTCCGTGCTTTATGAAGGTGCAGTTATTTTGAAATGACACTGTGAAAAGAATATAGGGGCCTCTTCTGTTTTTACTTGCTGAAAACTGCGACTACTGCAGCTGATGTTGGTATAAGGTTATGGTACACTTTATTGTCCCCGTAGGGAATATGACCCATTCTTCAGAGCCACTGGAGCACATCCTCAGGAGCAGTGGGATCCATCTCTCTCTCGGCGTGGTCAGGACTAGAGAAGATAGAGAATAGAATAGAGAATTTAACCTCTTGTGCATGTTTTGGGAAAGACTACAACTGAGTGCTAATTTTCAACTCCCGTCCCTAGGGCTTTTCTACACTTTATACACTCAATAACAAAAGACATTAAATACATTTGTAAAATATAAATAAGTCTGTGCAAATTTTACACTCATTCTTTCACCCTCACTCATACACTTTCATACACTTTCATACACTGTTATACACTGTCATACACTTTCATACACTTTAATACACTTTCATACACTTTCATACACTTTCATACACTGTCATACACTGTTATACACTTTAATACACTTTCATACACTGTTATACACTGTCATACACTTTCATACACTTTAATACACTTTCATACACTGTCATACACTGTCATACACTGTTATACACTTTAATACACTTTCATACACTGTCATACACTTTCATACACTTTCATACACTTTAATACACTTTCATACACTGTCATACACTGTCATACACTTTCATACACTGTCATACACTGTCATACACTTTCATACACTTTCATACACTTTCATACACTGTCATACACTGTCATACACTGTCATACACTGTCATACACTGTCATACACTTTCATACACTTTCATACACTGTCATACACTTTCATACACTTTCATACACTGTCATACACTGTCATACACTGTCATACACTGTCATACACTGTCATACACTGTCATACACTGTCATACACTTTCATACACTTTCATACACTTTCATACACTTTCATACACTGTCATACACTTTCATACACTGTCATACACTTTCATACACTTTCATACACCGTCAAACCACTTACAGGTACAGTTTTGGTTTTCTTTCAGTCAGCCCTAGAGGTGAACATTTTTACATCAGAAATGCACTTGATTTCAGCGGGTAATGAGTTCCACAGTTTACAGGAAGTCGATACTTTTCATCCAACCTGGAATAGGGAACAAAGGACCGCTTAAACGGAAATGATAGAGGTTGACACTTTCTGTTAGACTTCACTGTGTCTTGAGCATGTCAGTATGTTGGTTTTTGAACAAGCACTCTACATTTAGAAGACTGCACTTTAACTGGTCTATACAGGAAAAAGCTATTTGTCCACATAGATTTCTTTGACAGGAAGAAGCTCCATACAATATGGTTTTCCTTGTCCGGTCAGAAGTTTATCTATTTATATCTACAAATGTCCAGTATGATATGCCCTTTTTTCTCAAAGTTCGTAAAGTTAGAAGATGTGAGAAGAAGAGAATAACTTCTGCTTATCCTGTACTGATCAGTTAAACCTTTGTCAATCATCTAACTCCTTGATATATATATTTTTTTAACTATAATATAGTGGGGAACACTTGTGTGCCTTGAGGTTTTGCCTGATATGCCTTGAAAAAATGTCCAATTAGAGTCAGCAGAGTCACAAATGTGGACGTATTTGACTAATTTACCTTTTGCTTTGCTTATTCTGAGACACTTTTGGACCAAAAGAGAACACATGACCATCACTATTATCAAATTAAAAGAAGACCGTGGCACAGATATTATTCGACTCATTATACACCATATCATTTTTAATTAAATGGTTTGAATTTTAATGGCCTGGTGTCTTTTAAGCTTTAAAAAAATGTGCAGCAACTCAAAAACGGTTGAAAAATAGCTGATACTGCAGGCCTACTTTTTACTTCTTCTATACAGTTGCCACACACTACTTCAACCGCTAATGCTATATTACTAAAACTATTGCCAGTATTGATTTTTCTGGTACGACAACCCCTCACAAACTCAATTAGACTCTGCTGTTTAAAATATTAGCCCATCCACATTAGCTTTATCATCATTTATAACGGCTAATTCTGAATCAAGACATTTTCATCATTACAGCCTGAATAACGCTACACATTTCTTTATGCGCGTGCCAAGCCGGAGCCAATCATCTCAAATAGTTGGCCCCGTTCCCCTCTCGGTCAAAACCATGTTAACGCAGCTGTTACATTTGGCTGAATCCTCATCTTTTTCCTGTGACACTCAGCCAAAGTATCTGCAGCCATGTGTGCGTTCACTAATGTAAAACAGTCAGGCGGCACTTGTGCACGTTATACTGGGGCGGAAGGGCGACCAGAGGTGCTAGCGAACCACTGAACCAGGACGGGCACATTTGGAGGCGAGAATGTCGAAATAATTGTAAACAAATTTGTAAAACGAACGTGGTAATTAATTAGTGCAGGACGGTATGCAATCTGGAGAGCTATAGGTGGAATTTTGTCACTTTTGTGCACGTTTTATGGCAGTGTTTCCCAACCAGGGGTACAGGGACCCTTGGGGGTACATGAGCAGTTCCCAGGGGGTACTCAGAATTGTTTAAGGTTGTAAAAGAAAATTAAATGTACATTTATCTGAAAAGAAAAACATGTTATTAGATGTCCATTTAGCATCTTTGTGCAGTGTCTTGGACCATAAATATGATTAAAATAAAAAAAAATACACTGGCAATAATTGACACTATGACTAGTAAACCCATTTATTTGCCTTAAACTGAAGTCAAGGGGTACTTTGAGTGTGAGACAAAGTTCAGGGGGTACTCGAGACATAAAAGCTTGGGTTTTATGGGGCAACAGGGTGGCCATTGGTGTTAGCATATCATATAAACAGTTTGTGCACATCTAGCGGCTGAAATGTGTAAATTATTGTAAACAAATATGTAAAAAACACAATTTGGTATTTGCAAATGCTGTTTGGGAAAGCTATATGCATAATTTGTTAGATTTGTACATGCTTAAAGAGCTGAAGCTTGAGCGGCAGTGGGAGCTAATCATGGAACCAGATTGTGCACATCTACAGGCTGAAATCTGTAAATAACTGTGGGCAAATGTGTAAGAAAAAGAAGGGATATTAAATTGGCACAGTATAGTATGCCATTTATTCAGATGTTATATACAGAATTTGTCACTTTTGTACATGTTTTATAGAGGCAAAAGTGTGACCAGCGGCCGTAGCAAATCATGTAAATATGTATGGAGTACATTTACGGGCTGGAATTAATAAATAGTTGTAAACAAATATGTAAAAAGCGTGGTTGCAAAATTGGTACATTTGTATTTGTTGTTTTTGAAAGCTATATGCACATTTTTACATGTTGTGAGGGCTAAAGGATGACCGGCAGTGTTGGCAAATTGTAGAAACAGATTGTGCACATAAAGGCTGCAATCTGTAAATAAATGTAAGTAAAAACATGGCACAGATTTAGTATAAGCATATGCCGTTTGGTGCAGCTGCTATAAATATAACTTGTCACATATTTGTACAAGTACACTGGGCCAAAGGGTGATCAGTTCTGGTAGCAACCAATGAACACAAATAAATAAAGGTAAACAAACATATAACAATGTTAACAAAATTGGTACATTAGTGCAATCATTTCCAACCTGTGGGTCCCCAAAGATTCTAAGGAGTTTTTAGAAAAGAGTTTCAAACTCATTTTTAATAAAGGATGGCAGGTGAATTGCTTCTAATGTATTGTATATTAATTACAGTTCTATAAAATGTATTAACGAAAAATCATCATATTTTTCCACAAAGCTTTTCAAGTAGAAGAGGGATGTTTGGGTTGACGTGGGTAAAACGGGTCGCCTAGCACAATGTTTCCCAATCAGTGGGTATTTAGAATTGTAGTTATTTGTAGTAAATTGTTTATGCTTAAAGGACAAATATTATGCATTATTTGTATTGTTATTGGCTTTTAAACTTGCTCTTGAGTGTCTTCAGTTTGACATGTCATGTTTTAGAACAAAAAATAAAATGGTTTAACAAAGAAAAATATCACATAATAATAATAAGTATCACTGCGTTGGGAGATGCCATTTTGACTTAGCTGTGGCTCCATCTACTGGCTGTAAAGACAATTACACACATGTAAATATATACCCACGATGCATTAAAGTAAAGAATGGTTCTGACGAAGTTGAAGTTAGCGTGATTAGAGTGAAGACATGTTCAGAGCGAGTCTGAAGATGATTTAAGGACTTAAAACAGCAAAAGCGTTTAGGAGGATGTTGGACATTTATATAATTAAACAAGAAAATAGAATAGTATTGATTGTCATTATACTGCTGTAGTAAACAATACTCAAGTTGAGGAGTATTCGGCGTGTGAGACAAAGTTAGAGGAGCTACTCGAGACAAAAAAAAGCTTGAGAATCGCTAATTTTGGTCAGTTACTAAAGATTAAGAATTTATCACGGTCTTGTTGATCTAAGGAGCAACTTGGATAACAAATTATGAAAACATATCGTGCACATAGCTCTGAATCTGTAAATGAGTATAACCCAGCGTGTAAACATGTACAAACTTGGTGCATTAGCATGTCATGCGGGACAGCTGCTCGGCCCATATCTGCAGAATTTGTCATGCATGTTTCAGTGGCGACAGAGATGGGTCTTTAATTAGACTGTGCCCTTGTCCCAGTAAACAAGCTAAGTGGAGATATTGATTCAGGGGGAGAAGTACGTCTGACCCAGTTATGCTGATGGCTGCTGTTCCACTCCAGATGAACCCAGTTGACAAGCAGCGAGCAGGCAGCTAGTATTTTAAAATGGCAAGATACTGTACGTACGCCATGTTTTTGCTCTGCTTTTGGATTCTTGATTATTTTAACGTCACTCACTTTTTACAGATTCAAAAATATTCTGGTGAAACCTTTTTTTTTTCATGGCACGACTATTTGGCGTTTTACATTTTTGCACAAAAATATCCTCGCTACTGCAACAACTTTTCCTGCTCATACTTAATAAGCGTAAATGTTTTTTTGGCACACACATTTTGGATTTTGCATTTGTGTCATGTTTTTGTTAAAAATATCCCGAAAAGACCTTTCCAGGAGTGATGCAAGAACCAGCATGTGCACGCAGCCTGGTTTCTATTAATTAATTTTGAAAACAAAACAAACATGTCTCTGTCAAACTGTTGTGACCCGCTATGTTTTTAGTGCTTTATTGTCTAGAATAACTTGAGATGATTTAAGACATGTTTATTACGAAGTTGTTAGCATGTATGGTAATTTTGGTGCTGATCGCTAATGACAAGTGCTACACATCATGCTAATATTTTCTAACTCTGCTCGGGTGTTACTCACGTGGGTTCGAATGTTTGTCAGTCGCAAAACAGCCCTGGTTTGTCATAGTTTGCGATGTTTGGAGGCTAATGCTAACTCTTCCATTGAAAATGCATTAGAGCTAAAACATGGAATGGCACCAGGCTAATGAACTGCAGCATTTTGTTTACAAACACTGGAAGGGTCTATACCAGGGCTGTTAAACTTTCTTACACCGAGGGATTATTCGGATGGTTTTGTCTAAACCAGGTCTAAACCATGTCTAATCCAGGTCTAAACCAGGTCTAATCTAGGTCTAAACCAGGTCTAATCTAGGTCTAAACCAGGACTAATCTAGGTCTAAACCAGGTCTAATCTAGGTCTAAACCAGGTCTAATCCAGGTCTAAACCATGTCTAATCCAGGTCTAAACCAGGTCTAATCTAGGTCTAAACCAGGACTAAACCAATAACAAAAGATAAATAAAATACTATATTTTTGGAAGATTATATCATATGGCCAAATCATATCACTTGGAGAGCCTGATTTGGCCCGCAGGCCTTAAATTGAATATCCCTGGTCTATTCTGAGACTACAACAATTGATACTACTATTATTACGGTATCACTTTTCCTACTGCTGCTTTACTATTAATAGGCTCATAGTTACCTACCTTACCAGCTATTACAACAACTATTCGTTTCCTACTGCTACTTGTTTAGAGGTTTAAATATATAATATTGTCATGATACTCAAATGTATGACTCGATATTGATACTATGTAAAATACTATGATTTTCCTTTCAATGTTTTACACAATAAGCTAACACAACCAAATAATATAACCTTTCTCTATTAAACATTGTGATCCTATTAGTTTTGATTAAGCTCAAAATAATTCAAATCATATATATGTGTATTTTACATTTTTTGTTACCTATATATTTACAGCAAATGCTAGATTGAAAATAATGTCAACCTTCATTTCCGTTATTATTATTATTATTATTTTCCATTTGAACTAACACATTGCCGTTTTACTTACACGCAGTGAGTCTTTAGATACAGAAGTGCGTGACATCACAAATTTATTTCTATTTTCTTTATTCTGCTAAAGAGACATTCCCAACAGTCATCCCTTGCTCATTTCAAGGCTCGCTTCACAAACACTCATAAACATTCATTTTCTAGCACTAAAACAAATACAACTTGCAGTGTGATCCTTTCTTATCCAAGTTTTGTTTACTTATATTGCTCAAAAAAGTGTGTTCAAAGCCAATGTTCCAGAAAGCCTCTGCCAACTGTAGAGCTGGAGGAGTGGTTTGGTAAAGTGGTTTTGCTCCGACTAAAGTGAATCCAACTAGCAATTGCTCAACTTTCAAATGCATTTTCTAAGTGTGTTTCTGAAATATTATTTGGTAGATTTTTTTTGCATTTACATGTGTTTTTAGGCTGGCTTTTTCAGTCAAAATAAGCTTCTACAAGAGACAGCAACGATGAATACTGTGACAAAGCAACGCAATATAATGTTATTTAGAATATGACAGTGTATAGTTGTGGCTTAATCGTGTCTGTGAGCAAAACGTTGGAAATGTATGTATACACCACAGTTGGCATTGGCTGTTATGGAAGTGGTTTACTTGACATTTGTTGATCATCATTTTGTGGTTTAATCTTTATATAAGAAGGATACTAGACGAAATATGAATAAAGTGATGAGATGTATATGTTACTCCATAAAACTCCCTGATACTTGTGAGTCTAACTGCAAAAATAGCACACGTTTTCTTCAGGGAACATGTAGAACTGTTTTATTAATTGTGGGTTGAGTCATATTTCAATCCTCGTTTATTTGTGTTTTAGATGCGGATTTAAAATTTGTATTTCCTGTTAGTGCTATAAGCTTTTGTCCAATTAAAGTCTATATGGTTCTTATGTTTTTCTAATTATGACTTAGTTTGGTGGGGGGGCATCTGTGGTAAATGTTTATCAAAGTTTTACATCCGTGAAGTTGGCGTTTGTGAAGAAATTTTGAAAAACAAAAGTTTAAAATTCGAAGAAGAATCTAAAATGGAATCCCTCTGTGATGTCATCAAAAAGCGACGTTGAAAATAAAAAGACACTTAACAGATACATCTTTCTGACAGTTTAAACGGTCATTCATCAAAAATCAAAGTGTTATCAGGTGTTATTATTTGTCAAATCATAACTATTGGGTAATTTATTATGGATTTTGGCCCTTGTTTTCAAAATGGTTGCTAGGTAACAGTGTAGAATTACCTCTATCTGTCATATTTGCTGCCAATGACCAACCAGGAAGTAAGGAAGTCAAACTGGGGACAAACAGGCAAAATATTTAGTAAAATCTTAAATATAGTCACGTGAAATGTGACATCTAACCTGTAATATAGACTTTACAATCAAGACATGGTCCTTTAGTTCAGTCTAATGTGGTATCTACAAAGTCAAATAGATAGATATTTTAAGTTTGATCAGTGCAGTAGTGTCTTTTCGTCTTTTAGTCAATCAACCGAACAATGGTTTCTTAGTCGACCAAGATTGTTTTGATCAATAATAACATTAACAGCAGAAAGAAGAAGGCATGAAGTGTGTTTCCTAGAGTTTTTTTTAATTAATCATTAATTTAATCTCCATTTTAACATGTTTACAAGCATTTCTTTTTTTTTTCTTTTTTTTTTTTTTTTTTAATTTAGCGACCTTCTGATCTTTAGTTTGGATCAGATACATCATTTTAAGAGCTTTTCCCACCACCGCGCACTCGACAATCCACAAAGGATGTCTTAAGTCGACTATTACAGCCGTAACAAATAACAACGCCAGATCTTCTTTTAGAGTATCCTCTCAGTGGCTGTATCCGAGATCATTTGCTTTTTCGCAACAAGATCAAGACCAACTTTTTCCACCATTTCCAAACCTACTTTCCGTCTAACAAGGATTGTGTTTTCCCTCGATCTAATGCATCAGGCTTGAAAGTAGCCCACTCTATTTTTGTCTTGAAAGTGTATTGACCAAGCTCTCTCTGTCTTTCAAAAAGGTTTCAAAACTTCCACCTAAATGGATGAAATCTTCAGTCTGTGGAAGGGTTTTTCACTCCTCACATTACAATAGAAGAAGAGTTATTAAAGCTTGTTATTAGAGTTTACTCGGCGGAGCTGTGCTGTTGGGGCACGGCGTCCTGGGTCGACGTGTCCCCGTGACAACACTCCTCAAACTTACTGACATTATTACTCTGACATTTTAATATCCAAATTACTTTCTAGTTCTTCACACTTTTCAAACTGGTTTAAAAATTTGGCAACCAGGCAAATAATGAGGCAGTTCCACTTTTTAGTTGAAAAAACTTTAACAATAGTGTAATAGGATTGATTCCCAGATGCAAATCCATACAAAACGAAGTATTTATGTGCGTATTGGACAAAATTGTACCTTTCCTGAATAGTTTTGAATGGTCCTGACCAAAATTTGAACTTAAAACCACACAAGGTTAAAGAAATAGTATTATTCTGTTATCTTAAAGGAGCATTTCCATCATTGTGGTATCAAAATCAATTGTTGAGCCTTTCCGTTTTGAAATAAAGTTCGAAAATTCAGTATGCTGTCAACACTATTGTAGCAGTAATCCAATCTAACTTTATTTATATACACATACATACATTTATGCCAACACAAGGTTTCCGAAGTGCTGCACAAAGTAAAACAACACCATAAATAGTGTAAAGTATAATACATAAAAACATATGAAGTCAATGAAACCATGTAGTATTGGTTAAATAAGTGCGTTCACTGCAGTACACTTTGTTGAGCGATCTGCTAGTATTTGTAACCATACAGGAGATGCCAAAGATTAATTTTTGTAAGTGATTTTGTAGTTAAAATAAACAAACATAGTTGCAGCACTAGTGTGTAATAATATGAACTGACAAACTAATACAAGAATCATGTGTTTCAGAACATTTTTGATGCATTTGGTCGTGTTTTTGTCACTTTTAGATGCATTTTTATCGGGTTTTTGTCACTTTTAGATGCATTTTTGTCGCTTTCAGTCACATTTTTTCTCAGTTTGCCGCAGTATCGTTGATGGTAGTTGTTGCTTTTGTTGCATTTTTGTCTTATCTTTCAGAACATGTTTTAGTTTAGTTAGTTAGTTAGTTTTTATGCAGGATGTGTTGTTTGTTTCGATTCCATTTCGACCAACAAGCACTCTTTTTTTCCGCTTCTGTAAACTTCCAGCCAACTCTTTTCGCCTCTTTTACTCAAATTATGATTTTGATGAGCGTGCTACTTACTCTAACACCCAATCCCTCCCTTAGCTCAAATGACTTCCTACGAATCCGTGACAGTTTTATTACTACATTTTTTAATATCCAAATTACTTTCTATTCCTTTAGGCTTTTCATTCTTGTGTATTAATTTAGCAAGCCTGGCAAATAACGAGGCAATAATATTATGTCTCAAATTAAGATTTCCAATTAGTACGACAATGGGAGCGACGCGTGATTGCAGAGATAACGCGGCTCCTAAGTGATTGCGGAGCGCGGGCCCCCGTTGCGATTGGCGGAGGCAGGACGGCTCTCTCGCTCTCCTCGCCGGTCCTTTCCTGGCTCACCCTCTGCTCCCGTACCCCCCGGAGAGGCCGAGGCTGCGGATGTCTTTGTTAATTTGTTTATCTCCAAGCCAACCCCCTCCGCGGCGCTGCGGTAACTCGTTATTAAGTGTAACTCGGCTATCAGATGTCGGAAAAGACGCCGGCGTTTAAAGGAGAGATGGAGGACAGGTTCAAGATGATGTGGTGGCAAAGAATATTATGGCTGGAGACAACAGAAGCTCAGTTTGGATCTGTTAAAGCTTTTAGTTTATCTTCTGTTTATTATTCAGTAAATTAAAAATGTGTACGGTGGCATTTAACTCTAAATTGCCGCGAGTGGATGTGTATTAGAGTGACTGGTTGTCTGTCCAGGTCTTAAGGTTAAGTTTAGTTTAGTCTTTATTTGTCAGGAACCATGTACATATTCATTAGTCTTACATATTAAAAAAAAAAGATGATCTGCACCAGATTTAGCTATTTTACATCTGTAGGTGAGTGAAACAATTATAAAAAGGTACACAGTACATTTGCAGTGCTTTACAGCTCATTAGCTCAGCAGAAAGACTATAAAATGTCACTATTAAACATTAGAAACATTAGATACAAAACATTAGAATATCTCATAAAAGTTGTACAAATATTAAAAATACTATGTTACGTTTTATAGTACAGTTTACAAATACATTTTAACTTGGCTGATGTTGACACTGTTGATTATCGAAAAAAAAGTCTACAGACAATTTCAGGCTGTCCGGGAGTTGATTCCACTGTCCGACTGTAACAAATGAAAAGGCCGACAGCAAAAAGGCAGAAGATCTTTTCGGGATGGTGCAGTTTCTTTTCACAGAGAAGCGGGTGGATCGGGTTTTTTGTTTGGGTCAAAGTTGGACGACCCTGTGACGAGTTGGCCACTGTCCAGTGCCCCGCCTAAGGCCCAAAGTCACTGGGATAAGCTCCACCCGCGACCCCTGACAGGAACAAGCAGAAGAAAATGAATAAATTAAAAATATAAACCACTTGGAGTCAGGGCCAGCAGTGCCTGATTAAAGAAAGGGTTATGTCAGGACATCCAGCCTAAGGCAAATAAATAATAAATACAGAAATCAGCGCACATTTGCCTCAATGACTCTGAAAGTGCAACACTAAAAAGAATATGGTAGCAAAGGTTAGCCTTGGCAGTACGGCAGTAAAAATCAAAAAATCTAATCTTGTTCTCATCCTTTTCATGTGCTTTTTTTGGTGATTTAAAGTGTGTATGTCAGCTCTTAATGTTACAATTTTGACTTTATTTGATGATAATTAATATATTATAATAGTTGTAAATATAAATGATCAATGATGATCAAACAGACGTTTGTGAAGAAAAGTTGAAAAAAAAAGTTTGTTTCCTTCAAGAAGCCACCATTTTTCAGTATTATTATTAGTAGTATTATTATTGTTGTTTTTTTAATACAGTTTTAAATGTACTGTCATTTATGCTTTTATATCATTTACTTATTTTTCTATGTATTTGATTATTATTTATAGTATTATTTAGTACATTTTTAGTGCATTGCTACTTTAGTTTGTTAGTTTGTGCTCCATAAATAAAGTTGATGGATGAACGCAGTTAGAATGTAAGAATTTGACTTGTCGACAAATAAAAAAAAGAAATGTTAATGTTAATGTCAGCCCTTATATAAACGCAAGAAAACACTATCAGCCGTTACAGTGTCGCACCAAACTCCAGAAAATTAGCCTCTTAAAACGGCACTGTATCTCTATAAAGGAGCAGCCCGTGCCTCGTAGTAAAAACGGTAAATGAATAAATATCCCGCTGGTTTTTAACAGTTGCGAGGCTCTGCGGTTTAATCAGATCCTGTGATGGGGGCGGGTTACGCGAGATAATGCTCGCTATGGCAACGACAAGATGTGAGTCAAATGAGCGCCTGCCCCGGGAATCGAATAAAAAGATTGCAGATCACATTTCCCTCACGCACACAGCCATATAGTGTACACTTTACAGCAGGATTTATTACTGCTGTTAGTGTTTTGTTGTGCTACACGTTGCCTCGGGGCACCTGCTAGTTTTGCAATCAGCCAAATGACTCAATTTAACTTCATTGCAGTCACTTTTTCCCCCTTTTTTCTTGGCGGAATCGGTATGACAGACATTAGAAACCATCTGCACTTAAAGGTGGCACTGTTATCTAACATTATCTGTGGAATAAAGGTGTTTAGACTGTGGAAGAAATATTTGAGCAATTTTGAAAACTATTTTGTCTGCAAGAAAAGAAAATATGCATTACGGGATTTGCACAAAACTTACCACATTATGACGGTTCCCTACAGAAGTGAAAATGGAAATGTTTTACCTATCCACAGACTGATGGAGCTGCTTCATGCTGCTTTTTTTTTTTTGCTTCAGACAAACTGCAAATGCAAAACCCTCTCTTCCTTCACTCAAAAACTATGAAATGTTGTCTCATAATAAAAAGATATCACATTTTCTTTATTTTTTCTTCCTTCCTTTCTTTCTTTTGTTCCTTTTCTCAATCACTTTTTTTTCTTTCTCTCTTTCTTGATTCATGTTGATCCAAAGCAAATACTATACGTTCATGTCCTTTCATTTAAAACATTTTGATACATAATTTACATATACATAATTTATATATTTAGGTTAAACATTTCATTGTTTGTTTGTTTTTTCCTGCTACCCAATTATCCATATGATTTAAGTTAAAGAAATACACAATTTAAAACAAAGTATTCTGTCTTTTGAATGATCAATCCAAAACAGGAAAAAGGCACGTTAATGAAAGGTTTGTGATTTATTAATTTAATTACATTTATAACGTTGCTAGATTATTTAAATGTTCACTATATGGAACACTATATGTGCTGCTATGGTTTTACATCTGTGCTTTCTCAACTCAATCATTAAATTGAGGAGCCAGTTGAAAAATATTGTCAAAAACTACATTTGCATCATATTATATCAGGTTTATTTTAGTTTTCATTTTAGCCAAGGCTATTTTAAAAGGCACAACAAAGATATTTAAAGGTGCTGAACCTGATTTTTACTGTTTTGGAAAAAGAAAAAAAGAAGGAACTATTTTATACTGAATATTGTAAAACCATCTGTTCGGGTGAAATGACACCACATGCTCTTTTTCTGCATCTATTTATATTGGCTCCCCTGATAGAATAATAATTTTTTCTGGAGTTTTTCTCTGGAGTGCCTCGTTTCCTTGTGATAAATCGGCCTGATCTTTGAAGAGCACCTGGATTTTAAAAACCTTTCATTCATTAAAACATTCAATCTCAACCCTGCACAGCACTCACTTTGCCTCTTTCTGTATCTATTTATAGTGTTTTATTCTATGAGAAGCAGGAAGTGCATTGTTAGCATGACAATGTTTGTTAGCTTTACCCGTGACGGCAAAACTCGGTCATGAAACGTGCTTCTAAACTGATCGCAGTGAATATTTCGGATGCTGGGACTGCATTAAGAAAGCGAGCGACACATGTGACTGATGTAAAGACCGAACTACTTCTGTTTTTCACTTTTCATAACAGTAAACACCAGTTACAGCACCTTTAAAAGATCTAATTATTTTACAAGCCGCACTAATTAGAACACATTGACTGTGTTTGCTCCTGTGTAGTCCGCAGTAGTACACCCAATTATATGTGGCTCCCTTCTGAAGTGTATTTCTCCTCCAAACGTCCTCTGCGGCCCTGTCTGTCTGCGCTCGGAGCTGATTATAGCTTATCATGAATTAAGTGCTTGTTCTGGCGCGCGCTGTTGACCGCCGTGTATCGCAAAGTTAGAAAATTACAACTGGGACACGAGGAGCACATTCTTACCGTATATTGAACAGACAAGCCGCTATATTTTACTCAGGCAGGTCACATGTGCGCTGGAGTGGACTCCGTTTGGAGCTTTTAGTCTGTTTCTAAACTGCAGTGCGCAATGTTTTAATAAACTCAAGTATATTCATCTGACTGAAGTATAAAGCTCTATACTCTATGGTGTAGGGCAGTAGTCGATTAAAGAAACTCTTGGTCGACTAAAGAGCTGCCTTATCGACCGATTAATTGACTGAAAAGGGCGTGTGTCAAGGCAAAACTAGAAGTATCTCTCTGTATCTGACCCAAACTGCACTGGAGTTCATGCAAAAAAATAACAGTTTATACAGAAAAGTACCAATAAACAGTGTTTTTACATGTATGAAAATTAGAATAAACTCATGATTCACTCTAAACTTTTTAGCTAACCCACTCCATACTTTTTATCTGTTTTTAAACTTGAAAATACTCTTACTATACTCGGTCGACTAAAACACCATCGTCCGATTAATCAACTAAACGACTAAAAGACTACAGCCCTAGTATGGTGGTATTTAAACTTCTTCCCAGCACAAGACTTAAATAAATGTAGTAAGTTGAATACTGTGATTTTGTCTGTACAGGAGGTTTAAAGGGGCTGTACCCTTTTTTTAATGTCATAAAGTAAAATTTGTTTTGCCCCAGTTCAGATTTGATCTAAAAGCAGTTCTTAGAGTCAAATGAAACCACTGTGCTGTCTGCAATCAATTATAAAATGTTTTTATTATCCGCGAACCAGGAAGTGCACTGTTAACATGTTAGTTTTTGTTAGCATTTTGGCAAAACTCCGTTATGGTCTCTGAAAGTTGTGAGAAGTGCTTATAAACTCATCACGGTGAATACATAGCATGCTAAATATGCATTAGGAAAGCGTGGAATACGTTTGGAACACTGCAAATGTTTTAAATAACTAGTTCTATAATGAAATGGTTTAAGATTGTAAAAATCTGGTACAGCGCCTTTAAGGTAAACATAGTATTGGATAATTTGTCCTTTGCGTTTGATCCATCATTCAGTGCTGCTAAGGTCAGTGAGAAACAGAAAAATAATGAACAAAAATGTAAAGAATAGACAATACATGTTCAAAACCCTTTCCAGCTACAGGAACAGATTCTATTAATTTCCTTTAAGTCTCTAGAGTGTAAGTGAAATATGCAGATGTTATTCCTGAGCTTGATATGACCTGTTTTAGACATTTTACAGTTTGAGTTATTAAGTCATGCGCTTTACTGTTGGCCCAGTCTCCCTCAAAAAGAGATTTTATCTCAATGGACTTCCTGCTCTGTGAAGCCAAATTAGCTGTGATTACTAATGTTTTGCGAGATAACCGGTTCCGCAAATAAAGATTATTTTTTGGAAATTATCAGTTCAGTTGACATAGGCGGTCTTTGCTAATACTCAATAGTTCACTTAATAAAAAAAGCATGTTGAAATTGTTTGTACTAATCATCTTAAGCTAAAACACTGAGAAATATCTTGTTATCACGACTGATTCTTATAGGCTTATATAAATTATAAGATTATTATTTAATTATTTTGAAATATACATTAAAGCTGAGTATCTTGCATTTTTTATATATATTTTTTTCTTTTTCTTTTTTTGTTTCCCCCAAAGAGTGCATTGTAACAGCAACACTTTGACAAAAATTAGACCTCTGCATGCTGTCTGCAGTTAATAATTAAGCATTTGAATGTCTCATGGCGGTCACAGGAGTTTAACTTTGACGTCTAAAAATACCTTTGGATAGTAACGATGTGCCAAAGGGTTTGTGAGAGCTTGGGACGAGTTAGACACATTTAAATACCTACTTCCGGTTTTGCTGTGTGAAAATGAGGTACGTCAGCTTTAAGTAAACATATAATAAAGCTTAAAGATGACTGAGCGATCAATAAAGAATAATGCAGTTGGTGGCAGTAATAATAGCTCTCATTATTTTACGACTGCACGTGCTCTGTGTGTTTATCTAGCATCGCCAATTGTTTAACCCTGTCTCAGATTAGGTTCTGATGAATAAATATCACCGGCAATTGTGTTTTTTTTCCCTCTGTGTGCCCACATATGACACGAGCCTGGAAAAGCGCTCCTCCTCTGTTGTTGTCGCTGCTCACACGTTTCCATGAAGCGCACACAGTCGGTGTAAACAGTGCGGTGCAGGCGGCGTGTTTGTGATGTCTGCGGTTGGTCTGATGGAGACAAACCTACTATTGACGGAGAGAGTCTGATGGATTGATCCTGTTTTGAATGCGATCTTTTGGCTTGTTCAGAAGATTTATGGCAGTATTCTCACTCTTAACGAAACACTCGCTTTAGTTTATGTGTGCGGGGGGAAGGCGGCGCGTCTGCAAATCATAACATACAGTCGCAACGCTCGCCTCGCAGTTTGATCTTCGAAAACGTCCCTGACAAGCCTTTAGTGCAGAGGTGTCCAAACTTTTTCCATCGAGGGCCATATATTGAAATATAGACCAAGCAGAGGGCCACAAATCAATCGCGAAACGTTAAAAAAGCTGCATTTATCTGATGTTTTAAGCGCCTCCACATCTACATTCAGTCTCAGTGTCTTAATATCAGGTCTGTATCGCACCAAAATGTTACTTATTTAGGTTGGAAATGTAGAAAATCTGAAATGTGCTGTAAATAGTACTTATCAGGACAGTGTGGGCCAGTTCACCAGGAAGCCTAAGGGCCAAGAAAAATTGGTCTGAGGGCCGCATTTGGCCCCCGGGCCTGAGTTTGGACATGCCTGCTTTAGTGCGATCATTGCAGTCATATTCCAAAAGATAAAGATATTAAGAGTTCAATAATAGTACTTTATTTGTGTTGGGTTCTGCGAAACGGAGCAGAGGATCGCGGGATGGTTTCCGTTTTGTAAGAGGGCTACTGTAGCTTCAGCAGACAACAAATTGCATTCAGGCTTTAGGAAAATGCCATGTCACCTGATACTATTGTTTTGTTTTTGTTTTTTTGTCTGGTATTTTACTGGTTTAGAAATCACACGTTCTGTTTAAGGCGAGACACAGCAGGCGAAATCCATTGGTTTTCAATTGTTTTCTTTTTTGGTCAGTTTGCTCTCTCAACATCGGCTTTCATGTGGAAACAACAAGCGTGTGACTTAAAAGGTTGTTTTCTTAAAATGGATTTTTTTCCTCCCGTATGGACAGAAAGTACCACCTACACACACCAAACTTTACAATCGTGGACGGAACAAGATTTTGATCCAATTCTACACTTGATTTATAAAAGTTTTATGTAAAAAATTGGGCAATATTTGAATTTTAAGGCCAGTTTTCAGTGAAATTTAGTTTACTAAAAAACCTAAATAAGAAATGCCAAATCCTCTCTGTAAATATTTTTATAACCAAAATGTGCACAAAATGAACCAAGAATTTAAACCTGGTTCTGTACATTTTTCAGATTTAAATGTCCCACATATTTTTTTGCCGTTTTTACACATAAAATGCCTTATTTCTATTTGAAAACATTACATGATGACAAACATATGATACATTTTTTTCTTACATTAATGTGAGTAAACTACAGGAGAAGTTTCAGATTGATATCTTTAAATTTAAGATTTTAAGATTTATTCACCTGCAGTGTCTTGACTTAATCAATCGACCAATCAAATAACTGTATTTATCCCCTATGTTTGCGCACTAAGCAGTTAAAATACAGAACAAAATTGGAAAACTCCCTTAGTTCTCAGTGCAGCGCAATATGAGGACTATTCCGGTCAGTAGATCCTGTCTTAGCGCAGTTTGAGGTGAGTAACAGCCCTCAGGACAAAAGCGCCTCTCCTTATTGCTGTGCAGATCAGACATTACAGCGTCCAGGAGCGATGCAGGTGAGCACAGGTGGAAACGGGAAAGCTCTCTCTCTTCAAAGCCTCACTTTCCTCTCGGTTCGTTTTCCCTCTCCTCGTTTTCGATTTTGAATTGAGATGAGATGAGCCATTCCCTTTAAGTAAAAAAAAAAAAAGTCTTGGCTCGCTCCACGCACAGTCTCCACGGACATGCAATTATGAAAACACAAAGAACTATTAGTTATGTAATAGAATGTCCTTTGGAGACAACACAAGCACAAATGCGCGTTAGAAGGACTTGTCAGAAAAATCACTATTAGCTGTATTTATTTTTTCTCAAAATGGTGTAATCCAAGTCCAAAGTATTTGTTTATTTTTTCAGTACAGTGCATTTATTCAGCCGCACCATTGATTTCTTGATTGCCCAGTGTAATGGTAGACAAGAAATCAAATAACATTATATATAACATCTAAAATAGTGAAGTAACTATTACAAAGTGCTATTATACACAACGTTCAATCAAATATGTCATTTTCTGAGTGTTACAAATGTCCTTTTACCCTAAAAGACCTATTGTTTCCTCATATTTTCTTTAGCGGTAGAAACTGGACACCACTTTGACATACTATAATGGCTTGTGCATAAACATATCCAGCCAAGTCACTTAATATTGTTACAACCTTTTAGTTACCTCCATTACTTTACTGCTATTATTAGCCGCCATAACTGTCTGAGCGAGCCGTCGCATTATTATGAAGTCTCCTATCTTATATCATACGAAAAGTCAATACGTAAAGATTAGAGTGGCCGTTTTTATATTTCACGTTGCTTTAAGCCATTACCATTGATTGCATCGTGTTATAGAGTCTATTCTGAGGCTCAAAATGATAAACGTGCACTTAGCAAGCTGTAATAGGGCCAAAACCGCCGCGCAATGAAGATATAATTACGTGTAAATTTAGCCAAGATGTAGCATTGTGTTTTTGACTGGTTCGGGCCGGTGAATGTGTTGCGCCGATGTTGCTTCTGCGCGCTGTCACAAGCTACAAATAAAGTTAATTTGGACGTCCTGCTGGTCGGGAGGCTAAACTTGGCTCCCCACTTGCATAACCGACAGCTGTTACGGGGGAACGGGCTCTGTGGCGGAGAAGAAAGAGACGGAGAAGCGCTCGCAACGACACGCGATGTAATAATGTTATGTGTTTGGTTTGTTCTTTGAGTCGGTTCTTGGAAACGAAGTGGTTGAATGTCGAAGTGCTTTTTGAGTGCTGAAAACGGCATTAAGTGAAATGACTCAAAGGTATCAAATGGAGAATCCAGACTCGAGAGCATTTTGAGTTACTGTGAAAAGGCCACTTCAAACCTAGGATTAAGGTGAGTTTTTGTGGTGTTTTTTTGTTTTTGGTAAGCTCTCTCAACATGTACTTTTATGTGGAAGCAACTACCTTGTCCAGTCTGCTCCTATAGATGTCTTATTATTTCGCTGAATACACTTCTCTGGAACATTGTAACTTCGAAGGCTGTTTTCTTAAAATGTATTTTCTCCCACAAAGACATAAAGGTCAGCCTTAAAGTAACCCCAACACACACCAAACTTTACAACCTTGTATTTGAGAGGATTGTGACGGAACGTACTGAAGGATTTGTTGATATCCAACTCTAAATCAAATTTATTTAAGAAACATTTTTGGTCAATTTGATTATATATATATATTTATTTATATCCAAAATCTTCTCTGCATTTTTTGATAATTAATATGTAGGCCTATACAAAGTGAACTAAGAAATTTTAACTTGGTTCTGTCTGTTTTTCTGTTTTAATGTCACAAATAATGTGCAACTGTGGCCGTTTTTGATGAGTTTTGATGTTTTTGTTCTCCTGTTGTGCTACAGGAGAAGTTTCAAATTGATATCTTTACATTTTACTTTTTTTCCTATTCGCCTGCAGTTCCTCGCCTTAAAGTGCGTATGACAGGTTTTTATGATTTTCTAGTTTTGACTTTATTTGGTGGAATAAAACCTGTTGTGAATATAAATGCTAGTTTTACACCAATCGGGTGACAGTTTGTGAAGAAAAGTTTAAAAATATGTTGAAATTTACAGGAAGTAGAGCAGAGTTCCAAAACATGATGACATCACACTAGGGAGACTCACCAGGGACAATTTACAATCAAGAAACATATACATCTGATCCTTTAAACATGAATTCATCAAAATAAAGGCGTTCCTATATGTTTTTATTTGTCAAATAATCATTTCTTTGACATTTGAGGAGTTTTCACCCAGTGTACAACATGGTTTCTAGGCAACAGTTACAGAATTCCCTAGTGTGATGTCATGATTTACAACCAGGAAGTAAACATTTAAACCTAAAAAACTGCCAAACTGGGATAAAATTTGTTTTGTTTTTAGCAGAATCTTGAATATAATTATCTAAACTGTGTTTTAGTAAAATGAGTGCTTCAACCTGTCATGGGCTCTTTAAACCGAGACTAAATCTGGAACTGAACCAGGACTTGACCAGGGCTAAACCAAGACTAGAGGACTAAACCGGGTTCAAAACAGGAATAAACATAAGTCTAAGATGCGTTCTTTTACTAGGACTAGAACAAGGATAAACCAAGTCTATATCACGACTCAAACCAGGGCCCAAGCACAAGTGAGTTTTGTGAGTCATGTTTTAAAATCTCTACACACAAAATGGACCTAAAAAACTTATACAGAATACAATTAACACTAAATGACTTATAGATCAACTAAATTGGCACCACTTGTTCTTTATATTTCCTACATAAATGATCAAAACGTATCTAAGATGGCCAACACTTTGTGCAAGTAAATGTTTTCATACACTGCATAGCTAGAATATAACACTTAACTATCTCTCCGTCCACTTTGCCGTTGTCTTCTTAATGCAGTGAATCAAATTGCAATCTAAATAAACACGGGAGGTCACGTGATCCCAATTAAAATAGATTTGGTTCTCGCTGCACCTGGCAATATTGTGGTGCTGTTTCTGGACCGTTCCTCCGTTGGCTCCAGGCAGCTTTGGCTCGGGCACTCGTCACTTATTATTTTTATCTCCTTATATAATGCTGCAAATAAATGCTTAAATTCACTGCCGCTTCCATCTTTTTGTCTCGTGAATGTATCTCGCGGCGGCTCTGTTTGAACGTGACACCACAACACGTCCTGTTTGTGGTTTTAATGACGTTGATGCGCGCTATTAGCAAACATTAAGCCTTTTCTTTCATTTCATGTGATCAAAAGGGATTCGTCTGAGTGTGTGCTTGAGTTAAAGCGCAAATAATAAACAACATTATTAAATGAATGCTGTACCTGCAATTATGATCACGTTTAGTGTCCATGCAAAACTACAGTGTGTAAGTGTATGTCCTTCATAGTTGTTTGACAAAAGTAAATAAAGGAGCTTAATAAATTGTATGTCTGTCCTTAAAGGGCCTCTGACAGGTTGAAATGCACATTTAACTAAAATGCAGTTAAGATAAATATATTCAAATTTCCACTAAAATCTTTACAAATTTAACCCCAGTTTAGCTGTTTTTTAGATTTTACATTTTACTCCCGGTTTTAAAGTATGACATCACGCTAGGAAATTACCATAGCAACCACACTGTACACTGGCCATAACTCATCTAATGTCACAGATTTTGTTCATTTGACAAAGAAAAACACAAGTGAACACCTTTATTTTGTTGAATCAAAGTTTAAAGGGTCAAAAAAGTAGTTTATTTTGTGTAAATTATGCATGACCTTTGTCTCCCCAGCGTGATGTCATCAATTTATTTACTTCCTGTAATTGTCAACGTATTTTTCAACTTTTCTCCACAAATAGCGACTTCATTGGTGTAAAACTATAATTTGTATTTACACAAAGCATTAATACACTGAATGAAGTCAAAATTAGAAAATCATAAAACCCGTCATACGCACTTTAAGACGAGACACTGCAGGTGAATAGGAAAAAATCTTAAATTTAAAGATATCAATTTGAAACTTCTCTTGCAGTTTACTCACATAAATGTAAGAATAAAATGTATTATAAGTTTGTTTTGTTGTCATATAGAAATAAAGCATGTTATGTGTAAAAACGGCCAAAATTGCACATATTTTGAATATTTAAATCTGAAAATGGACAGAACCAGGTTTAAATTTCTTGGTCCATTTTGTACACATATTAGTTATAAGAAGATTTACTGAGAAGATTTTCTAAAAAATTGGCCTAAAAATTAAAATTCTTCCTAATATTTTCTATTTCAAACTTAAGGCTTAGAATAAGATATCAACAAATCCTTCTGTGCGTCTCGTCAAGTCCCAGATTGTAAAGTGTGGTGTGTGGGAGCTACTTTAAATGGTGATCTTTATGTCCCCACGGAAGAAAGTTACTTTGAAGTTACAGTGGCCCAGAGAAATCTATGGATGAAGTGGATTAAATGACATAGTTAAACATCTTTAGGAGCAGACTGGACACGTTTGATGTTTCCACACGAAAGCTTATACTGTTTGTTGAGAGCGAAAACTGACACACAAAAAAAAAAAAAAAGAGTTTTGCCTGAAGTGTTTTTGCCTCATTAAAAGTCAAACTATTAAAAAGTTCAGAGTTTGAATTAATGCTAAATGCAGAGGTGGATAAAGGGGCCAAAAAATAATACTCAATTAAGTCTATATTTCCAAATAATATTACAAAGTACAAAGTGGTCCAGGAAATAAAAACAAAAAAAAAACATGTTTACAGCCTGAAAACATAACTCTAGGTCATGAAAAATGGCTGTTTTTACAAATATTTTATCACACAAATGCATTTGATCTGTAGATATTTAATTGGAGATTTATTTAGCCTATAAAATATGAAACTTTTAATGTGCATCCTATTATTATTGTCAAAAACATGTTTTAAAAAGATCTGATGACTTTTAATTTTCTAGTTAAAGTTCTATACATTTACAGTTATAGTTACATTTACAGGTATTTCTAAAAAAAACGACCGGACATTGACCGTTGTGTAACTGTGTAAACGTAATCGTTAAATGGCTGAATGAATTAATGTGTCGCGTTCGTGCACATTTTCAATCGACAACAAACGTGAGGCGTGAATATAATTACAAAGCAACAAAGTCAGAGAGAACAAATACAGCGTTGTGCAGCGGTTCACAGATTTAAAGGACAAAAGGACCCCGGCCAAGTTCACCTGTAATAAAAGATAGTGCGTCTGAGATAGTCCAACTTTAAATTGAATGAGCTGAAATGTGCTGAATCACTCAAGACCTGCAGCTACTTTTATTTCACTCAAACTCTAGAAACACGCGACCGACAGAGAAAATGTGCTCTGCAGTCTTCACCAGGTAAACACTCTGTGGCTTAGATAATTACAATGATACAGACTCGGATTGGTCCTGGTTTAGTTTGCGTGTAGTCCAGGTTTTGTTTTGTGTTTCACTCAAATTTAAAAGTCAAAAGTGTTGAAAATCTGATACTAATTGATGCTAAAACTAGAATCTAAACTATACTAATTTGAGTAGGTATCGATACCAAAAAATGTCACATAAAAAGGACAAATGTTGACCTTTTCCTGAACAGTTTTAGAATGATCTTGAGCTTTATCCGAACAAGTATAAAAACACAGGGAAAGATCTTGTATTTTGTGTTGAAAATGAGTTTACTATATGAAAAAGTGCTTTTTTAAAATCTTTGTGGTATCAAAATCGTATCAAGTACCGAGTCTGTTCCATAGTAATTCAAATCAAGTTTGAAATTAGATTTGTGTGTAGGACTGAAACAAGTTAATCGTCAACTCATTTAGTGTTAATAATGGTCAAATGGTCTACACATAGGTTCCAAAACATGCTATGAGCTGAGAAAATACATTTTACGACTCAAATTGAGCCGCAATTGCTTGAAAATGAAGCAGAAAATGTATTAGTTATTAGCGTATTTGATGAAAACACTCTTTTGTCCTCAAAGGCACTCCACCAGGATCCTCAAACAGCTTCATCTGGGTCAAATGTAGTAAAAATCATGTGACTTTTGCGTTAAAAACAACGAATCAATTAATTAAAAGAGTAATCGCTGTAATTGATTAGCAAAAAGATCATTAATTGCAGCCCTTAATTGTGATAACACTAGTGCCTCCATGTACAAAGTAAACTTAAGCTTTAGTTTGGATGATTTAAACAACAAAATTCATACTATTAATTTAACGCAGAAGCAACAGAAGGAAACGACTAAACAGCTGCTAAAAAGTTAAACGCTGTATAATATCACCCTATTTTTTAAACTCTTTCGCTTTAGATTGTTTTTCCTTACAGTTTAGTTTCAGCTGCAAGTGAGACATAGCCCATCTCTCTAGTACTTTTACTCCCAAAAAGTGTATTCAAACTGAAGTTAGAGGTACAACTTATCCGAAGTTCCACAAGTCAATGTAAATGCAAGTCATTACCACCCATCTCTGCAGCGAGCGGAATAAAAATGTGTCCAGATGTCTGCAAAAAGTGCACACACAAACGCACGCACACTGATGTCTATAATGTCATTTTTTAATTGCGTGACGCTTGTTAGACGGTGGCAACATTGTGGAGGTAATAATGGGCTCCGTCAGGGCCGCGGAGACAGCAGGAGGTGTGGGCAGGTGGCCGGGCAGTGGGTCGAGGGGCAGAGTTCATGAGCCGCTCCCCGTCCTGTAATGAAATGTTCGCTCCTCCCGTGGGACAGGCTGGTTTGGGGGGGGACGGGCGTTCGCGGTCACTTTGTCCCGGATCAGTTTTCGGGATTGTCTTCGTTGTGAGGTACAGTGTCGATGACGAGGCCGACTGGCAAGCAATTATCTACTCACCATCGTGGAGGGGTTGTTACGACTTCTTCCACTTTCCGGCGGAACGAGCGAGGTATAGGAAGGTGTTTTGTTAGAACCGTTTGGGTAATAGCAGAATCAGCCGAAACAGTGTCCCAAATAGAGTAGCTGTCCTGAATACTTTGAGTTTGTGTCTCTCTTTCTGGATTTGGACTGCAGGATATTTCCCAGTCATTTTGAAACTACCCCTTAATAGCCATAATTAGCAAGTAGCAAAGACTGCAATTTAAAGTTCCTGTACATGATTTTTACTGTTGTATATGGCAAAAACAGATCTATGTTCCTGATTTTTTTTTTTGCATGTAATAAAGTAAAATCTGTTTTGCCCCAGTTCAGATATATTGTAAAAGCATCTATTCAACTGAAAATGAGACCATAGCACTTTCTCTGCATCTAGGTGTTTTATCCTACGAGAAATAGGAAGTGCGCCAATAGCACGGTAATGTTTGTTAGCTTAACACGTGACTCGTCAGAGACTCGTGAAAACTGCTTATAAACTCATTGAGCTGAATATTTAGGATGCTGGGACTGCATTAGGAAAGTGAACAATACATGTGAATACTGTAAAGAGTTCTGTTTTTCACATTTCAAAACAGTAAAAGTCAGGTGCAGGGCCTTTAAGCATCATAATTAATCTGCAAACATGTTTTGTCGGATTTCAGATGTGTAAATCAGCAAATCCTGTAGTTTAGACCTCTACAAACATGTTTTGAAATACATGGCAATCTTAGACTACGGTGTCAAAGGTCTATCGTGGTCTCTTATCCAGACCGGCCAGCATTTCTGCGACACATTTCAAGCATTTGGCGCGGTGTGTCTTTAGCGTTCAGCCATAAGAGTTAGAAAATTTAAACTTTTGGCGAAATTCGCGACACGTCAGCCAGATTAGCAGCCTCTCCCCCAGATACCAGTCATCGCACGCAGCAGGACACGGATTTGCGTCTAGTTCAAACGAGCATCCAGACAGTCAAAGATGTGTGTCTCCAGCACCTGCCCTTAAAGCAGAAACATCCACCTAGAGATGCTCTGAACGTAGCATTAAGCGGTTAAGATTTCGATTTTTTCCGTGTTTACAATGTGAAAAGAATCCTACTCATCTATTTATGTAGAGGTTGTGGAACTTGATCAGGCTTTAAGAATATATAGGGCAAAGTGTCATTACTATACCACTCATTAAGACAGTGTTCCACCTACGTTTAAGCATAAAAACTATGAAGTGTGAAAACATTGTTGCTCAAGTAGTAGTTAGCACTTTGGCCTGTCAGTAAGAATGAAGATGAGTTGCAGTGAAGTTGTGGATTGTAGTAGTGTGTAATTCCAACACAGATTCAAACCGTAAAATATCCTTAAAAGAGTACACAGTATAGTTTATGTTCTAAAAGCGAATCCGTGAAAATCCACCACAAAATCTGACATATTTTGTGTGGATTGTATAGCTCGATTAACCTCTTTCCGTTTGTTTTCTCCTCATTAACATGCCGCTTGAACACGGAGTCAGACCACTTTAAACGAGACAGATTTTTGCGCGCAGTTGCAGAGTTCATCAAATATTCCCCCTCACTGCCCTCCATCAGATTTAGTGCTTACAGCGGTGCTTTTTAGTGTTTTGATCCAGTAACAAAGAAATGCGCTATGATTCCCCGCTAAAATCTAATTGCGAAATATTTACATTTAATTTGGTCGCTACAATTATTCAGCTGGCCTCGTATAATGCCAGAAAAGTGCACACACGCTCCTTGCCCTTAAACGTAAAATATTATTCCAAGTTGTGCAGTAATTAGATGTCTTAGAATTGGTCGAAATCTACATAAAATATAAAAGGCACTGAAACCATGCATTGTGGTGTTGTATTTTCTGTACACGTTAAGCCTGCCGTGCATACTAAACAGCTCATTTCCATTGGCCTTGTTTTCCCCTATTAATAGAGCCAATTGAGTTTGTTAGTGTAAATTGTGGCACTAAATCTGTAACAAGGCTGAAAGAACACAGCTGGGTAAAAGGAAAGAGAACCTAAGATTGTTATTCTCCGCGCACATAAGCCACTCTATTGATGGCGGTCATAATATTGTGTTTTATCGCTACGTCGAATAGTTACAAACGCGACAACTGACATTAACTCAGCAATTTAAAACCATCATGAAAATGTTTTTATACTTTTTTTTAATACTTTTCATTCACTTTCCACACTAAATCACTCTATTGTCGCAGCTGCCCCGGGGTGGACTGATGCAAATGTGGCGACCAATCTGTGCCTCTCCAATCGCACAATCACACACTACACATTCACTCTGAGATTATTGGGGTGTCTTGCCCAAGGACACAACAGGGGCTGATTGATGATTGGGATTATAACGAAAGAATAGTGTAAACACACACACAAATATTACTCTGAGAATTTTAGAAGAAAAAATAAGCTTTTTCAGTTTAATCTGAATCCATGAAACGTAAATTAAAGTAGAACTAAGTCAAATTTTTTACTTTAAGTCTTTTATTTAAGCCTTTACAAGACTACTAAATGTTTTTCGGGGCGTTTGAGGCCCTCGTCGTCGCCCCCTGCTGTCTCTACGCGGAAAACCAGCCTTGGAACTTCCCTTGCGCCGACAACTCTCCTAAGAAACCTCGGCTCTCTTTTTTATATTTGGTGACATGAAATATTTTTGTATGTGTCTGTACGTCCTTCCTCCCTTTATGTGACTGTTTATGTCACAATTTAATCACTTTCACATTCAGAACATTTGATTTTATAAAGCTTGTCACATCTTTAGGAATGACGACTAACTAGTGAACTAAGGATTCCACTTATGTTTGATAATGGTGTCAATAACTGTAAATAATCTTAAAATCTTCTTACAATAATCACAACACTATGATTTGATGTATGTAACAACTGTAACTATGTTAGAAGTAAAATCAAGTCATTTCATTTAAATCTGAAGTCTAAAAAAGTATATATGTGACTGTTTATACTTTACTTTTACATTCAGAAACTAATATTAGAACAGTAACATATTAGAAAATGAGCATTGCACTTTTGTTTGGTGTCAATATTTGTGAATAATCTGTGTATCGTAATGTTTCTTCTCACAATAATTGTAAAATTCAATATCTTGACATCCAACACCCCCATTCACCACTGGGACTGTTCTAATTTTGCCCTTGTCGAACTTGCCTGCTTTCAACATCAACATGGACGCACTTTTAGCACAGTCACAGTCACCCATACAATATATTTGAGCAGGATTTTGTTAAACCAAAAGCTTTAAATACTAATCAGAGGTCTTTAGGTGTAGGTGAGAGCCGGGGCCCTGGTTAGAGATTTGTGTGCGTTTTTGTGGTCGAGGCAGCTGCTTCATGCCTCATTGGGGTCCGTATTGATTGGTCCAGTTCCCCTTTGTTTTCACTCCTCTATTTTTGGTCTTCTGATGCAGCGCTCTGAAACCCGCTGGCCTTTGCTAAAACTGCCCTAACGGCTACAGAAGCCTTTGGTAAAATTGCTTTAAATGGCCAGACAGAGCGCGGTCGAAAAGCAGCGCAAAGGAGAGCGGGAGCCCTTTGGCAAAATGTCTCAGGAAGGTCACGGACGCGTCGGTTTAAAAACGGCCCTGTAGCTCCCAAACATGCACAAAATAAAACTACTCACTTTTACCAAGGTAGTCCATATGTCACTTTTCACACTCGTATTTTATGAACTTTCAGGCAACCAATACCAAAAGTTGCAATTTCTGGATTTCGAACAATAGATCTTGTTAAACTACAACAGGTTTGTTGGTATTTCAGAAAAGATTGTTGTTTGTGCAGTTATTGGTGGATTCTATAATAAATATAGTCTGTCTATAAATACAAACTATTCACATTTACATTTACACACCATCAGAACTGGACTAAATTTCAGGATTAGACCAGGACTAAACCACGACTAGATCAAGACTACATCTTGACCAGTGTTAATTTCGTCGACTAAACGGTTTCGTAATAGTTTTCGTCAACGTCAATATTTTACTGACTAAAGCTAAATAAAAACCGAAAAAGAGAACTAAAATGATACACACATTTTTGTCAGCTAAAACTATGACTAAGAGTAAATATTTTTGTCAACTAGTACTGATATTATCGGCGAAAACAACAATCCCAGAGCTCTAAACAAGACTGTAAACCAAGTCTATGTTTGAGGAACACGTCTGAATATGTCCCATTATTGTATTAAAATAGAAAAATATTTTTTCTGGTCGACTAAAACTATCATGGATTTAGTTGATTAAATTAGAGCATTTTAGCATTTTTTTTTTAGCATTTTCATTGACTAAAACTAGACTAGAGAAAATAATTGTTTGACTAAATCTTGACTCAAACTAATAACAATGTTAGACAAAAGACTAAAACTAAATTGAAATATCATGTCAAAATGAAGACTGATCTCTGATGTACACTATCTAACTCTATCTTCTCATTCCCTGAAAATTTTATTGCTCAAAAACACCCCGGCAAACAAGCATTGTTAGGTCGCCTCTCCACCGATCTGGCCTGTTACTTGAACGTGTTCCCTGTTTGTCTCCATGGAGATATATACGTTAAATGCAATATTGTGGAATATTACAGACAAAGCATCTACATGGAGAAAAGCACCACCTGAAAAGTTACAACCAGTGTGCCTTGAAAAAATATCCAATTTGAGTCAAAAGAGTCACAAACGTGGATGTTTTTCGACTAATTTACCATTCTGGAGTGACCTGAGCAACTTTTGCACCAAAAAAAGAACGTAAAACCATCACTTTTGTCAAATTTAAAGAACCGAACAGTTGCACAGACATTATTCGGCTGATTACATACCATATTATTTTAACGAAACGGTCTGATTTGGTCACGTTTCAGTAGTGGGTGGTGAGCTGTGGTGTCTTAAACCTAAAATGCGCGCCGCAACTCAAAAAACTGGTTGACGGTTTACGGAGAGAACACATCCTTTTTGTGTTCCGTCAATGCACCGGCACGATATCTTTACCGCTGACGCCGGCACCAACTCCTTTTCAAACATCCAGATCCAGCTCCTTCTCCTTCCATCTTTTGTTTGTTGAACCACACACAGCGGCGCACTCCCCCCACGCAAAAACTCACGCGAATATGCAAGCGTGAATGACAGCGAGGAAGTGTTATTATTTTTTTACCACTCGTCTCCGCTGCTTGCGCCGGAGGGGGACCTAACATGGCGCCAATCCCCAGCTCGTTTAACACTATTCTGTCTGCTGTAACATGACTCAGCGCTCACAGCGGCGCACGGCGAGGAGTGGGAGACAGATACAACCAGCCAACGCAGGGGCTGGTGAGGAAGCAAACAACAGAGTCTTTGATCGATTGGACTTGGTTTAATGTTACTGCTGCTGTGACTAACTAGAAGACAGCGACAGTGGATTAACGGCAGGAAGTAAACAGGAAATGTCAGTTTTAAAAAGACAAAAGAGAAGTGTGCTGCCACCTACACTCGTGTTGTTTGAAGTGGAGTCTTGTTATAGAAGAAGTGAGAGTGCACGGAATCTTGACTAGATTTTGGTTCTAATTGAAAATGTACATTCAGGGATTTAATTAAATGCCTTAAAGGACACATCTTCTGCTACTGCTACTAAAACATACCTGAAGTAGTATTCAGCTGCATTCAGGTTGTTTTGAGGAATGTTCATTAGAAAATCCTCCCCCCGACGAGCATCAAACGCATTTTCTGCTGAACTCCTTCTATCCAAGAAGTATTTTCAGATCATCTACGTCACTTATCTGAGAATCTTCCGCTGTTTTAAGTCCTTAAATCATCGCTAAACTTGTTCTGAGCATTTCTGCCGTCCAAACACGAAAACTGCTGCAGAAAATCTGCATCGTCTGCAACGTCTTTTCAGTGCTAACTTCATTAAATTGTATACAGTGATAATGCGGCTCAGTCATGGAGAATTCAAAATGGCCGCGGGTTAGCCCCCACCACTCCCCCCTCGGTGGGGAGGCGGGGAGAGGGCGACTTTGGGGCGGCCTTTTGCTGACGTACTGCCGTCGTTGCCTCTATGGTTACCGCCCACTCGTAGGTGTATGGCTGCGCTATGACATTTCCGGCGCGTAAAGCCCGCCTTCTTCATTAGATATGCACGAACTTTAAAAAATCACAGCGGCTAAACCAGCCGGGTTCAAAAAAAGGAGGAGACGGCGGCAACGTGCGTCGCTAGCTGTCAATCAAACCTGTTGCTAACACGAGCGAAACCGGCCCCTGGAAAAGGAAGCACCTGATTGGTCAGTTATTATTGCTAATAACTTGATTTATGAACAACCTAACGGGAAAAAACACCAGGACCATGTAGAGTGTGTCAAAACTGATATTTAATTCCAAGATGGTGAGTTTGACCAAAACAGTTACAGAGTAAAGGGCACCAGTGTCCCAATAGAAAGTGAATGGCAGCTCGGCTTTAGACAGTTGGACAGTTGTGTTAAATAAAAAATGTCCTGCCTATAGTGTTTAAACTGCTAACAAGTTTACGAGGTGTGTTAAACTGCTTTATAAAAGTCCATTTTTATGGACCATAGTTTAGGTTTGCCATATTTGAACACTATGAGGATTACATGCAGTGATTGGTAAGTAAGTATATTCATTTGCCATAGATTTAGCATCAGATGGTGAGCTATGATGAGTATTTGGTTGTCTAACTTGATAATTATTCAGTTATGTCATGCTTACATAATTCTGGAGGTTGTTTTTATGTAACTGCTCTATCGTTTGTTCTCACTCAGTGCCATATGCTCTTGGGAAAGTGTCTGTTTTCCAAAATACCTGTGTGTATATATGGGGAGAAATTAATTTTGTGCAAAAAAGTAGGACAAAATACAGAGGTTGGTCTGATGTAGAGGTTTGTACAACTTTTATGTTGCTAAAGTGTAAGTTCTATGGGTTTTAACTCCATTATGTGAACTTTATGGCCAAAACATCCTCCGTCTTATTCACCTGTGGGAATGTCACTATGTACAATTTTAATGTCACTATTAATGTGAGAAAAAACATAACAATTAGCGATTGTTCATGAATACTGAGACGTTGACCAAACAGCGGTAAAAATCTTAAATTTCCTTTCATTCCCGTTATCTAACACATTATTTTCTCAAATTTTCTGAATGACAAAATTATGGTGATGATGATGATGATTATTATTATTATTATTATTATTTTATTATTATCATTATTATTTTTGGTTCTTACGATTGTACAACCTAAATAATTACGATCAATTAACCTAAAAAGAAGAAGAAGAAAAAAAAAAAAAAGAATGGCGATCTGTTATACTGCCTGTATTTTCTTTTTTGTTATTTTTAATTTTATCTTCCTTTTCATTTTTTTTTCTGTATCTGTATATGTATAATGTATGTATATTTTAATCTTTTTATTTCTATGTTTCTATGTATATGTATATATGTGCATACTTTATTTATTTATATATTATTGTTATTTTATGTATTGTTATTTTTGTTTCATTATATTCAGATTCCTGTAGAATATGTCTTTCAATTTCTTATGTTTTACTTTACTTTTTATATTTTACTTTATTATTATTATTTTTTAATTTTATTTTAGATCCCCAGGGCTAAAATGTTTGTTTGTCTGTCTATAATTTGAAAATGATAAGAAAAAGAAACAAATACATAAATAATAATAATAATAATAATAATAATAATAATAATACAACTCAACAAGATTTTGACAAAACTTATGGAAGGATTTGTTGATATTTAATTCTAAGCTCAATTTATTTAAGTTTTAAGTCGAAAAAATTAGGCAAAATTTTAATTTTTAGGAAAATGTTCAGTCATATCTAGTTTCTTCAAAAACTAAATAAGAAATCCAAAATCCCTTATAATATGTGTAAAAAAATGAACCAAGAAATTTAAACCTGCTGTCCATTTTTCAGACTCATATGTCTAAAAAGTGTGCAATTTTGGCCATTTTTACTCATAAAATGCCTTATTTTTAGCTTTGAACATGATGAAAAACTTGTAATACATATTTTTCTGACATTTACATGAGTGAACTGCAGGAGAAGTTTCCCACCTGCAGTGTCTCACCTTAATCATGTCGAGATAAGTTCTGAAACTCTCCAACGTAAACTACTCTGAACTCCGCTCCTGTGTTGGTTTTGGGTTTGTCCCCTTAACTTCCCGGCTGCCTATCTCCCCCAAAATCTCATGAATCACTCGAGGGGCACTTCCAAACATCCAAATGTCAGCCGAGCCTCGCTCCCTATCGCGCCGCACTTAAGCAGCCGAGACAGTGGCATTAGTTGTGTTTAAGGGCTAGGAAAAACACTTCACTCATCCGTCAGGCTGGAGCAGACGGAGGGGGGCGGGGGGCAGGCAGGCGGACCCCCGGGCTCTCGGTCGGGACGTCCAGAGCAGACTTAGGCACACATTTGTTTTATGGGCTCTGAAGTGGCTCTCCTTGGTTCTCCTTCACACTTGCGTTCCCCGTTCCTCCCCTCTGCCTCGCTGGGTGTCTTTTGTGCTTCCAAGCCCCTCTTTATGCGGCGCTTCTGAAGTCGAGGCGTCGCTTGCGGCAGACACATCCCATGCAAAAGTTGGATGACTGACGGTTTTTACTGTACATGCCGGAAAAAAAACACTCTTGACTTGAATGAGGGATGGTTCCGAAAGCGCTGGCTGCGAGGGAAAGTTTGTGTTTTATTGATATTGATGAAGAAAGTGCTCAACTGTATTGACTTTGAAGGAGATTTAAAAGGACACTGTAGGGATGGCCCATATTGGCCCAAAAATGAATATCTCTGTACTTTTTTGAGTGTCACAATAACAATATTCAGACGATGTTATGTCAATGGAACAGAAATGTCTTAAATCATGTCTTTAAAAGTGTTATTTGAGGTTTAATCATCAGAAAAAAATGAGAAATGTCTATAAAATTTGCAGAAATATAACCTTATAGCCTTAGTTTGAAGTTTACAACATTGCTTTTTTCTTCTTTTTTTAATTTTTAATCAGATTCTTTTAGCATTTTTTTACTATAAACAATAAACTTAATATTACATTTTGCGTATCTTCAAAACAACATTCTGGGATATGATCTAAATTTCAATATCTTGCCCACCTCTAACACGATGACTTTTCTACTGGATGTCAAGGAGAAGTTATGGATTCGTCTCAAATGTTCCACAGTATAGCATTAGCGCTACAAGGCCATACGTATCATATCTGATATTTTACTGGTGGTGCTGGTCACATGGTCAAATCCAAAATGGCACTCGCAGTGTCACATGACTGAACCAAGAAGAATTCAAACACTTTTTTTTTTTGACACATTTAAGGAGAGACTTTCTATTTAAATTCTACAAATATTTCAACATGAATAGTTATTCTTTTGAGACAAATCATAATATTTTAAAGTTTTTTTAAGTTTTTTTTTTTACATTTAGTTTATTGCTAACAAGTTTCGATACAATACAGCAGGCGCGAAGGGAAGTTTTGTATAACCATGGCTTTTGTTTAGTTTTTTTTCTTTGTTCATTTTAGTGCACATTGCAGTGTTTCTTGAATTATTTAAATAAATAATAGAATTAAATACAATATTGGATTGTGTAGTTTTGATAAAGTATTTCTTCATTTGGCTAAAGGGTGGTACAGCGTTCAGAACGTCTTGCAGTTCTTTGATAGCAACGATTGAGGAGATCATACAGAGATGATGAAGTGCAGGACAAGGATCGGACTCCAAGTGCTGGTCATGATGAAGAAAACTCTAAAAGCAAAGAGGACGATTCAAGTACTGACCTGTACTCAAGGCGCTGTCACTGAATTGTAGTGTTTTGAAGCAGAATATACCTGATTTTTTTGCAAGAACTAAAGTCAAATCTGTTTTGCCCCAGTACGGTATATTGTAAAAACTCCCATTCAGGTGAAAATGAGACCACAGCGCTTTCTCTGCATTTATTTATGAAGCGTTTTATTCTACGAGAAGCAGGAAGTGCACCGTTAGCATGCTAATGTTTGTTAGCTTTCTAATGTTTGTTAGCTTTCTATGTTTAGGATGCTGAGACTGCATTTGGAAAGCGAGTGATACATGTGACAGCTGTAAAGAAAGGGAATGCGTTCTGTTTTTCACGTTTCAAACCAGTAAAAATCCACCTTAAATGCCACACTGTGGAACATCCCTGTCCAAAACGATACCATCTTCAGGTGGTGTTGACCAGAAAAGTTACAGATTGCAACTATAATGGGAATAAATTGCTTACTTTAACATTCACAAAAAGCTGCTGATTCCCCTCCTGCTGTTGCTTGTTGTGTTTGCTGATGTTTTGTCCTTGGGCAAGACACGTATCCCTTGCTGTGTTAGATTCTCCTTCACCTCAGCTGCTTTGAACCAGGAGGGAACTGTAGCAGGTCCTAATACTTTGACACCTCACTAATTACACGGAGGTATAGCCCAAATAAAAGCCAATATGTGATAAGCAGCAGTGTGTTTTCCTCAAATAAGGATAAACGTAGTGCATTTTAAATAGGTATTGACTTCCACATAAATTCCAGCACTGTTTAGTTGACATGTTGGAGATTGTTGGCGCTATGAGCGAAAATGTCTTGGCGATCAAGCTGTGGTGCGTTTCCGCTTGTGCGAGGATATTGATAAATCATTTTTAACTGACTGCAGTGCTACCTTAGCCGTAATGGTTATCGATAAGGCGGTATATTCACAGTCAATCTCTGCCATTGTGTCCCGCCGTCTAACCCGCGACAAAAGATAACGGCGCGGAGACCAACACACGCATTAAAAGTCCGTACACACAGAAAAACCACACGTCTCCCACTCTTTCTCCAACCACGAGTGTGAAATCTAATCATCGCTGCAGCCCACAATCATTTCTATCTAATCTGGCAATGCACACATGGCTGACGACAACAATAGCACCGACTGCAAGCTAACCTTATCGGAGCCTATGTCGCTTAAACAGGCGGACTTAAAAACCTCGCATCAGCAATGAATAGCGCGGAAATTAAGTGGTTCTGGGTTTTCATGCGCATTTTTGCATTTCAAGCACATTTTTAGACCAAAACGTTGATGTTCACAAACGATTGCCACCCAAACAAATATATAATATACATGCGATACAACTTAAAAACTAAATGCTAGGGCTGCACAATTTGGAAAGCATATCTTGAATTTTTTCTGACCTGTATTGTGATTGCGATTGGATTTGCGATTTATGTTTTAATTATAGGATTCGGTTCAAAGTTTACATTTTAAACAACAACCAGGAGAATTGACAAAAAATCTGAAATAGAAACTGACAAACGAATAAAATAATCTCGTGTTTCGGAACGTCTGTATTTGTCGTGTCCTTTATAGTCGCGCTTTTGTCGCTTTTAGTCTCGTTTGTGTTGCATTTGGTAGCGTTTTTGAAACTTTCAGTCGTGTTTTCGGCGCTTTTAGTCACATGTTTGTCACTTGTTTTTTTAACAAATCTAAATTACAGGGTAAGTCGTTTTATATGCATGATAAAAAAGGATATTTTGTTGTTTGTGGAAGAAATGATTGCAGTCTTTGCTATTAGCTATTTGCGTACATTTAAATTGAGATTTCGATTAACACTTCAGCCCTAATTACTGCACATTTATAGCATAGTAGGACAGAAATGGCACATAATTTGGATAAAAGGGAATACATGCATTTTATTAAAACAAAATAAATCTTGACTAGATGGACAAAAATGAGTACAGCCAATTTAAAGACATATAAAATCCAAATAATTATGGCTGAATTTGCAATATTGATTTGTGGACCGGCTCTTTTACACTCGGTCCAAAGCTAGTAAAGAGCACTGTTATTTCAGAAACCAAAAGACTGTTCTAACTCAGACCAGAAATGTGAAAATTATAGCCTCAGTACTTTGTAACATTTCTTGAGTGAAAGTCAATAGCAGTTGGACGTCCCATGGCTAACACTCTCTTCTGAACATACTTCCTCGTCGACTTGATTCTCCAGTCGGCTTTCTTCTTCCACTCAGTGCATTTCCCGCTGATGTGCACCCTTTTGCGCTACTAGACGTCGAGTTTTTTTTTAACATCGCAGCAGCTTTGGCCAGATTTAACTTAAGTTCCTCATTGGGTAAATTGTAGTTTCCGCGGTAGTTGCAGTAAACCTGGAATAAAACCTCTTCAAGCACTTCCACTCGTACTGTACTATGTTCCTGCCTCCCGCTGTTGCCTCGCACTTCTCCAACCACATCTCGGCGGGGTACGGTTGTTCCAATATGGCCGCCGCGCTCAACCTCTCCTCCACTGTACCGTCCCATTACCGCTGGCACTCATCTCTCTGTCACACTGATCAATGATTCATGTGCCCAAGGACCTCGACCGCTAGCTACAGCCGCTTATAATGACTGGACCGGCTCCCTCAGAGTTCTCCCCCACTGCATCGTGATGAGAAGGATTGGTTTGTGAAAAGGGGACAGAAGAGAAGGATGGACAGACGTACTGGGGGAAAAAAGCAGAGGGACTGAGAGGTTGGTCGTGCTACGTGCGGCTAGGCTAACTGTCCACACGCTGGGATTCGAGAGTGTGTCTTATTATGGTCGCACTTTCGAGGTAGTGGATAGTGTGGCCAGTTTTTCACCTTTCAATGGACATCTGTGGTTGGATTTGAGTTCAGGCCAAAGATCTCAGTCTGGTGTAGAGCGGCACGATTTCAGAAGAATGTCTAATTGCGATTTTTCTGACCAGTATTGCCATTTATGTTCTGATAATGAGGGTCTGTTCAAAGTGCACACTTCAAACAAGTTGACAAAAAGATTTAAATAATTTTGAAACTGTTTTTGGTTTTAGTCGAATTTTTGTTTCATTATTACGTTTTTGTTTTTGCTGCTTTTAGTCACGTTTTTTCGCTTTTTGTTGCGTTTTTGCCCCTTTCGCTTCTAGGTGTGTTTTTGTTTAGCTTTTTGTTGCATTTTTGTTGCGTTTTTGTCCCTTGCATCACGGTTTTGTCGCTTTTGTTTTGCTTTTAGTCATTTTTTGTCGCTTTTAGTCGTGTTTCTGTTTCGCTTTTTTTCCCCTTCCGTTGTGTTTTTGTCCCTTGCATCACGTTTTTGTCGCTTCTAGTTGTGTTTTTGTTTAGCTTTTAGCCACATTTTGGTTTTGCCTTTACTCACTTTTGCTTTGCGGTGCGTTTTTTTTTCCACTTTTAGTCTTTAGTTTTTGTTGCTTTTAGTCACATTTTGTTTAGCTTTTAGCCACGTTTTTGTCACTTTTAGTTGTGTTTTTGTCACTTTTAGTTGCATTTTTGTTTTGCTTTTAGTCTTGTTTTTTAACGCTGTTCGTCATGGTTTTGTTCCGCTTTTAATCACCTTTTTGTCGCTTTTAGTCTCGTTTTTGTCCCTTTTTAAACACATTTTCGTTCCCTTTCATCATGTTTTTGTCGCTTTTAGTTGCTTTATAGAACGCTTGTCTTTGAACATGTTTGTGCAGATCTAAACTACGCAGTTATCAGTTTTTATACTGAACAAAACTGAATATTTTGTTGTTTGTGGAGGAAATGATTGCACTAAAATTGCAGCCCTTGTGATTTGCTAATTGAATCCTTTCAAATTGCGATTTCGATTCATTGTGCAGCCCTAATCTGGCGGTTAACTCTACTGTTTAGCTGTGAAACCAGACTTGTTTATTTCACATTCATTGGTCATCATTGGGGAAAAAATGATGAAAGATTAGATTTCTTTAGCTTTAGTTTTATTCTTACATATGTTAAATAATCACAGCATATTGGCATCAGTTTTAAGTATACAAGTACAAATACCCCTATTACACACCCCTATTATCCTGAAACCATATATTGTTTTGGAAATACTTCAGTAATTTTGAATTTTGACATTACCTAGTCCTGCTTTGGTGTATTTACTGCCCCTGACACTTTGTTCCATGCATTATAAAGTAGACATTGTCCTTGTCCTGAGTTAGAGCTGGTGTATTCCTGCTTTAGTTCAGTCCCTGCTTTGCTGATTTTGAAACAAGACAGAGTAGATGGATAGACTTTGTGGTAGAAAAAGTGGAGGGAGGCTGGTTGTTCACGCTGTGTCCATGCGGCTCTCCGAACTGTCCTCACGCTGAGCTGCGAGTGTGTTTGAAGCCGAGCACAGGGCTTCACGTGTCCGCTCACCAGCATAAATGTTTCAAGCCGCGTGCCGTTCTGTTGTGGTTCGAATAGTGGTCCGCTTCTACCACTGTTGACCTTTCTGCTCTGCTTTATAAATATAGGCTGTTCATGTGACCTTTTATTAAAGCGAAACCATGCACTTTATCAGCGTCCAAACAGCTTCACAGTGAGATATTTAGGCACTTAACAGAAAAGGATGTGAGTGAAATATATATATGATCAGTTACATAAGACGATGTTTGTCATACACTGTTGTCTATAACAGATCAAATCATAAAATATTAGTGTGAGCAGCTCTTAGCTCAGTGTTTAGAGCACTTATTCATCATCCTGAAGGTCAGAGGAGCCATGTTTATTACAAAATGTACTGTTAAAAAACATTAAACATTTAGCCCAGTTTAGAAAGAACATTTTATACACGCCTTACACCCCTGAAGCCGGGGACTGTAGAAATGGGGTTCTATCGTTGTGTCCTTTGGCAAGACACTTCACCCACATTGCCAGTGTGAATATGATGTGTGAGTGATCTCTGATGATCGGAGGGGGCGATGGCACAGATTGGCAGCCACAGGGCATCTGTGGCTACATAAGTAGCTTACCAACACAGAGTGGAGTGAATGAATAATGACTACAGCGTAGTGCTCTGGGAGGCTTCAGCAAGCCTGTAAAGCGCATTACAAGTGTAAGACTTTATTAAATATTGGCCACATTTATTGCTTTTATGGCTCTTAAAGTAGAAAGGACAGTCCTGGATAAGCACATAACCTGCTGCATTTGGCTCATAAATGTGTCGCAGTTTGGAAAGTAAAAATGTTTTACTTTGAAACAATAAATTAATGGCCTTAGTTTTAATCCTAGATTAATCTATCTTTTCTAATTCTGCTTTGACTTTTAGACATATATTCAGATAAAACTAAGCTAAGCTTTTCATTACACTCATTACACACATGGGATGATGATGCACAGTTTGACAAGAAAGTAGTAACTTTGTGTTTATGAAAATGGTAAAGCTAGTTTGTTTTGCTTTGTTCACATTTGTATTTTAACGTGTGTTTTTTATGGCTCTGGTTTAGTTCTGTTACATTCATTGCTTAGTCCTGACTTTGTCCTGTTTTCAAACACATAAAAGTCTGGTGTAGTTCTGTCATTTATAATTGTCTTTGAAAAGCATCATTTCTATCGTAATAGACCACATTTCAACATTGACAAATGGTGGTGAAATTTGCCTGACAATGAGATGTTGCATAGTTGGTTTACACAGTTTTTTAAGAGCAAAGATTCATGTTGCTTTGCGGTGAACAGCAGCAGCAGCAGTAGAAGTAGCATTTCCCCTATGCTTTTATGGCACAGCGTGGGCGCCTAGTGGCCTGGGGACGCCCTCTTCCACACCATTACCCTCTCTACAGCAGAGATAAAAGTGTTGGTTGTAACTCAGACATCTAATGCACTTTAAAGGGCACGCTAAACTTGTTTGGGAAAATTATATTGTCTTAAGATCCACCATTAGCTTTCTGAACTGTGGGACAAAATGTATACTATTATTGATTTTAAAAGCACCATGTGGTCCTTTAATTGGACGGTTTGGTCAAATATGTGTTCTTAAGGTTAAGCACAGTTCTTTTGTGCTATCGATTTCAACTAAGAAACGCTTGAGCCCAATCAGTCTTCAGAAGACACTCCTTATCCTGCCCTGTGCAAAGTGGAAGTGAGAAAGCCCATTGACCCTCACGGCCCTTTTTCTGCTCATTCTCTGGAGACTTTACTGTTTGAATTCATGATTTTGTTCTAAAGGATACGTTTATATTTGTCTCTTTGATATATCATCCCTGGTTCTGCTTTACTTTTCTTGTGAAGGGTCAACCACCGTCTTGTCTCATGGAGACATCAGTGCTTTGTCTGGAATATTTCACAGTATGGTATGAAACAGAGCTAGTTTGCATTTCCCCAATTAAAGTTAGGGTACCTGAATTTTAAGCAGTGAAAGGAGGAAGTAGGTATTTAAATACGTCCTAATTACCATTTGGCACATTGCTCGTATTCACATGCAATATTTTTTGGATACTAACACAGCAACTCTGTTTGAACAGTCTGATTTTACAATATGCTTTGTTGGGGTAAAACAACGTTTACATATTTACAAGAAAAAAAGTTGTCTAATGCAGTTTTAAGGATGAAAAGAAAACATGACCTTGTGTGATCAGCTTGTCTTCATGGATAGTAAAGTTAATGCTGCGCTGTGAGTCTCCAGGTGAAGTAATAACATCTCCATGGAGACAGACTCACCAGAAATTGACTGTCACGATTACACATTTTGATGTACGATATATCACAGCATAAAAATATCACAATAAATGATGATATTGAAACTACTTTATACTGACACAGTAACTTACATTAAGGCAGAATAGACTTTTGCCAAGTGATCCATGTTGTAAAAATGTGGCAGGAAAAATAAATGTCGTGATTCAACACTTCAGTAGTTAGTTCTAGTATCTCTAACGTGTCATAGATGTTAATTATTCAACAAACTACAGTCCAGACATTATCATATAGGCCTAATACGACAAAAGATATGTACAAAATCCCAACTAGTCCAAAGAAAAACTCTTACATACAATACATTTTGACCCTGAAATAATGTTCTTTCATATTGTATCTTGAGCGATAAGTCAATAATAGTATTTATCATGACAGGCCTAGTTACATAATGCACCTATAAGTTCAGGTATAGTGATTTTTACCATGTTACTTTACCTCTAGACATGGCTCGTGATTTGAAACAGAAGAATTTGTAGGCTTAATTCCATTGGGTCATCTGGGACTAGGAGAATTTTGCTTAATCTTAATTCTGTGTCATTGGTTTTCATGTCAAAAATGGAGAACCACTTCAACAATCTATCCGTTTAATTCCTCAAACATCAGACTTTATCTGCCCTTGCCTATAGAGTGCTCACCCTGAAGCACCTCGGAGCGGCCAATTCAGACCACACAAATACCTTTTAAGGACAAAAGAGCAAACTTTGCCTCTCCACGCCACACTTCTGGTCTCTTTCCTTTATTTTGCTTGAGTTAGCATTTGTGTGTTAGCTCTAGACTCTTAAGTGTGGAAGCGAAAGGTCAACAGCCATAGAGCGGAGTGTGGCGCTGATGAGCTCGAGCAAGAGGAGCAGGTTTGAGCGGTTTTGGAGGAGCTGCTGTCGTGTGAAGAGGCTCTGAGGAGTGCCACTGCGCTGTCATTACCTGAGAGGCTAACGCTGGGACAGAGGTGTGAGGGGGGCACCTGGGAACAAGGAGACGGGGGAGATCAAGTGAAGGAATGTTGTTAATTGGGAGTCTTAGAGAGCGGTTTAGCACATTCGTAAAACTGGGACTACACTGGTACTGAACCCGGAACGCAATATGGACAAGACAAGGATTAAATCTATTGGATAAACCTACATCTACATCATGATCAGGGCTAAACTGGGCCATGACCAAACAAGCATCTAAATGTGAACACATCTTTTTGTTTGTCAAGTATGATGGATGCATTGTGGAACCAAACCAAGGAAATTTAGACAAAGTAGGGCTGCTTCTCTGGGGCTGAGTTTGCGCAGGGACTCCCAGACTTCTCCTGTCCCAGACACCTCCTCCAGTTTCTCAAAGGGGACCTCAAGGCAATCCCCAACAGAGAGCCTTGTTTTCGTTCGTTCGCTGTGCAGCAGATTGGTGCAGTCTTGTATTTCCATTGTCTAGATTTAACTTAAAGTCCATATGGTTCTCATGTTTTTTTCTAATTTTGACATAGTTTGGCGGGATAAAACATGTGGTAAATATTCATCATACTTTTGCATCTGTGAAGTTGCAGTTTACGAATACATTTTGAAAAATAAAACTTTAAAATGACAGGAAGTAGCACTGAGTTCTGAAACGGGATCCCTCTGTGATGTCATCAATAGGCGACGTACCAGTGAAAATACAAGGGCAATTCAAGACTCTTTTATGACAGTTTAAATGATCATTCACCAAAATAAAGGTGTTAACAGCTATTATTTGATAGATTCCTAACTATTGTGTAATTTATGTGGATTTTGGCCCTTGTTTAAGGTATGGTTGCTTGGTAACAGTTGTTAAATTACCTCTATCTATGTCATATTAGCTGCCCATGTCCAACCAGTAAATAACATTATAAACTATACTTTCAAATAGGAAAAATGTTTAGTAAAATCTTAAATATAATCTCGTGTAGTCTAACATGTCATACTCCGGGGAAACAAGACAACAAAAAGCAGATATGAACAGAAAATAATAATTTCTCACCAAGCACGGGTTTGATCTTGTGACAAACCGCTGTATTTCCAGTGTTGGAACCTCATGAGGCGACCATGAGAGCTGTGCTAAACCTTTTGATTTGAGCTGTGACCTGACAAATTGTAACAGAATTGCACTGACCTGAAGAAGTGCTACTCAAGCCACGCTCTCTGAGGTTAATCGGGCTTAAAATCAAACGTGTGCACCCATCATTACTTGTATTTACCTTTGTTTGGCCTTGTGTCTAAAATTATTATTTGAAAAAGTGCTATTTGGAGAAGAGCAGACAGAGTATTTTCCCTGGATGAGGAACTTTTAAAGGACTATTAAAAGTATATCTTCGATTCAAACCTATTCATATTTTTAACAGTGTGAAGTGGAGCTATAACCTTCCTCATTCATGTCATGTTTCTGATGCAGATAGTTCAGACCTGCACAATGGCAGTATATAATGCATTGATATTCAGTATAAAGAGTATAAAGTATTTTTGATTATCATAGACATTCATAGATGCTAAATTCTCTGCGGTATTCAGACACAACCACTTTGCAAGCCAATGCTACCTGGAATTATATTGAACGCTCCTTCACAAACAAATAAATGTTGAAGCAGATTCATTTTAAGTATTCAAACCCTGGTCCTGTCATCGACCTCTTGTAAACGTGGTCGATGGGTTGGTATCAGCTGTCACTCTCTGGATTATTCATAATTTGTGTGTTTTATGGGCTAATGCTAATGGCTATAGGGAAAATACATGAAACTGCCGCTGGAGTCTTTCAAATCATACAAAACTAGCCGCAGGTGATCTATAGCACGAGCATCAAACGCCAAGTCTACTTATTTACATGCCAAAATCTGTGTCATGAAGATAAGAAAGTAGGCGTACTTAATATATTTTACGTGATCTCATTTTCCAACATGCTGCTTCTCCACTGGGTTTGTTCATAGACAACACCACCACATCTCTGCAGGGGCCTTGTTGCAGCTATAATTACACAACCACACATTTTAATGCTTCCAGGACCAAAATAACTCCGGGCTGTTAATGTTTAAAAAATATGTACTGTATCACCAGGCCTTTTCAAGGAACGGACAGAAAACGCAGGTAGTTGCCAATAGCGACTGCATTACTTGTCGACATAAATTATTGTTGAAGATGCACCAAGAAGACTTCTGACTTCAGAAACTAAATTTAGACAAATAAAAAACCTATTCCATCACAGTATGTCGATGGTAGTGCGCATCTGGCATTGAAACCTGCCAAATCACCATTCTATGAGTGTGTAGTGTGGGAGAAGTTGGAAAATAAACACACTGAAAGCTTTGTTTTAAAAAACAATTTATATTTTATCCAGGTCATATTTTGTTGAAGCGATTGACACTCACCACAAATTGCTGTTGTTAAGATTTCATGGCTCGTTGAAACATATCCAAGCAACTTTTGGACACTAGAGACACAAGCATTTTATTTCAAACAACTCACAATTTGCCACAAAACATCCATGTTCTTTTTTCAATGCTTAAAAGTATGTCCAGTGTTGGATAAAGTACAAACAGTAAAAGTATAAAGACAGGAGCAAGAAAGAACCACTTAAGTAAAAGTATGACATGAAAAAGCAATGAAGAGCCCCTTTAAATATGTCCGTGTACAGTAAAAAGTATTTCAGACAGATTTTGTGAACTATTATAGTGTCAAAAATTGTCATCTGGTCAAAACAAATTGTTCATTTGTTGTTCATTAGAAATTACTGAATCAATTTCCAAAATGCTGTAGCTGTTTTTATTTGAATATTTTTTTTTATTTTGGACTCTGAACGTGCTAAAAAATAACCTCAGCCATTTCAGACGTTCACAAACAGTAAAGAAAGGCACTTTATACATTTTAGTCCTGTGAAAACATGTAGTGGAGTCGAAAGTACAAATACCTGCTCTTAAATATAGTGAAGTAAAAGTACTACAAAATGTACTACAGTAAACTACAGATACTGCACTTTTACTTCTGCACATCGTTACTTCCCACCACTTGAGTCTCCCACAGTACATGCAGACTCCATTTTAGTATATTTCCATGAAGATTTAACCCCCAACCTTCTCATTTCAGAAGCTAACCACTCTGCTACCTCACATTTACTACAAATAACATCGAATAGTCAGCAGTAGTCGATCACGTCTCTCCCACATCTTGTAGAAAAATTGTAAAATGACATTTGCCAGCCCTCTGAGTCACCGTGGCTCACCCGTTCATAAAAGCACATTCGCACTTTATTTAGCGCCGATGATAGTATGGATAATAAATAATAGACTGATGACTCATTTGCAGTCTTTAATGAGTGGACGAGTTGACAAAGGAAGCGCGTATAAGGTTCAAATCGATCTAATATGTCTCTTTTTTTGAGTAAAACGTCATTTGTGTGTTTTGCTTTTTTATCTTTTGCAAGGCTGTTTTAGTTTGTCAGTCTGGCTCCTGTCTTTTCGAGATTGCGTACTTAAATACAGTCAGGCAAGTGGATTTTGTACACACATTCAGCACAGCACAAGGTTGATCGGTCCAGACTTTATTTCCGAGTCCGCTGACAAGAATGAGCCACAGCCTTCGAAACACCCTAAAAGTATAATCCTTCCTGCGGCATCGTTTAGAAATACAAAAAAAAAAAAACGGAAATTGGATAGTTTAAGAATGAGTGACTCTTAGCCGCACTCACGTTATGAATCGGCGTGTGTCCGCGTCTGTCTCGTCACACTTCCTGACAGTTCAATTAGTCAGGACCATTTGATGCACGCTGTGTCCCTCGTGGCCCCGTAATCGCCAGTGTTTTGCTTTGAAGAGCTCCCATTGTGCACGAGACGAGAGCTAAACCGGCGGAGGGTGCGGGGTTGGGAAATGAAAACTTCTTCTTCAGCACAGCGGATCCCAAGGTGAACCGAATAAATTAGTTTCCAGTCATAATGGGCCGTCGAATACTGGATTTTTTTTTTTTTAAGGAATTATCATCATGATTTTTAATACATAGCACGTGGTCAGGAGAACCGAACTAAAATATTAAAGGGTATAGACAGTAATAAATCTAAAAGAAGAGGGAAAAATTATGAATTTGCTCTATTGAGACCAGTATCAAAGCAAGGAACTGAGTGTTGGGCTCCATCTACTGGCAGCAGAGGCATTACATATTTGAGATAAAGAAATATTGGAGGAAGAGGAACAAGCAGTCGAGCAGTTGTAATGATCGGGATTTGACGGCAGAAAGGCTCAAAACAAGTCTGGGGATGACATATGGACTTAGAAACAGCAGAAGATTCTCGGAGCCAATGTCACACATCGAGTGAACGTCCCACTTTGGGGAAATTTAGAATGGTGTGTTTTTACTTTCAGAGAGGAGAGTATTTTCTAACCAGGATTCATCAAACTAGCGTGAACGAAGCTAAATGCAACTCCAGGTGTTTTGTTGACAGAATAATGGTAGAACAGGGTAAAAAGCTTGAAAAGTCTATTTAAAAAGGAGAATATTGCTGTATTTAACCTGTAATAAATGTTTACATTGTTTATGTGCTGGTTCACTCAGACTTTCTGTGGAGATTGTTGTCATTGTTGTAATATGTCACATTTTATCACGTCTGTCAGAGTTTCCGCAGGGACAAAAGTCATAAAAGGAATTCTGGCAAAAAAGATGGCCTTAAAATGCATTAGAAAGCATTAAATTCAATCCACTGGCATTACATCTAAAATCCATTTGGAAAAAAAAATGCATCCATCAAAACAATAAATATAATAAAAATAAGAGCAAACAATTATCCTTTCCCCAGAGCCTGGGGAGCCAGCCTGTGTCCATGACAGCAGTCTTTACTTTGAAATTTTACTTTGAAATCCCAGATGTACTAGATATTTTTTTGAATCTAGATGTTAAAGCTGCGATCAAATCATTTAAAAAGTAAAAAGAGGGTTCAAAACATACATTCCCATGGTTTAACTTTCATGTTTATTATATTCTGGTGGTTCTGCTGCCCAATGGAACGGTTAGAAGCTGTAGTTTTGACATGATAAAAGCGAATACCGTCTGTTTTGACATTTATTATGGCATTACAAATTTTGACATGTGGCATTGAAAAGCACTGGATTTGATTTGCTGAAACCTGCATAAACCCTGGTTAGTGAAGTGGGAGTCCCTCGATGAACCCGAGTTAACAAGTAGGATTTACTAGTTCGAGGCGTTCCAGGGCATTTTTTCAAGTCGGAGTTGGGAAAGATCCCAGCCTGTGCACCAGTGATCTTTTCATACAGCTTGATGATCCCGAGTTAGATTCTTCTGCCTAGAGGCTTTCTAGAGTTTGCTCCTTGTTCCCCTCATCAACCAACACCAAAAACCATTCTGTATTTTGCAGTACACAGGCAAACAGTAAGAAAAGCTTGATAATATTGACCAAATGTAGCCCCTGCTCCTGACCAGTTGACCATGTCATATTGAAAGATGGGTCAAATGCAGGACGACAAAGTATTCCCAATGAACAAAATATAAAAGAAGCTAAAAAATGTCTCCACTGCCTCAAAACCCTAAGTGAATTTACTGACTTTTTTTCTTTTCTTTTTTTCAAAGTGACTTCAGTGGCTTTGAACTATCAGGAGTTTTAATTAGCGATTCCTCATTAGATCTTGTATGGACATGTGCACTCGAACATGAAAATAGCAGGTATCCGACTGAGTGAACATTTTGTCCCTTTGTGCACGCCTTACTCATGGCCCTGATACCTAATTGCGAGTTTGTTTTTTCTAAGCAGCCATTTTGTGTCAAGAGCTTTTTTCTTCCTGCCTTCCTTCCATCTAAAAAAATGAGTCGACAGACAGACACTGAAGGCGTTTGAAGTCGTTAGAAGTTCCTTACCTTGATCTACATGCAGCGAGCGTCCTCCGAATGCTACTGCCGCATAGTAACTTTCTGATTTGAGACTTTGCTTTTGTTTGATGTACCAAATGTGTCAGCGCAAAAGGGAAGAAAAAACGGCAATGGTTTATTTTATTTACTTTGTTCTTTCTGCTTCGGCGAAAGGGACGTTACCTTTAGAGCTTCTCTAAAACCCGGTGTAATGTCAGAAGTGCAATCTCGCATGAAGGCGCCGCGGTGAACGGTCAGAACATGGTGAACGTTTTGCGAATACTATCGACAGCCGTTGCAAAGCGCCAATTAATTTTCTTAATAGGCAAAATCTGGGTGTTTTTTGTTGTCTAATGGCGCGCTGAAATGTTGTCCTAGTAAACACTTTTATGAGGAGGAGAGGGGGGATTCATGCCTCTCGTACCTTTGTTGTTTAAAAGGCCCATATGGATTGTGAATCAGGTGGTGCGTTCAAAGCATCATTAGTGAGGCATAAAAGAGATGTTAGCGCAGTGATATTAGCCCAGGGCTCCGGCTCAGAAGTTGCGCGGTAATTGCCCACCTTTGCCATGTCCTCTGTTTTGCGTGGCCTCATTTACATACGGAGCCTTCATATGGCACGAATCACAGGTGCAGGATTTAATAAGCACAGCCGGGTAGAAACGAGATGGAGGCACAATGGTAAATACATGGCATCTGATGCACAACGGGAATCGGGGGGAAATTAACTAGTTGCCTTTAGTTTTAACTGTTAATAGTGTCTGTTTTCTTTGTATTCCTCAGTTGTTTTGTCGTGTTGTGTCTATCGTCTGTCAGTGTCAGGCTGTGTGTCTGTTCGTGTCTAATCGAATGTTTAACGTTTTACCTGCCTTAGGACAATGGATGATATGTTGCTTTTGTGCTGACACATTGATTCAAACTGTTCAAATTAATGAATCAATAAAGACTACAATTTCACCAAACTTACAACACTGGATGTAGTGAGGGCCTTAAATCTCAACACAATCATTTAAGCTCATCGGTTGTTGGATTGAGACTCATTTGTTTCATGTAAAATAATAACATTTTGAGTATGTTGGTGTAAAGTTGTGGCGAGGCAGGATTCCTTTTCTATGTGTCGCCAGTTGATTAGTCAGGTTTCCCTTTTACTTTCATTCCTTTGTTTTGATACAACTTCACCGCTTGCATTTAACGTCACTCTTTCCCTTTTATTTCAACATACAATTACAGTACATGCTTTGCTAACTGCTTTAGCGTGTGTCAATGCGCTCCATGTTTCTAGAGTGAATCATGCTTGACATATATTTCCCTCTAAAGGTTAAATGACACACTGGTAACACTCACGTGGAGTTTTTGACTCACATGTTTCCACACACACTGCTCCACGCCGACGTGTTACAATCTCTAGTGTCTTATGTATTACACCTTTTCACAGATTGCAAATGACGAGTTAAAACATACACGCGGCTCCTCTTTTATGAATGAAAGTAAACACCTGCCTCACTGCGTGGAAGGAGGCCACGGCTGAGCTCGCCGCTTACGCACCGTTGTTCTTTTTTTAATTGTATCGGTTCAAACCATGGTGTAGCAAAGACTGATGAATTCTGATTTGATGGGATGGGTAGTTTTGGAATCAATTTCAAATGCCTTTCTGCCATTTTTAAAGTTAATTGTAATATTTTGATACTTTATGTTGGGTCCGTTCTTCCATTCACACACAATCGACAAATGTTTATATTGTACCATTGTCTTGCAGTGAATTTATCATGTTTAAATACTCCTTTTTCCTCTCATGTGTGGTTTTATTTGCACACTTTTGTATAAATACAGAGTCAGTTTATTTTATGGTGGACACAAAAATAATCAAGATTTTTGATTGATCAATCAGAATTTTTCATTTGTTTTTATTTGGGTTTTTCAAAAAGTAAAATGGCTGTTAGTAATGATTTCATAAACATAAACTATTCAGACTATGTATATGTGCCATTTTGCCCAAATAATAATCACATTTCTTCCTCCAAAGTCTCACTTCTGTTCCGAGCCAAAAGATCACCAACATCATTGACAATTTCACACTACTTGATCTCGATTCGTCGATCTTTCGATTCATTTCCCAGCCTTACACTTTGATATTTTCTCGTCTTTTAGTGTGTTTTTATTGCATTTCAACTACTGTTTTTCGACATCTCCAGACTGGCCCGAGCCCGAATGAATGTTTAACGCTGCACACATTAGAAACGGCATTTAGCTCTCCACACTAGAATGCAGGTGGTGTACTATGATGAATAAAAAGTCCAATAGTAAAGGAGATTCAGCTTCGCAGTGTGTAGTGCAGCGTGACCGTACTCAATGTGCATTAAAGCAGACTCAGCCGTGCCTCTTGAATCCTGATCTCCTCTCTTTTTCCTCCCTCTCTCTCGGCCTGTCACCTCTCGTCGGGGGGATGCAGCGGTGCACCTGTTGGGTCTGACCTGGCACCTGCGTCACGGGGAGAACCATCTGTACGAGAACGGCCTGAGCTCAGCCGACCATCAGCTGGACGAGCGCGGCAAACCTCGCCCCACCAGCTCCATCCACCTGCTGGACTCGCTCAACCCCGAGAACACACACGCGGGAGACAGAGGTGAGCCGGCCAGCTTTATTTACCGCACAGGGACTAAAAAGTGTGATCGGTGTCTTAGGTTTGTTTACTTCAGGGCTGTAGTTGACTAAAGAGATTCTTGGTCGACTAAAGAAGGCAAATTATATCAAAACTGTGAAAAATCGCTATGTATCTGACCCAAAATGCACTCAAAAGACACTAACTACACAGGAGTTCATGCAAAAAACAATAATTTATACAGAAAAGCACAAGTAAACAGTGTATTTGTTAGATAAATATAAATTAGATTAAACTCATGATTCTCTCCAAATTCTTCAGCTGACTCGTTCCATATCTTATCGTTTTTACAGTTTTTGCCATATAAATCTAAATAAAATAATTTGTTAACTAATAAAATGTTGGTCGATTATGGACCGATTAATCAACTAAATGACTAAACGACTACAGTGCTAGTTTACTTTGCTGGTAATTGTAGCGCAAATGTGTCATGTGATTAGATTATAAACTGCCGAAAACAGTTCAATTTAAAGGCGACAAAATGTTTGTGTAATGTAGATAATTTTTTTATTATTATTATTGTTTTTTATTATTATTTGCAGATTGTTATTTATCATTTCAACCATAATTATCTGCTAGTTTGAAATATTATTTAATTTCACTGGCAATTTTCTTACATCTTTGGGGGAGATTTTTGGTTTTAAAAAAGAGATTTGTCAATTTGCACTCAGTCATGGCTGCAACTAACTATTATTTTGTATAATTGAATAATCGACACCACAAAAAGACAGTAAATGTGAGATTTTTACTAAGTTTACCCCGAATGAAGCAAAAGTGACGTTGGATTTTGATGGAGGATGTTTTGCAGACAACATGTTTTTCATCAAAAACTCAAAATTGGCATGTTTCCTGTTTCATCTGAAATCATTCTTGCTCTGTCTGAGTGATAAAACCTCAAATAACTTGTTTCAGCTCTACACTGGATGCAAATGCAAAACCAAATATGAAGGGACTTTAGTTAACTTTGTTTGCATTTTATATCAAACTGTATCTAAATGTTACCTTTTTAGTTAACATCAAAAATTGTAACTGTTACTATTAAAAATCCCAGAAATGTCACGATCCCTCTAAACCCTTGATACTCAAACAGTGTGCCGGGGAATAGTGTGTCAGGTGAGCTTTGGAAAAATGTCCCATTTATGGATTTGGTTAAATAATTTTGGAGTGTCCTGAGTAACGAAAGGAAAACAAAGCAATCACAACGAACAATGAAAGAACGAGACACAGTGGCACTGGCAGGGACAACATTTTCACATTAAAGTGCGTATGACAGGTTTTTATAATTTCCTAGTTTTTACTTTATTTGGTGGAATAGTACCTGTTGTAAATACATATGCTAGTTTAACACCAATCAAAAGTTGAAAAATATATATTTAAAATTACAGGAACTACAGCACAGTTCCAAAACATGGTGGCGTCACATGAAGGAGACTTCTGTGAAAAGTTTGGGGCAATTAACACAAAAAAACACATTTTTTGGACTTTTTAAACATTAATTCAATAAAATAAAGCTGTCCTCATATATTTTTTGATGATCTTAGTGGAGTTTTTGCCAAGTGTACAACTGGTTGATGGAATTTCCTAACGTGATGTCATGATTTACAACCAGGAAGTCATATTTTAAACCTAAAAATTGGCTAAACTGGGACACATTTTTTATTTTTTGTTTAGCAAAATGATCGATATAATTATTGTAACTGTAAAATGTGTCATCCAACCTGTCATTGGCACTTTAAATAGCACTTTCCCCCCTAAATGTTATGATTGATAATATTTTCAGTCGTGGTGTGCCGCAGAATATTGTCAATCAAAGAACGTGTGCCTCGACTCAAAGAAAGGTTGAAAAACACTGCTCTAAAACACCACAACAAACACTTAACCCGCATTTATTCTCCCTCTTCCAGTTCTCTCGCTTTGTTGTGCTCTAATCAGTCTCAATTGCATTAGCGCCTTAGCCTCGGCGCATAAGACAATGTCCGCTCTTCCTGCTCCTGTCAGAGTGAGACGCTCGCACGGTTCAGAGATCAGCCTCCAAACTGATTACTCATTTATTGGAAAGCTTCGGTAATTGGTTAATCATGTTCCCTCTTTAGCCACTACGTGACCAGAATAGGCCCGTACCTGTTCCCGCAGTGTCTCGCCCGGCCGCAGGAATTACTAACACCAATTTAACCCTATGAAACGGGACATTAATTGTAAGTGTTCAGGTCGGGAAGTCGGGCAGGACGTAGCCACCTTCACGCTTTGGACGGCGCGTGATGAGATATTACATTAGATCAACCCGCTGCACGCGCAAGCTCTTAAACCCAAAATATGCAAGTCTGTGCATTTTAGCTCTAACCTGGGACATCCCTAAAGCCACTGTTCTTGATGAATCCTCATATTTCCAGGATTAGCGCTCGGTAAACCCTTCACAGAGCAGACAGGGGTCAAAACGTACTTCAGAGAGCGGCCGTGGAACAATGCGGCTTCTCAGTCAGGATTTAGGAGGAAGTGGTGCAGTTTTGTCAGTTCTGTAATCCATTGTCTTACTATACAAACACGATTTACAGTTTCATACTCACCAAAATGCATTATTGTGCTACGTCACTTCTTTAAAACTGGGATACCTGATTTTCAAACAGCAAAAGGAGAAAGAAATTTGAATATATTTCTCATAGCTCTCACAAACCCTTTGCATTTACAGGAAATTCAAGTGCTAGACTTCAGAACAGCTTCTTGTGTTTTCATACATATAGTCTTTTTTTGTCAATAAACAGAATAAAAAAGAACACAGAACACAACGCAGAGAGAGAGCAAAGGAAATAAATGCCAACAATAGACGTACAAAGAAGTTACAGCGCATGTTGTCACACATAAATGTCACCGTCGAGTCCAAAGTTTGTTAGAAAAGCTTTTTCAGACAGTAAAGTGAAGCTGGGGTGAACCACCAAAGTGCATCCAATCAGAGCGCTGCGTTCGGCTCTTACTTTCAGGTTGAAGGGGAATAAAATACTTATTATTGACTGCAAACAGCGTGCAGTGGTCTCATTCTGCGACAGATTGCAGCTTTTACAATATATTCTTTGGGGAAAAACACACAATTCACAAAAAAAAGCCCCCAAAAAACCCAACAACTTCAGATTTCCCAGCTTTAACATAAATATCTGGTAATATTATGAATTCTGCTTTGATTTTAAATGTTGCTCTATGTCTGTTTCTGGTGGTTATGCTTGTCTCCATGGCGATGTTATTGCTTCGCTTGGAGGCGCATGAAGACGGAGCAATTGCACGTCTGTATCCAGGACACCTCGGCCCTTGTTGACATTTCTTTGCCGGTGGCTGACCTCAGAGGTTATGATGCTCCAGAATGGAAGCCGGGCCAGATCTGAATGGACAGTACCACATTGTTCTGAGCGTTCAAGTCCCCCGGCCTCGTACTGATGGCAAATAAACTTACATCCGCCCCTCCCCCGAAAATGTATTATAATAGCCGTGAGGATCGCATTAATATTTGTCTGATTAAAAAAAGGCAATTTTAGTGTTGTGTGCCGCTTAGGGCTGCAACTATTTATTATTTATTATTATAGATCGATTAATCTAGCAGTTATTCTTTAGATCGTGAAAAGCTTGTGGATATGAGATTTTTACAAAATTGTACCCATAAAGTGAAGCCATTTGAGTACAATTACAGACAAAACCGATCAAAAACACAAATTTGTACATCCGCAGTGTAATTTTGCTGTATTTCCTGCTCTGTTTGAGTCATACAGCGCCACATGGCATAATCTGGAAACTGTTATTAATTATTTTTGTTGCGATCAATTGAATAGTTTCAGCCCTACTGCCAAATTAGTTTCCATGGACCTACAACGAGATGCATGCAATACTGATGCACATTTCTGCAGATTGCAACTTTAATGTTTCACCAAAGACGAGTCTGGAAATAAGTTCACACCTCAACTATTCAACCTCCCCATCGCCCTCCGTTTGGGAAACACTGAACTCAAATCCTCAATGAAATCTGGGAAATCAAAATGGACAAGCGCTAAGCCACCAATGCACGAGACTTGGATTAATAAAATCAGCACGTGGAGTCCGTGGTTGTTGGTTTGTGGCGTGTTCCCCCGGTGCACAGCCAGAATGACGGTTGACTGGGAGATATTAGAGATTAGGCCTTAATCCAGTGTGTCAGATTATCACGCTCATCCCGCCGTAGCCATCACCTCTCACACCCAGAGCCCAGCGAATCCCCGAGATTACCATGTGAAGAATGGAGCGCAGGGGCTGCAGGCAACACGCGGGATCACATCATGACACGGTTAACGGGGAAAGATGGGCAGAGCGTCCCACCGGGAGCGGGAGGGTGATTGATGGATGTTCCTCTAGATTCAGATATCTGTCGTAGACATTAAAAGGGTGGAATGGGCTGAATAATGGCGGCAATAAAAATAACATTTGTAGGAGTCAACCATTTGTGGGTTTGTAATGTGCTTGGCTATAAACGGAGATTTTTAGTTTTATGTATTTTTTAAGTCTAGGTAAATGCACTATTCATCAAGCAACATGCACTGCAAAATATATAATCCCATAATATATAGCACTAGTTAAAATAAAAAAGGTATTTAAGTACATTATGTCACATTTATATGTTTATTCATGTTGATCCAAAGCAAATAAGTTGATCTTTTTAAAATATGTGTTCATTTAACATAAAATATTTAAAGATTATTATGTATTTCATTTATTTTGGGTCATTTTTTTGTGTACATACATTCTATGTTGTATTTTAATGGGTTTGATAAATATATTTGATGAAAATTAAGCTCAAAAACCCAAATGCTCAAAGTAATCAAATAAAATGATTTGTGTAAAATTAAAACATTGTTGAATGCTCTACTTAAGTTTTTAAAAATATAGCGTGAAATGCATCCATCTAATTTTCTGTATGTTAAATTAAAATATTGAATTGATATTAACGTATATTTTTATTAATATATTGTGTGTTTTAATAATACAAATGTATATGGAAGCAATGCTTAACTTTTTGATTTAAACATAACCTTTTCACAACTCATAGACTATTAAAGTTTCAAATTAATGTATATTTAGTCTATCTCTCAACACAAAACATATTAATTACTTTATTTTTCAGCCTTTTATTTATACTTTCTAGCTAAAATATCTTACGTGTATCTCACAATTACAGAATCCAAACTAAACTGCTCTTTTGGCTCTTTTGTTTGTATAGCCATATATTTACCAGTACAAATTAATTATAGATCAAGAATAAAAATACATACAAATCACCTAATAAATCAAATAATTGATGGATGTTTGTCCAGATCGCGATATACCGCACGGACATGAAACCAGTATTGGCTGAATAATTGCAGCAATAAAAACAACATGTGCAGGAACAACCTATTAGACGTTTGACGACCGCTATAGATTAGACTGGGAACACATCCGCTTTATTAAATGGTTTTATTTTGATGCGGCGCAATAAAGCAAACAGTGGGAGATAGAGGAGGAGACTGATTGGGCGATGGTTATCTTCTTTGATTTGAAATAATGGTCCAGCAGGGAGACATGAGGCCAACCTGGCAGCCCGATTGGAAGCTGGTAATAATCTTGTCTTTGTGTATTTTCACTGATGTGCTGTTTTATGTCTTTGCTGTAAACATCTTTCTATTGGATTTGTCGGCTTTATGCTAATTCCTAAGCAGAAATGCGTCGGGAGCAAGACAATTCTCCAACCCATTTTACATTGCGTTAGGAAAGAGATGGGCCACATACAGTATAAGCAGGTTTTTTTACTCTTTACTCTTAAGGTTTTGAGTTGACATCCATGGGCCCAATCACACAAAACCTGAAGAAATCCACATTTAGTTTAGAAGTAAATACTTTCTTGATTGAGTTACAACACACTACTAAAACAAAATATCTTCTTTTACTGATGAAATTGTTCCTATCTGTATTTTTTATCTTAAAATGACCCAGATGCTTTAAGGCTGTAAGACCTGTCTGCACCTCCCCTCAACTGTGACTGTGACGTGGAGAAGTTACAGGTCTTTTCAAATCGTCTGCTGCAATTTGCAACGCAATTAGCAAATTGTCAAGGCTACAATTTTTGTCTCATAATTTCCTCAATAAAAAACAACACATTCTGTTTTTTTCTTCATAAATACTGTCAGCCTGTAGTTTACATCTGTACAAAGTGTGATTCTTTTCTTTGTTTGTCAGTTCATATGCCAATTTCAGTCCATTTTAAATGTGCACTTCTATTATTATAACATAAATCGCAAATCTAATCGCAATTGCAATGTCATTAAAAACACAATTTTCTCCAAATCATGCAGACCTAGTGAGCAGTGTTATATGTTAGAATACAGCAGGCTTTATTCGGTCGATGTAATTACAAACTGTGACTTTAAAGGACATATATTACGTATTATGCATTATCTGTTATTGACCTTTAAACATACTTTGAGAGACTCTGCTTTGGCATCACATGTTTAACAACTTAAAAGAGCATATATCTATTGAAAGCATACATTATACTTATATCAGGAAGGCGATCCCTCATCAAGAATTGCGTGGCTGCAGAGGGGATTACTGCGGGGAAAACAAAAGCTAGCTTGACATAGTAATGAAGGCACGCAGTTCTAATGATAACAGTTTGATGCTCAGAACAAGTCTGGCAATTATATATGGACCTAAAACTGTGCAGAAGACATCGGGGCTTGACCTCTGACATCAGAACATCGGGGGATTTTGAATTTTTGAGGCTTAGAGGGAGAGGACTTACTAAACAGGATTCACCAAACTCGTGTGAATGAAGCTAAACGCAACTCCAGGTATGTTTTTGATGATGGAACAATGTTATGACATTGGTAAAAGCTCAAACAAGTAAATGTTCCATAATAAGTGCCCTTCAAACAAAATCTAGGGTCCAAATCATGCTTCTTCCATTCTAAAATCGTTTAAATGGAAAAAAAATGGCTCTGAACTTATTGGTCGGCAGAAACAATAACCACAATGCCACCGCACCCACCGCTCGTGCTAAAATAACAAACCAACTAATATTAACTTTTTGATAGCTCCAAAATCATGTTTGGTAGCTCAGAGCCAAACATGAAACACTAATTGACATCTAGTGGCTCGTCAGAAATCGTTTTATGCCATCTTCCCCGCAGATCACCAAGAGCTTCTCCTAGTTCTTTCCACATAAAAGACACTCTAATTAGTGCTACAGTAATTGCCACTCGCCCAATGGTAATCAACCTTAGGCTAGAAGAAGCGATCCTCTCTGTTTCATAATATGACGGGAATGCCAACACACACTTAGCCACAGCCACCCATGGAACAGATGAAAGGAGGAAATGTCAGCGGATTCCCTGTTTTAATGAAGTTCTCAGAGTTTTGCTAATCATCTTTTTTCTCAGTGTGGAGGATACGACACGATACAGTAGCGTAGCAGTGCATTTTACGTTAATAAGTGAACGACTACTACCACCAAGTGTTTAGGACTGTGCAAAAGAAGTGAAAAATGTTACTGAGTGTCGTGCATGGAAGTTGAAGAAAAAGCCCAGCTTGCTTTCTAGTGAGGGAGTAATTTTAGTTTGTGACAGAATTAGACAATTGGACACTGTCTTCATCCAACTCTAAAGCAGTTTATCAATTGCAAATCTGAAATAAAGTCTACATTTTGGTATATATACTGTCAGGAACATGTTATGTTTGAGGGCGTGGTTGAAACTCTGTTATTTCAATAGGAAGTTTTTCCTTCTTCTAATACATTTACTTAATTTACTTTACGCACAACTAATTCAAATCGAGGCACAATTGATTTTTAATGGAGATTGTTGACCCCTGAAATGTAAACAGGTTGTTCTATAGATGTAAGTGTAGGCGCTAGCCCACTGCTAATGTTACCAATCTTGGGCCATTTGACCACTTTATTTATTAATTACTTTGTGTCTGTATTTTGCTTGGCACAATGTATCTCTTACTCTGTGTTTAGTGCAGTTGTTGTACAGAGCTGCTGTTCTATATTAAAATGAATGGATCGTTTCCCCCACAGAGGTCTGTAAGTGGGCAGTCCCTCAAAGGCCTACTTTATCTATTTGACTTTGTTTGGCTTTGGCAAGAGGGGTCCACCATTCTGAAAAAACACAAAAATACAGCCATTAGAAAGCATACATTTTTACTTCATTTGAAAATATGATTCCACATCTTTAATGTACCAATATAGATTATTTTATATTATTCAGAACTTTACCCTGAACTAGAAAACCTGCAAGAATGTTTTTTTACTGTTACTGATGAAGCTACCTTTCTTGTCCCTTTATTTTTATACAATTGTACATTTTCATAGATCTTAAAGTTTGACAAGCCCCACATTTCCAGTTACCATATAAAAAAAGACTTTGCAAGTGTTGTATCGCAGTTTTCCTTGTGCTTGAATTTGTTTTGAGTTATACAGCAATTAATCCACGCATAGAGAGCAGTGATTTTACATTTAATTTACCTTTTGACACAACAAAATTCATCTATACAAGTTTAGGACTGACCACAATTCATTGCCTTCTTTCCTCTTTTTTGTTAAACAATTTTAATTTTTACCATCAAAAGAACATCATATCTAGTGGAGCTATTGAAAAAGCACAGCCTATTGGGTCAGCTTTGGCAGAGCTGGAGGTACAAGATGTAACAATGTCGGGGTTCCCTTTGGTGGGACAGATAAGATTAGAAATTATTACATTTTTTGGTTTAGCTATCCGCGGACAAGATAAAGGGAGAAAATGTCAGCGGATTCCCCATTTTAATGAGCTACTTTGGTGAATAATCCCCTTCTGTACGCGGAGGAGTCGATTTATTATGGATATAAATGATACAAAGTGACACACAGAGTAGCGCTGCATTGCTTGTTATTATGAAGAAGATGAAATGCAAACGTGGAACCAGCTGAGCCCCCACCGCTATCATTGTATAACCCCATTGTACGAAGCCAGACTCGGCGCTGAATTGTTTTCCCTCCAATCTTGATAGTGTGGCGCTTGGAAATGGTCCGGAGATGGATGGGACGTGACATAGACCGAGAGGGGGGCTGTTAAAGACCCCATCAATATTCGGGACAGTGGGTTCGGGAGAGGAACAGGGGCCGGGGCAGATAATGTGCAAGTGTCTATGCAGACGTAAAGCCTATGGTAATATTATGTATGTGGGAAAGAAAAAGCAGCGGCACAGAACGGGGGAGTTGTGGACTTATACCTGGGTCCGGCCGTTTTGTTTGAGAAGTAGCGAAGCATTGAGAACAGAGGAGGCACCAGACTGGAGAGGATCTCGCCTTAAGCTCCTTTCGAGGTAAATAGTGAAGTGGTTTAAAAAAAGAAAGAAAGTGGACATATACTTTTTAAAGCCTCCGTGATAGCTTTGTCTGGAAATAAAGTGAGGCTTCAAATTCCGTCTTTGAGTATTAGACTCAAATGTAAGCCCCGTTATTTGGACAGGTGGATAATGTATGACCAAGCCAGTAGTCTCCATATTTGTTGTTGTTTTTAAATAAGGCTTAAAATCCCTGTATTATTTTCAATCACGTGCCAGTATTAGTTGTTCAGATGGATAATGTAAGCCCATGCCAGCAGTCTCCATATTTGTTTATAGTTCTGTTTTCAAATAGGGCTTAACATCTCTGTATTATTTTCAATCACATGCCAATATTATTTGTTCAGATGGATAATGTAAGCCCAAGCCTGTAGTCTCCATACTTGTTTATTGTTCTGTTTTCAAATAGAGCTTAAAATCTCTGTATTGTTTTCAATCACGTGCCAGTATTAGTTGTTCAGATGGATAATGTAAGCCCAAGCCAGTAGTCTCCATATTTGTTTACAGTTCTGTTTTCAAATAGAGCTTAAAATATCTGTATTATTTTCCATCACATGTCAATATTATTTGTTCAGATGGATAATGTAAGCCCCGGCCTGTAATCTCCATATTTGTTTATAGTTCCGTTTTCAAATAGGGCTTCAAATCTCTGTATTATTTTCAATCACATGCCACTATTATTTGTTCAGATGGATAATCTAAGCCCAAGCCTGTAGGTCTCCATATATGTTTATTGTTCTGTTTTCTAATGGGGCATGAATAGTCCATATTTTTCACATGCCCTTAATATTTAGGCATGTGAATAATGTAAGCCCAAGCCAGTAGTCTCCATATTTGTTTACAGTTCTGTTTTCAAATAGGGCTTAAAATCTCTGTATTATTTTCAATCACATGCCAGTATTAGTTGTTCAGATGGATTATGTAAGGCCAAGCCAGCAGTCTCCATATTTGTTTATTGTTCTGTTTTCTAATGGGGCATGAATAGTCCATATTTTTCACATGCCTATAATATTTAGGCAGGTGAATAATGTAAGCCCAAACCAGTAAGCCTCCATGTTTGTTTACAGTTCTGTTTTCAAAATGGGCTTAACATGGCTGTATCATTTCCAATCATATGGCAATATTATTTGGACAGACGGATAATGTATGACCAAGCCAGTGAGTGTCCATATTTATTTATAGATCAGTTTTCAAATAGGACTTAAAATGTCTTTTTTTTTTTACATGCTGGTGGTATTTAGACAGTTGGATAATGTAAGCCCAAGCCAGCATATTTGTTCACAGTTCTGTTTTCAAATGGATCTTAAAATATCTGTATGTTTTTCAATCAAATGCCAGTATTTATAGAGACATTTTATAATGATATTTTCAAGTTCAGAGGTACACTAAAAATTAAAATAACATCTAGTCTAATTAAAATATAGATGTTTATTTAACGTGGAATATTTAAATGGAAAAAGGTGACATTAAACATTTCATTTTTGTATCATGTATTTGTTTTTGTTTTTTTGCGAATTGTACAGTCCTGGCTTGTTTATGAAAACCAAACGCACACTGTGGCATGTTTGTTGATTAAATTATTATCAGAGGTAGCCTTTGTTATCAAAAAATGCATAAATATTAAACTAGAACATGACGCAGCTTCATCTAAAATAAGGCCATTCTCGGATATGTGTTTCAGTTTGCTCCGAATAAAGGTAAAAAACATTCTAATTTTACCTTCTTTAGACACCTTTAAATAAATTACGCTTCATCAAGGACATTTCCTCTAAGCAAAAAAGAAGAATATTCTGCTTAAAAACACAAAACCTGTCGTTATATGCACAGAACAGCTCTTTTCTAATGTTCTAATTGTCCATTCTTCAGAGAAACCAAACTCCCATGACTGAATTCTACTAATGCATTATATTCCCTGCCCTCTGTGATACGGCTGCTAAGTAGAACCCTTTTATCAGCGTAAAGTATTGTTAAATGTAGCGTTAAGTCCTATACGGGGCTTGCCTGTCTGAACGCGTGGATCCCTGTAGCAGGAGCTTCATTGATTTTCTCACGCTGGGATACAGCCTCTCAGTGCACGACATCGACACAGACGCACACGTGGAGAGCTATAGATCGTTTAGTGAACCCAACTCCGGCTTCTCAACTACAGAAACCAGAAGGAAAAAAAAAACACAGCTCTTTTTCATCCGCCATTTCGAATCAGTCAGACGAACAGATCCAAAGACATTATTTCATTTTCTCTTCTGTGTTACTGATAGCGTACTCACTGAAAGCATGCAAAGATAAGAAAAAAATGTTCTTCAGTCCAAGATGTATGTAATAGTTGCCTTTTAAGATGGGAGCTGTTTCATCTTTGCTCGTTCTTAAATGGGTTTATTGGCTGGATTTCTTTTCTATTAGGCATCAAGTGGGTATACATAACATTAGACATAAATTGTGTTCCACATTCGCTCAGTTTGGGCACTATTATTATGCAAATTGTCCTATAGATGTCTTTTGATAGTGGGAAGAAGGCGTGTATTTACTGAAAGGAAATCTAATTGGAAAGTTCTGCTGTTGTTTATTGTTACATTGACTTCAGACCGTGACATTGGAAAATTCAAATCTTGCAGCTTTTGTTGTTTTTTTGTTGTGAATTGAACACATCACAATAAACGTATGTGTAAAATCGGTCAAAACACACAACAGGTCCATTCACAGTGTCTGGAGGAAGGACATCTGACGTGAAAACTTCTCAAACCAGTCAAAGCCAGATTATTAAAAACCAAAAGGTATCCAGCCAAAATGATTGCTACAGGCTTTTAACCTTAAAATGGCTATTGTGCGTTTCAAATTGTCCATCAATAGTGATTTCCTAATAATCCCTCTTCAAATATTGATTAAAATAGTCCCCTTTGTTGGATAATTACGGTACACAGTGTTTAATCAATTGTGTGCTCCGTCAGGATTGTGGCCAAAACATTTGGACAAATAAAGTGACAAATCCACAGTGGGCGGTTCACAGTAGAGAGCCTCACAGTTAGAAAAGACCACAGACAATTTGTTAAGCATTTGTTGTGATTATGGAAATTACTGTACGATTTTGGACTTTGTCTGCAGGAAAGCGCCGGTCTATTGGTTAAACATTAAAATGGAATAATGTACATTTTTGTGTTTTGTTTTGTTTTTGGGCGGCTGGTTTAGTGGGACACACTACACTTCTAACACTAACTTCACCAAAACGGATAAGCACACTGGAAAAAACGACCATCTGAAATAAGATAAGTTAACAAATGCATGAAACAAGGAGTGTTTATCTTGTTTTGAATATATTTTGACAGTCTTGAAATAACCTATCCATTTGAACAAGCATTTAATATTTTGTTGTGTTGTTCAAATACAAAAGAAAGACACAAAAGTATACTTTTTCTATTGGCAAATCGTATTTTTATCAAAACAAATCACGATAAAGACTACTTAATTTTTTTTTCCAGTATAGGGCTATGGTTCAGACTTTTTACACCAAGTACCACCTAAGATGATATTTGTCTTTCGGAGTACCATTGTATTATTGTGTACCTTATTGTGCCTAAATTAGAGCTATACATTGTCTAAAATGAGACTAAACAAAGTTGTTTTAACAAGTTTTAACCCAAAGAAGCAGAAACATTAAAAGATTTGCTTCAAAAAAAAAGGAAAATTACAGACTTGTAAATCTTAAATATTCTTGTGCTATGGGTACCACTTTATAACAACTACACCTTAATTATCCTTAATAAAGCATGAACAAATATTGAATTCAAAATGAACAAATTATTTAGTAAGCATGATCCAGGCTTAGTGAGTACTTAATAAAGTTTAGGGTTAGGGTTCAAAATAGGGCTGCAACAAGTTAATTGATTAATTGCTACTAATCGATTATTGACCTTATTCTGCCCCGCCCACTTTTGCAGTTTTTTGCACTTTTGTTGTAAACGCACTCCCGTTTGACGAGAACTCTGTTAAAGCTAATGGCGAACGAGGAAAATGTCTCGCCGCTAAAATGTTACATAAAGTAGGTTGACTTGTGTAAAATGTTTAATGAACACGAGCAACAACAAGTCAACAACGCACCGATTTCCTGGTCAGTCTGAAAACGGCTTTTTAGTCCATGTAGAACTTATTTTCTGTTGAGCTCGTCTGCTCCATGTAAACTACAACGGAAACAAGACGGCGGAACGTAAGGCAACTTCCGGAATAAGGTGAATAGAAATAGTTTTTGACTAATTGAGTAATCAAATAATCTTTAACTGGTTCTACATAGACCTCAAAACATGCCATGTGTCAGCAAAGAGGTTTCATGACTCATATTGAGCAGGAATCGTAGTGTTTTTTACTAAAACACACTTTAGACTGTAAATATTTTCCACCAGGATGTCCTCAAATGGCTTCAGTTGAGCTTTATCTGGGTACAATTTAGTACAAATCTCATGTTTACAGACCTTTTTTTTTAATGCCTTGCAGGTGCCATTCCAACTCTGAAAAACAAACAAACCCAAAGTGTCCCCGTCGCCCGGTGTGCTGTGGTTCTCTCCTGGCGGCTCTGTAGATTAGCCTCGTCTTGTGAAGTGTGCCATAAAGGCTCCATAAGTGGCTCTTCCTATGTGTCAGTTTATACAGCGCAGATCTCTGTTGGAGCACTCAAAGTGTCACGAGGCGGACGGTTTGTGGATGGTTTGTAGATGTTTCTGGTGAGCCTTCCCTGTCACAGACGTATAGCCGCCGGGCCCAGAGCTGAGGATTGTGGGTAATGGAGGGCCCAAGGCAAAGGGCATTATCTCCTCCTGACTTTCTGACTGACACTCATTATGAAGCGCAGTGCGGAGACGGGCTGAAAGCTTATTAAGCCACCTGCTTGAAACGGCCCTTAATTGAATCCAAGTAATTATAGAGACCTCGCCCATTGTGATATTTTTACTCTTCCCGCGGCAAATTCCATCTCGCTCACATTTGCTATTAATGTTGTCTTTGAAATTCACTATACTCCTTATAACATGGACTACGGACTACTCCCCACAGGCTCGTCCCGTCACCAGGACCCCGACTTCTCCTTAACTCCATTCTCCGCTTTATTAGAAACCAAAGGCTAATCACATTAATTGCAAAGACAGTTTAGTTCCCAGAAAATAGATTACAGGTGTAATTGTTTTACCTGAATAACCCGAAGGCAAGTGGAATTAATTAGACCTTGTGTCCCAGGTCCTAAGTTAGCTCATCCTCTTTACTAGCCTCACACTCAAAGGAATTCAATAGATATCACGCTCTGAACTTGCTATAGCTGTAGATTTATATATAGCTTTCATCAAAGTGACAATTTAAAGGTAATCTCCTCTCCATGTGGCCGCTACGTTATGTCATTTTACAAAGAAATCTGTAATTCTTGTGCTATTATCGCAGCCGGAAATGGAAATTGGAGAACATATAGTCTTACGAAGGTTATCAAGGTGGTTTCCGATGTTATATTATACACAAGACACACACACACAGTGGAAAAGGAGTGGTTTAATGGCATTTTGATATTCTCAAAAGGTAAGGTTAGTTTTCTTTCAAACATGTCTTCATTGAATCAACTCAAACTGAAGGTTTTACTTGTCTTATTCACTGGATACATCTTTAGAAAAGCCTTGGAAAACAAACAAAAAAGAATGCGCTTCGGAATTCTTTAATGACTTGTGTACTTTTGTGGTGGTGGTGGTTAAATAATGAGCAGGTTGATCATTTTGACATCTACTTGTACTGTTTAAATACGGCTTTTTCTGGCATATATTCCAAGGTGCACAGTGTAACCTTTTCATGATATTAGCCCAATTAAGCTCATTATGTCTTCATGTTTTAATAAGTTAAGGATTTTTAAAGAGAGCTGTATTTTTGTGACCTGAGGAAGGTATCAGAGTGCAGCCGAAACATGTCAAAGTATGACACAAAAATACAGGTCTGACCATAAGAATCCTAAACTTACCTTTTCATGACATTGTTTCATGACATTGTTTTGTTTCTGTCAGTCAGGGCTCCAAGCAGAATACTGTCAGTTTTTTAGGGTACATTTATTAAAATCTAACTAGCTTCACAATTAGCATACTTGTAAGTGGTTAATTAGTTGCTCAATTGTACTTATTCAACCTGTATTAATATCTTATTGTATAACTTTGTTCTGCTGCTGCTAACCATTTACTAACAAGTATTATTAAACTCCTTATTACGGATTCATATGTATGATCGTGGGACATGTTTGAACATGAATTATGATCTTAATTGACATTTGGTTTGCTTAATGGCTTAATTCATAGTTGGACTCTGTTAACACTAACTGGGTTGTCTTTAGTTACATGGAAACAAGTAAAGAATATATTTCTTGTGCTACTTACCCTTAACAACACACGTTACTAAATGCCAATTAGGATCATAATGCATGTTTAAAAAGGTCCTAACATTAAACTAATAAACAGTAATAAGGAGTTTATTAATAGAAAAATGTTAAAGGCTGTGTAAGAACTAAGTAATTGACAACTTATTATGTATGATAATTAGCAGCTAGTTATGTGTTAATAAGTGTACCCTAAAATAAAGTATTTGCATAGACAAAGGCCATCAATTATAGTTTTTATTTTGCGCACGGTGTGGCAAAATCAGAAATACACAAAATAATGAATAGAAAAGTAAAAATACTGCTTGTCATGTTTATTAATTGAAGCATAATTTGACCATTTTAAAGTGTGTCCAAAAGTTAACTTTGGTAAAACTGTAAGTGTCTCCTTGGAGAGCTGCGTGGCATTAGTGGGAGGTGAACTGAGTGGACACTGCGTCTCAAACTAGAGTCCAACACACAACTTGTTATCAACGCCAGCATCCAATGGACGTTATTCATCGGTGAACGCCCACTAAATGTGCCTGGACTGAGTGGTGTATGTGTGCCGGAGCATTTGGCCCTCTGCTAAGAACGCTTATTAGTGGCAGTTAGCGTTATGATACTGTTAAAGATGTATTGCTAATAGAGTTTGTTGGGGAAGCCGTTAGCCCTAATTTAATGTGTTCTACGGGCTTTTTGCGATGCTACTGTGTGGCTATAATTGGCTGAGGCTGCAATATTATTGTATTACTTAGTTGCAAACAGTTCTGCCCACCAGCACCTGTCACTTCCATCAAGGCTCAGTTTGGCTGGAGATCAGAAATAATGAAGCTATATTGTACTCCACACCATTACCATTAAAGGTGCACTTTGTAAGTTTTCCTCAAAAGCTATGACATTAAACCTACCTTGCATTTATTCATAGATAGAGTCTTACAGTGCTTACTGCTTAGTAACTAGTTTTCAGAAAGAAAAGTAAGAAATCCATGTATAAATCCATGTAAACCCTTTTGACACATTGTTAATATTCACATACATTGATTTCTGGGACGTGCACGGCTTTAGAACTGTTTTGTGTTTGTTTTTGTCAGACAACAAAGTGAAATCGTTTTGGTTACGAGAAGTAAAATACTATATCTTTCAAGCACAGCATCTTTTTGTTAAATGCTGCTTTTCCAATACATTCTTGGTGGAAAACACATAATTCATTCACTTAAGCAACAAAGAATGAACAGATTTAGTGCACCTTTAAGTATAATTGCAAAAAAAAATTTAACAGTTGGCTAATATAATAATATAAATTAAACAGATGTTGCTATGGTAAATTAACAGTTGCATACTCTTTAATGCATAATATGAGATTTGTGGCTTATTGAACAGGAGTTAATTCCTAAACTACAATGTCCCTATGATTGTTTGAGGTCTGCGCTCTCCGTCTGCTTCTGTTTAGTTTTCTTATCAAAAAAAATATGTATTTCCAACTAGTTTTGCTTTTTAATATATCATCTCTCAGCAGCAAAGCACAGAGGATTTTGCAACTTCCCCATTTGCACATTGGCTGGCATTTCTTTTGCCTGACAAATATGAATAAATAAACCTGGCCTGTTTTGATAGACCGGTCTCAGGTTTATGCGGTGGCACATGGGACGGTTGCGAATCCCGGTGATTGACAGCGGTAAGCCGAGGAGCTGCGTGGGCCCGGGAGAAGCCCTTGTCACAATGCGATCTCTCTGCTTTCAATGGGACTCCCCGACCGGCCCCACTCACCCACCGCCTGTCCCACGATGGAGAAGTAAAGCCGCTGGATTACTCTGCTATTGCCGAGGACGATGTGAAGTGTTTTTTTTTTTCTTTTCTGTCTTGCATCAGCGACTGTAACTCCACACCTCGTCTTAGGGCCCTCTTTTCTCTTCTGCGGTTTTTAAGGGCCCCGTCTTTCTCCCCCCACACCCTGAATACGTCTGACCTAAGCACGGCTGTCTGTCACTGCGTTGCATCACTTTTAAAGGTAATACGGTAATTAGAAGCAGGAGTCAGCAGAGCCTCTGTGTCCTCCGGACTACCGAGCTAACCCCCTGTCTCTGCCATATCCCATTTATGTCCTATTTACTACATTTACTACTACTGATACTCCATCTGCTGTTCAACTACTGAACAACTACTACTACTACTACTACTACTACTACTACTGCTGCTGCTGCTGCTGCTGCTGCTGCTGCTGCTGCTGCTGCTGCTGCTACTACTACTACTACTACTACTATTACTACTGCTGCTGCTACTACTAGTGCTACTACTGCTTCTTCTAAAACTAATAATAATAATAAACTAATAAAAATATGAATACATAAGAATTATAATGCTTTGCCCTTGTAAGGCACTTTTGTAGTCACAGCTGCCCTGGGGCAGGCAGACAGAGGCAAGCCTGCCAATCTGCACCATCAGCCCCTCCGACCACCACCACCAATCATTTATACACCTCACATTCATACAAGGCAATGGGTGAAGTGTTATGCCTGAGGACACAAAGACACAACTTGGTCTGAGCGGGAATCAAACCTCCGACCTTAGTGTTTCTATTACTACTAGATATTTCAATACTACTACTTTCTCTACTACTACTACTACTGCTACTACTACTACTACTATACTGCTAACACTATAACAACTACAGCTACTAATATTATTATTAGTAGTACTACTTCTTCTTTCTTTTTTTTCTGAGGCTTTATTTTACATGACAGTTGTTAAAATGGGGAGAAGAGAGGGAACAGACTTTCTGCAAATGGTCAAGGGCTGGAATCAACTCAAGCCCTTAGCCACTGCATCACCAGCGAAGCACCTATCTTCTACCATTAATATGAACTAACCTGAACAATGAGCTAAAAGCAATCTAGAACCTCGCTCGTGCAGGATGTACATTTGACATATCAGAAATCAAAGCATTCCAACTTGTATTTATTATTTGCTCTGACAATTTCCAAAAATAAGTTATAACTACATTGAACTTAGGATCTGACCTACGCTCAACTATCTGTCATTCCTTGTCAGTTTGGTAATACAATAATTAGCATCCGCCGTCAGTCTCGCTGCTGTGCCGGCCTGCCAAAGCGAGCCGGCCCACTCTGCCAACTGCCATGCCCCATTCATGTCCTATTCATCTAGTGCTGAATAAAAAGACTGCTCCTCGGGACATCCAACCCTCTGCTGGCCTGGATTTTTTGTGAACCAGGATTAGCATTAAAAGGAGTAGACTGCTGAGGTAGGCTCGGCGGGGACGCATGAATGCATACCTTAGTTCTGCCAAGCCGCCTCTATTCTGTTCAGTAGAGATTTTTAGTTCGGCTACAATTTATGCTCCATGCAGGACACCCTTCTCATTTCCCCTCATTGTCAGCCTTTTTGAACTCCTTTTTGTTCTGAATCGGCTCTCATCTACATACCCCTTTGTCTTCCCCTCAGCCCTGTCTCCTGTCACACTTCGGTCTGGTCCAATCAATGATCCAATTAATCAATTTACTTATTTTAAACCCGCAGAACAAAGCGGAGGGGAGAGATAGACGGACAAAAAGGCACATCCAATACTTTGGCATTTATCAGCATGATATTTGACATTTGAGAGAGCAGGTCTTAACAATTTAGGCTGGAAAGACACGGGACGGAAAGTGTGAAGCCTCAGTAATGGGTTCATGAAAGACTGTCTCTGTAAATGCAGCAGGCAGCTCAAGTTCACGATGACATTTTAACATGCAGATGTGGATTTATATTAATTCTGGCGAAAAAAAGTGAAAAAAAAAAGATGAGATGAAATAACAGGAACGTTTAGAAATGATGCAACAAGCTTTAGAGTGAAAAAATGTAAGGCTTTGTTTTCTTGCACACACCACATCAAACCTGCTGACTGTTACGCTCCAACTAAACCTGCACTTTACCACAACTAAGAGTGCGTTCACACATGCGCAAACGCCACAATAAACTGGGCCTGAACTAGGACTAAATCTGGAACTGGAACAGGACTAAAACAGGAGCAAACCAAGCCTACATCAAAACTAAACTGGGTTCAAAGAGTGACCAAACAAGTACAAGTGTGAACGCAGCCCAAACCAGGACTAGAACAAGACCAAACCAAGTCTATATCAGGACTAAACCAGGATCAAACCAGGACCAAAACATCCTAAGTGTGAATACACCCTAAACTAGGACTAGAACAGGACCAAACCGAATCTATATCAGGACTGAACCAGGATCAAACCAGGACCAAAACATCATTAGTGTGAGTACACCCTAAACCAGGACTAGAACAGGACCAAACCAAGTCTATATCAGGACTGAACCAGGATCAAACCAGGACCAAAACATCCTAAGTGTGAATACACCCTAAACCAGGTCTTAGAACAGGACTAAACAAGTCTATATCAAAATTAAGATGGGTTCAAAGCGTGACCAAACAAGTACAAGTGTGAACACCCTACACCAGGTCTAGACCAGGACCAAACCAAGTCTATATCAGCACTAAACCAGGATAAAACCAGGATTTAACCAGAACCAGAACATCCCGAGTGTGAATGCAAAGTCTCATGAGTTTTGGCCAAATCTCAAAGTGTTTGGACTCAATCATTTTCCATCTATAAGGCACTAAACTGTACTACTAAAGCATATTTAAATTAAATTGATATGTTCACCTCAAACCAAACAAAACAGTATGATTGGACAACAAATCTGACTGGCCCCTTGAAAAAGTCACAAACAATAGTGTAAGGTAGGCTCATATAACTGTCCATGGTATTTGAGAATGACTTATATTTTCTGACAAGTGATAATTGCATTACTCAAACTATTTTGCCCAGTTGTTGAACCCAATAGAAGTGCCTGAAAATCCCTTGCAGGCTCGAAACACTCCCCCTCTGGCCCTACTGTCTTTTCAAGTGAGGGAATAAAAAAGTTCTTGGTATAAAATTGGAAGAAACCACAGACTGGGGATCCATCCTGGGACAGACAGGTGGTGCAATAGGTGCTGTCAAGACAAATAAATCAACTCCTGCTGCTCGGAGCGGACTGAAATATGAAAAATTGATACCCGATACTCCCCATACTAGTGATGTCACTCAGTAAAATGTGGGCCGTGCGTCCTAATGCCATCAAAGCCGTTTCCCCGTCGCGCTCGGGTCAGGGGATATCCAACACTATTAGGATCCATCATTTTCGTAGCATGGAAGTTTGCGCACCATTTCAGCGGGACACAATGGAAACCTGCAGTGACAGAGGCAGCCCGAGCTACTTACCGGTCTAGTGGCTTATCAGCGTGTCAGCATATGTGATGTATGTCTGCTGGCCTGTGGGTGCGCATGCTGTCCCCATAATGGAGTGGTAAAGCTGCAGGCATTATAGATCGAAAGTGCGCGGTCCCAACCATGAATCTGCCCCTAACTGCTCCTCTGCCTTTTGTGGCCGTAACGATTGGCCGACTCCCCCCTGTCACCATATTTCCTCCATCTTAGTTTAGAAAGGGAGATATATCTCTCTATAAAAGGGGTCTGGAGAGGCTCGGCGTTCGGACACACAAAAGGGTCCGGGATGGTGGTTGATAAAAGCTTCTTATGAGGAGGGAGCGCGGAGGGGCTGGCGTAGGCGCTGTCGGATGGGCCTATTCTTTTCTTTACAAAGACAGGCTCTCAGTCAAGACACTATCGCTGTTTGTGAATGCATGCACGTGCTCCTGTCTCTAATCCAGACACTCTGCCTTTCTTTTCTTGTTAGGAGATGCTAATATACCACATGACAAAGCCCTGGTCGACAGCCCCTCAGACAAAATACTTCCTCACTAAAGCAGTTCGTCTCTATGCAGCGAGCAAATGCCAATGCACAAAGTCACTTAAAAAGACGTATTTTCCAGAGCTCACTCATCGTATTAATTGTTTGGAAATACCTTGTTTGGTATTTGTCTTTATCCTATCGCAAAAGCTGGCAATGTCCAAAATGTACCTTGAGTCTTAACACCAAGTGGTTAATTAAACCTGCATTCTGTCTCTCCTCGAAAAGAAGGACTTTGTAAAAAAAATCAGAACACTACTCACTGTCTTCATTTAATTATAAACAATTTTATCTATTGCAGATGGTTTGGGATGAGAGCCAATTGGCTGTCCAAGGGTGGCCCCCCCAGCTTCACCTTTTCATCTGAAAAAGCTGCCCTAAAGCTGTGCTAGTGGTCACGATCATGTTTGCATGTGAATAAGAGTGATGTGTCAAAGGTTTGTGAGAGCTAGAAACAAGTGAGACACCGACTACCTCATTTCCTTGCAAATCAGGTAACCCAGATTTAATGGTGCTTGTCGAAAACAGTCATGGATACAGTATCAGACCAAACGAGGACTAATACTGTGTTTTATAGAAGCATATTTCATTGGAATCCACTCCCCAGCTCCATACGCAGATGAGCATATGAAAGACTAATGTTCATTATAATTTCAATTTTCTGTCTTATTACATTTGATTTTATTATTGATACTTGATGTAACCATTACCCTTATTATAACAATATTGAAATTTATTGCATATTTGAGTGATGCAATGAGTTTTTAAGGAGGACCCCAGGAAGACTAGCAGCCAATTAGCAGTTCTGGGCAGGGGTCCTAATGAAACAGAAAACTGTACTTCTACTATTACTGCTACTAAACCATTGCCTAGCATCCATAGTCTATCTGAGAATCATAAAGACCAATGACTTTTTCTGTCTGTTTGAAACAAGTGTTAAATAAATATAACACCAAAAGCACTGCAGAATACAAGGTCATTATCACATGCCTTCATATCACTGCAACAGTATTTGGCAGAGAAAGTGTCTTCTGCCATTGTATATCTGTTGGTAAAGTGTTGTGTTAAACTTATTAAAGGCAAACTGGATCAGATGGCACAAGAATTCATACTGAATATTTTCTCATAAGGAAAGTGCTAAACGCTTAAAACTGTTAAAATCAAGGTCATTTTTCACGTTTACAAATTTCTATGTAATATCATCTGCCAAAAATATTGTATTTGTGGAGAAAATATGCACTGAAGTGTAAAAATAAATTACACGAAAGGTCAACCGGGAGATAAACAAGAACATCCAAAATGTTGTCTTTTATCAATGTTTACTTAAAGAAGACCATTTGTGCTTTTGTCTTCTATATAGCGTAGCATATATAGCATGGCATAAAACTAGCAATCTCCATGGCAACAAGCAGGTTACTCCACTAAAACAGAAAAAATGAAAAATTGATACATTGTGGAAAATCAATAACATTTCCATTACCTTTTGTTTTGCCCCAGTGCAGATAAACTATAAAAGAAGTATGTGAGGTCAATATGAGACCACCGTGTGCTGTCTGTATCAAATTATAGAGCATTTATTTGAACCATGAAGTGCACTGTTAGCATGCTGTCTGTTGTTCGCATTAGCATGATGGCAGAACAGCACTCTGCACTCAGAAAGTTGTGAAAAGCGCTAATGCACTCATTACGGTGAATAATTAGGATGCTTGAATGTGAGAACAGCTGCAAAGAGTTTAAAATGACTGTTTCCAGTAAAAATCACACGTTTAAAGGACAAATATGATGCATTATTTGTATTGTTATTAGCCTTTAACCATGCTCTTGAGTAGCTTTATTTGCCATTCCTTATTTTGGACTAAAAATATATATGTTTTTTACTTTTTATAAAACGCCAGATGGAATTACGCAAGTTTTAAATACACTCTGCTTTGTCATGTTAGCCATGTTCCGCCTTGTTGATGCAGTCACGCAGTTGTAAAGCTTGTGATTTGACTGCAGAAAAGCGCAGAGCGAGTCTGACGATGATTTATGGACTTAAAAACAGAGCAGTCGATTCTCTGAGCCCCGTCGCACATGCACAAACGAGGGAGTTCAGAATGGAGTGTTTGTTGACAGTCGGTGGGAGAGGATTTTCAAACCAGGATTCATCAAACTAGCGTGAATGAAGCTAAATGCAACTCCAGGTATGTTTTTGATGACGAAACGAACACATCAAAAAAGGCAATTTTGCGTAATATCTCTCCTTTCAGACAAGTAAAAACCAGATACAGCGCCTTTAAATATTACATGACTTGTGTGCGTTTGATTGCATTGCTGCTGATGGCCTCTCAGAGTGTGTCCTCATCCAGAGCGGTTCATCTTTATGCAGCGAACGAATGCCACCAGTCTCTTGTTAAGTCGCATTTCCAGCAGTCTCTTGTCGTGTCTCTTCTTTCGCACTTCATTAGCAGAGGAGCTGATCACATTGATGTTTGAGGACATCAGGTTGCTTATTAATTACTCCCACAGAAACGGCAAAGAACTTCCTGTCCATGCTGATAAATTCACTGTTTTGTCGCCTTGCGCTACAATCGGCCTGTGAATGTCTTTGTGTCCTTGTTCTTTGCAGAAAAATGGGTGCAAGGGAAAGCCATCGACAAAGGAGAGGTGGATGTTGGGACGCAGCAGAACCAAGCCATCCCGCCCGGCCTCTTCTGGAGGTTTCACATGACCGTGCATCACCCCACCTACATCAAGTTCAACCTGTCGCTGTCCCACAATGCACTGCTGGGGGTCTACGGGCGCAGGAACATCCCTCCTACTCATACACAGGTAATGTTACAATGGTTTTAGAAACAGTGGAATGCAGCGGTGTTGAAGAGAATGCTAGTTTAATCCTTTTATTATTTGAAAAGACATATTATGATGTATTTGTGCAGGTAATTAGTATTATTTTACAGGTGGCAGTGTTTCATGAATGAATAATAAAGTATAGACAGAGCATTGTGTGGCTATAGAGGGTAGATGAAAACCGATTTCAGAGCACTCAAGCCTCAAATGCAGGAGAATACAGGATTACCAAGGCATTAAATCAAATGAAATACTACTTTACAAAGCTCTTGATGACGGAACACCATTACAGATTGGTCAGAAGTTCATAAATGTCAACTTTACATAATACGTCCCCTATAGGATATTATCAAATTGACGAGATATGTAATATGTTGTACTGAGGGGGGCTGCTTTATGCAAAAAAAAAAAAAAAAGCACGAATAGCATTCATTCCTAGGCACCGTTACTCGGTTCCAAGTAAGAACCGATCGAAAAGGTCCGGGAAGTACTGGAACCGATAGAATAAGGTTCTTTTGGTGCCAACTTTCGGTTCCTTGGCTTTAAATATCTGCGTCAAAGAGTGAACACGACGCAGACCGTGTACACGACTGCTCCTTGCACAAACTAAAGCACAAAGGGGCTTCGTTAGTTGTCCATGTTCAAACAAAGCACAGTGTCTCATCTAATGGTAACGGAGAGATGAAGAAACAGCAGGTCCTGAGTTACCTCTATTTCCACCAGAAAATACAGTCTCTAGTGCTTTTTTTAGTCTGCGTGTTGTGCTTCATCATAAATCCACATTGCATTCTGCAGTGTCATCGTTAATTGAAACCAAACGGATAACATGATCCAAACTTTGCCACAATCATCTGCTCAGTCCAAGTAAAACCGTAAATGTGGTGTGGTTAAAATCCAGCGTGGATTGTCTGCGCAAAGATGTGGCCAGAGTCCATGTGGAGTGGAAGGCTAAACTAAAATAATCTCCAATTTTTGCCTTAATCTTCCCTTTCACTCAGGTAGACATAATAACATTACGTATAACATAATAAAAGTGTCACCCGTCAAAAGCACTCACTGTGCAGCACTGATCAGCTGTGGCTCTGGTTCACTTGTTTGCATTGGTGTTGAGTTATACCTGAACTATGTTTTAAAATCAGATTTAACACAGTTATAACGTGTTGTGACAGTTATAAAGTTTGGCCACTCATTTACGCTCTAAAAACATTCAGGCACCGAAAATAATGACTGCTCAGGAACCGGTACTGAAAGGTAGGTATGGTTAAAGTACTGACTAAGTCTAACTGTACCCAGCCATGTCCTTGAGTCACTTCCTATAGTTAAAAATACTGTGGCAATGGTATATTCCTGTTTAAGACCTGGTTTAGCTCTAATTTAGACCTGGACTCGTCAGAAAGCTGGAGTTTGAGAACCACTGCTTGCTCTATATGTCACACTGTAACAGACATAACATGGAAACACGTGTGTTATTCAGGGACACAGCAACAGAATTTGCATCAAAGATCAAAGCTGACCTCTGCGTTTGTGTACCACTGTCTCCAGCACCTACTTTGATGATATAAAGTCTGTCATTAAGTGTGGAAAACAGCAAAGATGTGCGTTTTGTGCTGAATACAATCATTACGTGTAATACAGCCGCCACATGCTTCTATCACACAGAACTATAGCTACATGAAAACTGCATTTCCCCTGTGTTGACCTTTCATTCAAACCTGTTCTGTGCGTGTGAGCATTTCTGAGCACGAGCCTTGGATGTAGGATGTAGCGCTTTTAAAAACAAAATGTCTGCTGTTATAAGGTCAGCGCCGGCGTTTGACGAGATGTGCTTTATCTGAACTATGAATTGCTTGCTCAGACACCTGTTTCTTTTGATAAGCTCGTGTTGTGGCGGCCATCTAGTTTGGTTTCATAAGCCCATATAAAATGTGAGTATATAACCGCTGTTTTATGTAACCAAGACGGGAGAGAAGACCAAGGACTATTAAGTAACCTGCGTCAATATATAACATCAACTAAAAGAACAATGCCTAAACCAAGATGGATGAACCGCTAAACAGATTAAGTATTTGTGGTGTAAAAAATAGTAGAAAATAGCAGCCAGATGGCACATGAAACTTCTAATATCTCTAATTATCTCTGATTATCTTGTTTTTCTCCAGTGGGATTCTGATGGCATTTACCTAGTTCAGTCCCGTCTGCTCGGTTCTTGAACTAGTCGATCTGGTGCAAGGCAGTTTTGGATGGAAGCGTGACTTTATTCATTAGAGAAGTGAAGACTTGACAAACATCATTAGGGAGAAAGACACTGAGGAATTCGCCTTCCACAGACAGACTTTCAGGACAAAATAAAACGAATGAAAATCTACATTGGTAAAATCACTTGAATTCAGAAAATGTATTAGTATTTGAGATGTTTGACTAGTTTTTTCAAGGTCGAATTCTTTCTTTTTTTCTATTTCTTTTCTTTTCCAAGCTGAATTATCTTTTTATGTGACAAGCTTTTTTTGCTTATTATTGTTAGTAAACTTATTATGTATAATATGTATCGAACTTACTTAGAAATAGTCCAACTTCAAACTAAAAAACATCTAAAAAGCAATGCAATCGCATTCACACTACATAAAATGTAGGATTAAACGGTGACTAAACCTAGACTAGACCAGGACAAAAACAAGACTAAGGGTGCATTCACGCTTGCACATTTATGGCATCAATATTGGGACAAAATCAGGACTAAACCTGAAACAAAACCTGGACTAGATCGGGACAAAACAAAAACTAGAACAGGACCAAACTGGGTTCACATCAGGACAAAACTGGGCTCAAATTAAGACCAAACCAAGCCTGAACAAACCTTTTAATAATACAATAAAGTAGCAGAGAAGCAGAACCCCTTTTAAATCTTTGGGTGTGATATAGTGGTAAGCCATGTTTAATTAGAAGGCAAGCTCAACTCTTAACAGAATGAAAAGAAATGCTGGTAACACTTTATAAAAACTACACTTATTCCCACCTTAATAAAGGATGAATAAATTATAGAGGTGTCATGATATATATTTTTGGAGTCACAATTATTATGTGGGGAAAAAAACAATACACAATTTCACAGTTTTGACGATGTAATGAAAGGAAACAAAGGAAATTATTTTTGTTTTTTTTAATAAACACTTCAACTTGAAAATATACATATTTAACTTATTCCAAATATTTAAACAGACACTTTTTAATGATTTAATTCTAATTGTACTCCATTTAGTCAAATAATTAAAAAAAAATTCATTCATCAAAATTCTTTTTTTTTTTCATTTTCTGACGCTTATTCCCGTTCCCGGGGTCGCGGCTGACTGTAGCCTATCCCTGTAGCCTTAGGCGGGGTACACCCTGGACAGTGGCCAACTCGTCGCAGGGCTAACACGGAGACATGGACAGACAACCTTTGACTCACATTCATTCTCTACGGCCAATTAACCTAAACACAGTCATGTCTTTGGACGGTGGGAGGAGCCGGAGAACCCAGAGAGAACCCACGGTAACACAAGGAGGACATGCAGACTCCACCCAGAGAGATCGTGTGATGTTGGGGTGGTTTGGGAGTCGAACCCACGATCTCCTTATTGGGAGGCAGAAGCTCTAATGTTCCTTATTATGAAGTTCAATATTATTAAAATACTGACCCCTGTGACCAGTGAACGACAGAAGTCAATAAACATGTCTTCTTGACAATGATGCCTCACACACTCGCTTTGTCCAGCTGTTCTTCACGAGCCGCATGCAAAACTTTTACTCAAGGATCGTAGTTTACATCAGTTGCGCGTTTATAGCATGTTATTCTTTTGCACTGAGCCTCGTGATGCCTTCTGGACCACTTTATTTGAAATTTGGACACTTTTTTTTTTAACCTTTGCTTGGGCAAACTGTGACGGATCATTCCTGAGGACGCTGGTTAGATGTGTGAGCACCGTTAGCTGCATCCTTTCCACAACAGGTTTTGCAAATTGGATATCCGTCGGCTTTTACAACGCCCTCGTCATCTTTAGGATCCGCAATATGATCCCACACTGCACACTATTAGCTTTTTTGGGTGGATGCTGCCGTTCCTTTTGCCATCTTTCAGTTGAGGTGAGTTTGTCACGCTACTGCCGCACACACAGCCACAGAAGGCCTAGTCGCATTGTACTTCATGCAAGACATGCAAGACCCACCGTGGCTTCTAAAATTCCCACGAATAACCTACCTTGGCCGTAAATAATCACGATTCTTGACATCCTAACCCTAATCTTGATTAAGTAGTTACTCAACTTGAAACCCACTGAAAAACTCTATGTTCATTATGAATTTATCTTTGCTTACTGAAGTAAAAAAAAAAAAAGGTGTAGTTATTATGAAGTAGTATTGAAAAGCCTTGCGCTGATATACTTTACTGAATGTAAAACTTTACGGTCAGAACGAACATTCTTTAAGCTTTTTATTTAACAGTTTTCTTGCTCAGCTTTCACAAAACACTATAATATCGCAGGCAAACCAGGGCTGTCATTACATCCAGCTTAGCTTCCTTAAGACAAATCACAACAAACGTACCATAAAATATCACAAAACACACCTTCCTATACCGCATTTTAACCATATGCCAAATTAGCATAACCATGAATCATTACAAACACTTTAGCCGAGCAGTGCAATTGTCTTTTTGCAAATGCTAATTGCGATTCTCAACACTTGGGAGTCAGACGGGGTTAAGGGCTGCCTTGACGTACGTGACGGATCTATTGTTGTACTAAAGCTGTAATATCTATATTCCACCTGACAGCTTGTGCATAAATTATTAGAGATAAATATTCCCTGACAAGCTCGCAGCAGTCACATGCCCACACCTGCTCCTCAGCGTGACGTCTACTGTACAGCGTCTACCTCTGCTTCGGCGCCATATGGAAAGTAAACTTGATAGATTTCTCAGTATAGACACGGAGGTGGAGGTGGCTGCTTAGCGTCGCCTCGGTTTAGACGTTGAATGGACTAAACAAGAGTGATTGTGATCAGTGTTTTGTTTTTGCGCGTGTATCCCCTGTAGAAAACAAACCCAGTCTATATAAGGTTTAAATGGAAGTAAGTAATGTCGTGTCAGAGCGACTTCTGCTGCAGATTAGTCATGGGAAAAATTAGAGCGGACTGAGAGGGAAGTTGTGGAGGAAAGTCAGTTCATTTGTTGACAGTGCGACGGCAGCGTGTTGTGGTCATTGATTATGAAGGGAGGTCTCGGATGATATTGCAGCCTGTTACAAGAAGTTGAGAAGGGAATTATTGCCGAGCTAAAGGCGCCATCAGTGCTAGAGCAGACAAATGTCACGTTCAATACATGTCTCGTGCTTGAGGTGAAGAAACGTTGCCCATTGTCTTTGTCTCTATAAATACAAAACGTAAACAAAAAGATTATGTTCGGGATAAACAATGCAAACTACGCAAATACATCGGTATGATATGACTTGAATATCAACATTGTTTCTGATTGAAAATATCTGGAGAAGACACTGAAAAATACCTTGACTTGAATACTATACTGTGCTATGAAACAGCCTCAGTGTTTCAATACGTGTTTTATTATTACTTTGATTGTGAGAGAGTTAGTTTCTTTAAAGGTAACAGATTACGCATTTTTCACATTGTTATTAGTCTTTAAACATAACTTAAAACAGCAGAAGATTCTCTGATAAGTGACATATGGAATTGGAGGATTTTCTAATGAACATTCCTTAAAACAGTGTGAATGCAGCTGAATGCAACTCCAGTATGTTTCTGATGACGGAGCACTGTTAGGACCTGGTTGAAAGCTCAAAAAAGTCAGAATGTGTCCTTTAAGGTGTGACACTGCAGGTGAATAGGAAAAAAATGTAAAGTTATCAATTTGAAACTTCCATGGTAGTTTACTCACATAGATTTTCATTGTGTAATGTTTAAAATCGGCCAAATTTGCACATATTTGGAAGATTTAAATCTGAAAAATGGGTTTAAATTTCTTGGTTAATGTTGTGCACATATTAGTAACAATACAAAATGTATTGAGGTGATTTTGGATTTCTTATTTATTATTGTTTTTGAGTGAACGAAACTTTTTTGACTAAAATTTGACTAAAATTTCAAATTTTGCCAAATTTTTGGACTTGAAACTTTAATAAATCAGGCATAGAAACCTTGTCTCAACTTATTTCTGTGGAATATGTCACAAAGTTAAATTAATAATACATTGTTACATTTTTAATTTTAAGAATTATGTTGAGCTAGAGTTGTCAGAAGTGTCGATAATCAAATTCTAATCAAAACCAGACACTAATCTGAACAAGCTTGGGTACTAAACAGTGCACTAATCTGACTTTTCTGAACCGTTTTAGAATGACCTTGAGCTTTATCAGAACTAGTACCACACAGACCACACAGCAACACAAAGAAAGTACTATTGTTCTGTGTTGAAGGTCACAGTCTACAGACCAATAGACATCAGAAAATGACATTCAGACTTCATTTGAACATTGACAAATCTGACAAACATTGAAGTGGGACTTTGATGCCTTTGATTATTTTGTTCTCTGCCTGTGCCGTGTTGTGTTTTGTTTATATATTTAAAAAGATAAAGTTAGTTGTCATTGTGGTATGGAGTATTTAGCCTACTCCCTTGTATCAAAATTGAGTTTGAAATTTGAGTATTATGACAACATTACCTTAAACAAAAAGAGACAACATTTTAATTCACAATGTCTTTACACAATGTTAAACTATAGGTTTGGGAGACAGTGGCAGAATGGCTTAAAGTCTATATGACAGGTTTTCATGTTTTCTTATTATTATTATTAAACTGCAGTCAAACATTGAGAATCCAGGGACAATTTACAGCAATAGACACATTTTTACGACAGTTTAATCGATCATAAAACTACATTAACTTTATCTGGTATTATTTACTGTCACTGTTGTGTAGTTTATATGGATTTTGGCCCTTGTTTACAGTAAGGTTGCTAGGTAACCGTTATGGAATTACCTCTATGTCATATCTGCTGCTCATGTCCAACCAGGAAGTAATATTATAAACTTTACAAAACCTGTCAAAATAGGCAAAATGTAAGCGCAAAAAAATCCAACATTAAAATCACTGTACCATTGTTTCTTGTGACTCTTGGCTTTAATATTGTACAGTAAATGTTCTATTGAGTATTTTTAATTCTCACAAACAACTCCCCCAAGCTTATTTTGTTCCTCTTGTCGCTGCCTTTATCCATTTTCTACGTTCACGTACTTCTCTGTACAATAAAACGTGTCGACAAACAAGTGCGGAATGTACTTTGTTTATTCTTCAGAAATGCATAATGAGTTGGCATCTTTTGTTCAACAGCCTTGACTCCGGTCTCCTACATATGCTGTAAGTACAACAACGATTTCCCTCCACAATGCAGCATAAAATAAGTGCAAACATGAGGTATTGTTTCAGGGCAGCGTGAAAAACAATGATAGATTTTACAACGTTCGTCTGCTTGACCTTCTTGTATTAATGTGTGCTTTCTATTCAAATGCAGACGTGATCGGTCTGAATTGTCCATGAATGTGAAGTCTGTGTCAGTCTGTCCAATCTAAGGCCCACATTTGCTGCCACATTTCATAATACATCATTTAGGTCACAGTACTGTATGTTTTTCTCATTCGATATAGTTAGTTACAGAACAAATACAAACTGTGTGACTTCTGTTTGGGCTCCGTGCACTGGAGCAGTCGGCAAAGCCCTTGATTTTCCACCAGTGCCGATAACACTAGGGCGCCTTGAGGTAATGCTACGTTTACTTGAAAAAATACTGAATTGGGATTTACAAATGGTTTGGAGCGGTTAGAGCTTCTGCCTCTCAATAAGGAGATCGTGGGTTCGAATCCCAGACCACCCCAACATCGTGGTTTCGAATTCCGAACCACCCTAACATCACACGATCTCTCTGGGTGGAGTCTGCATGTCCTCCCCGTGTTACCGTGGGTTCTCTCCGGGTTCTCCGGCTTCCTCCCACCGTCCAAAGACATGACTGTGTAGGTTAATTGAGAACTCTAAATTGTCCATAGAGAATGAATGTGAAAGTGAATGGTTGTCTGTCCTTGTCTGTCTCTGTGTTAGCCCTGCGACGAGTTGGCCACTGTCCAGGGTGTACCCCGCCTAAGGCCCAAAGTCACTGGGATAGGCTCCAGTCACCCGCGACCCCTAACGGGAATAAGCGGTAGAAAATGAATGAATGAATGAATGAATGAATGAACCATATTTCATTTTAGAGTGTCCTGAACATACTTTGATACCAAAAAAAGAAAGCAAAGCATACAATCACCATCGCCGTCATTAAAGATGCAGACAGTGGCACAGACTTAATTTTCCACATTATATGCAACTTTTTTTGTTTTTTGTTTTTTTAAGGTGGAAATGCTTTAGTATGTTGTGCATGTGCTTTCAATATCAGAGTTGGTTTATTGCCATTGTCAGTGATCAAAATTTACAAACACAGGAACTTGCTTCGGTGTAAGGTGCAACATAAAACAATGAATAAAATATGATAAAATATATAAAAGAGGCATGCATAAGATTAAATAAAATAGAATAGACTAAGATAGACTAAGACAATATACAGAAATGTACAGTTGGCAGACAGTGCAAATGTAGCATCTTTGGTATCCTTACAACCCAAAAAAAAGTTCCATGACTCAAAAAAGGTTGAAAAACCCTGGGCTAAGCTCACAGCTAATGCTAACTTTATTAAAACATAAAATATAAAGAAAGAACCGATTAACATTTAATGCAATGACCACATGATTGTTTTTTATTTATTTATTTATTACGTTTTTCCTTTTAAATTTGTTTTATTTTTATCTTTATTATGCTTCAAAATTAGCATTAACATTGACCCACGAACACCTCCATTTATCAAAACAGAAGTGTCACGGGTGAAGCTTTCATCTCATTTGTAAATGATCAGTGACATCCACCTGCAGCGCACTGTCCACGACTCATCTTTAATATTTATTTTAGTTTTATTTTAGACTCTGCAAAAACCTCATGGAGATAGAGTTGTACAGGAAGTACTCAGTCGTACAATAAGCTAGCCATTTTAAAAATAAACAGCCAGCTGAAATTCTGTGCATTTTATACAAGTTGTAATTTCCCTTGTGGCTCAATAAAGTTTGTCCAAGTCTAGAATATGCAAACTAAGCAATACTTTATACAGAATGTTTCTTAGAATTTAACACTAAAACATAAGAGTTGATTCTATTGTTCTGACAAATATAACACCACTGATAACTTATCTTTATTCTCATGTCAAATGCATAATTTGGAGTTGAACAATTGAAGAATTCATTTGCAAAAACAGATAAGTCCCATTTTAAAAAGTGATCAAAGGCTTGCAGTCTTTGTTTATTCATGTTCTCAAAAGCAAAATGTATCTTACTGCTACAAAAATGTATTCCACCCCTCTTTGATAAAATTCAAAACACATTTTAATTAATTATATATGTAGATGATGGTGACAAAAATTTAAATACTTTTTGACAATTTTTTCAAAACGGAGATATCTGTTTTTGCCATTGACCTCTTCAATTTGAAACACTAACACTTAAGTATAAAATAATAATGCTTTTCATGTCGTGATTGAACATTCAGTTTAGTTCTAATGCAGGTTTGGTTGGTCCAGTTTCAGTCTTGGTTTAGTCCTGGTCTGGTCCAGATTTCTTTTCGGGTTCAGTCCATAGAACTATAATAAAACCTGGAAGATGAATCCTGTTTATCCCTATGGAGTGTGCTCATTGGCGCATGACCCCAAAAAAGTTTCTTACTTCCGCATTTACTTCCTGATACGGAGGCTGACATCTTTGTTTAACTTCCTGATACGGAGGCTACCATCTTTGCTTTAGGGCCCCACTTCATATAAAAACGGTAATTTCGGTGATTTTAGAAACGAAAGAACATTTCCTTCTATTTTATTTAAATACCGATAATAATTCAGTCCTGTCTGCAATTATAATGTGCAATTTTAGAAAAAGGCTGGTTCCAAGAGGCTGCAGTACCTCGCACGGCCACAAATCAATCTGGGACCACAGACAGAGGGGACGTGCCTTATCCAGTTCATTTAATACATCCATGGTTCAGTCCCAGTTTCGTCCTAGTTTTGATGTGTGAATGCAGCTTTAAGTTCACAGTGGCTGCTTTAAACATCAACTGCACTGCAAAAAGAAAAACAAACAAACAACATCACGTTCTGATTCCCCTTGTTTCCGCTTTAAAAAAAAGACTTGTTTTGCGACATCTGGAGTAACATGGGCACACGAGCTCACAGTGATAGTACCAGTGTATCGTACATTGTGCCAAAGCGAGACAGAAACATAAAACCGGGAGTCATCTGCTTCTTTAATACGGTCCTCGTCTGCATGAAGTGCTCTAATTAGCTGTTTTTGACACTGGTGTGACACGCAGCCCTCCGGGGGAATAAAAAACTGCAAGTGCTCCGCGGTTCAAGGGGATGGAGGGAGGAGAGAGGGGAGCGGCGGGGGAGGAGGCGACGCGTGAGTGAAAGGAGAGGTTTAGACAGATAAAGTAATAGTCTGTTACTTAGAAAACCTGTGTGGTGAAGTGTGCACATGCTGTTAGCGCCGCGTCAATTTGTCCGAGCCGCTGCTGCCAGAGCAGCAGAGAGTATTAGTGATGGATGGAAATTTGTAATATTTTTTCTGAATGTCATTATTACCGCGTGATAGCCACACACTGTAAAACTCCGTCAATGAGCAAAAGGGAAGTGAATTCTGTGAAGTGGACCAAAGTTTGAAGGTGAGTGTAACAGACCCAGGTTCTGGGCCTGTTGGGCAGATTAAATGTTCCTGTAAAATACAGGGAAATGATGAGACAGGCGACAGTGACGTTTCTCTTTGCCTCGCTTCTGCCATATTTATTAATACAATAATGTATTTCCAACTTTTACAATTGTCTTCTTTTCACAATCATGTAATAAACATTAATCATGTACAGTAAACGTTAACATTTTCATCTTTCTGATCACGCTATTGGTCTTACAGTACAATACAATCACAATTGCTGAATATTATTCTGTCCTTTAATGTTTGTGTTTTTAAACCACAATACCTTTTAAATCTTTTATTTGTGCAGCTGGACTGCTTTTTAACATACAATCTTTAATGTACCTCCGCTAGCTTAACGGCTCATGAAATGCATGGTAATGACACGTGCAGATTGGCATTTAGCTGTAGCTTGAGACCTTTTACACTTTTTACTTTTGAACCTATGAACTCACATTTTACATATTCACACTTTTTAACAATGTCAGAGCGTATTATTGAGTGTCTTTCACATAAACAAAGGAGCTTAAATAACTGCGCAATAAACTCAAAATGGCGCCCATAGCTTCGCCTTGACCACAGTTTTCACGTACTTTTACATTGCTCAAAACTCAACAAAAATACAGTTTTTACGAACTTCCAAACATCTCCACAATTAGCTGTGTTTGTTATTAATATGTTGTGACCCAGTTTATGTGGTTTTTACTTAAATACTGACCTGTAAAATACAGGGAAATGATGAGACAGGCGACAGTGACGTTTCTCTTTGCCTCGCTTCTGCCATATTGGAGAGGAGGGCCCTTTGACCTCACAATACCGTCTCACGGAAACATGCGCCACCTACTGGCGTGAGGGTGTAATTACACTTAACAAAATACTTAATAAAATGGTACTAATGGTACTCCCATTACCTATAAAAATAAACATAATGTGAATACACATTACTGTGTGTCACACGCTCCCCGACAAATAAAAATGGCTCCTGACATTCAAAATACTAAAGTTCACAACTTTAACCCAAAATCAATACTCAACATGGTGTGGGTGTGGGGTAAGTGTGTGGGACAAATGTGTATGGCGTGTATGGCATGTAAGGCGTAAAGCCAGACCCAAATGGAATGAAAGGTGTGGGTGCCCATGGCTGGTAAGGCATGAATGGTGTAAGTGTGGAGACCATGGCATGTGGTTCTAGTGAAGGTTCACCAAGTGACCGATAAGTAAACAATTGTCTAGGTCTCTTTTCCCTGGTTGACCTCCTCACTTCAGTCTGTGGGTCAACTACAGGTACCTGTGGGGGTTCTGGAGGAGTGAAAGCATCACCTCCTTCACTTTCTTCTTCAGATGTTGGTTGATTTAGTGGTGCCTGTACCACAGGAACAGGCGGCGTCTGTGGCACAGGTAAATTGTCCCTGTCAGTCTGTTTGTGTCCATTGAGCACACTAGCACTTTCATTGCCTCTAACAGGTAACTGGAAACGGTTACTTGTGGTTTCAGGGACTTGGCTTGTCTGTGGCAAGTCGGGTTGGCTAAAGTCAACATCCCTCCCCACTTGACCAGTCTGTCTGGGAAATCTTAACCAGTACCCTACAACACAGTTGTCAGAGTCTGAATCGCTAGAGTCACTCTTCTGCATGTCCCTCTCACTTGACTGAGTCTTTTTCTGTCTTGTCTGTCTTTTTGGTGTGGGCTCGGGTCTGGCAGGCGGAGTCTCAACTGGGAGGTCATTAACAAGTAATAAGAGATTGCGATGGAGGACCCTAGTCTTACACCCATCACTGTTCTCAGGGTAAACTGCATATACTGGATTGTCACCCACTTGTCCTTTAACCAAATAAATGGCCTTCTCCCAGAAGGAACGTAGCTTCCCCGGACCCCCTCGTTCACTAAAGTTCCTAACGAGGACCCTATCTCCAGGCTGCAAAACAACACCTTTTAACTTTTTGTCATAATAGGACTTACCCCATGACGCTGGACAGTCTACTTTTCTCACTGGCTATCTTGTACGCTTCAGTCATTCTTTTTGCCCACTTATCTGCATAGCTCTTGTGTGACACTATCTGTTTCTCCCCAACTAAACCAAATAAAATGTCTACAGGGAGACGTGGGTTGTGTCCAAATAGCAAAAAGTAGGGGGAAAACCCTGTGGATTCGTGTCGCGTACAATTGTAAGCGTGAACTACATGTTGCAAGTGGTCTTTCCAATGTTCCTTCTCTTTGTCACCTAATGTCCTTAACATTTGTAATAGTGTCCTATTAAACCTCTCAGCGGGATTACCTTGAGGGTGGTACGGTGACGCCCCTTGAGTGTCCAGTCCCAGACATCTCCGTGAGAGTTTTGAAAAGTTCATTTTCAAACTCGCGACCTTGATCGTGATGCAGTCGTGCCGGGTATCCAAAGCGTGGGATGAACTCTCCGAAGATGCGCCGGGCTGCAGTCTTCCCAGACTTGTTTTTCGTTGGATATGCCTGGGCATACCTGGTGAAGTGGTCTACGATGACGAGGATATATTCATATCCTCCTCTGCTGGGCTCTAGATGAAGATAGTCGATGCAGACCAGGTCCAACGGTGAGCTTGATGTGATGGTGCCCATGGGAGCACGGACGGTGCTGCCGGCTTCTTACTGATGATGCATGGACATTTTCTTGTAACATAATCCTCGATTTCCCTTTTCATGTACGGCCAGTAGAACCTTTCTCTTGCCAAAGCTACTACTCTCTCTGTACCGATATGTCCCATGTTATCATGTAGATGTTTTAGCACAGTCTCTTTGTATTTGGCTGGGAGGACTAGCTGCTTTCTGTCACCACTTTGCCTGTACATGAGTCCATTTTCAAAGTGCAGCTTATTCCACTCTTGTAACATTTTTCTTGTTGTTTTGTTCACAGAGTTTCTGATGTCATTTGTTAATACTGGAACTGTCTCTTTCAATCTTATTATTTCACCCACGGTTTTGTCCTCTTTTTGGGCTTTAGTGAGCTCTTCTTTGCTTATGGATGGGACAAGTAACTGTGGTTCTGAGTTCACATTTGCAGCAAGGGCTACAGCAACAACCCATGCAACATCGCCCTCTTGAGCTGCCCTAGCTCCATTCCATGTAGCTTGAATCAAATCAGGTGATAGTTCTTCAGTGCACTCATTTACATACATGTCAATATTGAGGGGCAGGCGGGACAATGTATCAGCGTCCACATTTGTCTTTCCCGGCCTGTACTTGATCTCAAAACGAAAGTCTGACAGTTCCCCGACCCAGCGATGCCCCACAGCGTTGAGCTTGGCTGTGCTCATTACATAAGTTAATGGGTTGTTGTCAGTATATATGGTGAAGTAAGGAGCATAGTACAGGTAGTCTCTAAAACGTTCACACACTGCCCATTTTAGTGCAAGAAATTCCAACTTGCCACTGTGGAGACGATAATTCCTCTCGGCTGGTGACAGTGTCCGGGACCCATACCCAATGACTCTTAACTTCCCGTTCTGGCGTTGGTACAGAACAGCGCCTAGGCCCTGCTCTGAGGCATCTGTGTGGAGGCAGAAGGGTGAGTTAAAATCAGGGTAGGCCAAGATTGGAGGGCTGGTGAGCATGTCAATCAACTGCTCCAGTACTTGTTGATGTTCATTAGTCCACTCTATGGGGACCTTGGATGACAACTGGGGACCTTTTGTCTTTGGCTGACGGGACTGGTGCACTGACATGTTTGGTTTAATTTTCAACAGTTCATACACAGGCTTTGCAATGCGAGAAAAGTCCTGTATGTAGCTACGGTAATAGCTCAGAAAACCTAGTAGGCGCCTTACGTCACCAACTGTCTGCGGTGTCTTTGTCTTTAATAACTGAACTGCCTCTAAGTCCTTTGGGTCGATTCTCACGCCCTCTGCTGACACAAGGCGGCCTACATACCTTACTTCTCTGCGGAACAGTTCACATTTTTCAGGCCTCAACTTTACACCATGTCTCTGTAGTGCTTTCAAAACTTGTCTCACACCCTCGACATGCTCTTGAAATGATGGTGCGTAACACAAGATATCGTCCAAGTATGGAATACAGCAATTGTCTCTGAGTGAACTTAACATTTCCTCCATACTTCTCTGAAAGGCGGCGGGTGCGTTCGAGAGGCCGAAGGGTATTCGCAACCACTCGTAGAGCCCCCAGGGAGTGACGAAGGCTGTAAGGTGACGTGAGCCCTCCGCCATGAATCCCTGGTGATACGCCTTGCCCTGATCGAGAATACTGAACCATGAATGCCCCCCCAGAGTGTCGGTCAGGTCTTGGATCCGAGGGAGAGGGTGCTTATCAGGGATGGTTTTCTGGTTCAGCAGGCGGTAGTCTATGCAAAGGCGTAATGAGCCGTCCTTTTTGCGGACGCAAACAACAGGAGCCGCATACGGAGATTTTGATTTAACAATCCACCCTTTTGCTAGGAGGTCCTGAATGTACTCTTTCACTTCAGAGAACAAAGGCTTCGGCACAGAGGAGTACGCTTTTTGTACAGGTATGTCGTCTTTGAGGCATAATGACATTTGCAAGCTCGGGATGCAGCCAATATCATCAGCATCCTTTGCAAAAGCTGCTGACTCCTCATACAACATCTTTGCGACAGTCTCTTGTTGTTCTTTGTCGAGATGACTCAAATCTACTGGTGGTTGCCACAAAGTTTGAGGAGGCTTTGTCTCTGCTTGGGCAACAGTAGCTGTGTCTGTTTCAGTGCCTCTAACAACTAATGAGTCAGTCTCGATCACTTTCTTTATTGGCTGGATACTGCCTATGGCGGACTTTCTGGCTAAGACAATATCATGTTTGGTGTGGTTCTCTAATGGTACAGTTACATAAGGTGTTTTACCGGGCTGAATCTCAAAGAGACCTTCACCTAATCCTAACTGTTGTAACTGGACACAGCTCTCTTCAGGTTCAAACAAAACTAAAGACTCACTGGGGTCGAGCTGAGGTGGGACTCTACACTTAACCCAGGTAGTGCTGCCTGCAGGGATTACTGTGTCTTTGTACCCCAACCTTAACCGCCCCTGAGCAGTGTCTTGTCTACGGGTCTGAATGAAACGTACCATGCCTTGTGCATCATCAACTGGAATAGACAATGCTCCCCCTAGTAGCTTAGCTAGGTTAGAAGCTGCCTGCTCAGGGCTACCTTGAATCAGTACTTCCACAACATTAAAGCCTATGAGTGGTGTTTCTAATGGCTGTGAACTGACTAAAAAGGGTACATTTAGTGAGAGTTCTGGGTCTTCATTGCCTGGTAAGTTCACAGTTAAAATAACCCACCCATCAAAAGGTAGACGTTCCCCATTAACAGCATAGATTTTTGGCACCTGTTCATACTGCATTAACTCCATTAGTTCTGACATAGGACGGACACTAACATTTGGAATGTACTTGTTCCTCCAAGCCCTGTCAATCAAACTAACCTGAGCCCCAGTATCTACAAGAGCACTAACAGTTAAACCATTAAGGAGACATTTTGTTGTGGCTTTCTTCCCTATTAGTCTCACTATTGGGTCATTGTTACCTACTGTGACTTTAAGAGTTTCTTTGGTTCTTTTCTTGAATGTCCTTTTTGCTTTTGCATGGCTCACTTTTGTCTTTGATACAGTCTCTGTGTCAAGGTGGGACCCAGGTGTTGTCCCGGTTACTGCTTGTCCCTCTGCAGCAACCGGTTCTCGTTTCCCTGCTGCTTCAACCGTTTCAAGCAGCCTATGGCTCTGTGGCCTTCTTCGCCACATGAGAAGCAGTGGTTGCAGCTCTGGGAACCTGCCTGGACACACTTAGCACAGCCGTACAGTCTCTCATTTCGTTGCAGATGATTTGGATGCACTGGCGGGACGCTCTTTTTGTACTGTCCCTGCAAGTGAATCCACTATTTTTGTGAGTGTCAATCTTTTCTGAAAGTTCTTTGATAGTGTCTGTCTTGGGTTTTTGGTCTACAGTCTCTTTCTTAGTCTGTTTTGCTTTGGCTTCATCCACATGTGCGACATTGACATGTTTTTGTCGTTGTGTGGGACCTAACCTACGATGACGCTCACTTTCTTCACTAGTCACTTTCATGACATGTTTTAAGATTGTCTCATCAGTGACCGTTTGATCTGCGAGTAAAGGCTTAAGTTCTCTTCTGATGTCATTGTCTTTATGCCCTATGCCCTGATGGACTGTATGCAGAAAGACACCTTGAACTGTTTCTGGCGTGTACTTAATCTCTGATTCTGACTTTTTGGACTCAAAAAGGATTCTTTGTTTTAGGCCAATCACACGATAGAGGAATTGTTGTGTTGTTTCATTTTCTTTCTGTTTTGCGCAGATCAGCTCCTGGAACAACTCTGTGCTATTCCTCTCACCGAGATGTGACTGCAGAAATCCTTTTAGCTCAGCAATTGTCATGTCATCTTTGTTAACCAACATGTCCTTGAAATCACCAGGTTTAATGATCTTCAGCACACCCCTCACAATCTCTGACTCAGTGAAGTTTTCCTTTATGCCTTCCTCTATCTGCCTGCAAACACTGTTGTAGTTAATATCAGATGTGTGATCTCCGATCTGGCCTCCCTGCACCTTAAACTCACGCCTTGGCAGGTAAGGTAGGTCTCGGAGGGAAACTACAGGGCTAGCAGGAGGTCTGACATTACCTTGTGGGGTGGGCCCTTCTTGAGTAGTTTGCGCTGTGGTATTTGTCATTAAACCCTGCAACATTTTATTAACTTTCTCATAGTCTGAAATAATCTTGAGGACATCATCTTGTGACAAGCTAACGCTAGTGCTGCTATTGTCCATGGACTGTTGTCCAGCATTTAGCTCACGGCTCTCTTGAGATGGAGGTGGGGCAGGAACTTGTGGTGACGCTTCCACAGTTGTTTCAACATCAGCCGTCCGACCACTAGGCGGATGTAGGAGGTCATCTACAATGTCCTTTAGAGCCAACAACTCTCCCATCCCATTGTCCTCAGCTTCTAACAATGTTTTACTGTACATGAAGGAGTTGATGTACTCGAAGCAACCTTCTGCATCTCCACTTGACAGCTCTGAAGGATCCTTGCCTGGTCCAGCCGCAACGTTTGAAGCAATTTGGAAGAGTTGATCAGGCGACAGTGCGAACAGGCCCTTCCTGATGTCCCACACCAGGTTCTTCCTCTCTGTGTCTGCCATGATGTCTTCTCCGGCACTCTGCAACAGGTCACGCGCAGCAGGATCTCTTCGCTTGGTGAATAGCAGCTTCTCCACTTTACATCTGCTCCTGTAGACAGCTCTTCAGCAGGTTTGTTGAGTGGGGATCAGCTCCATTGACAAGGAACCAATCCCCGTACGGGCCACCAAGAATCTGTAACAGACCCAGGTTCTGGGCCTGTTGGGCAGATTAAATGTTCCTGTAAAATACAGGGAAATGATGAGACAGGCGACAGTGACGTTTCTCTTTGCCTCGCTTCTGCCATATTTATTAATACAATAATGTATTTCCAACTTTTACAATTGTCTTCTTTTCACAATCATGTAATAAACATTAATCATGTACAGTAAACGTTAACATTTTCATCTTTCTGATCACGCTATTGGTCTTACAGTACAATACAATCACAATTGCTGAATATTATTCTGTCCTTTAATGTTTGTGTTTTTAAACCACAATACCTTTTAAATCTTTTATTTGTGCAGCTGGACTGCTTTTTAACATACAATCTTTAATGTACCTCCGCTAGCTTAACGGCTCATGAAATGCATGGTAATGACACGTGCAGATTGGCATTTAGCTGTAGCTTGAGACCTTTTACACTTTTTACTTTTGAACCTATGAACTCACATTTTACATATTCACACTTTTTAACAATGTCAGAGCGTATTATTGAGTGTCTTTCACATAAACAAAGGAGCTTAAATAACTGCGCAATAAACTCAAAATGGCGCCCATAGCTTCGCCTTGACCACAGTTTTCACGTACTTTTACATTGCTCAAAACTCAACAAAAATACAGTTTTTACGAACTTCCAAACATCTCCACAATTAGCTGTGTTTGTTATTAATATGTTGTGACCCAGTTTATGTGGTTTTTACTTAAATACTGACCTGTAAAATACAGGGAAATGATGAGACAGGCGACAGTGACGTTTCTCTTTGCCTCGCTTCTGCCATATTGGAGAGGAGGGCCCTTTGACCTCACAATACAGTCTCACGGAAACATGCGCCACCTACTGGCGTGAGGGTGTAATTACACTTAACAAAATACTTAATAAAATGGTACTAATGGTACTCCCATTACCTATAAAAATAAACATAATGTGAATACACATTACTGTGTGTCACATGAGACACAGGTGAACAGGACAAAATATCAAATTTAAATGTATCAATTTGAAAATCTCTTCTGCGTGTTATTTAATATGTCAACAAAATCCAGCAAGACATTTAAACCTGTCTTTGTTATTTTCATATTTTGTGAAATTTTGGCTATTTTTTACACGGAAAATGCTTTATTTTTACACAAAAACATGAAATTATGAAAAATGTATAATACGTTTTATTTTCTTTCATTTATGTGAGTAAACTACACCAGACATTTCAAATTGATTTCTTTAAATTTACGATTGTTTCCTGTTCATTTGCACTGTTGACCTTTATTGTCAGATTCTGTCATTATTGGGTTCCACAAGTAGAATACTTAAAAGATGGCTGTAAGGTCAACCAAAATCAAATCAAATTAGCAAATAAAAACATACAAACAAAACTCTTAGACTGGAGTTAGAACAATATTTATTCTGAAACGCTGTGCCATTCACGAGTTCATATTCCTGCGTTCTCTCAGACGTTAGCGGCGCAGAACGTGTTGAAAATACTCAAACAAAGTCGCTTTTCTCCTAAACTGCTCAGCGTTACTTCAAAACCAGGTGTGTTCCGACTCAAACTGTTTTATCTCAAGCTAAACTAAATCTATTTCCAAAACTATGCAGCGGAGCAAAACGCGAGAACCGTCTTTCCTTGAGATGCACTTCTATGTTTTACAGTGCATGCAAATCTGTTTCCCAGAGTTATTTTTTATGCAGGCATTTTTCCAATAGCGTCCCATTGGCAGATACACAAAGCTTGCTCAACAGCAGCCACACACCGCTGCACCCGGTTTGGATTGCAAATAACCCTGACATTAATGCAGGTTTTGTGGATCCCTGTCTCATTCCCGAGCGCTCGTGTTTGCTGTTTTGGTCTGATAGTGTTACCGTATTGTTTTCAGTTCGACTTTGTGAAGCTGCTGGATGGGAAGGCCCTGCCCAGGTCGCTGACTGACCCCGTCTCGGCCGCCAAAACCCCCAAAGGGCTGCTGCTGAGCGGGCTCCAGGAGACCGGCTTCATCGAGTACATGGACCCCGGGACCTGGCACCTGGCTCTGTACAACGACGGACGCAACCTGGAACAAGTGCTGCTGCACAGCACGCCGATAGGTAAGGCCCACGTCGTGACCGTTTGTCTACTTTTTAGTTTATTCTGGGTGGTCATCTAGCTATTTTTGTGAAATTGTGGTATCGTGATTCACTGTTTGTCTCTTTAATGCAGCTGCCTGTTCAAACACACTTTTCTCTTGTTGTTTAGCCTCTGAAGCTTCTGAGCAGATGACTTTATTCACCTCTTATAGGCCAGGGCTGCTCAATTAAACCAAATCGACATAAAATCACAATCACAAAACCACAAACAATAAAATGTCTTGGTTTGACTTGAATAAAACAAACAAACAACACGTTCTGAAACAATAAAATCAATAAAAGCATGACAAAAAGCCATAAAAATGCGTTCAAAAGTAACAAAAATGCACTTACAAACGCGACTTAGTGCACCAAAATTCGACCAAAAGCAATAAAAATGCATTCAAAAGCAACAAAAACGCGCCCACAAACAACAAACACGACTCAATGCACCAAAACACATGACTAAAAGTGACAAAAACGTGACTAAAATGAGAAAGACTCGACTAGAAGTGACAAAGACACGTTTAAATGTGACAAACACATTTTTATTATTATACTTTTATTATTATACTATTTTTATTATTATGAATTATGAACAGAATCCTATTGTTAAAACATAAATCACAAATCTAATCGCAATCACACTGGTCAGAAAAATTGCAATTAGATATTTTTCCTAAATAGTGCAGCTCTGTTAAAGACAATAGAAGAACGCTAAGTGAACATGAATCGTGATAAAATCGAAATAATGATCTGTCCCCATAAAATCACGATAATAATTGTTTGCCATATCGTTCAGCCCTAATATGGACACTAATCAATATCAAAATTAGTATCAAAACTTCAGATGAAAAGAAAAAAAAATTGTATGAAACTGCACTGTTCCCAATACAGCTGTCAAAATTGTTCCAAATCCCTTTTACAGGACAACATTTGATCCTCTGAGAACATTTTTCGAATTATCTTTATCAGAAATAGTACAAGACCACAATGTTTATAAGAAATTACTATTATTTATCAATTTATCAAAACATGTTGTTTCCCTCCCATCCTCCCCCACAACCACCAGACCCCACACAACCAAACCCCCCCACAGATAGTCACTCATACATACCCATACATTCACACACGCACACTTACACACACACGCGCACACACACACACACGCACGCACACACACACATACACACACTCTCCCTAAGGTACAAGAGACTGAGTACAGATACACCAGTTTATTTATTTATTTTATTTATTGTTGAAAATGTCTAAAACCCTGATCTAAATAGAGCATTTGTAATTATCCTTGTGGCATCAAAAAATCAGTATAAACAATCAAGTATTTCTATTTGTATCGAATAGAGTTTGTGTTGTGACAAAACTATTCAAATATGTACAGATAATCACTTGAGCATGTATTGATTATCCACTTAAAAAGAACAAAGTTGGAGCTTTCTTGAAAAGGTATTTTTATTAAACTTCTGTAGGTCATGTGTTAATATTAAAGAAACTACTACTATTTGGAATTGAAAGTCACATCCTGTGCACTGTCTTTGAACCTTTTGGTCTCCTTTATGATAATTCGAGCCAAGTTTCAGTGCTGTAGTAAAAGGCTTGTTCATAACTGGAGCATTCTGGTAGCACAGTCTGCTCCTTTAAAAGCAAGTTACATAAAATAACAACAGCATCTTATTGTGAACAAAGTGATAGAGTGATTTGGATAGACACCAACCAGCTTTGAGCTAGTTGTCTGTCTCTTACAAAATGTAAATCAGGTTAATTCTTCAGTTTCTTCTGATTAAGATCCTGGTTTAAGATGATTTCGTTTCACTGGATGCATCTATTGGTCAAAGGATGTGTCGAATATAGAGAAAAATGTTAAACATATTCTACAATTACAGTAACATTAATTCTTATTACGTTTTCCCTCTTTTTTTAATTTCAAACACAAAAAACCTAGAACAGGACATAGAGAGACAGAGCAACAACAAAAAAAGAGAAAAAAAAAACAGCAGGAACACAAAATCACGGCACATTTTGTTCTACGTAAGAGTCCTGTTTGGCCCAAAATCTGTCAAAAAAGTCAGTTTATTGTGTCCATCTCAGGAGTTTTGTGGCCCAAGAAAGTAGTTTTGAAGTCGTGTGATGGCAAAATCAAAAACAGTTGGGAGTGCTTCCAAGTGTTAATCACAGTCCAATATTTCTGTCCCAAAACATACTGTATGTTTCCAATTGTTAAGCTTTTTTTAATCGCCTTTTGAACAACAACTAGGCCTGTCACGATAACACAAAGTATTCACCTTATTCTGCCCCGTCCACTTTTGCAGTTTTTTGCACTTTTGTTGTAAACGCACTTCCGTTTGACGAGAACTCCGTTAAAGCTAATGACGAATGAGGGAAAACTCTCGCCGCTAAATGTTACATAAAGTAGGTTGATTTGTGTAAAATGTTTAATGAACACGAGCAACAACAAGTCAACAACGCACCAATTTCCTGGGCCGTCTGAAAACGGCTTTTTAGTCCATGTAGAACTTATTTTCTGTTGAGCTCGTCTGCTCCATGTAAACTAATACAACGGAAACAAGACGGAACTGCTACAGAAAATATCACAATAAACATTAATCCTGAAATGCTACAGAAGCCAGTCAACCATTTTCCCACAACTATATCGAAAAGAAACCACAAGCTGCGATAAATAAATGGCACAAAGACACACAAGTGGTCAGTTGGCGTCCATTGAGTCATTAAAGTAAGATGCTTATCCTATTCTCTCAGCTCAAATCTTATCATAATACAAAAATAAAGAACAGATCCCCACAAGTGCAACGCTAACAACAACATCCTCGAATGAATCCATCCCGCTCAGTAACAGTGTCTGCCACGATGAAGAGACAATCATAGACCGTGTCAGTCGTCATAATGTTATGTCTGATTAGTTCATGTCTGCAGGGAATTAGTTTTGGAAGGAATTGAAAGAAAACTGGATGAATTCTGAGCAGTTTTATTCCCTAAACCCCTTGTTTTATCGACAGGCTTTGCTTCATCTGACAGAAATTGACTGCCTGACACTGAAATATTGACATCTTTCCATGGGGACATATTGTGAATGTTTTATGTATCCGACTATGCCTTTATGGTTCTATTTTCAAGTTGAAGTTTGATTATTTTGTGTTCTACTTTATATTGTTGGTGGACATTGAGCCAGCGTTATTGCATTGGTCTTCCAGCAGCAAAGCCTTGACAGCTTCCCAAGAATGACTCACTACTCTCACTTTCCTTATACCTTTTCACACATGTCGCCCAGAGACTGCTTTTACATTAGTTTGACCATTGTATTTTTACTTGGCCCAAATTTATGGAGGATTTTATGGAGGATGTCTTCTATATTTGTGCTTAAGCATGTCAGGAGAAAGTCTGGCTGGTCACACTCGAGGACAGCGTCACTGTTGTATGTGTGTGCTTGAATATAAATAGCAGCATTTTGTTTGGACGGGTTTTAGGATTTCTTTATATCGTGTAACAATGTGAAGGCCAAGGATTGTCAAAAAATAGATATCCAAATGCTAATCAAGCCCAAAAACATAACACTAGAACAGGTGTTGATACTGGGGGGAAAACATGATATAAATAAGACAATACTGACTGCTTCTTTATCTTGAAAATGACTACTTATTGTGTTTTATTGTTAATATGTGTATATATCTTAGCAGAACTAAGTAACTTCAGCGACAGAGCTCCCCCTGCAGGTCTCTTGTGAAAATACAATTCCAGTAAAAAGACGTCTTCCTTCCTTTTTATTGAAATAAGGAATTACGATCACATACAAAAAACATTTCATGTCGCCAAATATAAAAAAGAGAGCCAAGGTTTCTCAGGAGAGTTGTCTTTGGGTCGGTGTCAGGAAAGTTGTAAGGCTGGCTTTCCACACAGAGACAGCAAAGACATATAATTAGGTAAAAATGTTACTTAGTTCTGCTTTAAAATGTTAGTATTATTCCTTTTTCTCCTTTTATAGAGCCTTCTAGGAGTGACTTGTTTACTTGTTGCGCTCACAGCCTTGTATTGATAAACTATCCCATAAATTTTAACTAGACATAACAATAAAAACATGCATTTTGTCGTTCGTTGGCTGCACAGATAATGATTGTGGTTTATGTTTGTTATGTTTGCCTTCGGATAATAACAGTCGACTCTTCCAAAGTTCACTAATTAATGTAGTATTTGCGGCGATTGATGAAACAAAAACAAAAAAAATCACTTTCAAACTATTGTGGACTACTACAATTTTGGTGCAATTTTGTCCGGCACAATATTAGATTTAAGAACTGTTTTATGTATTTATGGTAATTTCAACGGCGATTGCTACATCAATTAGCTAGACTAAACACTTCTACATGTGGTCATTTTGTAACGATGCCAATGCTTATTCTCCCACTGAAAATATATTAGAGCCAATGTATACTACCAGCCTTTAGAATATATGTGTTCAGTTGACAAAGACTGCAAAGGTCTATACAAATTAATGTATAATTATACTGGTAGATTACATATTTTTGTCATTACTCTACCATTCAGTTTCATTCAATCAACCCTTTGTGCTCTAAAACACTTGGATGTAGCACTGGAAGAGCAGTTCATGTAAAGCTTCGGCCAAATTGACAGTTATGTGAGAAAGATTCTTGCACAAAAACATAAAAAGTTATCCTCACTAATAGATAGATAGACAGATAAACAGACACAATTGGGTACCACTTTATAATAAATACACCTTAATTAGCCTTAACAAAGCATGAACAAAGACTTAATTAATAATGAACATGTAGTTTATTAAACATGATTCAGGCTTAGTAACTACATAATTAAGGTTAAGGTCAGGGTTAGGGTTAAGAATTAGGGTTAGAGTATTAGTTAAGGTGTTAACTAATGTATGTATTTGTTTTTATTTATTTATTTTTTAACTATTTATTTGTTCACTATGAATTAAGTCTTTGTTCATGCTTTATTAAGGCAGGAATAAGTGTAGTGTTACCATAATTACATAATAATAATGGCATAAATGTCCACATAGATAAATAAATGTTAAAAATAAAAAATAAAAATGTGAAAAGAAAATAAAAATGATAAAATAAAATAAATGAAGTAAATAAAACAAACTGAAACAAATTAAATACATTTTAAAAAAGAATAAATGAAATAAATTACGCATTAAAAAAATAGCATTAAATACACAAAACCTGTTGAAAATGAAATTAAGATAAATAAAATGAATAAAATAAAATAAATTAAGTAAATAAATAAAACAAATTGAAACAAATTAAATAAATAAAAAAAATAATACATGAAAAAATAAATTACACATAAAAAAATAACATTAAATACACAAAACCTGTTGAAAATGAAATTAAATAAATACAATGAATAAAATAAATAATATAAATCAAATATCCAGCCAGCTAAAAGACCAAACAATGCCAGGATGTATATTTCTGGCACGGCTTCCCCTCTGTATTTCCGTTCCTCCACCACTCCTGTCTGTCTCTATCTCCCCTCAGCACACTCTTGTCCCTTTGCAACCCTTACGTCAAAATGCAGAAAACATCATGACGGGAGCCAGCAGTGCTTTGAAACTCATTGACATTTGAAGGGAACTTTTCCTATTATGAGAGTGAGCCCGGGCCGGCAGCAGACGACTGCTGGAGAAGGGGAGGACAGCTCCTGTAGTAATGACAGGCCTGGCTAACTGCAGCTCATTGCTATGACACACACGGATGGCAATGTAAATTGAAGGATGTGAATAATGCACAAGGCTGGATATAGACAAGTGGGTAATTACCAGGGCACTCTCTCCACTCCCACTTTGTCCAGTTGGCTTTGGCAGAACACACTGTTGAAATAACAGGGAACGCTGAGAAACATAATTGTAGGTACATACATAATAAACTGCAAAGAGGCTTAATGATGATGAGCACGTGTTGGTGGATCGGGGGTAATCATACATCTTTACAGTGAGTGCTTTGTATAGTTCAAGTTTCTTCTGCATTTTGCTGCATTTGTCTCTATAATTTAAACAAATAGACAGCAGATGCGCCCACAGTATCGGCTTGTGTTGCGCCGTGATTTTGCAGAATAATTAATCAAGAGATAACGCTTGAAAGGGAAAATAACATCAACAGGTGTGGAGACGCTCACTGTAAGAGTGTTTGTCATGGCATGTGTATTTATGGATTTCAGCCATAAAACAACTTAAACAATCTGTCCATGTGAGAGTGTCCTTGGGCATGACACTTTGCCCATAACACCCACCGCACTGTAGAAAGCTGTGACAGTGCAGTGTACCTCATGGCCGAGGAGTTTGGCTGTGGCACAGGGGAAAGGCGCAGTGGAATTGACTCGTGACTCTGACAATTTGCTGATTGATGTGTAATATTTGTCCCTATTTTTTGTCCCTGTCAAAATATCCTGTGTGTTATTTATTTAATACATTCACAGACACTTTCCTTGACCTTCTGTCATTGAGGGTCAGCTACTTCTTTTAGTAGCGAGTCCATCCCTGTGGTCCACACGTACTAGTATCAGTATCAGCGCAGACATGGATTTGATATTCCCGTTGGCCAGTTTGAGAATGCATCTTCAACCCTTTTAAATATTGACAGTCGATACCTTATTTTAAGTAGAACTGAGGATCAAAGGGTCCCTCAAGATTCAACATGACGCACGATACACTGCTTATGTTATGATGATTGTGATTCATGCAATAATTGATATATTCCTCATGATATTTAATACATTTTGACTGTCTTAATCCACAATCTGCACAAACTTAAAATTAAACGCACCCATAAAACAGCGAAACACTTCAAATGTTTTGCATAAACAATAAAAACAAAATGTAGCTCTGTCACAAAATATTTTGGTAAGTTATCAAAAATTACTCATATATTATATACTCGCTATATTGAAACAGCAGCCCTGTATCCCCAAACATTAGGATATTTTGGCACTCTCCTCATTTTAAAGCTCAGAACCTGCAGAATTATGTCACAAAGTTTATAAGTTTACAATGTTTTGCTGTTGTAAAGTTACTATTGTGAATTTTCAAGTAATACAAGTAGGATATTATTATTATTATTGACAACTCTTAATGTTTTGGGAAGTTTTGAGGATGTTGAAGTAGTAGTTTCAATTAAATGAACCTGGTTTTGGTTGATATCACGCACCAGCAGACACTCAAAGCCCAAGTATCGATATTTGTTTTGTAACTGAAAAAGCTGGATTGGTACATCTCTATCTTTGACACTGTGCCTCGGTGACAAAACCACCTTCTGGAGCCAAAGTTCACCTCATTGTCATCACACCTGTTCATGTCTTTGGTTGAAACGTCCTTTAATTCTAAAATCCTTGGCAAAATGCGTTGAAGTGCTTCGTCGACTGGAGACCTCTGCTTTGCTTGACGTCTGACAGATAAACTGTGCTCCACATCTGTCTCTGTCCTTTTCTTCTGCACATATCAAGCTTCAACAACAACATTAGAAGCCTATGTTTTGTGCCACAGAATAAACAAGATTGCGGTGAAAAACAACATAGAGAATGTCTGGCTCCTCTTCACAATGACTGACAGCGTGTGGCACACAAATACGACTTCATCTCAATCTTCGCAAATATTTGTTGACACTTGTGCCGTCTGTAAGAACTGGAATTTACCGAAACCTATTTTGAGTCATAGTTATTTTTTTAGCCCAAGTGGATGAAAGACCTAACTTTCTTCTGCGTTTTTCTCTATATTTGAAACAAATAAAGAGACGGCAGATGCGCCCACATTATCAGCTTTTGTTGCTCTATGATTTTTCAAAATAATTAATCAAGAGAAAACGCTTTGGAAGGGAAAATAATATTAACGGATTAATGTCAGGGTTCATTTTGTAGTCCATTTGCACGTCTAACCGGGGCTGCAAACACACGCTCGCTTTTGTACAGAGGCGGAAAATCAAAGGCCAGTGCATTTTAATAAGAGCGACTGAATTCTGCAGCTTTGTAGAAAAACGGGAAGGAATGAAGATGATCGCTGTCAGGAAATGAAGCTAATTGTCACAAGAGTATTAAAGGAAACTTATTCTGCACTTTTTGTGTTGTTATTAGCCTTTAAAGATGCTCATGAGTACCATTGCTTTGGCATCTCATGTTTTACACACATTACTATTAAACAGTCAGGCGTTCCCTCATCAGGATTGGTGTAGCTCTCCATCTTCTGGCAGCAGATGCAGTTACGATGGAGATAAAAACAAAAGCCCAGACAAGCTAATGCAGGCACACAGCTGTAAAGAACACGACTGGACAGCAGCAGCAATGTCAGAACAAGTTTGGATAAAATACGTCTGTTTTTTAAATTGCTAGCTGCTGAGTACTTCCTGTCCAATTCTGTCTTCATGGGATTTTTTTGCAGAGTCACACTGAAATGAATAAACATGTGGCAGTGAACAGTGAGCCGCAGCTGGATGTCACTGAAAACATATTAAAGACTTTACAAATGAGATGAATACTTCACCGGCGACACTTCTGCACGGATAAATGGAGCTGTTTGTTTGTCAATGCTAATGCTAATGCTAGTTTTGAAGCATGATAAAGATAAAAATAAAACAAGTAGTCTATAAATAAAATCAATCAGGAAGTCTTTACTTTAAAATATTGATATTACAATACTGGCTAACACAATAATCAATAGTGCAACAAGCAATAACACCAAGGTCCTCCATCTGCTGGAATACACTAATTGTATTCAGGATTTTTCTTATTCAGTCTAAATTAGCCCCTATTTACACAGCAAAAAAAAGAAAAAAAAAAAGAATTTCAAGATCAGTTAAAATGTCTTCTTAATTTCAGACGCTTTGACTGGTTAAGATTAGTTAAAACTATTTATTTGATGGAACTAGATTATTTGACTTGTTTCAAACAGCGTCTGTTTTACATTACTTTCTTACTTCAAGCTAAATTTTCTGCAAGTGGTTTAAGATTATTTTACTTACTCCATTGGCACATTTTATTTTCTTATTTCAAGCTAAATTCTCACATAATCAGGCAGAAATATCTTCAAACATGTGAAATAATCTGCATCATGTAAGAATTTACATCTCATTGACTTAAATCTACTCAAATCCAGATAAAAAGTAGTAAATTAAAGCCATTTTAAGTTAGACTAGATGTTTTGCTGCGTTGTCTTGATGTTGTCTCTTTAATTTTTTTCTAAGTTTGACTAATACATTGTACGTTGTAATACTCTTGTACATATCTGTTTGAACATAACTGAAATGATTGTGTCAAAAGTAAAAGTAATAGTTATTTCAGTACAACAGCCATATTGCAATCATTTCCAGGATCACACTCCAGTGCAGATGAAGACTTAGATCCTGCTCTAGTCCAGGTTTAGACTTAGTTCAGAATCAATTTTGATGTGTTGGTGAACGCCACTATTGTTTTGAAGTAGATACAGTGCAGATGATGTGTTTTTCTTTTACTCCTGTGGCAGAAATCAAGCTTCTTTTGACTGTAGAACTGTAGAAAATAGGTCAGCTGGAGCCTTGGGCCAGAGCTCCAATCACCCACTAACCTGCGCCTGCTCCTCTGTCCTTGGGCGAAACAATTCTGCCTCCCTTCACCTTCCACCCCTCGCCTCCAGAGTGAGAGTGTGACTGGTGCTCGGATGACAGGCTTTCAGCACAGTACGACTTCCACATTGTCGTTAATCTGCCCCTGGGCAATTGTGATTACATAGATTCAATTGTGTAATTGCCCCGTAAACTATGTTCTTATACTCTATCCAGGGCCGTCAACAGTAATTTGGTGGACTGGAGCAAGAAGCCTTACATGGTCCTTCCTCTAATGATAATTAATAAAAAGAAGGTCTATTTCGGGGCCCCTAAAGCCATGAGGCCCAGGACAAATGACCCGTTTGCCCCCACCCTGTCTAAGCCCCTGTTCCTATCTTTAAAAAAAAAAAGATAATTAAACAGAAAACACCTTAAGTCAATGCAGTGTTAATGAGTACTTTTGAAGAAAACAATGCTATTTCATTGGTCAAGAATACATTTTACAACAGCTTTTGATTTGTTCTTTTTGAAATTGAAAATAATGTCATTGCTTTGTTACAGAATTTATAATATGTCAGTTTTCTTGTTCAATTTTTACAGAGAACATCAATAGAATGTCACTCACAACTGAACAGACAGACTGTATTGCTATGTCCAAAACAGAAATCTGGTTAGTTGACTTGTATAATGTTAAGCCTTGTATATGTAGTTTATTAGAAGAAAAGTTTCTGGGAGCAGAGGGGTTGTGTTCCGTTTGAGGCGTCGAGGCAGAAATAACGAGCTTTGTGATTAAAGCGGACAGACGCGGTGTCACGAACGCTCTAAATAACCATCATATTGAGCATTTTCCTGGAGAGAAAAGAGGAGGTTGCAGTGCTAAAGCCGTGGCTCGTGGCTCTGGTCAGCTGCTAACTGTCCCACATCAGTCACTTGTTATTACGTTTCAGCCTGATCTCGGCGCAGAACACGCTCACGCGCCCGGGAGGGGACCAGATATATGTTGGAATATGTTGTGTGGTATACACATATTTAACTCTGGTTCTGTTGTTTAGTCTCAGATGCATCATAACATTCTCCAGGCCTGCTGTGACGAATTAGGATCAGAGACGCTAAAGCGCCTCGGTGTTGTTAGGTTTTGTGAAGCTGAAGCTGCACTAATTTTTCTGGTGAGGGCTTTGCTTGTTTCCATTGCCTGGAATGTTCCACAGTGTGACATTAAACCTTTATATACTGCATTTATCCAATTACAGGTGTTTTTATTGATGAAAACTATCTTGAAAAGCATCTATTATAACAGTGAGTAGGGAAGCCTCTCCATAGATCAAACCTGTAACTTGTGGTGAAGTCAATTGCTTGTTTCCATGGAGATCTGTAAGTTTAATATGGTACTGTGGAACATTTTGGGCAATGTATTGACATCTCGGACAAGCGGGGACAGACACTCGAGCAGAAAAGTTATTGTTCCTATTGGATAGAATAACTGTAGCAATAATAAAATAAATTAAATAAAGAAAAGGTGTGAAAAAAGTCCATTATGTCGTTTTAACTATTTCTGTTATTATATAATTCATGCAGGAGAACTGACTCCTGCCCTCGTCTGATGAAATGTAATGTTCCATTGAATGTGCTTCAAAAGAAAAATAAATTGTAAAAATATGAACTGGCTCTACCTTGCAACGAGTTTGAATTTGTGAAAGCAATTTCCAGACTTTCTGATCTAAATCCAATCTCGCACACACAAGAGAGAGAGAAAACTCATTGAGGTATTCCATTGCTATTGAATTCTTCCTGTCAATTGCCATGTCCATATCAAAATATCAAATGACAACACTGACTAACATTTCAAGATTATGTTTTGCCAGGTTTCGTATTGTTTGATTTCAATTCAGTATACTTTGTGCAACATTTGTCTAACTTGAGACTGGCACAAATACTGACTTGTGATCTTTTTGAGTCACAGTTAACCAGATCTGGCATTACATTTGAGAGACTGAAGAGCCATGTCGTCTAATATTGGCTCAACGACCATTTTATATTATGCAATGGTGATTATGCTGACTAATACTCCTCTAAATTTGGCCAGCGTTAAATCACAACGACTCTGACTTTCATGGGTATTGATGAACAAATACAACAAGCATATTGAGACCATCTGTCGAATCTAAAATAGATCTTGTACGCCCTTCCCTTTGCTAAACCCCAGTTGCTTTTTTTTTTTTTTCTCTTTTTGTTGCATGGAGCAGATTGGGCGACCGCAGTGTTTTTGCCATTTACATGTGACCTACAAACGGCCTAACTTAATCATTTCTGTCATGTTGCACGCTCCTCTTTAGCACCATCTCTTTTAATTCAGCCCCGGAGCCTAAGCAGAGAGCGCTAGCTTCCTGCCGAGCGATTAATTGCACATAATTACTATACTTCATCTGCATCACACGTATTCTCCATAATTGTGCCTTTTTTACATGATTGGCACCGCGCTATTGAAGAGGAGAAGAAAGAAGTTCAGCCTATATTAATATAACTTTTAGCAAATTAATGAGGAACAAAAAAAAAATCGATTAACTAAAGGTTGTTCCTCCCACTTTAGCTGAGTAGCCATTTTGATTTTTCCTCATAAGCGTCATAAAGCATGGTTGAAACTTTACAGGCTCATAAAGTACAATTGCAACGCTTATTTGACCAATCACATCGCTCGGTTGGAAGCACCCATTTTATAATAGCATTAACTGCAATAACTTACGGCTTGAGTGATTCCTAACGGGGAAAAGGTGGAGGAAGGATGTCCTGGAGGGGTGAAGCCACACACACCGACACCAGGGACGTGTGAGTGTAACAAATAAAGGTCTGACCCCTCATACATTACCTGTTAATTGTGTGGAGATTTTATAGGGAAGACATTGAGCTGGCACAGATTGTGGTTACAGCCAGGCTCTCTCTCTCCACTGCCGTTTGGAGGTCTTAAGATGGGGACTTTTTATGTTTCTTTTAAAGGACCACCACGACCTTGCAGACAAGAGGATGTGTTATGTGCTGCTGCCATGTTATAGGGGCATTATTGTTGTCAAAAGAGTAACAATATCTGCTTTCAGTTCAGCCGTAGAGGGTCACATGTGATGGTCTTCTTTGTCCCTGGGCCAAGCCTTGATAAATGGAGTGGGCTGCACAAGAAGTGTCCAATCAGCTACTGCTATATGCCATGCCTGGATAAATGGAGTAGGTTGCAAAATGACTGCACAATCTAGAAGACAGATTATTTATGACTACTGCTACAACCTCTACAAATGCAGTTACCACTGCTACGGATGGATATTGCTACTCCATTTCTTCCCCTTTTTTCATTTCCACTTGAAAATAATTTGATTCCATTCTTAACATATGATTTTTTTCCATCATTTTTTCAATCAAGGCTTCTCCAGGTTGTGTTAACGTTCTCAAAACCCAACAGGCATTTGTACATAGTTGTGAATACTATATTTAGAATTAAAGGCCTTTATAACCCTCGATTTTACTGTATTGTCATCAAAGTGTGAGGTCTTGGATTCTGAAGTTCATCCACTAGCCTTCGAGGAGCTCTTCCTGACTTTGCAGTTGGTCGACATGTCGTCTGCCCCTTGTGCTATGTTTTTTTTTTTAGGTTAGTAGTAACTTCAAGCTTCATCTACCATGGGTTTGTCAGCCCCAGAGCAAGTTTGTCCACTGGACATTTGCTTTCCTGGTGTACTGCAGTCGCCAGCTCCTCCTACCACTACTACCACTACTACCACTACTTGTTGTTGTTTGCCAGAGAATCCTGCCTCGCTTACCTGGGCCAGGTGGAGTGTGCTTAGGTGCTTAGGCGCTTAGGTGGGAGCTTCAAGGCAGGAAGCCTGGAAGGAGAGGAGCGACCTGGACTTGACCTGAAGATCTTAGTCACCTCACCTGCTAAAAAAATAGACTCTCACTGAGGCTCTTTTGGATGGGCTTAGGGATTAGAACTAGAGATCTGTTTAGAGCCTCTTTTATAGAAATACTCTTTCTAGGAGACCGATCTATGACTATAACTACTACTTCTACTACTACCACTTCTTCCGCATTGTTGGCACTACAGCTTCGATACATGTCTGACTGCTACTTTTACTGCTGCCATCAATAACTGAAACTGCACTCACCAAGTTGTTTGGTGATTATACTCTTCTAGTCAAGCACCCAATGTCATATTTGGCGACATTGTAGTGTCAAACAATTTCCACATTGGTCGATAGCGCCTGAGTACAGAAAGTGCTTATTTACTGAGGAGAGGTTCACTGTGACCTTGCAGATTTGCTCATTAAATCACAGTTATTCCATTTGTATGCATGTCTTGTAGTGCTGAAGTTACGTTGAGAGGTGACAGACCAGTACAGAGCCGTACCGAGTTATGTGTAGGCTTTATTGAGCTGGGATCTTGGAGAATGAAGGTAATGGTCCTACTATGCATGTGTTGGATGGCAATCTTGCTGCGATGTAAGATTCCCTGCCGTTCAGCCAGATTGTATAGCGCCAGAAGGTATTACCACTTTTGTTTTGCACCTATACATCGAATACAAGTCTGCTACTAAAGAACGAACCAGTGTGATCTTGCATATTTGTTCACTGTATATGCCATGTGCCCGAACCAATCTCGCAGTTTTCCCCTTATTTAAGAGTGTCAGCCTGCCTGTGCCATGTAGACGTAGGTTTTGCAAGTTCCCCGGGTTTGCGTGGGCGCCAGCTTATTGCCACTCCTCCTCTCCATCAGCCCCACGTCGACAGGTGACGGCGGTGAAAATGACTTTGGTTAGTGCCGCTGATGCGCTGGCTGGCGGCTAGTGGCAGGGGCTGTCTCATTAGCATGTGTGACACGCTCCTCCAGGCTATAGTAGCACATAGCATCTCCTCCTCCTCTCCCGCTGCACTTGTGTGTGTTTGCGAATGTGCTCGGTGTCACGGAAGGATTTGTCATCTGCGGTCCCAAAGCGGAGGGAGCCGGGGGACTGCGGTGGTCTAGTCCGGGGCTGATCCGTGCTTATAGGAGCTGCGAGAGGCGACACGGGGTCAAATAAAGGATGACATCTCTGACATGGGTTTTAATTACTCTATCCAGCACTGATGGAGCACCTTTGAAGGCTGGCACGAGGCACTGGAGTGGAGATCTGTGCTTTTGCCAATGCCCTGTGCGGCTGGATGAAAGTCACTGTTGAACACGATCAGCTGAAATCGCGCAAGGTCAATTCGTGCCAGATTGTTCAGTTGAAAACGATTACTACATTTGTTTACGAGCAAGAATAGAGGATGAACAAGTTGTTTTCAAGTTGCTTACAATGAACCAAAGTGCAATGCAATGTGTTATTTCTTTAAACATTGCTAAGTAATGCTCGACCAATACATTGTTTGAGGATTACATTTTATTTTGGTGTTGCAAAATCTTATTATAAATTAATTCATAATACGATTAGACACATGGCCCCTGCTGTCAATATCATCAGTTAGCATGACTGCATCTCAGCGTGTGGCAGCATCGATTATCAATGCTATTTTTTCACAATTATGTACATTTTATAGGTGAATTAGAAAGTCCATAGTGTTCAAATTGGAATAATGAGTGCATGTAAATAATTGCTTCTCATTGTGTGCCTATGACAGGTTGGACTGCTCATTTAATTAAAAGACTTGTAAGCTAAATATATAGTTTAAAAATTGCTAGTATCCCAGTTTAGAGATTTTTTTTAGAATTGTAATTTTACTTCCTGGTTGTAAATTATGATGTCACACTGGGAAATCTTTTAACCACACCGTGCATTGGGCAAACATGTTTCTGATTTTGTTTTATTTACCAAAACAAATGAATTGAACCTTTACCTTTATTTTGATGAATTAATGTTTAAAGAGTCAAAAAAGTAGTTTATTTTGTGTAAATTATACATAACCTTTGGATGGAATGAGTATGATGTTATCAATTTGTGTTTACTTCCTGTTATTTTCGACAGATTTTACAACTTTTCTCCATAAACGACTACTTGATTGGTGTAAAACTATATTTACATCAGTTATTAATACACCAAATAAAGAAAAAATCATAAAAACCTGACATATGTGCCTAAAACCAGACCAGAAAGACCAGAAAAAGATGATTGAAACTAAGCTACTGATATAGGATTTGGCAGAAATACGTGAGAAATCCAACTTTTATATTGGATTCATGTTTCCTCACTACACAGACACACAGTATTTTTTACTGTCTATAGATCCTTCTCGAATCTTCCATCTGGAGTGGAGCAAAGCCCTCTGTACTCTAAAAGCTCTTTATCTCCTCTCTGTGCTGCCTGCGCTCCAATACAAGATCTGACATGACGGACATATCAATGGGACACACGGAGCACTGTAAAAGGCTGCGGGATAATTGAAGCCCAGTGGAGTCACATGATCAAACGCACAGTGCCACAAGAACATGACGCAATACAACATCCAGATGAAACAACACACAACCTCTGATCCACGCTAACCAGGTGTAGGTACGTCAAGATTATTGGGTTATAATTCTTTATTAGGTAAGGAGTTTTATTCTCCACCTTAAGCGTAAAGTGCTTTCACAGCAAAAAATGTATGTATAGTCTATCTTAAAATGACTTTAATTCGTAATTTTTATCGGGATTTGAGTAGTTTTGACTCAGTTTGATGTGATTGCTGATGTGATGCAGAATATTTCTCTGGTTTCAAAGTATCTTATGGCTTATAGTGTTTCAAATAAGAAAATGGTACAAGTAAAATTATCCCATTGGCAGACAGTTTGGCTTGAAGTAAGAAATAATGTATTGAAACAAGTCAGAAATGGTTTGGAGCAAGTAAAAATGTCTAAAATTAAGACTGATATTGTAAAATCATTATCACATTTGGTAACGCTTTAGATTAAGATCCCTTAGTTAACGATTTATAAGATGTTAATAAGCACTAATAGTTTGTTTATGCACTTACAATGCCTGATACAGGGGTATAATCCATCACCCAACACATGTTTGAGTGAATAAACCACATGTACAGAGCATCAATGAGCTGCTTATTACATTATTTTCAATTATCACGCTAATAAATGCTTGTAAATGCCTTATAAGTGCTTATAAACACATAACAAGTGCTTATTAATGCATTATAAATAGTTTTCTAAGGAACCTTATTCTAAAGCGTTACCTCACATGTTAACCCAGTTTTTATCATAGCAGTTACTTTAAAGGATACATATTATGCAAAATTTACTCCTTTTAACATTGTTTCCTTATCAAAAACATACCTGGAGTTAGATTTACCGTCATTCGCGCTTGTCCTCTCCCCTCCGAGCGTCAAAAACACTCCATTCTTAATCTTCCCGATCTGTGATGTCATGGGTCGAGCTCCGAGATCTTCTGCACTGTTTTTAAGTCCACAAACCATCGTCAGATTCATCCTGAGCATTTCTGTCGCCAAATCACAATCATTACAACCGCACAGCTGCATTAGCATGTCGGAGGCAAGCTAGCATTTATTTATCTCCCCTGTGTAATTCTCTCTGCAGTCAGTAGATGGAGCCAAAATTCAATTCCTGACGTGGGAAACGGAGCAACATGAAGTCATTTTGGGTGTTTTAGATTGGAAACATGATGTGCCAAAGTAACCGTACTCTGGAGCGTGTTTAAAGGCCAATAACAAAACAAAAAAACATGATATTTGTCTTTTAACTTATCATTTTTAAGCTGTTCACATACTTCAGAGATTAAGGATTTCACTATTGTTTGCTCAATCAAGTAAAAAATGGGATGTTTCTTCTAAAAAACGTTACATTAAACTTTGATATTGACTTTCCCAGCTGTTACTTCAATACATTTAATACATTTTACATTTATTCACTGTATTTGAGGAGTCCATGTGCAAGATAAGGGGCATTCAGAAAATAAAAATGAGCCCAGGCTTGTAATTTACTTCTGGCAGAGTGCTGTTTTCAAGCTTTAGTTAGTGGTATAAAATATAAAGTCATACCTCCCTCTCTCTCACTTTTAATGTCACCGATAATATTTGTCGTAACACTAAAATTACAAGAAGTGCACGCATTTGATGAAAGTGGAAAAAAAAGTAAAAGAAACAATTGTTCCTCGCCTCTTGCTGCACAAAACACACAATTTGTCACAAGTTTAATTGTCTTGTATCACGCTGGTATTTTCAGCACTTTTCAGTCTTGATAATTATCCATTTATTTTAATACGGTTGTGAAATTTGAGGGAAATGTTTTACTTTGTTATGATACATTTGTGTGACTAGTCTGCTTTTACTTTGTTGCACACTGTTTTGACAGAGCAGAGTGTGACAGGAGATATTTGAATGTTGAAAATGTTAAGACACAACAGGGAAAAGGGGAAAAGCCTCAAATTTAAATATATATATTTTAAACTTCTCCTGTAGTTTAGTCACATGAAGAAAGTAAGAAGTAAAAATATCTTACACATGTTTCATCATGTAATGTTTTCATATAGAAATAAGGCATTTTATGTGTTAAAATTGCGAAAATGGCACACATTTGAGACATTTCAGTGTGAAAAATGGATAGAAGCAGTTTTTTGATTCATTTTGTACACATATTAGTTTCAATTTTGGATTTCCTATTTAGTTTTTGAGTAAACTGGATCTGAAAAATGTAAATTTTGTGTCATTTTTTAAACTTAAATCTTAATTGAATCTTAAATGAATCAGATTTAGAATTAGATATCAATATTCCTTCTGTACTTTGTGTTAAAATCATGTTAAGCACAAGATAATAATAATAATTATGGCTTTTATTTATATTGCACTTTACATTCGAAGCATACATTTCGTCGGTCAAAAAACACACACATTAATAGCAACAAACATAATGCAAGAATTAAAGAAAAGCAACTTCAGTTATAAAAAAAAAGCTTTTTGAAACGATCTTTATGCTTTTAAACAAAACAACCTCTGAGGTTATGTCCCTGAGAAATCTGAAGTGGATTAAACGAAGTCATAAAAAACTGGACAAGTTTGATTTGTTTCTACATGAAAGCCTATATGTTGAGAGCGCAAACTGACCAAAAAACGAAACAAAACAGAACAAAAAATGTGTTCCGCTTGTTGTGTCTCACCTTAATTAACGTTTCACCCCCGACACACAGGAACATTCAGCCTCTGGTGTGAATTATTGCACATCTACAGCTCCTCTCTTGTGCATTTGTCGGATTTGCTGTTGCTCAATCTGGTTCCAAAGTGTGCTCCTGTAAACAGTTTGTCGATTAACTGCTGATGTTTGTAGATTTGTGCGGCGTGCGTCTCGACCTGTGTCTGCAGCGTAGCGTGCTCAGAGCTACCGGGTGTAAGTGAGTGCTTGGCCCGTCCCCGGAGAGCGATAGCAGCTGGATCAGACTAATCTAATGCTGGCCCTGTGTCTGGGGAGCCATCCATTGCTTATCAAATCTCTCATTCAATAACAGAAAGCCACGCCAGCTTATGGAGTTATATATATGTGGTTTGGTGTGAGAGTTTTACAAGTTTTCTTTTGTACACCTTGGTATTTTTTGGTGATGTGGGATCTCTTGGTTGCAGATTCGATGGACGGCTGCTCCACAGACTGTAATGGAAACGGAGAATGCGTGGCCGGACACTGTCACTGCTTCGCTGGCTTCCTGGGTCCAGACTGTGCCAAAGGTAAGTGTAATGTCAATAAGGTAGTCAAGCCAACAGATGTCGAATAGTGTTTGGAGAGCGTCAAATCCTAAAAAAAGTAGTTTAGAAAGTATTCAGACTCGAGGCATAAGGAGTAAGAGGCCGTTGTAAGACTTTACTGGATAAAAAGGTGCATTTGAGATAGTTTTTTAATGGACTGTATAGCACTTGTTATATGATATGAAAAGTGCTTGATAAATAAAGTTTGATACCATGATCATCATCAGAAAGTAAGCATGTATTGTCTTATGTAATTGGTACATTTAAAAAAACGCAGAAAAGGACAAAGGAGTGATTTGTTCATCTCGCAGACAAAAAACCTCTAAAACATCGCATTTTAATACAGAACATATTTTCTTCATTGGGGAAAATTTCACATTGTCAACAGTGGTGGAAAGTACAAAAGTAAAAGTACTGTACAGACGAGCTCAACAGAAAATAAGTTCTACATGGACTAAAAAGCCGTTTTCAGACTGACCAGGAAATCTGTGCGTTGTTGACTTGTTGTTGCTCGTGTTCATTAAACATTTCACACAAATCAACCTACTTTCTTAAAGCTAATGGCGAACGAGGGAAAAGTCTCGCCGCTAAAATGTTACACAGAGTTCTTGTCAACAAAAGTGCGTATCTGTGGCAAAAAACAGCAAAAGTGGGCGGGGCAGAATAAGGTGAACAGAGAAAAACAACCTGGTAAGTTGCCTATAACGACCAAAACTCAACAGAATAAATCAATTAAGATTGCAATTTGATCCTTTAAAATAATTACTTTTACTCTTTAAGTACATTTTTTAAGGAGTACTTTAATACTTTTTTTACTATTTGAGAAGATTTTAAAATGTGATACTTTTACTTTTTACTTGAGTATTTTTTCCTGCTGTATCTGTAATTGTACTTGAGTAACAAAGTACAATTATACCAATGGAATAACCTTTCCTTTATGTTTTTATGATTTGTTATTTTTTTCCTACTTTAAAGGAGACACATTATGCAATTTTCAGGTACTTAGTATTGAACTGTAACAAATATAGGTCATCATTTTACATTTTGTTCATTACAATCCACAATATTGATCTAAAACAGCCTGTTTAGCGTAATACTGTATGTCCCCTTTAAGTATACTTTTTTTTTTTTGGTTGTTTGTTTGAGTTTAAAGCAGGAAGAGTTTTGTTGTTCATCGTTTTACTTATAAAACCAAATGTCCTCAAATCAAAACAAACTATTCTTAATTCACTTCATTTTGTCCCACTTAAATTACGCGGTGACGCTTAATAAACACATGATACACGCTGTTATTTGCGGAGACAAACTATGACTGCAGAAGTTATTCTTAGCGCCGGGTCCTACATAATTTAATGTGATCCAATTTTCTGAGGCACAACAAGCGTAATACGTCACAAACAGGTGGCAGCGGCTCGGTAGCACGGCAGACCCGAAGGTTGCTGAATTGATTTCCGTTCCCACTTGCGCTCTCGCTGTGTCCTTGGGCAAAACACTTCCATTTGTATTCCACGTAAGCGCACAAAAGCAGCGGAAAGTGCTGTAAAGTTTTGCCAGTAACATTTCAGGATTAAAGTGGGGCTGTCAGTTGTCCAATACGGCTCAAATTCATTTTTTATGAAACATTTTGCGCAGCCTAGAGACAACTTTGTTCCCCATTTTTTACTTGGAAGTGTCACTTGTGTATTGTGCAAGTATTTTGCCTTAAAACATTGCATTTACTTTATCAAAACCCTTTTCCATTCTCTGTCAGTCTGTTGTTGCTCTTAAAACACACTTCTCAAATAGCCCGAGAGAACAAGCGCTGCACCACCACAATGTAGCTGTCTGATGTTTTTATTAGAGTTTTTGGGCGAGTTTTAGGGTCACAAAGAGAAATATTCTGCACCGACTTGAAGAAAGTAGTCTATTGTTGGTTTTGGTATTTTAATAGGTTTTTTGACAATAAGTGGAAATATAAAATGAATTCTTCCTTTGCAAGCGCAGTTGTGTTTTATCTTCACAGCTCGAGTTGCCTCTCATCCCAGTCGCTCCCTTTTCCCTCTGCTTTCACTTGCCTGTGTGTAAACTTATTGTAGCTGTTATCTGTCTGGTGGTGTCGTACCAGGTGATATCACAAATCACATCATTTATTTACGCTCATCACTTATTCATATGCGCCTCTCATCTCGTCTCATTTGCGCGCGTTATAATATTCACCAGCAGAGAAGTTAGACAGCAAGTTACGGCTGGAGTTGTAACAAAGAAACTGAATTTATTATTGGGACCAGCTCGTTTTTAACAAAAGATCAAGCGCATAATACAAGGCTGCACGCTCGGATACTTCAGAGCAAATTATGCCGGAAGTAAGCCTGGCTCTTGGGTGGTGCGGCGAAAACATCTGAAGCCTGGAGTTGCCGGGTAATAAGGTGGAGGAAAGTGGGTAGAAAAAAGGGAATCGTCCAGGTTAAAGTTATGTTAACTACTTTTACCATAAGTTAGAGCAGTGTTTCCCAACCAGAGATACAGGGACCCCATGGGGCACGTGAGGAATTACCAGTTGGTAGGTTTTAAATGAAGATGAAATGTATTAGTTGTAAATTTAGCCTCTTTTTGGAGTATCTTGGACCATAAATATGATTAAAACTAAAAATATATCAGTAATAATTGACTATATTCGACTAGTAAACCTCTTTATTTACCCGAAACTCAAGATAAGGCGTACTCTGAGTGTGAAACAAAGATTAGGGGCTACTAGAGACAAAAAAAAAGGTTGTGAACAACTGAGTTAGAGGACAAGAATAACTTAAAGAACTGTCCAAAACATCATCATATTGTCCAGTAATCGAGTGATGTGGACGTTGTTTCCCTTGAATGACGATGTCTTTTTTTTTAAAGAGCCAAATATTTTTCTTTTTTTCTTTATTTATTTATTTTGAACTAATTATTTCAAAGAGTTCAAACACAGTCAAACCTCACGTTGGATAAAGATAAGGCACACTTTATTGTCCTAATAAAAAACAACCTCAAGTTTGGACAATTCAAATTTAATCTTGGCCTTATTCCTCCCAGAAATTGTCTTCTTGAAATAAAACAAATATAAAAAGTGTGATTCTTTAGAACAGCTCTTTTAAAAGAAAAAGAATCCCAAAGATCCGGCCGAACAAACAGTCCCTTCACTAAAGCAGGACGGTCCCAGGTGTGATTCCTACATAGATTGGGGCCTTTTTGTGTGAAGTCTGCTTGTTCTCCCTGTGTTGGATTCCCTCTTGGTCCTCCAGTGTCCCCTGTTAATAAAAACCTCTGTGGGACTATCTTGCATCAATAAAGGTCTTTAAAATAGTTCCAATTTAGTTTCTAGATGAGGTGATGTGACTCATAACACTCACAAAACATAACCAAAACCCATACTCCAGCCTGGTGCTCCTGCCTTAACATAAAGTATCCCTGTCCAGGTTGCCTTTGAGATGAATGTGGATGGGTGAACTACATGAAATAGATTTTGTTTCGCAGACAAATCTGTGGGATCTATTCGCAATAACATCCGCAATCCCAGCGAAGAGCGTTGCAGAGAAACAACCAATATCATAAACACAAGTATTAGATATAGAATTACATTTAGCCAGTATCATCCACTTACTGATGTTTTTTCCCCCCTCTGCACCTGCATGGTTGTCATTACATTACCCACAACACCCCTCCCTCGCTCCCTCTCACTCAACGGAGATAGCTCATTCTTTAAAGCCCTAATGCTCTCCACCCTAATCTCCCGTTTTCACGATTGTTTTCACGGCCCGTTCGGAGCGGCTGAGGTGACGTCGAGGGGGATTTTCTACAATTCCTGGGTTGCCGTGGTAGCCGGGCTCAGGTGGTGCTTGAGTAAATTGAAACAGCGTGAGGGATAAAGTCGTGCGCGTGTGTGAGTGCGCCGGCGTCGGTGTTTGTGAGCGAGAGAAAGGGAAGAGGAGAGTGTGAGGATTTGCTGAATGTGCGTAGATAAGAGAGCGCGGACCCTCTCGCGGCGGGTTACTGCGGTCTGCGGGCTAATGTACTGCAGCACAGCCTGTTCGCCGGTGTAATCTGTGTTTGTGCCGTTTCAGACTCGTGCCCGGTCCTGTGCAGCGGGAACGGCATGTACGAGAAGGGCCGCTGCGTGTGCCTGCCCGGGTGGAAGGGGGCGGAGTGTAACGTGGAGGAGGGACAGTGCATCGACCCCACCTGCTCCAACCACGGCTCGTGCATTCAGGGCATATGCATCTGCAGTCCCGCCTACAAAGGGGTCAACTGTGAGCAAGGTGAGTGCTACAGGGACCATTCAAAACTGTGTCACAATCAACCAGATTATGATTAAACAACATAGAAATAAATAAATGTCTACAAAACTAAAATATTACAGCCTAAAACTAAATAAAACCTAAAATCTGGTGTGCTGATCTTATCAACAATGAGGTGTTCAGCAACTATTAACAACATTGCAAATATGTTGAAAAGGGAGACTGTTTAAAGGGTGCACATGATGCAAAATTGATTTTACAACATGTTTTAACACTATTCCCTCATCAAAAACTTAACAACGTCACATTTAGCTTCTTTCACCTTTGTTTCTAGGACTATAGTTGACTAAAGACATGCCTTATCGACCGATTAGTCGACCAAAAGGGGGTATGGCAGAACTATATCAAAACTATGAACTATTCCCATGTATCTGACACAAACTGCACTCAAAAGACCACAACAGCACAGGAATCATTCTAAAACTATTATTTATACAGAAATGTACTAGTTAATTCACATGTTACATACACATGATTTAGATTAAACTCATGATTCACGCCATAATTTGTAGCAAACTCACTCCATATCTTCTCATTTTTGCTGTTGTCCCATATAAATCCTTTGAATCTAAATTAAAAACTGTAATTAGTCGTCCAATTAAGGATTACAGCCCTAGTTGTTTTCATTACTGCTACCGTTTATAAGATTCTCTTCTCTGTTCTTTCTGAGCTTCACAAAAACACGCTGTTTGAATTGTCCCAGACGTGTAGCTCGGAGGTCTTCTGCTTTGTTTTTAAGTCTATAAATCATCTACAGACTCGTTCTGAGCTTTCTGTTGCTAAATTGTGTTCATTACAACTGCATTCTTATGTTAGCATGTTGGGGCAAGCTAGCTTTTGTTTTTGCCTGATGAGAGATTTCCTCACTGATATGGTTTTCAGTGCGTATATATTTTTTAAAGTTCTAAAACAAGAGACACCAAAGCAAAGCTAATGTCTAATAACTACAAATAATCCATAATATGTGTATTTAAATCATCTTCATTTGAGGTAAAATTTTCTTGACTTTGCATTTTCACTTTTCAAGGTTTCTGCAAGCAGCTCTTACTAACAAAGCCACATGTGTAGGCTGCTATTGCCTAGTTTTTATCGGCATACTCCTTTCACCTTTGGTTTATTACAGGGGTGTCCAAACTTTTTCCATCGAGAGCCGCCTATTGAAATATAGACCAAGCGGAGGGCCACAAATCAATCATGACACGTTCAAAAAAGCTGCTTTAATCTGATGTTTTAAGCACCACCACATCTACATTCAGTCTTAATGCCTTGATATCAGGTCTGTATTGCACCAAAATGTTAGTTATTTAGGTTGGAATTGGAGAAAAACTGAAATTTGCTGTTAAAGATACTTCTCAGGACAATCACGAGGAAGCCTAAGGACCAAGAAAAATTGGTCTGCGGGCCGCATTTGGCCCCCGGGCCTTAGTTTGGACATGCCTTGCTCAGTAGCTCGTAGGCTCGTATGACAATTTAATCAATAAATACACTCAACTGATCTATCAGGCTTTATTGAGGTATTTCTTATTTGACATGTGCAAAGGAAATCGGGCCCTCCATTCTTGGTCAATACGAAGTGTTCTCAAGTGGCCTAAAGGGTTAATTATGTTCTGATGAATTGGCTACTACAGAGAATAGGCTACTTCTCTGATTGGTGATTCAAGAGCTCCAGTCCACTTAAAAATATTTTCTTCTCGTGGGCTACGATGAAATCCACAGTCAGTGAAGAAATCTGGTTGAACAGAACAGTTTCAAACCTTGCTAAGCTCAGATGCGCGGCGGGAATGTGAGTGTAAGTAATGGAGTATGAATGACAGTGTGGGTGTAGCCGCTAACATGTATCAGTCTGCTGCACAGGTGTTCTCTATTAGCAGCTCATTAGCTCTACAGTGGCAGATGTTAGCAGAGACGCTAATTTGAAAACTCGAACTATTTTTCCGAGTTTTGCGGCAACTTTCTGCGAGAAGAAAAAAAAAAAAGTATTAGTTTTGACGAGACAGACAGCAGTTCAGGTGAGGACACACTTTTAGTCAGTTGAATGAAGATTTTTATATTTTTATAAATTTTTTTGCTAAATATCATAGGCATAGGCAAGTGCAAAGTTAGCTCTGTACTATAGCCCAAACGATTGAGGCTACGTTTGTGGGGTCTAAATACATTTAAAGTAATGTTTGCAACAATTCACAAATGTTTATTTTTATTTTTTTTTAAGGATATAAAATCAATTGTGATTTCAAACCATGCTTGTCTTTACTACTCAGTCGATGCCAGACTGATGAGCTAATGTGCCACCTGCGGCCAGATTGGATCTATGATGAATGTAAACAAAATATATATTAAAAAAACAAAACAAAAAAAAAAACTCAAAAAGAACAGTCCTAACATTTTTAAAAATATAAAAATATTATATGGGCTACTCCTTTTCCTTTTTGACTTTATTTTTCTGTGTGTATTTATAAAATGAGAAATAAATAAATTACAAATCAATAAAACTCTGGATAGAACATCAAAAAACTACCTTTACCATTGAAATCCACCATGTTTGCTACCGTTGTGCTAAATTTACATAGAAAAACATTAGCCAAAACAATGTACAAACGTGAACAAAAAAAATCATAAATTAACCTGTTAAACTACTGGGTCTAGTCTGTTAAATACATTCATCAGTATATAGCGTTAGAATACTTTTGAATTAATGCTAAGTTTAGTATTTAGCATCTTAAAATCTCCATTGATTTAACACTAGGCTAACTGACAATTCTGTTATGTGCGCCGTAACGACCCTGAGCTCAATTACTAATTTGTGATTAGCATACAAGTCAAATAAAATGGACTCTTCTGACAAGCGAAACACGGCTTATACGTGTCTGAAACAGTCTGTGGACGGTTATAGTGCTGCACAATATATGAATTAAGTTTTTAATTCTTACATTGCTAACTCTCCTCGTTATAGGTCCATGTGACGCCTGTAAATGCACTTTGATAGATTCAGTTTGGCGCTGACTGCACTGAGTAATGTTAGTGGGCAGAGACTGATTGATAAATGCAAATGACTGCAAATTGTTACTAAATTAATATTTCACAAAGCATGCCAACATACACAGTAAAGGTTACAACGAGAGCCCTTTTCTTCTTACAATGTAACGCTCGATGCCAGAAAGCTATTGTTGATTTATCACTCTGTCTACTAACAGCATGTTTTAAAATGGCTGCACAATTAAAGCTGGCATTTCTCCTTGAAAAGAAAAACAAAAACAAATTAATAACACAAAAAACGTCACGGCATTTATCCCTCTTAGGCAAAAAAATAATAACCGGTACAATCCGCAGCACTGGCTCGCTAATCTCGTGCACCTACGGACTAATTAAAAACTTGGCGTCGATGATGTCCCACTTGCAGCGCTCTATTGTAAAAACCAACCAATAAATTAGCGAACACAAACAGAGATATTTCAAACGATCGCGCCCCGGCCTGGATCAGAGCGTGCCCGTCCATCGCCTCCAGCCCTTTAAGCGTCCGCCGGGACAAAGTCAGGTGGTTTGACCTTGAGACGGAGCCGGGTTGAACTGTGCTCAGCTCTGGCACGCCATTCAGGGCTGTAATTACACACAGTCCAACCGAGGACCTAATTTACACACACACACACATATATAACCACATCCACATGCAGCTGGTATCAAAAGCCTTAGCTCTAAGTGTCCCATGAAGTGTAATGTGGTGGAACCGATACAGGGATTGTGGCTGGGGTGGTTAACTCCTGGATGGGATGCAAAGAACACTGCTTTCATACTCGCTGAGCTGGTGATTATAATGAGACGGCACCCTGACGCCCCGCTGCCCCCTGCACCCTCTAACTCTCCTTTTCTCACAAACCAAACGCCTCTCTCGCTTTGGCTACATGCGCTAAATTAGAATATAGGGCCGGGTTTGTTTCTTGAAGCCTATGTGTTGTATTAATCCTCATCCAAAGGAGCATAAAAGAGATTACTGATGATCATGTGTGCATTAGAAGACAAATTAGACACTGCATTAACACCACAAGTCATTTATCTGCGCAGGGGCTGTAAAACTTTCTTTGGTAATGCAATGATTCATTTGCTGATCGTAACATTAAAAAATAATAATCTTAGTCGTATCTTAGAGTTCAAATATTTTGTTATTGTGAATTTCATACATCAAAGACATATTTAACAGCTTTTTTCCCCATAGTGACATTATACACAAAACATAAATACAGAGCATGCATGAATAATAACAGAAAAAAAATAATAATAACAAAAAAAAAATACTTGAAAAAACTACCAAACTACTAAAGATATATTTCAAAACAAATATCAATAATGATGATAATAATAAATAGTTGTAATACTAATTGCCCCAGTGCAGGGGTGTCCAAACTTTTTCCACCGAGGGCCACATACTGAAATGTAGACCAAGGAGAGGGCCACAAATAAATCGTGAAACATTCAAAAAAGTTGCATTAATCTGATTTTAAAGTGCCACCACGCCTAAATTCAGTCTCAATGCCTTAATATCAGCTTAATATCAGGTCTGTATCGCACCAAAATGTTAGTTATTTAGGTTATAATAATAGAAAATCTGAAATTTGCTGTAAAAATATGTCTTAGGACAATGTGGGCCAATTCACCAGGAAGCTTGAGGGCCAAGAAAAATTGGTCTGCGGGCCGCTTTTGGCCCCCAGGCCTTAGTTTGGACATGCCTGCCCTAGTGTTATGGTTCAGGTAAATTTGTACTCTTAATCACACTTTCAGTCCAACATTAAACTTATTTTAGCCCTAATACTACACAAACGTCAGAGAAATACTGTATTGAGCAATAATAGTTGGTGCTCATATGTTAAGTTTTGATAATAATGAATTATCGTATCTTAATCATTAACTGGACTATACAGACTCTAAAACGCATAAGGAACTACTGCTTTATTACAATGAAAGTTACATTACTAAAACAAAAATGTCAAAAAAGAACAAACAATTTCTGATTTTCTACAATAATACAATAATACAATAATAATAATAGCACTGAGCACCATATTGCAACCTTTATTGGTGGATGATGCATGTTAAAAGTCTGAATAATCGTTAGTTGCTGGCTTTGTACTGTCTCAAGACCCAACAGGACTCCAAATTTGGTTTGAAATAAAAAATACTGTCTCTGACATTTTTGGATACCTGCTGAATAGACACCTTTGTTTTCCAAAAGCACAGATGTGTCGTTAAATTGTCTCGAGCCCTATTGAATGCTCATTAATCAGAATAAAGAGCATGTCCAAATAATGTGCTGCCATGTAACGTAAAGGTAAAATATGTGTCTCTTTTTGCATATGGCCCAGTCTATTGTAGAATTTAAAACGACCATCCCGTGCTTTCTTCCAGGTGGCATGACAACTGTTAAAACCGTCATAGAACAAAAGCAAATATAAATATGCAGGACAGTCTTTTTCCACAAATGACAAGCCAGTGTTTGTTAGCAAAAGATCTGGAAGGTGTTGAACAGCTTCTGCTTCTGGAATCATAACAATGTGTTTGTTTCATACATTACGTTCAACACAACAAGTCACACTTGTGAAATTATTGCCAGTGGTTAAGTGTAGTGCCATTTTAAGAAAAGAATTTACAGAAAGCCTGAAGAACAGAGAAATCTTACCATAAGTTGTTCTCTTCTGTGGTTTTGTAAGTAATTTGCTAAAGGGTAAATACATAAATAAATTATGAATCAAATATTGTATATATAAAAACACTGCTTTAAAGTGTATATGGCAGATCCGACTACATATTTCACTAAAAAGTAGTAAACATCATGATATTTAAGATTTTGTTAAACATGTTGTCCTCTGTTTGACAGTTTTTGTAAAGTTTATAATGTTACTTAATGGTTGGACATAAATATGACGTAGGTAGAGGTAATTCCACAACTGTTACCTAGCAACCATGCTGTAAACAAGGGCCAAAAACACATACATTACACAATAGTTTTGATTTTACAAATAATAACATCTGGTCACACCTTTATTTTATTAAATGATCATTTAAACTGTCAGAAAAATGTGTCAGTTATGTGTAAATTGTCCCTGTATTTTCAATGTTACGTCGCATAATTATGACATAAGAAGAGGTATTATGATTTACAACTGAGACCTGTCATATAGACTGCAAGACGAACATCGTATCTTGGCAAATTTAGTTGTATTGGCAAAACCCCTATTTTACCGCCAAAACACATGAGTGCTAGAGCACTCTGTTGCACATCATCTAACAGCCATTTTCATTCTTAAACCTTGAGTAAACCTGATGTCATGTCTTCCCTGTGTCTCCAGTGGACTGCATAGACCCCCAGTGCAGCGGCCATGGCGTGTGCGTGCGGGGCGAGTGTGTGTGTCAGGCGGGCTGGGCCGGAGTGAGCTGTGACGACCCTCTGCCGGCCTGTCAGGAGCAGTGTTCAGGACACGGCACCTATCTGCCCGAGACCGACTCCTGCACCTGCCAACCCAACTGGACCGGCCCCGACTGCTTCACCGGTAAGAGCCGCACCGCTGTCGTGTTCATGAAAGGAAATGGTGGAGACGACACCCTGAACTGCACGCCACTGACAAGGGATGTAACAGTATCCCAAATGTTGTAGCATCGGATGAGCTGTCACAATTTATCGAATTACAAGCTCCTTTGCTTTAATGCTTTGTTTTCTTTCAGCAACAGCTAACTAAATGGGACATTTATCCAAAGGGAACTAAACCATGATCCCTTGCTTTATTTTAGAGCAGACTATTTTTAATGTGTTCATGTGGTCCTCAGGAAGTTGAAAAATGCACATGAAAATCAGGAAAACAACTCGGGAAGAAGCTGCTGTGACTTGACTTGACACCTGACGACAGAAATCAGATGATTTATCAAATTATCTTAATTTTTTGAGGCCATTGACTAACGTTACTAAAGAAAGAGGTTTACTGTCAGTCGTTTACATCATAAGAGCAACAAAATTGTGCAAGAAACACCCTCTTCTGCTAGCTACGTTACATTAGCGAAAGTTGATATAATAGAATGTTTATTCTACAATGTTTAACATCACTCACTGCTCTATTAAACTTTGTCAAAGAACCGAATCACTGACTTTATTATTGGTGACATCAAGATCCAGATTTTTGGACCACATAAACGCAGCGCAAGCACTTCCTGTTAATACAACAACATATTTAGAACTTTTTCCCCTTTCAAAACAGAAAGTATTTGTTGTAAATTGTTTATCGCTATGGCAGCAATGCCGATGAATATCTTAAGCCTTTGGAATAAGACAGTACAAATAGCAAAAAGGAAATAAAGCAATAAGTAGAAAATCATTTTGTTTGCCTGTCAATGTAGCAATAAATATTGCACCATAGATTTGGATATTATTATATTCCTACCACTAAGGCTTGCATGGAGCTGCCAAATAGGAGCGTAAAGGTACTCAGCCAAAGGAAGGGCTCTCATTTTCCACATATAGAGAACATTTGTACTAGAACATGTATAGAGTCTGTGCTCCACCTCTGCTGCCATACAGTTATATGGGGATTTGATTGACATAAATACATGGACCTGACCCGACATTCAAGTAAACAGTGAATGGTTACATTTATATAGTGTTTTTCTACCTTCAAGGCACTCAAGCAGAGATGGGTCAAGAAGATAACATAAAAAAAATGTTGATTTGAAACTATTCATACATCAATATATCTCTAGTATCTTTCGAAACAGCTTAATAGCTCCAGAAGTGTTATATTTGTGGGGCATTGTGGTTAATTTCACATTCAGTACTCTTCTATACATCAAGCTGGCGATCATGACAGCAAGGGAGTTATAAACAGACTACAAATCTGTTTTCAAGCTGGCCAGAGAAAGACTACGCTGTTAACTCGTTGGTGCGCTTGAACATTGAACATTTTGCACAAATCAACCTACTTTATATAATGTTTTGGACTTTAATCTATTGAAATTAATGGCATTCTTGCTTAACCGGAAATGCAAATCACAGTGAAAGTGCGTTTCAGTCAGAAGTAAAAGTGGCCAGAATAAGGTGGAAATCATGGTGTACAATGACCCTAAAAGACAAATGCTTCCACCACAAACTAACATCACGAGCTATTTATAAATGAATGCATAATGGACACCAAAAATACCGTCTGGTTCTTGTGGGCTGGTTAAAAAACAGATACATTTTGGTCCGAATCGCCCCGCCCCCACATCCAAAAGGATTCATGTCCATACAAGAAAATGTGTGAAAAAACAAATTACACATGACTAGTGCCAGTGTGCGCCGTATGCATATGTAGCTCGCCACTGCCAGAACGTTTTGTGGGGATTTGATCGACATGAGAGAAGCGTGGACCGAAGCCACTCTAGGAAATGACTGTGTGTTTGTGCACTTCTCATGCTGCCTGTAAATGAGATTTCCCCTCATGACTTAGTGACGACAGCAGCGCCCCCCGACTCGCTCGCCCCCTGCCTCTCCTCCAGGCTGCATCTCTCTCTCCACATTTATACTGTAATGCACATAAAAAGCACATACATGACACACACCCGCACTCGCCTCCGAGCTAAAACGGGAAAAGAAAAGGCAATTGAGAGGAAGAAAAAAGATGTCTGCTTTACTGCGAGGCTTTTAAGAAACAGCTACACTCAGGAACATTTAGCCTGGCATTTTAAAGCTGTAATACTTCCTGTTCTGTGTGTACGTAATGTATTAGAGCGTATATATATATATATATCGCACACTTTAGGCCTTCATTCTCATAGCACCAAGCTCCAGAGTTGTTAAAATTACAGTTTAAGTGACTATGAAGAAAAGGCAGTATGTTTGTCACTTCTAAGGGCATTTATATATAGTAAGATGATAATAATTTAAAATAGTGCAACGGTGCTTTCTGGGTAGTGTCCTTGTCCTTGCAGTGTTCCCTGACAAGAAGGAAAATAGCCATTATCAGTGTTGTCGCTCTAATGCTTTAATACTAGTTTGTGGCGGGAGTCGCTGTACCGTGCAAGCCAATGGTTCAGAGCTCTCTGCATCGGCGTGCTCTAGGTGTGTTCATGGCTTATTACAGTGATACAGGCGTGATAATGACAGGCCGCGGTGAGTATGTGAGAAATGAGAGACCTCCCCATACCTGCGGGGCTTTTAATCAAAAAGACCCGGTCATTTTATGTCCTGGCCTTGTTGAAGCAGAGCTAAGCTAATGTAATTCTAATGGAGAGGCCGAAAACTCTCCAACTTTAATCCACTTTTCCTCCCTCTCCATGCTATGTATATTTAAATTGAAATAACTTTTTCACTGCTGCGGCGTAAGTAGTCAGTGTGTGCCTGCAGCAGTTTGCTCACTTTACTGATGGATGAGGCTTCGCTTGTGCAAAAGGATGCAAAGGATGAGTGCAAAGAAGGATAGACGAAAAGAAAGAAGGATTTTGAAAGGTTTTACATGAGAACGGCGAACAGAGGGAGAAGCAGATTGAAATAGATGGAGCCAAAAAAGGGAGCACGGGTGTTAACATACCTCCTAAATCTGATCAAAATGTCAAGAAGAAATAATAGAGAGGGATCAGAGTCCCTGCAGTTTAAATATGTGCTGCAAATACAAATCATTTAGCTGTTATTATGAGCCTGTGCGCTCATCTGCTCTTCTGGGAGCTCGCCTATTAGAGGTGGGAAGATTATGTATTGTGAGAGGAAGACTTTTTCGTCTCTGAGGTTATCCGCTTCTATCGCTTTTTTTTCCTTCTCTCACCTATATCCGATGGCTCGCCCCCAATGCAGATAGTTTTCTCTGGTGGTGTCCCCGGTGCCTCTTTTACCTCTGCTTTTCCTCCAAAGCTCAATACCTCCATCTGCTCCCCTCCGTCCCTCTCACGTCTCCCACCTGTTCGCAGAGCTGTGCCCCGTGCCATGTGGCAGCCACGGCGTGTGCTCCGAGGGCCAGTGCCAGTGTGAGGACGGCTGGGTCGGCGCTGCGTGTGACCAGCGAGCCTGCCACCCGCGCTGTGAGGAGCATGGCCAGTGCCACGACGGGACGTGCGTGTGCCAGCCCGGCTGGGAGGGCGAGCACTGCAACATCGGTAAGCCCGGTACTGTTACAGTGTTATGATGAGTAAGAATCACAAATGAACACTTGTCTGTTTGTCCACAGTCACTCACGACCTGGACGTGGTTGTAAAAGGTAACTGTTGTAGATTTACCCCTCTCCCCGTGAGCTTGTCCCCGTCCTGACTGTCCCCTGTTTCAGACGGCTGTCCCGGGCTCTGCAGCGGACACGGACGCTGTACTCTGGAGCAGAGCGGCTGGCGCTGCGTGTGCCAGGCCGGTTGGAGCGGGCCGGGATGCAGCGTTGTCATGGAAACTGACTGCAGTGATGGAACAGACAACGACGGAGGTGACACTCGAGCATCATCTATCATTTTCACTCTTTTTACTCTTTCCTTTTTGTGGCTTTGGCAGATTGTCCACTTCGTCCCATTACATCTCCTCCTGTTCCTCGCGCCAACAACACAAAACCCCTCCATTGTTTGTCCTCTTCATCCCTGTGTGCCGTCCCAGTCCTGCCGAGACCCCCGTAGAGCCCTGCTGGTCATTATTACACCGAATATGTATCTGTGTGGCATTGTGTGGCTCTGTTTTTCGTCTTATCACAGCTAAATGTCTAATATGCATAACACCTGCTAGGATAAAAGCCAGTCAGAAGAAATCTCACAACTCTAAATACAGCCAGCCAAGCAGAACCGATCTGTGCTTCTTTGAAGGTGTTCGCTGACAGGTGACATGTGCAGAGCTGCTGCAAACTCCCAACATGAAGCAGGCCAAACAACAGGAGGTTCATTACTTTAAAACTCTCCTCTGTTATTCCCTTTGGAAATATATGGCTATTTTACATGGCTTATAGCAGCACCTCTAACTCAAATGTCTATCACGCAAAGCTAGTCTAGTAATTCATCATAACAAACAAAGTAGTGCCTTTTGTTACCTGTTTTTCCAACGTGTGCTACATTTCACGTTGAGTGGCATTTGAATAGCAGCAAACCTCAATCAAAAGACGTGTTTTTGTGTTGGCCTTTTTTTTAAGGAGCGGGTAAAAAGCCAGCGTGTAACCTTATTTTTCACTGTGCACATTGTTTACCAGAGCTGTCCTGTCCACCAGAGCAGAGTGGGGCAACACTTGAAAAGCCGGCATAGATGGCTGCTCCCAACATGAAATTACAGGTTCTTGTGCGGATTACAACCTCAGAACCACAAAGCACACCGTGTTCTTCAGTGTGCAAAAAAGGGAGTGCGGTTGCAACCTGGCAACCGCACAAATTAATCCTTTATTTTCCCTTTATTGTTTTATTAATAATGTGTGTTCACTTGTGGCTTAACGGATAAGAATAAACAACAAAGTGCTACGCTGCGTTGACCTAACAAAGCCCAGATAGCGACGTATTTTAATAGCTAATTCAGTTTCTATTAATGCTGTTTACAAATGGGAATTCAACTGCGTTTTCATTGTGTTTCAAAGCCAGGATTTAAGTTTCAGGTTTGCAAAAAAAGGTCACTTTACTTGTCACAAAGTACTGCCAAAAATAATTTTATGACGTGCTTTTGGAGCGGATTTATAGACTCTGAAGGCTTAATGATGTTACCGTAACAGACTTCCGTTTGGAGTTTGCGAGAGCATTAGTGACAACAAAAGACGTTATTGACTGCCATATGGGAGGGTGTAATTTTGGACCATGGCCCAGACAAAGGATCAAAGAATTTGACTTTTTAGGTTTCAAGTAGATGCATTTCAGTTAAATTGAATTGTCAGTTTAGACAGCGTCTCTTAATTTAGCTTATCTTACGTTCAAATTTGCTGATCTGTCTTTTTGTCTCTTTGTCTTTGTTGGCTCCTATCAGCATTTGATTTAGATTTAGATTTATTAGCAATAGACTTGGGAGTTGGCAGGAAGAAACATGACGTCAGTCACAAAAAAACAAAAAGATTATCATAAAAGTTAGCAAAAAAAAAATACAAAAACTAACATTGAAATACAAGGAGACACTAAGAAAATAACTATCAAAAAACTAGAGGTATAAAAGACATTTCTAATCTGATTTTGTAATAAATAAAAGTGGAGGGAAGTTAAAAATGTGCTGATTCTTACTTCTGCACATGTGCCGTTCAATCAACAGCTCTGTCTCACAAAACGACATGTTTTGTTGCTTTGGCACATGATGACGACTCAAAATGAAGGACAACAGACTGAGGGAGAAGCTTAACCCGACTCCCCACACGGTCTGTCACGCCGAGGATGCCTTCAGCCCAAACCCTCTGCAAAGTAATTCTCATGACGAGGCAAACCACCTGCTTGCACCGAGCCAAAACTAAATTTGAACAGAATCCCTCCAGGAAGCAGCTATAAACTGTATGTGGTGTAATGTGCTATCTTATTTTCCTCACCAGATGGTTTGACAGAACTTTCTAAAGGACAACACTATTTGTAATTTGCTCCAGCTCAAAACAATCAGATTTGGTTTGAAATTAAAACTTAATTTTCCCTCTAATCGCATGCATTTTTAAAACACAAATGTTCTCACACTGGGCTCTGTGCACAGCGGCAGTTGACTAAGCTAACCGTTTCTCACAGCTAATGCTAACTTTTATTAAAACGTAAAATATGAATAAATAACCAATGAAAATGAAAAGCAAAGGCTACATCCTTGTTTTTTTTATTTATGGATTACTACAGGTTTTTATTTATTTATTTTATTTATTTATTTATTTTTTTAGTTTGTTTGACCCACAAACACCATCCATAAACATTTATAGACGCAAAACTCTCTACCTCCGTTGTCCGTTGATCAGACACAACCACGTTTACTTTTGTAGGCTACGCTTATTATTATCTAAAATAAAATATGAAAAGGTTTGCACACTGAGCAATGACTTTTTAACAAAGCTTGGTACAAGCGGACGCAGGGGCGGACTTACCATTAAGCAACGCTCCATAATTACCTTGGGCCCCCAACCTGAAGGGGCCCCAATAAGACGCCCCCTGATCATCACAGACACACGTCTCTGGCTTTCTTTTCTGTCAGTCTCACAGTAAAGTGGTGCTGGTTACTTTTAAACATGAAAAACACCGACCAAATAGTCTGGGATTGTCAAATGTATTATATAGATTTTATTTGACATATTGTGACGTCAACTGAATCCAATCGACTCCAATCGACTTACTAAAACGTAATTCAAATCAAAGCTGTTTGGAACAGGAATTAGTAAAACATAAATAAATACATAGATAAATAATAATAATAACAGTAATAATAAAACAAGCTTAATTTCAAGGACAATCCAAGAGCCACAACAGAAAAGTTATATATCACACTTAATGAGGGCCCTGGACTTAATTTTTGCTTGGGCCCCCACATTCCTTGGTCCACCACTGAGTAAATTATTCATATCTTGCGTGTTTTGTGGGCTAATGCTAACGGCTATAGGGAAAATACACTCATACCACATTGGGACTGTATAGATATGAATGAAATGATTCCCTTTTACTTTCATGGAAATCATGCTTTTCGACAAAGCATCATGGTCCCCTTTCGTCTTATCTCCTATACCTGCTTTTCAAATGCCTTCACTTTCAATCAGGCCTCGGCGGACGTCCTGTCTAATTGGCAGATGCTACACTGGAACTCACATATCACTCTCCCTCAGCAATGTTTTTGTCTCTGAAGATCGGCCCGATAGAAAAAAAAGATGCTATCATGGCTAATCAGAATGAAAAGGACTTTGAAGGGAGTTTCAATTACTGTCTGAATGGCAGAGGGGGATATGTATTGTTTGCCAGAAGTGGTCTTATTTCAGTATATACATGCGCTCTTTGCATGTTAATAGCATCCTATACATTCGCTTCATTGTGTGTCATGTGAATAAAAAAAACATTGTTCAAACAGATTCAATTTGCCTTTAATAACAGTGAAATTAGAAATTCAATTATTGCTGCTTTCATGCTGAGGAAGTGATTCTAATGGAAATGATTGGCCGTGGCTGAAGGTAGCACCAGGCGATGGGCAGGTTATAATGGGATATTGCTGGCCTTTAGCTCCTCTGGTCTGTGGTCAGCATTTAAATGTCAGCGGTGTTTCCTGGCTTTTCAGAAACAGCCCCGAAATGGAAAACACAGATGACATATAAGCTCCTGTTACATTCGGTTTGAATATGCACAAAATCAGAACGGTAATAACGTCCACGCCGTGTGTTCTGGGATCTTTTGTATCTCGCTCCAAATGTGTTGTGTATGAGAAGCGTGCCGTTTTATTGATTTTGAACTATATTGTTTTTTGAATCGCCACTGTCTCTTTAATTGTATCAGCATCTTTTCTAACAAATTGTCTTGAGATTTGTTTTCACTTTAGCAATTCTGTCACACCGAGGGAAGATACAGTGTTTTCCATTATTAGATCTCACAGTTTAAAACAAGCCGAGTGCTAAACTTGTGTTACAAAATTATGCTTTTGCTTGTTTATCATAAGTTTATAGAAGGTTATTTAATATTTTGTGTTTTGTCACTTATGGACACTGTTTGTTTAAGTGCACTGAGTAACGCTTTAGATTAAGGTTCCTTAGTTAACTATTTATAAGATGTTAATAAGCACTAACAGTTTGTTTATGCACTTATAACGCCTTATACATGTTTATAATCCATCACCCAAAACATGTTTGAGTTAATAAACCACATGTACAGAGCATCAATGAGCTGCATATTACATTATTTTCAATTATCACGCTAATAAATGCTTGTAAATGCCTTATAAGTGCTTATAAACACATAACAAGTGCTTATTAATGCATTATAAACAGTTTAAAGTGTTACCGTGCACTCTGAGCTTTTTGCACATGTTTTCCAATGTGGTTTTCAAACTACAAATGACAACTAAACTAAACATATTTATTTCAAACATTGCATTCTATAAAATTATTCAATAAAGATTGCCTGTGCCATAATCGCAGTATGAACTATAAAATGGGAAATACTGAGATATAATACCTTTTTTCAGCAGGTGTCATCCAGATATTGGATATAAATATGAATTAAGTTTTGTTTTTGTTTTTTATAACCATAATCAGTTAGTTATAATTATAATTAGGTGCTCAGTTCAAAGTTTAAAATCCAGTTTACTAAAAACGTTGCCTACTTTTCTCCAGTTTGACCATTTTGGTAACATTTATAATTGTCCCTCCTGGTTTGACATGATAACGTACATTTTCCATTCGTTTTCCTTATAGAAATTCAGAAAAAATTATAATAAATGTGACCATCTCGCAGCGTCGTGAATTTGAATCTGGCTCTGGACAGTTTGCTGCGATGTCCTTCTCTGGTCTCATCCACATTTCACACGATACTGTCAAGTCTTATAAAGCCTACGGGCCAGAAAATCCTTAAAAAATCAAAACAAAGCTTGCTCGGGGCTAATCAGCTCTGTGGTAAGTAATGAGCATAAGACATAGTTTTATTAAAATCTGTTTCTGAAACTTTGTAAACTGCCAAGTTATTAAAACCTTTTGCCAAATTTGAAGATTTTTCATGTATTTTTAGACTGAAAACAACCACATATTAGTTACCACAGAACTGCTTTGCCTTCACCGTGCTTTGAACTCTTAATATTGATCTTTTTCTAAATCTCTATGGCAAAACTGTGTGAAAGATTTATTTCCGAAACCACTGCGAACTTCAAAACGGGCAAGCTCCAGTCCACAACTGTTACCCAGCAACCAAAGTGTAAACAAGGGCCAAAATCCATATAAACTACACAATAGTTATGATTTGACAAATAATAATAGCTTAATTTTGTTAATTTATTGTTGAAAATAGTGTCCTCAAATGACCTGTCAGCGTCACAATCTTTTACCTGTTCTTATCTGTCTTTGTTTACCTCGTGGGACCACTTCTTGATGTTGTGACTGACTGCCGTTTGATTAACAACTGAAATGGATGGGATAATTGCCCACTGATGGCCCCTAATGAATCCTATTTGATTGATACTCGTGATAATGATAATAAATGTGCTGTCCATTGTCGCAAAATTGGATTCACACTGGAGTTATCAGTAGCCAGAGGTGGAAAAAGAAATGAATTTTTGGCACTCGCAGGTTTTGAGGCTATTTTCTCCTTGTCTCTTTGCAGCAGAAATACAGAGCCATAGTTCAGCCTTGAAAGATTTTCTCAGCACCACAGTCCCATCTTGTCATATGTTGTGAATGGTGCAAAATAAATTCTCTAAATGAGTCTCAAAGTCTCTATATTTTACAGACAGCTTGTACGCCAATGATCTGAAGAGCACTTTAAAGTCCTCTCTGGTTTATGTTGTCTCAGTGATGGAGGGAAAGCTTTCTGGAGTTTAAATCAGTTTTAGTGTAGTCCTCGGACGATTTGTTTATGGCTTATTTTAGCGCCGTTGTCTATTTGCGTCAGTATTATTGTTGCAAAATTGAAATGAATGATCTTAATACTCTGTCGTGCGTCTGCCTTCTGAATTGATTTGGAATGGAGTCAAGTTTTTAGCTCAAACTAAATAATACAATGAGATTTGGCTTTTAAAGTTTCACAGATAAAAATAAATAACACACAATGAACGGCGTGCGAGAAGAAGCATACCTAACTAACTATGATAATTAAGCTATGCAGGAAGGAAGAAAATATCAAATAATAACAGACCGGCTTCCCAAACAGTCCATGTTACTTTTGTTTATTTTTCACAACAAGCATCTCAATTTTTTTTATCTTTCCTTGCACCCCGCAGAGTCATAAAAATTCAAAATTCATTTTAATTTTGAAGAAAAAACGTTTGACACTCGAGACCAATTTATACCACAATGCTAACAATCACTGTAGTATCCATCGCTGTAGTGTGATGGATGTGGTCTAGAATAGATTAAGACAACTTTGCTCTCTTTATGCATTTTTATACACTCGTTCAAATGAGTGTGTAGTTTTATTGTTGATTAGTATTTGAAGATACCTTTTTCACAATCATACTATGGGCTGCAACTACCAATTATTTTGTTCTTCTGATAATTTAGGGATTATTCTTTTGATTTATTTATTAGTTAGATTGTGAAAGATCTGAATGAGATTTGTTTTTACCAAATTTGATCCAGATAAAGCTTGATGGAGTATACTTATAAATAGGTATTTCATCACTCTACATTTACATGTTTCCTGTCATTTGGGTGTAATTCTTGCTTTGTTCGAGCCATAAAACCTCTCCTCTCCACACGTGACATGTTTTAGAGTCTGTGTATATTTCCAAATAGATTATTGGATTACTAAATTACTTTACAATTATCCCAATAATAGTAGTTTCTTGTCATGGCTCACTTTTTTCCCTAGTGAAGATGAAAACACAGGCCATTCCTTTGTCATTTCACCACATTTTATTCAACGGTGTTATTTAACTTTTTTAATCGTACGTGTGACATATAAAGCTGTTTATAGATTAAAGTCTATATGACAGGTTGTCATTATATTGTAATTATGACTAGATTAATTAGCACCTGTGGTAAATGATTATCATAGTTTTACATCCTTGAAGTTGCAATTCGTGAAGACATTTTAAAAAACAAAAGTATAAAATGAAAGGAAGCAGTGTTGAAATGTAAATCCTTCTGTGATGTCATCAAAAAGCGACATACCATTTTAAATACAGAGACAATTTACACAACTGACACATTATTTTGACAGTTTAAGTGACATCAGGTATTATAATTTGTCAAATCATAACTATTGTGTCATTTATACGTATTTCGGCTCTTGTTTTCGAAACGGTTGCCAGGTAACAGTTGTGGAATTACCTCTATCTATGTCATATTTGCGGCTCATGTTCAACCAGGAAGTACAATTATAACCATTACAAAAACTGTCAAACTGGGTATAAATAGACTAAATGTTAGGTAAAATCTTTAGCATAATCATGTGACTACGTTTAAGTGAAATGTGCTGTCTAACCTGTCATATAGACTTTAAATTGTCTTAGTACCCATTCTATTGTATGTAAACTGACAATAATGTATAAGAGTAAAGCATAAGAATGTGACAATAACTAAAAACTGTCATCATATTTCCTTGTGTTGTACTGACAGTTAACCTGACACCTTGTCTGCTTGTGCTTCAGACGGGCTGATGGACTGCGTGGACCCGGACTGCTGCGAACAGTTGAGCTGTGGTTCGGACCCCCTGTGCCACGGCTCGTCCGACCCTCTGTCCCTGCTGCAGACCAGCCCCCTGCCCCCCACAGGCCCCACCCACAGCTTCTACCGCCGCATCCGCTTCCTCCTGGGCAAGAGCGCCACGCACACGCTCCCCGGGGAGGTGCCCTTTGATACCAGGTGTGTTCGGTCTCTGTGTGTGCCTTTACGTTTGTACAGCGCGTCCTTGAGCTGTCCCACGGTGAGAGACATGAGAACCACACAGAGGAAAACATACGTGCACCAAAGGACGGGAATGTGTTTTTCAGTCGATACCTGTTGTCGCTGTTGTGGCCGATAACCAATTTTTGCACATGTTGGTGTTGATTTTGTCGGAAGCACCGATACATGTTATTATTATTTTTAGTCCCGATATCATAAGCTGTTCACTTTTAAGTTTGATGCGGTTCCAGAAGTTAATTTCTTATTCATTTTCCCATAGATTTTTAGATTTTCTTTGTCTGTTTGTTTTATTTATTTTTCTTTGAGTTATTTATGTTTTCTGAGCTTGGTTGTCATTCAGTTTCTACACTTATGGCAGCCAACACAACACCGTAGTAAACCTCACAAAAAAACTTCCATAATTACAAAAATAATAAGAGTTGAAGTGCACGACGGAGGCTAAGCAGCTCCTTGGTAACTAATGTCCATAACACTGTAATTTCCAGCCCAAAAAACACATATACAACGTAAAATCTGGCAAATGTTTTAATAACTTTGTGGTTTATATAGTTTAAGAAACAGATTTCAAATAGGAGCAAACTTTCAAACATTTAATTGTATTTTCTGTGTGTTTTCCTGAATGGACAGTCACAGTTGAGCTCCATATCAACCAATACTTGGTGACTTTACATAAAACTATTTCAACATGTTGTCAAAACTTTCTAAAAGAAGAAGAATTTTTACTTTCAGCTGTGCAGCATCTCCAAACTTAGATCATGATATCTGCAAAAGAACTGGGGAGGATTCATGCCTTCTGTCGTGTGGTTAGACTGCTGCAGAAGGGCGTATGTGACACCTTTTCTAAACAGCCTGTGTACATAGCTGACCTGATCAAACCCCACGGCTCGACTTAAGATGTTTCTGTGTCCAAGTGTTGAGGAAAATACAGTAATTGTTCGGGGGCAGTGTCCTAAATCTCCAAGCTATGCACAGTTGGAACAATACTGGAGAAACTACTTTTAGTTTATATTTTGCCGTATAAAATTGATTTGAGCAAAAAAAAAAAAGAAGCTCCACAAACAAAAAAACAGGCATAAGAAAAGCAAAGAAACACATGTTATCAGTTGTGTTGCTCAAGTCCAAATGAGGAGCGTCTCTGTGTAACTTAAGGCCGTGTGTGCTTCTGCCCATCCTTCATTTGTCCTGCGTTAAATTACATGAATAGCTCATAATGGTGTAATCTGTCTGGTGCGTTAAAGTAGTCCCTGGTCATTATGGGCGTAATGACAAAGCCTGCGTGCGGCTGTGAACGGGCCCTTTTATGTGGCCTCATGTCTGGGCGCGCAGAGGGGTAATCCACGCTCCTCCTGGGACCTCCGCTCGAAACGCTGTCCTTCAGAGCCGCCGACCACTGTTTGTTTGTGCATTAATGCTTAATGTGTCATTCACTGACACCAGTTGTAAAGGTGTCAGCATCAATATTTCAGAGGCCACATCTCGCCGCCGCCGCTGTGGAGGGCGTCCTAAAAACTTCAGAAAGGAGAAGACAACAAATACTTCAGCCAAGTCGCAGGGAAATTGATGTTTCTGATTCAAAGCTGTTTAGTTTTGGGCTGTAATAAGAATGACATTTTATTCTGGATAAATTAGATAAACATAGTATCCCTATGTGATGTCATCAAAAAGCGACGTACCATTTTAAATAGAGAGACAATTTACACACAAATGACACATTATTTTGACAGTTTAAGTGATATCAGGTATTGTAATTTGTCAAATCATAACTATTGTGTAATTTATACGTATTTTGGCTCTTGTTTTCAAAACGGTTGCCAGGTAACAGTTGTGGAATTACCTCTATCTATGTCATATTTGCGGCACATGTTCAACCGGGAAGTACAATTATAACCCTTACAAAAACTGTCAAACTGGGTATAAATAGGCTAAATGTTTAGTAAAATCTTAAGTATAATCATGTTTTAGTGAAATGTGTCGTGTAACATGTCATATAGACAAAAAATACTTCAGCCAAGTCGCAGGAAAATTGATGTTCCTGATTCAAAGCTGTTTAGTTTTGTGCTGTAATAAGAATGACATTTTATTCTGGATAAATTAGATAAACATAGTATCTGTTTACCAATATTTAACATTCATAAAGGCTGTTTAGTTGTGTAATAAAAACCACAGGAAGAGGCAAGACAGAAATCATAAGACCAGAAATATTCACTTACATATAGTCAAACATATAGAAGTTTTATTTTGGGAGTACATTTATTTGTCCGACAATGAGGAAACAAAAGTTTTTCGATGCACAGTTCAAGGACATCTGCACAATAGAAACATGCGATGACAAAACAGGATCAATATGGTATTTATTTAAACGAGCACGACCCTTGAATTTTAATGGAGCACAACCCTGACGTGAGTAAACATAGCTCTGGTTTTGTCATTCTTCAGCTCATGCCTCAATAAAATTGATGTTTCTGACTCAAAGCTGTTTAGTTTTGGGCTATAATAAGAATGAAATTGCATTCTGGATAAATTAGGATTTGATTTCCGTCCAGACCGACTAAACATAGTATCTGTTTACAAAAATTTACCTCTCATCTTACTAAAATTGATGCTGGCAAACATTCATGCAGGCTGTTTAGTTCTGTAATAAGAACGAAGGAAAGACGCAAGACAAGAAACATGAGCGCAAGGTAGCAAAAATGTTGAGGTTTTCGTTTGGAAATGGTGAAGTTGGGTAGAATCAGACATGACTTGTGATAAGAAAAGATCAGAAAAAGATCAGATAAGAGAACCTTTATTTCAGTGATTCCCAACCAGGGGTACGGGGACCACAAGGGGTACGTGAGCAATTACCAGGGGGTCCTTGGAATGGTTTCAGGTTTTTAAAAAAGGATGAAATGTACTTCTATCTGAATTTAAAAGTGTTATTAGTTGTAAACTTAGCATATTTTTGGAGTATCTTGGATCATAAATCAAATAGAAAATATATAGATAATAGGAATAATTGACAAAATGCCACTACTGAACCCATTTATTTGCATAAAACTCAAGTTAAGGGGTACTATGAGTGTGAGACAAAGCTTAGGGGGTACTCGAGACAAAAAAGGTTGGGAACCACTGCTTTATTTGACTCAAAATGGAGAATGCGTGTGATACAACGCACAGTTCAAGAACAACAGGAGAATGGAAACATGCAGTGTCAAATCAGGATATATTAAAAGCAATAAACATAGACTTAAAGGGCGTATGACGGGTTTTTATGATTTTCTAATTTTGACTTCATTTAGTGTATTAATACCTCGTGTAAATATAAATTATAGTTTTACACCAATCAAGTCGCTATGTTCGGAGAAAAGTTGAAAAATCTGTCGAAAATTACAGGAAGTAAACAAACTTATGACATCACACTGGGGAGACAAAGGTTATGCATAATTGACACAAAATAAACTACTTTTTTGACCCTTTAAACATGAATTCAACAAAATAAAGGTGTCACACGTGTTTCTCTTTGTCAAATGAACAAAATCTGTGACATTAGATGAGTTTTAGTCTGGTTGCTATGGTAATTTCCTAGCGTGATGTCATACTTTACAACCAGGAAGTAAAATTTAAAACCTAAAAAAACAGCTAAACTATGGTTAAATGTGTAAAGATTATAGTAGAAATTGAATTATATTTATCTTAACTGCCTTTTAGTTAAATGTGTATTTCAACCTGTCATAGGCCCTTTAAATCTGACAAAACACTGAAGTAGAGTAAACATTAGTTGAAATTGTATAATTCTTCTACTCATGTCTCAATAAAAGTGCTGTTTCTTATTCAAAGCCATTTAGTTCTGAGCTACAATAACAATGAGCGCAGTAAAATGTGTTCTGACTAAATTAGGATTTTATTTCAGTCCAGACCGACGAAACATACTATCTGTCGAAAAACTTGTGCTCAAATCGTACTAAAATTGATTGATGGCAGCAGAAGGTGCCAACGATGTTGAGGTTTTCTTTTGGGAGCCATGAGGATGGATTAGGAATGGGTTAGCTCCAGTTTGGATCCGTGTTGGAGATAAAGTCAGACTGAAATGGTTTTCAACATGTACAAAGAAGAAATAAGAGATAATGGATAGAAGGACGCTGAGGTTAAAGCTGCCGGGAAACAGGACCAAAGAGGAGATTTATGAATGTAGAAAGAGGACATGAGGTTGGAGAGAAGAAGCAGAGGAGAAGGAGAGATGGAGATGGAGTAGGTTGATTGACTGCGGCTGCGCCTTAAAGAAATAATCTGCGATTGGCGATTTGACAAAACGAAATTCAAACGCTTGTCAATCTTGTAGAAATTGTAGTTAAAGACAAGTCGGATTACTCCTTTTACTAAAACACAGTTAAGATTATTTTTAAGATTTATCTAAAAATGTTACATATTTTATCACACTTGGGCATTTTTTTGGTTTATTATTTTACTTTATGATATTTAAATGATCCCATCACACTAGGAAATTACATAACTATTACCTAGCAACCATGTACACTGGGCTAAAGCTATAAAGTTATTATTTCACAGATTAAAAGTTTATAAAAGCAAGTTAAGTTTTTTGAATTGATACTTATATTGTCAGAAAAATGTGTTGTGTTTAAATTGTGACAAAGATTTAATTCTGAGTCTCCAGGGTGATGTCACCACACTGGATGTTTTTTCCAGTTTTCAAATTATATAACACATAACACAAAAGAAAAACAATCCGAACCAGACCAGATATAGCCAAGGAATTAAAAAATAACATTCACAATCCCAAAATAAGATTTACATTTTCTATATGTCAGTCATAATGTAAGTGCAGTCCTTAATTGTTGGTGCAGTTTGTCTCCTGTACTTCTTTTACGATGGCCTTCTTCCCAACGCCGAAAGTATTCTCCAAAGATATCCATGTATTGTGTCCGCGACAGGAGTTTGAAGGTCCAAATGTAATCAAGTGGGATGGCGATGTCAAAAAGAGTCTTAGGTGCTTTGTTAACCAACATTTCTGAGCAACAGATTTTTTCAGAAACTGCTATTTGACTGATTCCAACAGATATTATCCCAACAAAAATGTCCTTTTAGGGATTTCCTGTTGAATTCAGACACAGACCAATGCAGCTGATACTTTCCTCACACTCTCCGTCTATTGGTCAGCCTCTTTTGAGTGACAGGTGGACTGAACCAATCACAGCGAAGTGTCAGAAGAGGCAGATGCTCGACACAGTGTAAACCTGCTGTACAAGATAGAGTTAATTGTGACCTATAGACTCTAAATGAGATGTTTTGTCATATTGTCACTTCCTAATTTTGGGTAAATTCACTATATCTGACAAAAAACACTTCCGACCAATTACATCTTGTCTATTTGCCAAATCCCAGTGTCAGGAGGACGATTTATCCAGTCAAGAAGCCCCTCACAGCATGAAAAATGACACTGACAGCGCCCGTGGTCCATAATGGAGCGCGACTCGGCTCTCGCGCTAATTGTTCACTCGGGCTCAGGACACTTCCTTTGGCGAAGAGAGAAAGATGGATGATGTCCCGTTTCCTCTCGGTTCCAGAGGTCTCTCGGAGCTGCCTCTTCTCATCGAGCCGCCGTAACAGCATCAGCAAAGCCATAATTATGAGAAATATCTTGCTCTGTTTTGTGTCGCGTTGACAATCAGGTGACACTCGCTGTCGCCATGGAAACGTAGGTCAGGGGTGTGCGCTTGTCCTCCGACCGGGACGCCTCAGTTCAACCCAGAACGTGAAATAGTATGTCTTCTGTGCAAATAATCGAATGGGCTCTATGCACAGTAGCAGTTGACTTAGCTAACCGTGTCTCACAGCTAATGCTAACTTGTATTAAAACGTAAACAATAAAGAAACTACTGATTAAAATCTAAAGTAAAGACTTGCTGATTGTTTTTATTTATAGGGTAATTTCTGTGTTTTTTTTATTTAATTTAACTTCTTTTATGTTTATCTTTATTCAAAACGAGCATTAGCGTTAGCCTTGACCGATAAACAGCTCCATTTGTCAGCACAGAAGTGTCGTCGGGGAGGTATTCATCTTGTTTGTAAAGTCTTTAACATGTTGTCAGTGACATCCACCTGGAGCTCACTGTTCACTGATGATCTTTAAGCATTTTTACATTTTAGTGACTTTGCAAAAACCTCATAGAGATAGAATTGGACAGGAAGTACTCAATCGTACAATGAGCTAGCATTTTGAAAATAAATAGCCAACGGAGACTCTGCACAGAGCCTATTGTCAATGATCTTTTTAAGGTCTTTTTAATCAAGAGCCGATCCTTTGTCAGTAAAAACATTAGGTTGGTGCTGAGGGTAGACTTTGAAAGAAATTTGAATATTTTTGTGTTAAATGGCAAAGGTTGAAACTCTGTATTGTCCGTATTCAGGAAGGAAAAATTAGAAGTTAAATAAAAAATCCTTTGCCTTTGCGTTAGTGCTGGTTCTGACGTATTTTTTGCTGCTTCTTTTACTGGGTACTTAAAACAAAAATGTACATTATTATTCATTTATTGACAGTATTTAAGATGTGATGCTAAGGCTATATCCAACAAAATACCACTTTATGCCCCTGTTAGAAAGATTACTGCTTTTCTTGTTCATTTTTCACTTCCAAATATCTTATTACATTATAAAGATAAACAGCAATTGTGATTTTGTCAATGTCTCCATGTACCTTCCACCTCCAGTTAATTGTCATGTCTTTTATCATCGCAGGTCAGCGTTTTGAGTTTGTCTGCGAGCGAGTCTCTTCTGTCGATGTCTGAAGGAAGTGATGTATTGTTGAGAAATGTCACCGTGCTATTTTTCCTCCCCGGTTCACTTCGATAAACACATAGATTAATTAAAGGTTGTTGTTTTTGGAAAGGAAATCAATCGTAGCTTTCCGGACAAGAGTAACAAACAAACGGGACGATTGTGGCCACCTTGTCATTTCAGCCGTTTGCTCATTGCTCACGGAAATATCTGAATTCATCTTTTAGCGGCTGAACTAGCGAGACAAATTTATTTTAGGGATAAATGTATTCATGTTTTCAGATTTTTTTGAGGGCCGTGGGACAACGTGCCACCACTTTTGACACAGTCTGAGGTCACACAAAGTATTCTCATCACTAGATCACTTTCAATAATAATAACAACAACAATTGCTGTATAAGATTTTTGTGCAAAATAAAATACAAAAAAGCTTTGCCAACATTACTCTGCAAAAATTGTTAATCCAAAACTGAACCAGAATTAAACCAGGACTAGACGAGTACAAACTAGGCATTGGACGATATTGAAAATTTATGTCACGTTTATCATGGCTAAAATAATAAATAATGAAAGATAATGGCATGATAATTAATATTGTTGACATTTCAAAATATAAGTTCCATGAGTAAACAGCTATTATAGTATTGTACTTTGTTATGAGTGAAAACAATCAAACAACAATTTAGACGAGAACATCGTGGAAAAGAAGCATTTTCTGCAGAATCTGGTGGTAAACTGGCAATTATCTTTGCTGGCGATTATCACGATTATACAAAATGTACCATTAACGATTGTAGTCGAGCCTCTTTTATTGCAATCAACGATATTATTGTTGCTCTGTGTTAGCCCTGCGATGAGGGTTTGTCCACCCTGTCCAGGGTGTACCCCGCCTAAGGCCCAAAGTCACTGGGATAGGCTTCAGTCACCTGTGACCCCTAATGGGAACAAATGGTAGAAAACGAATGAATGAGTGTCTATCCAAGAAGTGGACTAAACTAAACCAGAGCCCAGAATTAAACCAGGACGTTAGCAAACAAGGGGATAAATAAAAAAATAATATTTGGAAAATGGGCCATGGGCCAGATCAAATCATGTGGACGGCCTGATCCAACCCATAAGTTGAATACGCCTGTCCATAAGGTTGTCAAAAAAATTATACTCAAATACTAATTGATGCTAAAATTTATATGAAAACATTTATATCAACTGAACAAGAATTGATGCTAGAAAAAAAGGCAGAACTGGACATTTCGTGTTTTAGAATTGTTTTCATTAGAACTAGAACAAGATGGCAATATTAAAAACCTAATATTGTTTTGTGTTCAAAATGGGATCTAATTGTTTATTTATTTTTTTTTATTATTATTATCATCATGGTGGTATCATAGTTGTATCAAGCCTAATAAAAGGCTATAATTTAGTATAATTTATACCCAGAATAGTTTTAGATCTACTACTACACACAGAGGCAAATATTATTATTTTTGGATGCCTGATGTGAAAAATGTAAGAAACAGCGGTCTTGGCTAAAATTGCACAGATATAAAATTACATCAGACAAACTGCATAAATGATAACAAGGTGAAAAAGAGTAGTGGAGTAAAATGTTATTATATAGTTGGCTGATTATTATACTTTAACATATATATTTTCTCTCATTCCACTTGTTTGTTTCTTTATACATTGCTCTTTCCACTTATTTGTTTCTTAATACACTGCAGTGTGGTGAACTGTACTGAGCTACAAGAAAACAGCGGTCAGACAAATCTCACTCACTCTTTGTTTATCCTTGGAGTGAAAATATTGAAATCTAGCTTGCACAACTCTCACATAAATCCTGTTTTTATTTGGTCGGATGAGACATAACTCCAGATGTTGGCTCATTGTAATCCGCCGCATTAATATTCAAATCAGAGGGTGCCAGTTTCGCCGCAGGTTCCTCTGGCTCCGAAGCGCAAACGTGATCTGGAGGTTTGAGCTGGTTCTGTGACATTGCGAGATGTTTTACTGCGTGGATTTGTATTTACGGCCCTCGTACGACGTCGGTCTGAGCAGATTGTGCGTGTTTTGTTTCCTGGCGAAGGTCACTGAGGCTCACGCTCTCTAATGTACAGCTCGGCTTTTCAGACTGTGATTACGCTCAGCAGTGAGTCCTACGTTCACTTGACCAACAGTTTGAATGAATCGTATTACTCACTGTTGTTCAGTCGTCATGTAAATGTTGTGTCTACGTTGGTAATGGTATTCAAACACAACAATCAATCAAGTCAAGTACAAATGTGACTGTTTTTCACAGTTTCCTTGAAGTAAGTTGATCTGTACACAAAGTGCTTTACACAACATGAAAAGGTGTGTTAAAATCACAATACAATCAGATAAAAACACAAATACTCCTTATAGCATGTGCTTTTAAAGAGGAAAGTTCAGATAACAACCTGTTTTTAGCCTGGATTTGAACATTGTCAAGTAAAAGCCTGTCTCACATCTTCAGGAAAACTGTATTATGCGTTATGATTTCAAAAGACTCATTTCTGTAGTATGATGTGTTTGGTTTATATTTTAAGATTAAATATACTTGCAACTTGAGTAGTTTAAGTAGAGTGACAAAGCAATATCCAGATTTCTGCTATTTGGTAGTTGTTATCATTTGTAAATACTTAATACTATTTAAGTTTTATTTATTTTCTATTATTTTATTTTCAAAGCACAGCTTTGGAAACTGTCATGTTTCTAAAATGTGCTTTATAAATAAAGTGGACTGAACTTGATTAAGGCTTGGACTTAACATGAATAACATGTAACTGGGCTGTGACTAGTTATTTTACTGAACTTGTCAAACAATTGTTTATATAGTACATTGAGACATTTTGAATACAGTTTTAACCAAATAAAGTTTGAAATATGGTGACTGAGGGCTTCTAGATAGACAATATTCACAAAAAAGTGTATTATTGATGAAAATTAGACATTGTGTATTCTTTTTTTGACATTTTGATTAATAATGAAGCTGTGTTTGTTGTAAAAAGAGTCTTTTTAGATGTCTTTTATTGTCCGAATTGTCCAGAGAACAATTACGATGATCAAAATTGACTACTTTTTAAAATATTCGATTAGTGACAATTATTTGATTAAAAGCAGGTGCATGAAGTAGGTTCAGTGCATTAAGTGTAGCATACACAACACACATGTACATCTAGCTTTACTTAAAATGACTTGAATGAATGTATAACTTTTTATCTGGATTTGAGTAGTTTTGACTCAGTGACATTGCATTGCTGACGTTTCACTGGTTTCAAGGAAAGATTGACTGATCATACGATAATTTAGCTTCAGATTAGAAAATAAATTTGCCAATGGTGTAAGTAAAATGATCTTTCCCATTGGCAGATCATGTGGTTTGAAGTAAGAAATAATACATTGAAATAAGCTAGAAACAGTTTGAAACAAGTAAAGTAATGCCTAGTTCCAGTCTTAGTTAATCTTAACTAGTCAAAACATCAAATAAACAAATCAAGACACTTTAACTCGTCTAGAAATCAATTTTTGAAGTTAAATAAAGCGTGACCAGTTTATATCTCAGTATAAGTTTAGTACTTCTGCTGGAACATGGTTTTCTGCTGTACTTTCACTTGCGTACAGTTGTGTCCCTCTGATGCTGAGTGCATGCAGTTGTTTGCCTCCTACACAAGGTCGCCGGGCGAGTGCGTCACAATGCAGTGTCGCCTTTCAAACAATGATTATGCCCTCCATCATTATAAACCTGTCAGCGCTGCCTCTCTTGTTTACGTTTCTATGTATTTCTCCTTTCTTACCTTTTTTTCTTCTCTGTCTTTCCAGTCGGGTGGCGGTAATTCGCGGAAACGTTGTGCTCCAGGACGGGTCTCCTTTGGTGGGAGTCAACATAACCTTCCCGCAGCATCCAGAATACGGCTACACAATCAGCAGGAAGGACGGCAGGTACAGCCCCGAACTGCAAACGAGCACAAAACGCAACATTATTTCATCTTCTCCACCGCCGAATCTAATTGTACGTCTCTTTATTGGATTGTAGTTTCGATGTGGTGACTTTGGGAGCCATGTCCGTGACCCTGATGTTCCAGCGGCCGCCCTTCCGGCCCCAGACTCGCACCATATGGACGCCCAACAACAACTTCCTGGTTCTGGATCAGGTGACCATGTCCAGGGAGGAAGTGGAGACTCCGAAGTGCGATGTGATGAGCGTGTTGAGCCCGTATCCGCTGGTGCTGCCGTATCCTCTGCCCCGATACACAGGGGCGTGTGCAGACAAAGGGGCCGCCATCCCAGAGCTACAGGTGAAAACACAGGCAGAGTTTGTGTCTTTGTGGTGAGGCTAGAGGAAGTTACAGTAAGGAAAGGCACGTTGTTTGTAGCTAGAGCACAGTTCGTACACAAAGTAATTCAAAGTGCATTACATTACAAAGGAAGACGTGCATAAAAATCACAATAAAACAGATAAAAACATAAATAGTAATAACCAAATTGACCTTTAAAAGAGAAGAGAGCAGATGAAATTCTTTCTGTTATGTACAGACGCTGTGTCATGGTTAGTGCTAAATCGTCAGGTCTGGAGGGACAGAAATGATCTGGTTGCCATGGTAATGAGTGAACGTCTCTTGCTTAACTGGCCGAAACTTTTATATTTTTGACTTGTTTATGTTCTGTTTTATAGCATGAGATGAGATGAGGTTGCCAGGCAATAAACATGTTTTTTTAAGTCATTGCTGCTTACATGTTTAACAGTTTTCTTCACCTAAACCCTAACCTAACTCTTTTCCTGTCCTCCTTCACCCTAACGTTAAGATAAGAGATCCTTTATTTGTCCCACAATGGGGAAATTCCACTGTTGCAACACACAGTTTAGGACAGGAATGAAAGAAATAGTTGCATGCAATAAAAATAGGATAAATAAACATGATACTAAAAATACAATATAAAGTATTGTTGTTCCTAATCTTACCTTTTACCCTAAACTTCATAACTTTGAATGACCCGTCCCTCTGGATCTGACATTCTAGCATTAACCCCCTGTCACCTGCTTGTCTCCATGGAGATGCCAGACAATGGGATTAAAGTTATCTCCATGACCTGTAACTTGACATGCAACAAGTTACCGGTCAGATCTGTGTAGAAGCGAGCCTTCTCACAAGAATTTACTATTATTATTATATATTTTTTTACAATGATGCACACGTTAATTGAATAAATACCTGACAGATAAATTGTATGCATCATATTCTTGATCATTTTATTAAAAAAAATGCATATATAATTGTTGAATAGATTCTAAATATACACACCAAAATCATTTTCCCCCTCAACTTTGTTTATTTGTTTATTTAAGGATCCCCATTAGCCTCTACAGCAGCAGAAGCTAGTCTTGCTGTGGTCCAATCTCACAGTTAAAAAGTACAAGATAATACATGTTACAAATACAAAGCACATACAATCAAAAAAAAGTTTAGATTCAATCATAAAGGGTTTTGGCGAAACACACAGAACATTTCACATAATCACATTTTCCAACTGTGATTTCTTAAAGCTTCTTTTAAAAACACATTGATTCTTTATTGGCACTCTTAATTGCATTCAGTCGTTCGATATATAAACAAATTATATTGCCATTTCCTGTTACGTCCATAATTTAAAGTACAGTAATTGTCTATTATTGTTACTGATTGACATCCAGTTAAAAGCTGCTGAATGTACAAGTAAGTAAATGGTAAACTGTTGGCTGAATCATCATTTTATGGAAACTGCAAAACTGTGAATAGAATAAATTATTAATGGAGCTGAAATGATTGCATCAGGAAAACAAAAAGACTGAAATTAGAATTTAAAATGTATTTATTTTGCTTATTTACTTAAGAGACAGTGCGTATCAACTCTGAAATGTATGATTTTATAGGATTTAGTCCAGTTTTAGTTTATTGTTTGGTCATTTTAAACCTTTTGCATCCAGACTTAGCTGTTTATGTGATATATTTAGCGTACGTTGGGCCTGACTGTGGAAGATGCAGGTTCAGTGTATGTTAATAATATGCCCCAAACGGAAATGCGCATTCAGATTAACGTGGACACATGACAGTCGGGGAAAATGAGCTTTAGATGTATTTTGCAACAGCTCAGCAACAAACCAACTCCGGCGCGGTGGATTTCTGCAAATTTAGCTCATTCCATATTTACATCATGCAAATACCAAATGAAGTCAATGTAAATCGCAGCTCGTTGCTTTGACTCGGGCAAATGAGGCGGTTCAAAGTCAGCCGGAGGTCAGGCGCAATCGTTATATTTGTGGAGTTTCCAAGGTAAAAGTCTCTCTATTTCTTTTTGCAAAAACACACATTAAATCCAATGATGTTTTTATATTTGCTAATGTCTCTACTTATCTCTCAATCTGCTCTTTTAAAATAAATAACCAACTTGATTCGGCCTGATTAGTGAACCATTACCGGTTAATCCGCACGGCAAATATTAGCCCAGGACAAACAGGCAGCCGGAAAATGAAAAGTGCAGCGTCTAAAACCTCATCAGAGAAAGTTGGTGGATTTAAGGTAATCAAAACTGTGCAAAAGGTGGATAAATAAATGTCTGCCGCAGCCACACATTTGCTCTTAATCACACAGATGGTGGAGTCAGATAAAAACAATAAACCACAGACAGATATGTTTTAGAGATTATACTTTTACGTGTTGCTTTGTGCTTTGTGTTTATACTGCATGGATGGTTTACGCCTGGACCTGCCACACACTTTTATTGAAAAAGTAACAATTAGAGATATCAATTTAAACAACAAAGCGTTTACAGTGCTGTGCAAACGTTGTGAATGATAAGAAAGAAACTATGCAATGATTGAAGAAAAAATATAAACTCCACAGAACTGGACTCAAATATATGAAGGTGCTTAAGAGAAGAGAAGCGTTATACATCGAACTGTGGGAAATATTAATGTTGCAGTGTCCAAGAACAGCCTTGGAATAAGAAAACAAAACAGAAATCTATCAATGTCATGCATACTTTGAATAGGATTAAGTGGGTGTCCTCGGGACCTTAAAAAAAATTAAATTCAATCCCCACAAGCATTAAATCTAAAAGCCATTTACCATTTATACCATTTAACTATCAGAAGAATCAATATAGACCTAATAAATATGAGTGAATAATTAGCGTCTGAAGTGCGTGTCCATGAAAGTAATTTTTACCTTGAAATTTAACATTCAAATATATTTTGTAAAACTTAGATGTAGCTTTGATCAAATATTAACATACATTTCCATGGTTTAAATTTCTTGTAAATGAGCTTTTTGAGTATTATAATTGCTTGCCAATGCCCAATGGAACGGTTATAAGGCAGTAGTTTTGACGAGATAAAACCGTGAATGTCTTGTTTTGAATTTGATTATGGCAAATGTTGAAATGCGGTATTAAAAAGCATTAAATTGGATTTGTTGAAACCTGTAAAACCTGATTAAGATACTAAATGGAGTAGAATAATGATATTGAAATAAAAATACAGTTTAAGTGAAGTAAACATGCAAAATGAAAAGACTTACCTTGTTTGAAAGTGGAGATGAGTGAAATATATCATGTTAAAATGAGACAATAAAGTTGTATAAATGAGAAAGCAAAGTCATTATAACTCATAAAGGCCCTCATTTAAACATAATACTTCAATAATGTTTACGCCACTCTGACAGTTTTACATTTCCATATAATAACTTATAATAATTCAGAATCAAAACAACGTGATGTTTCTACCTTATCTTTTTTAAAGTATACAATGTAGAGAGATAAATTTGAGTGAGTGAAGTTTGTATCAAAATATTAAACTAAGCAGTGATCTTGCTGGCTGTACGCTCTGATCTCACCCTCCCTCGATTTCCGACCGTTCCTAAAATGCTTCTAACAAAAAAATGAAAAATAGGATGCTGTTTTTATCAAAGCTTTTCGACTCAACAGTACTTTTCCCTCCTCAGTAGAATTCTCTTTTGTCTGCCTCGTCTCAGTTTGCTCTCTTTCCCGCTCTCCGCAGGCCGTCCAAGAGGAAGTTTCAATCCCCGGCGCTTTTGTCAAACTCAGCTATTTGAGCACTCGAGCAGCGGGCTACCAGTCGCTGCTCCGGGTCCTGCTCACTCCCCCGTCTCCCTCCTCCCCCGTGTCCCCCCTGGGCGGGCTCTCCAAGGTGCACGTGCGCGCCTCGGTGCAGGGCCGGCTCTATCAGAGGTGGTACCCCGCCGGGCCCGGGCTGGTCCACAGGCTGGTGTGGAACAAGACGGACATCTACGGGCAGCCGGTGTGGGGCCTCACGCACGCCACAGGTAAACAAAGCACTCTGTTTAGGTTCTTTTTATGGTTATTTAGAACGCACTCACTGGAAAAAACGGTCATAGTACACTGCAGATGTGTATTTTCTCTCTTTTACCCCTCGCCATCCTGTGTCTGTCTGCTTATGTGGCTTTTTCTTGTTTGAACCTTGACAAAAACATAATCGTACACAGCAAAAAATGTAAATCTATCCAAGCTTAAAATGGCTTGAATTTATCATTTTATCTGGATTTAAGAAGTTTGGACTCGATGAGATTTAATTGCTGATGTGATGCAGAATATTTCACTGGTTTCAAAGTATTTCTGGCTGATAATGCTAATAATTTTGCTTAAAATAAGAAAACACATTTGTCAGTGGGGCAAGTAAAATGATCTTAACCCACTGACAGATAATTTGGATTGAAATAAGAAATAATGTGTTGAAACAAGTCAGAAATGGTTTGAAACAAGTCAAATAATCTAGTCCCATCAGATAAATCGTCTCCACTGATCTTAACGAGTCAAAACGTCTGGAATTCAGATTAATATCCTGAAATCAAGACGTTTAACTCATCTAGAACTTCATTATTTGCAGTGTAAACAAGTCTGTATTAATAGAAAACAACACTTTTATCTTGAGTTGAGTAACTGTTGAGTTAGATTTGCGTGACTGGAAATTCTTGAAATAAGATTTGCCAATAGAACGTAAGAAAGTAAGTTCTTTTTTATTTCAGGTGAAGTAGAATTTCTGTTTGCAAATTTTAAGAAAAACAAGGCCTTTTATGCTTGTTCCATTGGCAATACAGTGAAAAAAAACAAAAAAACAAAATTTAAGCACTTCTTGACCTATTATCGTGTCTAAGATCACGTAATGCCTTTTCTCCAGTGCTGGCTTGTTGATTTTGTCGTTCTCAAACTGCGGCAAGATGATTTGAATGGTTTACTGATGGCATAGTTCATTTGCGATTCAATTCTATGACATTTTCCTCTGGTCTCTGTTTAAAAGGACACGTATTATGCAAAATAATTACTTCCTAATTTGTCCAGGAGTCATTCATTGTAGAAAAAAAAGCTACCATTCTGCAAAATAGACATTTTTGATTATTTAATTTATGTTATAACACTGTTCCCTCATCAAAGACAAACCTGGAGTTGTATACAGCGTCATTCAGTTTCATGAATCATGTTTACGAGTTCCTTTGACTCACAAAAAAATCAAATGTTCCAGATTTGTGACATCCAGGTAGATCTCCAAGACCTCAGTTAGTCTGGATCTGGAGGCGAAGTTGGAAAGTGCTGTAGATAAACAAAACTAGGAAATTGGATTTAGTCATCATATTTTTAAAAATCTATCATTGAAAACCAATTAATTATCCATTTGTAAAAACTTAGAAAACATTGGTGATTGATTTGACATTTAGTTAATGTAGTAATTACACCTGAGTGCAATTAAGCCAGACAATTTGAACAAATATCAACTTGTCAGAAACATGTTTTAATTTAATTTTTTTCTTTCTCTTTTACCAAAAAACGACGAGATACTCAAATTAAAATACATGTGTGTTCAATAAGAAACAGTTAACATAAAAAGTGTACCAACAAATTCAGACTGAACTTATTCTCGATCACCAAACAAATTTAAAAAACACAATTTGAGAGACAAGCTGTATAATGAAGCCCGCCCCTTTTTTAGATGGGCAGACGTGATTGGTCAGTGAGCCTGGCACAAGGTTTGATTGACAGGACGTTCAGAGTTTATTGTTAAATGGGTGGCTCTGCAGCTAATTCCTTTTTGCTTATTTTGTAAAACGCAGCTTCATTAGTTCCTTTCCTCCTGGTGGGATTTGGTCCATTTATTACCGGCTTCTGTCCCCACCGTGTAATTTATATCACGGATAAGAACAGTGACTTAAACAAATAACTTCTCTGTCTGGGGAATTACCTTTTTATTAGCTTCCTCGCTTAGCTAGATAAGCAGGAGCGAAGCACTGGCTAACCATCTGCCGAATGTTTTAGCACCTCCAATACTTTCTAATTAGAATATGTTATTTACTTTTGTGAGAACCGAAATGTGTTCCTTTAACACTTTTGGGCTTCGCGGAGAGAGTCGAGCTGCCAGACGAGATCCATCTTGTATTTATTTGCGAAAAAGAGAAGAAAGTAGGCGGATTCGGTGATGTTTGAAGTTGAAAGCACGGCGTCTTTTCACGGCGATGACGGCGAGCGAATAGGCCCATTCAAATGCAAAGCGAGTGTGTTTTTGTATCTGCATTAAGGCCTTCTAATCATGCCTAATCAATGTGTGACACGCTGTACTTAAGAGCCACTTATAGACATATTATACAGTAAGTAATCAACCAATTGCACAGACTCCTGCCGAACAATAGGAGGGGATAATTAATTACAACCGACTTCACTTCTCGAACCCGGCTTTTATGAAACGCACATTTATTCAATTTTTAAAGTGGTCTCGTTGGCAAAAAAGACTCCTTAATAATGACTTTGGAACATATAATTTCACACCTCCAACTGTGCCGCCTTTATAGCCACGAGGATCTGTCCACTCCGAGAAAAAGCAGAAACCTCTTCAATGTAAAGTGCTGTAGCCAGTAATTCAAAGCCCGGCGCAGGAATACGGCCGAGTAAATGTGAGCGATTCGGCCACTCAAAAGCTTAAACAGATCCTCCCTCTTCATTTTAAGTAATTTTGTAAATGTCTGCCCTGTCATAATCTGGAAATTATCCTGGAAAGTATATGTAACACGGCTTGGATTGAAAATATGTATCTATATATTTGACGAGTTCATTTGCAAAAACAGACATCTCCGGTTTGAAAATTTGTCATAAAGTTTGTTTACTTTTGATGCCATCTTCTACACATATTATTAATAACAGTGTAGTTGAGGGTATTTGCTCAAGAAGTGATGGAATGGTGTTTTTATTGCACTAAAATCTGGCTTTTGAAACCACCGCTGGACTAGACAAAGAGTCAATCGTAAACCTTCGACAATTTTATCGAATGGCTTTTATCTGTTTTTGCAAATTAACTCTTTTTTTCACATTCAAATAAATATTGATGGTGTTTACTTCTTTAAGATTTCTTATGGGGGTGATTTATGATAAATTTTAACGATTATTAAAATGCAGTTTATGTAATATGTTTTACTTTTAAGATGATACAAACTTATCCATCAAGTCATGTAAGGACTGTACGTGCTATAAAGCAGATGTTTTCAAACTTTCTAGTGACTTTCTAGTGACTCGGGCTCTTCAATTTTGACTTTTAATCATGGATACGATATTATTACTCAAATGTAAAGTGCAATGAAGGTACGGCTACTTTGCACTTTACATATGCGGTCAGTTTTAGGTGCGTTGACACTTGATCCGTCTTCTCTGTTCCTGGTTTAGCCCTGGTCTAGTCCAGGTAAAGTTCTCTCCTTGTTGTGATTCAGTTTTTTGGCTCCCGAACCTATACTTCTCAATTTCCGATCTCTGAAGTTTTAATTTTACTCTTGCGACTCAGTGAAGACATTGCAGACGTTAAAACAAATACCATCTCTCCATACACAATCTACTGAACACATCGCGCCGACTCGGTTCAACTCCACTGGCTGTGCATAACCCACAGTGTCCAGTTCAAAGTCCTCCGTCTGACACGACCCCTCCACAGTCAGGCCCCTCATACTTGTGTGACATGCCCCATATGTACGTCCCCTCACGTCTCTCCGTTCTCCATCTGCTGATCTACTCCCGGTCCCTCCAGACAAAACGGGCACTATGAGGGTCAAAGCATTCAGTCCTCATTGTGTCCTCAAACTCTAGAACAACTTACCACTTCAACTAAGTGAAATGTACAATTAATGCCTTTGATGACTGTTGTTTACTGACCACAAGGCTCCTCTTTGTTCAGATTTGCTCCATGATGTGTTATACAGTCCCGATCAAAAGTTTATGACCAGTTGACAGGGTTTCCGAGGGGCATTAAAAGTAATTAAATACAAAAAAAAAGTTATCCATCAGAATAATAAATATAAATACAATATAAGAGCAAATAATTATCACAGTCTCCCTAGAGCCGCTGTATCAGCCAATAAGATTCTGAATTCCCGATGTACTAGATGTATTTAATCTAGACGTTAAAAGTCTAGATCAAATCATCTAAAAAGATAGGGTTCAAAATATACATGTCCATGGTTTAACTTTCATGTAAATTAGCTTTTTCTTATTTATTTCTAATTCTTATCATTCAATTGAACAGTTAGAAGACAGTTTTGACATGATAAAAGTGCAAATGTCTTGCCCTGACTTTGATTATGGCATAACAAATGTTGAAATGTGGCATTGAAAAGCATTACATTTGATTTGCTGAAACCGGCACGAACCCTAGTAGAGCAGAGTCTCCACATGCAACAAGAAATGGGAGTGAGACAAAAAAAAGAAAAAAGTTTGAGTAAATATTTTATTGAAAACAACAATTAAACTGAAATTGACTGTTCTGCACCAAGAAATCTTATTCAAGCTCTACTTGGATCCTTGTTAAGATTCATCCATGTAAAATGGGACTTTTACTCAACTGGTCTTAAACTTTGGATCAGGACTGTATGTTGTACGGCTGTTTGCTATGAGCTTTTTTATCTGCTCAAACTAATTACCCCTGGTGGGATTAATAAAGTTGTCTGAATCTAAATTCATTCATCTGCATCAACTCTTTGGACATTTATAAATCATAACTCAAGACATACCTTTCCAAATCTGCACATTCACCATCTCCCTCTGTCATTTTAAAACATGTTTTAAAGGGCCTCTGTGTTTTAATGTTGTTATATAAGTTTTTTGATAAGTTGGTTGATTGTAAAGTTTCTGTGCATGTCCTGAAAGACGCCTTTGAACAAAATCAATTACCTTTATGGGCTGTTTTTTTGTCTGCGTTCGATCTTGATCTAGTCCTGATGGTACTCGAATGTTTTAGAGTTTCTTGGTGTGAAATGTTTCCTCTAGAGCCATTTGCAGAAAACTTGCATGCCAATAATAAAACTTACCTCACCTCAGCTTATCTATTATTGACACGAGCCAGTAAAGTATTGTTTATATTAATGAGTAAATGATAGTCCTTCAAAGCCTCTGAAGTAGGCTCGACCCTGACTCGAGCACTTCTCACCAAAGCCCAGCAGACGAAGTAAATCTTTGACTCCAACTTCACCAGACTCTTGACTTTAACAGCGGACAGTTAAGGGATACAAAGACGACTCCGAACTATTATTTTGAACGAGGGGCGCTCAAACTGCCTATAGCCGTCCTTCGCCCTCCCCTCTTAAGCACCTGGACCGGCGTCTCTCTTTCTCTCGCTCTCTTTCAATAGCTTTTTGCTGATCCATGCCTTCCTTTGTGTCTTATCTGTCTGAACGATTTCATCTGCTGCCCCTGATCTTTTCACCTCGCCTTGGCTCGGCCGCTCGTCTGTTTTTATTTACCTGATTCCTCTAACGTCGCCCCGCGCTCCTTGCTTTCCGTCCTCCCGTGTCCTCTTCCCCCTCTTCTGCTTGTTATCTCTTAAGATCTCTCTCTCTGTTTCCTCTTCTTTACCCGTGTACCCCTATGATCCCTCCTCCTCTGTAGTTTTCTCGGGGTTTGTTGGGCGGCGACACGCTCAAAAGCCGGCGCACTCGCAGGTATGAGAGAAAGGCAGATCGCGCACTGTTCGCCGGGGTGAACACATAGCCCGGGGCGGCGGCAAAGAGGAATGAAAGCCGTGTAAGATATTGAATGTGCGTTTCAAGTGCCACCGTTCGCCCGGGCATTGTTTGTTAGCCGTCTGTCTCTCTCTCTGCACAGACCGTATAATATTCAGTTGTGCTTTCCCTTTGAGATTGCTTTGCCCGTTTCGTCCCCAAAGTATTTTCTATTGTCAAAAAAAACGTAAAGGATGTCCCTACTGAGTGCGTATATTTATGGTAACCTTTAAAGCATGAATTGGTTTCCAGGTCGTGACGCCGCTTCTTCAAAGTGACTTCAAGGGTCAGAAAAGATGCACAATGTGACAGGGGTTTGCCGTTTTTCTAAATATATTTCACCGTAAGGCATGGCTGCTCCGTAACCTTCAGATACACAAGGCTGTAGCCGCAGGGGCTGACCGTGTTTTAATAAAGAAGGTGTTTTGAAGTACCTTTATTGTACATTTTCTTGAATAAAATGGTGACATATTTATTTGCATAGGAAATGTTTGTTTTTGCCAACTGAAGTTAAAGCTACACTGTGACTTTTAACACATTATAAAATCTATTTTTAGTAAGATGTCCAGCATTAAATAGACAATGTAAAAAACAACATAAGATGTAGTTGTTGTAAGAATATTAGTGTCATGTATCAACAAACTTCAAAGTAGATAAACAGCAAAAATGTATATCTATCCTATTTAAAATGACTTGAATTTATGTTTTATATCTGGATTCGAGTACTTTTGACTCTATTAGATTGTGATGCGGAATATTTTACTGACTGATTAAGTAATGATTTATCTTAAAATAAGAAAATAGTTGCCAGTTGGTTAAGTAAAATAATCTTAACCCATTGGTAGATAATCTGTCTTGTAAATAAGAAATAATGTATGATAATGTAATCTAATCTAATGTAAACAAGTCAAAAACGGTTTTAAACAAGTAAAAATAATCTAGTTCCTTTAGCTAAATAGTTTTAACTAATCGTGACCGGTCAAAATGTCTGAAATTAAGAGTAATATCCTGAAATCAGGCCATTTTAACTCAAAGGAAATTCATCCTTTGCCGTGTAAAATATCAAAGCGTCGTTTTTCTTTTCAGTCGATTTGTCTGTGAAGCTAAACCTTACCAAACGAGACAAAGTTCAGTTTGTCTCTTTTGTAGATCCATCATAAGAATTCAGAATAATGAGAAATTAGAGCCGTTGCCATTGCTTTAGCCAGAAAAAATGGATCCATAGAGTATTTAAAAGGGACATATTCTGCAAAATCGACTTTTATATGTAACTGTGTGATACCAAAGTCACTTCTTCATAAGCTTAATCAGGGATATATTTTGATTGTTTGATGCATGTTTGAGTAATCCTGTATTGCCCTCTCTTCAAAGAAATTCAGTTTTTACCTTTGCCCAAGCCCTCCTGCTGAACTTCAGACTCCAGTTTTTACATGGAGGGTAATAAATGTTACATAGTCTTTTTTCAACCACTAAAACAAGTAAATGCTACTTTTAAATGACTATTAAGGCCTGTCACTTTTGCAGTTTTGAACAGGAAATCAATCAATGCTTCTATTTCTGAGCTGTTTTAGATCAATATTGAGGTTTATAATGAACAAAATGTATGTAATTATAGAAGATTATAAGAAAATTTGCCAAAAATAGCATCATAATGTATTCTTTCACGTGAATTATAGGAACACCCTTTTACCTCGTTACATTAGATGATTATTTCCCCAATTTACAACCCACTTAGATAAAAAAGAGATCTTAAATGAAGTTCTTATAGGTCAGAAGTAGAAAGCTTTTGTCCAACACAGAGGTTTATTTCTCCTTTAAATCCCCAACGCACCAAATTGCCTATTATTTTCCTGCCCAATCACTTTTATCGATCTTACGCATTAAGCTGAAGATTTAGGTTAGCCCCGCGCACTCTCCAAGCAATTCTCTTAAAAGGGATTCTCTCCTACCACTGATTTTCATGCCCAAAATCCTGCACCTGCACCCTCTTCTTAGCCTATTTTTTCCCTTTTTGCTGACTCGTTTGATCGCTCCGGTTTCCTTAGATCGCAGGCTTGTACAGTTACAGTGAAGCTGTCAGAGAGAGCGAGAGACTGAGCGCGTGAGAGACAAAGAGGAAGAGGAAGAGAGAGATGAGTGATACAGAAGATTGACAGGTCTTAGACAAGGCTGGTGTCACTTACAATCGTAGTAAACCTGCTCTTTTCGCTCCAGTCTCTCTTAAACAAAGTTACATTATGAGCTGGCGTTAACCTCACTCATCTCATGCTGATTTAATTACACAGTCCACAGCAGCTTTTATTCACAGACTTTAAGGACTATACAATGAGTAATGCTTTATCTAATAACGATAGTTCAAGGGGAATAAGTATATGCAGTGTTTGATTAAAGTTATCATTAAAAATGCAGTGTAATATGAAAGGTGCAATAAGCTCATTTTGCATCGTTTTCAAGCCACATCACAATGGATCAATGAAAGTAGCACATATCTTTCAAAATGACTATATTAAACAATAAACTGTGAATAGTATGACTTGCAGGAAGCAGATAGAGAAGGAGTGGCTAAACAAGTATATACAGCGTGGAAATTATACATAAAGAGTTCAAAAGATTTCCAAAACGTTTACTCTTAATAGCAGCATTTTCTTTTTTTTTAATTACATTCTCAAACATTATAAACACAACAGTTAAATACAAAGAAACACATACTTAGGGCAGGAAAAACATCCAAATAAAATTAAGTCACACATTATAAAGTCCCTTTTTGTCCAACGTTTGTCAAATTTGTCCATTTCCAAATTAAGTCAGAATGCAATTTTAGTCTCAGCATTTTCAACAGCAAAATCCAATCAACTTTTGGTGAAATGAAAATATTAAGCCATTCTTGTTCATATCAGTTTTAAATAACTCGTTGGTAAAAGTTCATTCTGGCTTCAATTTTCTAAGGTAACAATTATTTTGGCCTGACAGTTTGTTTGCAGGTTTCAGATACTTCCTGTCGCTTTCCTCAGAAGGCGAACAACCGAGCAGCAAAACCCGAAGTCTGTCACGTCTGACCACTGCAAGAGACAAAACCACTTTATGGACTAGAATAATGCCAGGGTCATCCGTGCTGAAAGTATCATATAGCAGCGCTGGATCAGAAAGGCCATCGAGGTCCACGAGCAAAGTCCAATGAGCATAGACCGATACGATGCAGGCAGAAGGCGTCAGACACTAGAGGACATGAGCTTTCCCTAGTGTTTTTTTTATTAATTTAAATATTTATTTGTCTTTTTGGCTGGGAGAATGCACTCAGACATAGTTACAAAGCAAAGTTGGAGTCTTTAGCAAGTTCTAATGTTCAACCCCAGTCCCCACTTTTCTACAATAACACGTTAAACATCCATTCATTAATTAAACTTTACTCGTTAATTCTCAAACATTAATAACAAATGGGTACAATTTTGTCTAGTAAAACCTGCAAGACACGTCACAACACCATCCCGTGACGCTTCTGAGGAAAGCTACAGGCAGTATCTGAAAACAAGTTAATAAAAAAGTTACCTTGTAGTTTTAAGATAAGATAAGAGAGCCTTTATTTGTCGCACAATGGGGAAAATACATGAGTTGCAAAGCACAATTTATAAACAGCAAGTGCATAGATGCAATAGAATTCAATAAAAAAGAGACTGTTCAAGCAGAGCAAACAGTTTCACTCTTATGACCTACAGAACGTCCAAACAAATTGACAAAAAAGTAATAAATAAATAGCTGTGTTTGACCGATCAACACTTTTCCAGAAGGTAATTTTTCATGTTTAATACGATACGAAAAAGCTGTAACCAAAAGTTTTTTCATTTTCATTTTCTTATCAAGATCTGGGGAAATGACTATGTGGTGCCCAGCGTTTGTAGTCATTTCAATTTGGGTCTAAACATGTCCTATGCCCCCCTCGTGTTTTGTAATCAAACAGGACGTGCGGTTGTGAATTATCCGAGGCCCAGCTAAAAGAAGCTGAGCATGGTTGTTATTTTGTAGTGGGAGATTCGTGGTGTATCATTAGATCTGAGAGGGCAAATGGTTAATTCTAGGCCTGCTTCATGAAGACAGCCTCCTCTGATTACGCCTCTACTTGTGACGAGCACCCCGGGTTATTCAGCCAAAGCACCGCGAGATGCAAGGGAGTTTTAACAGGAGAAGAGGAAAAGTATGATAAATGGGCTCCAAAACGGCACTATGCTTCATTCAAAATAAAAATACAAACCCGCTTTTGTCTTTGAGTCCAGGTTTATTCACTTGCTCTGGTAAAAAAATGGAAATATCGCAATGTTCCATCTACGTTTCGAGGTTAATTTAATGTATGTTGACATGTAAATAACTTGTTTTCCAGACTCAAAACCTGACGGAGAATATCTTGCAATATGCCATTAGACACTGAGTAAAAATGGCTACTAAACTATACAAATTCACCTTAATTGGCTAAAAATATGAATCATATTACTTAGTGAGATCAGTGGTTAATTCTCAGTTAAGAAACATACTGCAGTTTTCAATTTTCCTGATGATTTCCTGCCTGTTTTTATCATCTTCTCTATTTGAAAATATAGCACACTGTTGTTATTGTATTGTTTGAATCGTATTAAACACATTACCTAAAGCTAATGATTCTGAACCCCGTGTATTTTCTCTGTGTCCTTGCAGTGGCGGTGGGTTATGAGTTCGAGTCCTGTCCCGGGGCGATCCAGTGGGAGAGAAGGACGGCTGTGATGCAGGGATTTGAGCTGGTGCCCTCGAACCTGGGAGGATGGTCCTTGGACAGACACCACGCCCTGAACCTACGCAGCGGTCGGTATCAGCAGCACACAACATTATTACTGCACTAAATCCCATCCCTTACCTCCTCCTCGCAGCAGTGCGCCACACAATAAGGAAACAATAGACGCCACCGACAGTAATGGAAAATAGCTGTAGCACATTAGCCGGCATTGTGCGCTCTCTGCAGTAATTACTTCCTTGGCACCGTTCTCGCTGTGTGTTTCCTCATTCGCCGAGATGTGATACCTAAAAAATGACCTTGGAATGGGACTGTCTCTGTCACTGCATTTGGACACAACGGGTCGTCTCTAATGTACTTTCTCCATAGCCCCAAATGTGCGGTGTTCCCGGTGATTCCATTTCAGCGCGAGATGAAATATGAAATTCCTAAGGTGTGTTATAAAATCTTAATGAACCTTAAGAAGGTTGCAATAGTGGAGAGCCCCCACAGGGTCAACAACAAAGCAGTAAAAACATGCCCTTATTTTCAGAAGCACAAATTGAATTGCATTAAATTGGATCCAGCACTATTTATGTTCAAAGATCAGTGACATTTCTAACACAGCGCACCTCCAGCGTTTAATCTTAATGCCTTCCTCCTCCGCAGGAATCCTCCACAAAGGAAACGGGGAAAATGTCTTCCTGTCCCAGCAGCCCCCTGTCGTCAGCACCGTCATGGGGAACGGCTTCTACCGCAGCGTCCCGTGTGGTCCCAGCTGCAGCGGCGCCGCCCGAGACATGATGCTGTTCGCCCCTGTCGCGCTCGCCAGCGGCCCCGACGGCTCGCTCTACGTGGGGGACTTCAACTTCATCAGGAGGGTCCACCCAGACGGATATACACGCACCATCCTGGAGCTCAAGTGAGTGGGTTTAGACTGAGCAATGGTCAGAGTCCATGAACGCACAACGAACAACCACAACGTTCACCATACCAGCTAGCTAAAACACTGTTAGCAGACAAACCTTGAACACTCACACATAACAAAGAAAACAGCAACAAGCGAACAAGTAACAACAATCAACCAAAAACAATCAAAAGGCAAGAGTCCAGCAGGGGGCAGCAAGAGGGGAATGAGTTAATGCTGACAGGTCTGATTGTCTATGAGCCATTTTTTAAACTGAAATTTAAACGAAGCGTATGTGTTGATGTTTCTGATGGTGATGGGGGTGTTATTCCAATGTTGAGCATCACAGACATGAGCATTCACACTGGACAAATCACTTAGAACCTCAGACATTTTCCCAAATAAAGATAAGATAAGATAAGAGATCCTTTATTTGTCCCACAATGGGGAAATTCCACTGTTGCAAAACACAGTTTAGGACAGGAATGAAAGAAATAGGCGCATGCAATAAAAATAGGATAAATAATTACTAAACATGGTAATGAAAATAAAATATAAAGTATAAGGTATAAAGTAGTACATTTTTTACAGAAACGGACGATTCTCACAAGAAAGACACCAACGACGTTTGTAATTATCACATTTTACCCGAGGTCCAGATCTGAAACTAATCCTGTCTGAATCCTGACTCTGAATCCTGTCTGAATAGAGCTACCGATGCTAAAGATGTGAAAGATGCTACTACTGGTTCAGTAAGAGGTCTGACTTTTGAACACTAATATAATTCAGTTACATTTGTGTCACAGTGTCACAAGTTATAATTTTGCACTGCAATGCTTTTCAATCGAGACAAAAAAAACACTCACACAATGGTTTTAGTTGAATTGCAGTTGCTGCACAGACAACCCACGCTTTAATCAGAAAGTTATGACTTTGCTCTTCTCTATTCTTGTGCTTGTAATAAATAGTTTATTTATCATTCTAGCAACAGATTACAATAATACTGCCACCATTTCAGTGTTCACAACAGACTCAACACTTTGAGCCAAAGCGTCCTCAAATAAGTACAGATTAACATGACAAGATGATATCCTTTTGACATTGGTGACTTTATTGCACCGCTCCAGCAGAAACAAGACTTTTCAGATTTCATATATTAGATAACTATGAACTGCAGATTGTTCACAATGAAACCCAAATGAGAGCGAGTTATGTGGGTTAGTATGGCATTATCTGCAGTGGTGCATCTGCGGTTTGATCTGTTTGAAGTCAGTGTTGTGATGTTTGTGAGGCTGTAATACCTCTTTAGGATGAGAGGAGAACTCCAGCTCAGAGACAAAGATATTTTCTGTGGATTATGACGATGGTATCTACAGAGCTGCAGGCGCTACATCCTCGCTATTTTCTGTATTTTCTCAAGCGTTGAATCTCAGCAGGCAGGCACAGTCATTTGTCCTGCGAAATGTTTCTCCTTATGTAACTTTACACTTTCATTTTCTGTTATTAGTGTCTGTCTCACGAATATTCTCGAGGTGGAAGAAAGTGGATATTTTTAGTTCAGTAATTTACTTTTTCACTTTAAAGTAAACGGAAAATATTTCAATGTACAGTAATTGCAAAAGTACTACTTTTCAGGTACACTTGGGGAATTACATCGTAAACTAGTAGCAATAGTCGGAGTCGGGGTAGATGCAGGAGTAGGAGAGGAATGTTGCAAAAATAGCAGTAGAAGGAGTAGGAGTAGTAGGAGTTGTAGTTGAAGTAATAGTAGTAGTAGAAGTAGTAGGAGTAGGAGGAGGAGTAGTAGTAGAGGTTGTGAAGAAGATGGAGAAGTTGGAGAAGTAGGAGTAGTAGTAGTAGTAGTACGGGTAGTAGGAGTAGTAGAAGTAGTAGGAGAAAAAGGAGTAGTATGAGTAATAGAGGTAGTAGTAGGAGTAGAAGTAGTAGTTGAAGGAGAAGTTGGAGTAGCAGAAGTAGGAGAAGTAGGAGTAGAAGTAGTAGTTGAAGGAGAAGTTGGAGTAGCAGAAGTAGTAGAGGTAGTAGGAGAAGTAGGAGCAGTTAGAGAAGTAGAAGTTGTAGGAGAAGTTGGTATAGCAGGGGTAGTAGAGGTAGTGGGAGCAGTTGGACTAGTAGTAGTAGAGAAGTGGAAGTAGGAGTAGTAGTAGTCGGTGGAGGAGGAGAAATAGTAGTAGTAGCAGGAGGAGGAGAAATAGTGGGAGGAGTAGTAGCAGTAGTTGGTGTAGCAGGAGTGGAGGTAGTGGGAGCAGTTGGACAAGTAGTAGGAGTAGCAGGAGTAGAAGGAGTAGAAGGAGTAGAGGTAGTAGGAAAAAAGGAGTAGTTGGAGTAATAGAGGTAGTAGTAACAGTAGTAGTACTAGAAGTAGTAGGAGAAGTAGGAGCAGTTGGAGAAGTAGGAGTAGTAGGAGTAGTAAAAGTAGTAGAAATAGAAGGAGAAGTTGAAGTTGGCGTATACACAAATTATAACTTAATACATTTACTTTAACTACATTCTCAAATGTTTGTCCTTACAACTGAAATGTTAACAGTTCATTAATGTAAGAGCTGTAGGATTAGATGGATAATGTTACTGGTGTTAGTGGGAGATATAATATAAAGTACTTCTTCAGTTTGCTGTGTCAAGTATTGGCCGTGTGTTTGTAAATTGTGTAATGCAACTTCATAAAATAAGTCTGTAAGTAATTCTGTAGAGGTATTGTCTACTGATAGTAGTTAAAGTAGTAGCTGAAAGGGGCAATATACTGTAGCATTTAAGATTTTTTTTTACTAGCAATAGTACTGACATTAAACATACTAGGACTAAGATGTAGTATCAGTCAGTACTTTTAAATTTGCTGTGGACATTCACGTCTACTTGGGTACTACGTATTATAAAAAGTAGATGGTAAAGTACTTCCTCCTCTGAGACAGTGACAGTGCTTGGGACTGTATTTTATAGTAGGACATCCCTTTTGTCTTTAATATTTAATCTGGACTGGTGCAGCTGTCTCAATCAAAGCTACTCTGACTTTATAAGGAGAAAACAGACTCATCACAGGCTGTGAAATCACGAGTTACTGTGGTTTGAATTGTAAATGATTGTTTTTTTCCCCCCTTCCCTCTCTTCTCTTCTCTCTTTTTAAATGCTCCTTCATGGCACGTTACCAGGAACCGAGACACCAGACACAGGTAAGACGCGTTCGTTATTAGCACCTACTCCTTAAACACATTAAATAGGAGACAAAAGAACGGAAAGTATTGCACTGTTTTTTTTTAGGTTTGTTTTTCTGCAAATTACATTAACATACTTGATCCTCTCTCCTCGACAAAGCTTCACGACGGCAAAACAAATCCTCATTGAAATTACACACTTGGCCGTGATAAATTGGTAATCTGGAAATCAGCCAAAAAATGTCAAGGATTTTGCGAGTCAAAGGATTACAGAGCAGGAGCTGTTGTATTTTCTGTACCAGACGGAGAGAGCGCCTAAGGACCGTAGAGACCTTGACACTGTCCGCGGCCCTGAGCCTTCGGAGCGGCGGCAGTAAGCTCGATACACATTGTTCGACAGAAGATTAGACAGATGTTATTGAGTTTTGGTATCTGCGTTTGCGTCGCTTCTCGCTATCAGGGTTATATCGGCAGGAAAAAAGTGGCAAGCTCGTGGGTGTTTGTGACAGATGGGTTTTATCCAGTTTTGAAGAGAAAGAGGATTTTTCAAGATATCGCAGAGCATGCCAAAGTTTCCAAGCGTGGAAAAGGGATAACCAAGTGTGGATTTGTACTAGCTTTGTATTGGCGGGCTGCTGTTAGAACAAAAATGCGTTCGGAAAATCAAAATTACAAACCTGTTTTTATTTTCCTTTGCCTGTTCTTTTACATAAAGACAGGAGAACAAAATAAGATGTTTTTCCACACATTTAAACACACAAATGGAATACAATAAATACATCTTATGTCATAAGATTTTGTCTTTTGTCTGCCAAAAAGTATGTATAACAGGCTGATTTCCTACAAAAGATAAGAAGGAAAAGTACTGTTCAAGTTGGATCAGAGGAAAGAACATTGACCTCAAAAGTTTGGTTCGTGTTATTTAGAGAGTGGATCTCTCTTTCACTGTGGTTGTCCTCGTGGTTTCTCTTTTTCCCACTTGGGTTTTTGGAGTTTTTCCTCGCTGAGAAGAGTCTAAGGACGGGACTGTTGGTTAAATCAACAGTTTGTGAAACCCTGCAAGGCCACAGCCATTTTGAGTTATACAAAAATAAATTGTGAGCCCAAGACAAATTTCCCTTCGGGGACAGTATACTAACCTAAATGGAAATGTAATTGAATAGTTTCCGTATATAGATGGATACTGCAGTAATACTTGCTGGTGTCACAGCATTAATTAATTACACACAAAGCACAAAACTGTTATGAGGGCCAGCTCTATGGGTATATTGTGGCCCTAAACAAGATTTTGGCACCGTAAAAAAATAAATAAATATCAGAGGCAAATTAGGGAGCTTCCTGTTAAAAACTTTGCGTCTCTGTGTGGCTCTTGGTCTCCCTCTCTGGTCTGGACCGAGAATATGGTTGTGGCCCTAAACATTTGCTTAAGCCAAGTTCACACTGCAGGTTTGGCCGTTTAATTCAGATTTTTTCCCCAAAACAAAAAAAAAAGGCCCTTCACAGTGCAAATAAAATATGACTCAAATCAGTTTTCAGGTGTGAACCCAAACAGCCCTGAAGTGTCTGATGTGGAGAAGAAAACAGGACAAAACCACGAATCGTGCTGTTGTCACACGAGACAGAATACAAAACAATAAGGAAGCATTTCTTAATACAAGTTTAGTCATATTTGTCTCATGTCTTACATCAGTAAACGTTGATATTTTATTTATTTTTGTCACACTTTACAAAACCAATTAAGTTTGAAACTTGACTTTCTTTTTGCACTTTCTGGCTTCACTGCTGCAGTCTGCAGGTGTTCAATCTGTTTAATTCCTGTTGTAAAAATGTGTAAAAATGTTTAATTTCAGCGCAGAACTCTGATTAATATGACCTGCCTGTTCAGACTGCAAAAGATTACATTCAAATCAGATTTAGTTCCACATTTGAAAGTGGTCTGGGTCGCATTTGAAAAAAAAATCATACTGGGGCTGTTCACTCTGACATGAAAAAAATCAGAGCCAGGTCACATTTTGGGCAAAATATCTGATTCGACCTGCAGTGGGAACAGAGCCTTAGTTCTGACTGACCTTTTATTTTTCAGCCTTTATTTTTTTTTCTTTTTCTCTCTTTGTCTTAATTTTGTCTTTTGTTTTACTTGTTCTACCTACAATACTCGTCTGACCCCATAGTGTACAGTTAAATATACATTATTTGAGGTAGTGTCTCCGTAAATTGCACTTCCCAAAGCATCCCACTCCATTTCTCTAGGCTTGGAAACAGCACATTTCTCTCTGGGTTGATAACTTTTCCTTTAACATTTGCTTTAGACTGATTTCGCGCACTTCCATCTCCGGATGCGTCTCTTGTGTTAATCTCACAAAGTGTATTCTGTCCCAAGGCATTTCGGATGCCCCCCTCACCTGGGACACCCCTCTTTTAGCTCTTACTTCCTCCCCATCTTCTGCTCTGCTTTAACTGTGCGCACCGTGTTAGTGATTCCCTTTTATTCCATACTATTGTTCTCCCAAGTCAAATGCATTAATTATTCATCCATATTCTCCGTTCAAAGCTTTTCACTCGGTTCCCAGCAAAGTGCCTATGGGCCAACAACCAAACCAAAAGGGGTCTGTGGATAAGGGATGTACTGAGAGCAAAACCCATTGTCTATTCCTCTACTTTAAGAGTTTTAGCCCGGGATATAAAGGCAACAGGAGTGGACCATTATCAGGAAGGACAGGCAGTCAATTCAGACGCGGTCAGGAACAAGCAGATCCCGTTTATCTGGGAGTATTCGGTTATTGTGCGAAGGGGAACAGGCAGGCCGGAGTGCTATTGTTAGTGGATTAATCATTATTACTATTATTGTTGTCTCCAGCGCGCACACGTTGCAGTTCTGATTCATTACGGAAAGGAAGACAGACGGAAAAATGGGCCGTGAAATGACAAACTGTCCAAATGTTCTGGAAATAATGTATAGTGCGATGGCCAAGTTGAATGACATTTTTAGCACCACTTGTTCCAATACATTCGTCAGCTGCTTCAAGAAACGTGTGGATTTACTTTTGCTTATCAACCAACCAAAAAAGATTAAACTTAGTTGTCAAAGTAAGTCCAAACCATCAGGATCAGGACACTAGCATAATTAGAGCAATGAAAATACTTATCTGTGATCAACATAGAACTAAACCAAGACCAAACCAGCTCTAAGAGTCGTAAATATCCGTTCACAATTGTCAGTATTTGGTCCTATTGAGCCCAATTTAGTTCTGATGTGGACTTGGTTTGGTCCTGTTCTAGTCCAGGTTTAGTCCTGCTCAAATCCAGGTTTAGTTGCTGGTTTTGTCTTGGTTTTGTCCCAATTTTGGTGTGGAGAATGTGCAATTACGAACACACCTTAAGACCAAATATTGATTGTAAACAAGTAGGCTACTAATCTAGCATTGAACCATGAGTAAACCTTAATGAGTTTCAAGCCAGGACTCAATAAACTCTTAATTCAAGGCTAAATGAGCTAACTAAACAAATATACCAAGTTTAGGATTTATATAGCAATAAACCAGGACCAAACCGGTACTACATCAGTACTGAAACAAGACTCCACACTCTCTGGATATGTTCACACTTGCAATCTTAAACTAAAGCTAACTACATCTAAAATAAACCTCGACCAGACCAGAACCAGCACTAAATTGGGTTCCACCACCAGGATATGTGTTATATTTCTTGATTTCTTTTAGGCAGACGATGTTGATAGCAAATTTACTTGCCACGACCGTCAGGCCAAGTAACAACAACACATTTCAAGGCGAATACATCTCATTAACAAAAAAGAAATGAAGCGATATCTACCGTAATTGCAGACAAAATGAATGTTAGTGTGAACCAAGACGCAACTAAATCTGAACTGGTCTAAATATAGGAAAATAACAAAACGAAACGAGGACTACACTCCAGGATGAACCCAGCCGACTATAAATACTGTATTAGAGATTGAGAACCACTTGAATGAAGTTTCATGGCAGTATAGTGAATGCACTTTGTTACTGGGTGGATAGCTCTCTCTGGGTCCAGGCCTAAATTATGCATGTGCAGTTCAGCGCTCACTTCTGTAAACAGTTAATGGACTCTATGACTGACAGCGTCCCTGCTCTCATCAGACTATGTTTTATTTTCCTTTTTCCCCTCCTGCGCATTATGAGAAAGCTCCAACTAATATCTCCGCGAAAATATCTTCATTCTTCTCCGCGTGTAATTGAGTTAGTGGGAGCCAAAGCAAACACGCCAAAATCACACTGGAACCTGTGAAATAGAGGTGCAAAGATACAAGTATAGAAGCCGCTCCGCCGTTCCGTATTTTAATTTCATTTGTGAGATATTATTCAGTAGGTGGTTACAACAAAAAAGAGGAGCAGAGGTGAGTCCTTGAGTTTAATTGGCAGGAAGACTGTGTCCAGACCTGAATGACACCCAATTTCACACTACAAAGTAATAGCTGAAATATGGGCCCGGGCAAAGCAAAGGTTTGGAGCTGCGGAAATGAATTAAATGACAATAGAAAGGTTTGAGTCAAATGGACGGCTCCGTGCATATTTACTTTGTGTACAATTTCATATTTGGAAGACGTTGCATTGATGTTAGTGAGACAGTAGGAGGAGTAGGAGGAGGAGGAGAAGTGGAAATAGGAGTAGTAGTAGTAGTAGGAGTAGGAGGAGGAGGAGGAGGAGGAGGAGGAGGAGGAGGAGGAGGAGGAGGAGGAGTACTGGAAATAGGAGTAGTAGTAGTAGGAGTAGGAGGAGGAGGAGGAGGAGTAATCAGAATCAGAATTGGTTTATTGCCATTGTCAGTGATCAAAATTCACAAACATGGGAACTTGCTTCAGCGTAAAGTGCAACATAAAACAATGAATAAAATATAATAAAATATATAAAAGAAGCATGCATAAGATTAAGAATAAGATAAAATAAAATAGAATAGACTAAGACTATATACAGAAATGTACAGTTGGTAGACAGTGCAAATGTAGCGGTGCAAATAGATAGTTCTTTTATAATATATTGGAGTAAACAGGAGTAGAGTAGTAGGTGTAGTAGGAGAAGTAGGAGAAGTAGCGGAAGTTGTACAAATAGGGGTAGGAGGAGGAGTAGAAATAGGAGTAGTAGTACGAGGAAGAGGAGTACAAAATATCCCTAACACTAAATATGTTTCAGTAGAGATAAAATAACTTGCGATAAAATAGAATACAAAAAGCTTTACCAACCAAACCAGCATTGAACCGGAGCTAAACTAGAACAAGAAGAGATACAAACCAGGCTGGAACCAGGACTAAACCAACATGTCCACCTCTATGCACTTTTCACTGGAGATGAATAAAAACAAGTCTGTGAGCCCTTTTGACTAGCCTTTTATTGTTTTGTGTTGTCTCCATTGTAGTGCTTGGTAATTGTTTGTGTGTCACCTACCAAGGGACAACATATGGAGATGAGCACGTTTGCAAAAAATCTGGCACATTTACTGTTTGTTCATTAACACGCACTGTTTCCATCAAAGAAAAAGCATACATGATTCAGTCTGCATTACGGATAAACGTTATTGTAAGATAAACGCAGTGGATACAACTCTTAAGAAGTTGAAGCCTCAGAAAAGTACTTGAATGACAATAGCATATGTCATGAGCTTAATGAACCAGGTACATGTGGTGCACAACATGTCTCTTGTACACGGCCGCAATTACTGCAGTTGGCACGTCTCCCACGCACCGCACAGGATTCACTGTCAAGAAGAGGCTAAGTGGACGTATTTGCATTTCAGAATCAAAAGAGAAGAATATAATGCCATGCCTGGAAGCTATCTGATCTATTTATGTGTTGGCGTTGGCTTGTATTTTACTGTCCGCACTGATGAGCCATAGACTTTTAACAATCAAGGCGGAAAATAATGAGAAACTGATCCCACGAGGCCATATCACAATGTGCTGTGCTATTTGCATGTTTATTTCTTATTCCCAAGGTAGTAACGTTTAATTTGAGAAACATCTTGCCATTTTAGATCGCAATAATGTTACAAGATAAACCGTAAAAACACAAGCTGAAAAAATAAGTCAGCCCTTGCATTGTATATTACAGCAAAATAATACACAATTTTATTTTCCAATTTTCTCCCGGATAAAAAAGTGAAGTTTCTCTGACAATTTAGTTTCCAAATTGAATGCATTATCATTGTTTATGTAATCTTTTCTTTGGAGAAATAAATTGCTACAAGACCGCACGTCAAAGAAAGTTGGCCTTGTATGCTACATTTTCTGTTTCCAGTTAATGTGAATTTAAATTAGCCGATGTAAAGAGACGCACTTTCTCCTTTTCAAATCTAAAGTTTTCTTCAAAACCGGTATAGACTGTTATCCACAATGTAAGGCCTCGTAAATTGACTGAAACATATTACCATTTCCGTCGATATTGAACCTTATAAATAACATTGCAGTACATTTTGGCATGTAGTCTGTTGTTACCACGGCAACCAGAACTTCGTTGATTTAATTTTTTAAACCTATTATGCACAGATAATGTTTCTATAGTGACCTTTTGCGAAATATTAGCCTATATACAGTAAATAGCACAGACTTTGTTAGTTAGATATTTATAATTTACTGTACCTGTCATTTTGCTTTCTTTATTTATAATTTTATGGTTTTACTTTAATTGATATCTTAAACATCAACACCAAAACACTGTTAAATATCCAAATATGTTTAATTAGATTCAGTCTGTAAGGAAAGTATCCACACTGTTGTCATTTATTTCCATTTCTCAATCAAATTTGTTCACATAAGACTTTTTTTTTTGGCCCATATACAACATAAATTTAAATAAAAAAATGTTATGGTCCACATTTAAATACACACAATTATTTGAGAGCACATACTGAATTGACTTTTAAGAGCTTTTGCCGTTGTTATAATTGTTTCCCCCTCTTGTTTACCCCTTTTAAGGTAGAGTACAAGTTGTATCTAGAGTGATTCCTGCATGTTTCAGTAATCGTTATTCTCCTGTGGTCAAAAGAAAGTCCTAGAAAAAGTTATATCTGGGTAAGTTAAGAAGACTTAAATTAAGAATAAGTTATTTGTATTTGAGTAGATTCGACATGCCAAGTAAAATTATCTATCAGAGGAACAAGACATTGTTTTTCGTAATTTAAGCGACATGAGATTTTTTTCAAATTGTATGTGAAAAGAGTTGTTGTTTTTCTTTTTGTAAGTACAAAAAAACAGGTTCAATGGTAGATAACTTTACTTGTCACATTAAATCTACTCAAACCAAGATAAAATATTCATAATTCAGGTATTTCTAACTTATATATTGCCTTTTACAGTCGGCCGAAAAACATGGCAGACGTCAGCATACTGTACATGATTCTTTATTATGCCATTCTGGATCAATATTGTAATTTAAAACGTCTAGAATATAAAATAATGATCCACAAGTGTCACAGACTTTACCTATACAGCAGAGCGCAGCCTAGTATGTCTTCTTTAATGCATATTCAGAAATCTATAGTGATTGACATCGCTTTTGATCCGACCTTTTCCAAACCTGCTGTCTCGCCTTTCAATACGAGCACGAGCCAAAACCCACTGGATGTAATTGGGACGTGTCTTTCCTCCGTTTGCATCCATTCCACGAGCCTGCCGCCTGCACTTACCCCTATTTCCCATGTTCCTGGAAACGTACATTTTGAATACAACACAAAGCCAACGTTCAAAACAGCTCTTACGCCGACCCCAATCGCATCACATGTCAGAGATAGTGTACGGAACGTGCTCTGGTTTAGCTCGGCTTCAATTATGCAGCTTTCTACCACAGCCCGTCTGCACATACATATATACATAAGCTCTCTTATCTGGGCGCGCCAAATTTATACTGACAAACAGAAGACTGCGACTATAAACCAGGCTGTCGCAAAAACAGGCTTGTGGCATCTCTCCGAGCGAGGCACGGCTCCATAAAGAGACTGTAATGTGTATGTATATTACAGCACAGCAGCTCGGGGGCACATAAAAGAAAGAGAGATTGACATGAGGAGGATTTTCTGAACAAATATAAAGTCAAATGTGCACCGGTGAGCATGATATTAAATCAATTTTATGATCTTTGTATATTTCAATAATGTAGTTGCTGCTGCTTTCTCAAACTTTAAGGGAATAATAAGTTACTATTTTTGGATTGAGAATGCAATATCCCAGTGGGTTTCAAACTTTGAGTGTGATTGACAGGCTGAAATAAGTCAAGATTAAACAGTGTCCAAAGAAATTCATAAAATGTGTCAAATTCAGATCAAAACTGTGTCTGAAGCAAGTCTAAACTATCAGATCTAAACAACAAGCAATAACTAAACTGGGATCAAACAAGACAAAACTAGGACTGGATCAAGACCAAACCAAGTCCAAACCAGGGTCAAATCAGAACTAAACCAGATCCAAATCAGGATTCAAGGCGAGACGCTCCAGGTTTAAATAAGAAACTTACATTTAAAGATATCAATTTCAAACTCTCGTGTTTACTAACATAAATTTAAGAAAGAGATGTATTACAAGTTTGTGACATCCAGCTCTGAAAAATGGATGGATCAGATTTAAATGTCTTGCCTCAAGCAATTGGACTCCTAGACACAAATAAACATACACAGAGGATTTTGGATATCGTATTTAATATTTGAGTAAACCAGACCTGACTGTAAATCACTGTAAAAATTCAAGTTTAATCAAGCGTAGAATTAGGTATCAACCAATCCTTCGGCATGTTTTGTCCAAATCTTGTTAAAAGCACAAGACTGTAAAGTTTGACGTGTGGAGGAGCTACTTTAAGTGGAGGTCTTTATGTCCATATGAGATAAAACTGCCTTTAAAGTTTCAGTGGCCCATAGAGATCAATGAACATCTTTCGGACATTATTGTAGATTGGACATTATTGTTGTTTCCAGGTGAAAGCTTATATTCATGAGGAACAAAATAATTGAGAATAATTACTGTTTCCTTTCCTTCTTTTCCCTTTCACTATTGTGATCTTATCAAATCTAAATCTGGTAAGTGAGAAACCAATCGCGAACCAAAGTGTGAGCTCTCAGAATTGCACTAATTCTCTGAAAGGTATGACACCGGTAACATGAACTGAGATTTAAAAGAAATTGAACATACTCCATATTCTGAAGAGTTTATTTTCAAAAACAGATCAGCGTCTTTTGATAAGCTTTACAATGAACTCTTTGTCTAGCAATGTTTTCGAAAGCCAAATCGATTTCAATGCAGTAAAAATATTATTCCACTCCTTCTTTAGCAAGTCTCGTCAATTATACGACTTTAATAATATGTGTGGTAACGGAGAGATCTGTTTTTGCAAATAAACTCATGTTCTGTTGTATGAAACATGTTGAATTTCCATCCGATTAGTCCATTTCTTTGTCCGACGACTTGGTTCTTCTCCCGCAGCACCAGCCCGGCCCACAAGTACTACCTGGCCATGGACCCGATGGGAGAAGTGCTGTACGTGTCCGACACCAGCAGCCGCAGAGTCTACCGCGTCCGGAACCTGGGGCAGCCCAAAGACCCGTCCCGAAACCTGGAGGTGGTGGCGGGAACGGGCGAGCAGTGCCTCCCCTTCGACCAGAGCCACTGCGGCGAGGGCAGGAAGGCCACGGAGGCAGCGCTCAACAACCCACGAGGTAAGACGAGGCGGGTTTTGTTTGACGGCTGAAAGAAATTCTGCAAAACATCGATAGGGCACAGTGTCAAAGAGCGCATGGTGACAGAGCAGTTGATGAAAGAGGCTTGGAAGAAATATTGGTCCAGTTTCAGAAAGGTTGGCAGCTAAATCCCAGCTCCTATAAATGCACACGGATGTTGAGTTTTTTGTCTAAGTTTGACTGCCCACTTGAGGATTTACAGCCAAACTTTAAACCTGATTTTCCTCTCTATAAAGTCGGTGAGGCGTGGCCCGAGTAGCAATTTCGTTATGACTATTTCTCGGGTTGCGGCTCCCAAAAGTTCCAACATGTTGCATTATTGTGATTGCGGTCAAGAGTTTTCTGTTTTGAATAATTGAAACTAGACCTTTGAATGGATTTAGACGATGCATCATGCCTTTTGTCTTGCCTGGCCAGCCAAGACCAAACACATTTGGAATACTTTTCAAAGACGTGGGAGCTGTAATTGTATTCTGTCTCCCCAATTTCCGATGGGCATGATGGCAGATTAACCTAATCAGAGAAAGGCATGGTCTCTTTGTGTCAAAACGTGGCAGATTGGAAAAAACAATACACTGCCTGGCCAAAATAAAAAAAAAGTTGCCAGGGAAAATAAAGGTCACACGCACTAATATTTGGTTGGACTTCCTTTAGCTTTGATTACAGAACGCATTCGGCTTTGGCCTTGTTAATTTCATTCCAGAGTTGAAACAATATTTCATCAAGATATTTTATTAATGATGGGCTCTGAACAAAGCTTTCTCCAGCACATCCCAAAGATTCTCACTGGGGTTCAGATCATCAGGCCACATTACCTTCTTCCTTTGCCGCAAGGTCCAATCTTTGTGATCCGTTCAGTCCGACCCCTCAGTCCAGACCACAGTTCTTCCTCAAAAACAATGGTTCCCCACTATCCTTCCAGTTTTTTATAATGTGTTCGACAGTTAAGTCAATTTTCTTAGTTTGTGCAATCTTCTTAGACGTTTTCTCTGCTTGATGCCAGTGATTTGACTCTTCTCAAACACTGTCATCTTTTCCACGACCACAGGATTTGTCTTTCCACAATTGTCACAGAAATGAGAAGACACTTACTGCATCAGCTGGGTTTAAGTACCATGTTGCAGCTGAAAGACAATCACCCACAACAATTATCCAGTAGGACTTGCGCATATTTGCTTAGATGAATCCAGGCAACTTTTTTTTTGGCCAAGCAGAGGACTGAGCAACAGAGGATATGTCCGCAGAATAAACAAAGCCCTAAACATTGTAAATCTGAGATAAAAGATGAATAATCGAGAGGAGACGTCTTCCACATTTGAGAAACACGTGCTACAAATGAGTGACTGTGATTTGTACGTACCCGGTTTGGACGGTCATCTGATGTGCTCTGATTTGACTTCTGACTTGTCGTCTCTTCCGCTTTCAAACAGAACAAACAGTAGGAAGGTCCAGCTCATGCACCAAGCAACTTTTTATCGTTACAATGGCATTTAAACAAACTGTGAAATGTGTCAAATCTGAAAAATGCTTCCAAAGTGAGAAAAGGAATAGGCCTTGAATTGTTTTTCATAAATCAATATCCCATTCTGTTCCTCTGTCGCCGGTATCTTGAGCCCCAAAGTTTCAGTTACAGTCAGAAAAAGTCAAGAAGAGTTGTCATGTGTTCCATCTTAAATCCCTGTGTTTAATCAGAGGAGATTTGAGACGGGAAACGCAGCGCTCACCTCATTATTCAATATCAGATTGGTGTTGAACTGATGAATCGTTCTTTGATGAAGCGTGCTTTCATTTTCTTCTGACTTATAAGCATTATTATCTGGTATTTTTATTACCTTTAAGACTTCATTTATTTTAAACCACTTTTATTCTTTGTAAATCACATCGATATCATATTTAGATCATCTCGAGAGAAGCTGTGATAATACAAATTGAGAAGTTTGCGACTGGTAGATCATATGGGAAAAACATTATGCTTTGCTTGTGCTTGCAGTTTTATCACTTTGGCTGTGTCTGATCTCCTTATCGTTATAATTAGTTTATTTCTGTATTGTTGTGTATTATTTGGTGTACTATTATCAAAATAGATTTGAGACATTTGGGGATAAAACAGACAAACACACACAAGAACACCAGGCTCATGAAGCTTTCATAATCTTAAAAAAACAAACAATTGAAGTACAGTAGCATTTTAAAATAAGTCGAGAATTCTGTACAATATGTATGTTTTATACTCAAAATACAGGAACAGAGTGTTACTACTTTCCCCTCAAGAGTCACACATAAAAGTCTCAGAATAACTTTAGCAACTGTGTGTATTTATGGAGAAGAATCCTCCATATTTTAGTCTTGTAATAATTTCAAGTGCAATGTGTCAAAGCAGGGCAGGGTTAGACAGGGAATGTGTCATGCTTTAATTAAATACTCCACATTTTGGTGTAAAAATGTGTAATGAAACAGCTATTTATCACATTTGACAATCACATTTTTGCCTCTTGAAACGCAGGTGGTGCAGAGAAATAGAGCCATAGAAATATATAAAAAAGAGAATACAGAAAAGTATAATATGTGAGAATAAAGCAAATACTGTTCTTGATTATAATCATTAGCCTAAATAACTGTGCCTAATGACTCATTTCTACATTTAGATTAAATACTTTCATTGTAATATGTGTATGCTGCATTGAACAGTTGATGACTCCATAAAAATAGACGCTGAATTCTCTGCCCGCTGCTTGGTTCGATCAGTTGGCCGATGAGTTACGTCAGATTTCCTTCACAAACAATGGTCAAGCTGATCCCCATATTAAAGTATAGAAAATGTTTATTTAATATTTATGTCATATTTATATCATTTCCAAGGAGCCAAGCTAACAGTTTCTCACAGCTAATGCTAACTTTTATAAAAATGCAAAAAAAAGAAACAACCAATAAAAATGTAAAGTAAAGACTACCTGATTATTTTTATATATAGATTACTTATGTTTTTGTTATTTGTTTTATTTTTATCTTAATTATGCTTCAAAATGAGCATTAGCGTTAGCATTAACCTACAAACACCTCCATTTATCACCACAGTGTCACCGGAGAAGTATTAAAGGTTGAATGGAGGATTTCTCGCCAATTTGAAAATCTGCGACTGTTAGTCCTTTTTTTGAAAAAGCGCATGCGCAGGTTCCCCCTCCCTCCCTGTTTCTCCTGACTGAACGCCTACCAAACCTGGTGCACGAGCACATCCAGCAGCACTGCTCCATGTGCATTTGTTTACAAGACGATTGGTGTCGCTTTCTCACGACAACCTCCGCGAAGAAGATTTAAAAACTGTACCATTATAAATTAAAATTTACCATTACAAACTACTTTGAGTAACACATTAAAAAAACAACAACAAAAAACTTATGTTTTACTTCGTGTCTGCTAAGCCATAAAAGTGCACGTTCCAGTTAGTCTACAATAATACATTCCACATACAATAAGCTAAAAAAAAGAGTCAGATAAACAGTTACCTGTCCAGCAGAAAGTTTGCAACGGAGGCATCAGTTGGAAGCCTGTTTTGTGCTTTCAATGCTCGCCAGCGCGTAAACGATTCCCCCAGAATAACACACGTTTTGTTTCTTTCCTCTGCAGACTTTTGTCTCTTCTCTGAAAGCTCGAAAACAGTCTTTCTCTTTCGTCCCTTAGCCATTTCGGTACTTCGCGGATGAAAGTTTAGACCTACAATGACGGAACGATCGCCGCTAACCTCCTGCTACATAAACACACTAGCATATCAACCACGCATGCGCGGCCAGGGGAGCGAGCGTTTCCCCTGGACGAGCCTGCGGGCGTGCACTAGCACGCAGAGAATGATTGACACCTGAGCGGACCAGTTATTTGTGCTACCCACGAGGAAATGAGATTCTGATTTGTTGCCCGAAATCCTCCATTCCACCTTTAATCTCATTTGTAAAGTCTTTAACATGTCAGTGACATCCACCTGCACCTCACCGTTCACTGCCTGATCTTTAAGGATTTATTCATTTTACTCATTCCTTAATTAATTTCATTTTCTACCGCTTATTCCCGTTAGGGGTCGCGGGTGACTGGAGCCCATTCCAGTGACTTTGGGCCTTAGGCGGGGTACACCCTGGAAAATGGCCAACTTGTTGCAGGGCTAACACAGAGACATTGACATTGACAGACACTCTCACATTCATTCACTACGGGCAATTTTTTTTTGTGTTACCAATTAACCTGAACACAGTCATGTGGACGGTGAAGCCGGAGAACCCACGGTAACACGGGGAGGACATGCAGACTCCACCCAGAGAGATCGAGTGATGTTGGTCTGGTCAGGGATTCGAACCCACAATCTCCTTATTAGGAGGCAGGAGCTCTAACTGCTCTGACTATTCATTTTAGTGACTCTGCAAAAACCTCCATAGCCATAGAATTGGACAGGAAGCACTCAGTTGTACAATGAGCTAGCCTTTTTAAAAATAAATAGCTTAACTGAGGATGTTTAGTGTTGCGAGATTCTTACCAGAAACAAAAACATTTTTTTAAAGCTGGTTAACCATTAGCTCATAGGCCAGTTTCACATGCTAATAAACATCTATATAAATAAATAAATAAAACAGCGAAAGGTTTACTCACTCAACTTTTAACACTTTGATCTCACTTAAAAGTGGTCGATGGGCCGAAATCTTCTTATCCATAATCTTATTTATTTCATTTATTTATTTTGTGGGCTAATGCTAATAGCTATTGGAAAAAATACAGAGGACTAGCTCCGGAGTCCCTCAAATCTTCCCGAACTAGCCGAGATGCTAAGTTATCAGTAACGTGAGCATTAATTGCTGCGTATGTACAGGTCAGATCTCTGGAGAGGAGACTTTTTTCAAGCCGTATAAATGTTCTTGAGGAAACGTACACATTCAGAAGTTTAATGTGGAACTTGGTGCACTTTTGTTGCAGTGAATTGTAGACCACTTATGTTTTGACTAATGTTGTGACTCTTTTTTGATTGAAAATTAAGTTTAATTGGTTCAGATTTCCTGCCGTGCTTGTAAGAATCACACAGTCTTCCCTCCAGCGGCGACAGATTGAAGGACTCACGCAGTGCAGGTCTGTTTGTTGACCCTGTAATCATTTTTTTACACAGATTGATTTTAAACAGGCATCAAATTACATTAACAGTAATCAGACGTTTGTCACTCAAAGCAACAATTTTTGAAAAAAACATGACCATTAAAACTAACAAATGGTTGCTTTGATTGTCCATGAAGGCAATTTAGTGCTGCAAACACATCAAAACAAATAAATAAAGGATAAATAAGTTGAATGCCATACGAGGGAACAACAGATATAGACAAACATGTAGCTGACCTTATCCCAGTAAAATTACATAGTACACCTTTAATCATTCTTACATACAATATTATGTTTAAACAACATTACAACAATTTATTTCTTATTGCTGCCTATGCTGACATTTTCAACTAAACACTATGAAAACAACACTTATTTCTCTGCGTGAAAGCCTCTCTGTGACTGTTGTATGTAATCATTTCTTGAATCATACAAAGTGCTGACCCACCTGGAATAAATAACTTTCCTTTTTGCAGAAAATATCCCTGTATGTGGCCATAGTTTAGTGGTAAATAGTTTGCATTTACGTTTTAGATACTCGTCCTCTACACAGACCCTGTGGGAGATTCACTGTTTTTGCGACAAATATACAAACGCATGATCCACAAATGTTGAACCGTATTATTTCTAAGGAATTGGTTCCACAAACTTGCTCCATAAACCTGTTTCTACTGTTTATTTATTTATTTTTATATTAAATTGTTGTGAATTTGGACTCATATTAGTCTTAAGGCTCAAAGTATTTTCAACAACCTTGTCTTTCTGAAGCTATTGATAAACAGAGAAAACAAATCCGTTTTGTTTGTTTATGCTGGCAAAGAGGACAATTCTGTGCCAGTTTTTGTTTCATGTGGATAGTCAATAATTGCAAAGATATTTGAAGTATTACACAGCAAATGTTCTCCAGCTTCACTTTAACTTGATGCGCAGGGCCCTCAGACTTTTTCTTCATTTGATTAGTTTTATTCTTTTGTCCACCATCGGATAAACTATCAAGCTCCTGGGCATTTAAAATATGACAAAAAGAAAAGTTATTACCCTCTTATTTGGGTGGAATAAGAGTCTTTTTGCACTCCAAACTTACAAATAAAAATTAGCCCACAGCACATTTTGGCCTTTAATAGTAATTCCACCAGGACATTTTTTATCAAGTGTCCCCATTTATTTGTTTTTTATTATTTTATTTTATTTATTTATTTTTGATTTAGTGATATATGCTTTAGTTTTGAAGGGATTTGTCAAAATTCAACAAATGCCATATATATATATATACTCTGTATCAGCTTCCAGACAGTGATTTTACTTCTTCTTCTACAGTATTTACCAAAAATACAGTATATAAGCAATATTTAAAATCTGATATTACTCCGTGCAGAGCTTGTTACAATTTATAATAAAGTAAATCAGACATCAGAGGCCAAACTAGAGTCCACAGCCATTTGTTTTTGCTCCAAAGAGTTCAGAAACAGCTTCAATCTGGCATTTTACAAGGTTTTAAACTCGGTTATACAGTTTCTAGAGTGTTTCGAAGTCACCTGAACGCCGCTTATTGCAGTGTAACATCTCAATATTAAAACGCCAACTTCACCTGACTTTTTCTTGCACGTAAGCCCCGATTAACCAGGCTTTGCAATCAGAGAAAAGTGTAAATTCGCAGCAAAATGGATGGACCACATTTCAAATCCTGTAAGATCAGAGAGAGTGACTCATGTTGTGGGAGCTGACAATAACAGCTTGATTAAAATGGCCGCTCTGGATTATGAGGGAACATGTCATGCCGAGGTGCTGAAGTTAACTCAAATACATTTCATTTTGGATCCACAAAACCCGCACATCCCGCTCAAGCCGCTTAGACGAGCGCGCACTTTAGACAGTAATCCAGACATGATGCCGTGAAATGGTTAAGCGTGTTATAATCAGAGAACAGAGGAATGGAGCACTAAAGACCAAAGAGGGACTTTTTTCTCTTTCAAACGCTCCATCTGAAAGAGAAACTGGTCATAGTTTGTGTATGTACTACTCTGTACATAAATGTGATGTTGTATCATCCGTTTATTGTAAAGAGGTTAGTCTCTGTACTCTAATATACAAATTGAACAACTATTCAATTTTACAACTATTCCAGTGTCAGTAATACAAGCCAGAAAAGCCAGTTAAAATAAAACTAACATTTTGTTGCCAAAATTGTGAGTTATTTCAAAATATCAGGGTTTCCGCGCGGCATTAAAAAGCATTAAAAGTTATTAAATGGATTTTGGCAAAAAAAATAAGGCCTTAAAATGCATTAAAAAGCAGTGAATTCAATCCCCACTGGCATTAAATTAAAAAAAAAAAAAAAAAAGAAAAACATTTTGACCAGAATAAAGAATAAATACAGAAATACAGAATAAATACAGACATAATAAAAATATAAAAATTATTTTAAAACAAGATTGTCTCCCCAAAGCTGCTGTATCAGCCTGTAAAATCCTATAATCATTTCCTTGATTTAACTTACTTAAATTTGATTTTGGATTATTAGTTTATGATATTCTGGTCATTCTGCTGCTCAATGGAATGGTTTCAACATTATTCATGGTTTTAACATGATAAAAGCGTATATGTCTTGTTTTGATGTTGATTATGGCATTAAAAATCTTGAAATGCATCATTAAAAGCATTAAATTTTATTTTCTGAACCCTGCATAAACCCTGAAATATACTGTAAAACACGAAAACTAATATACTGTCATTACACTGAGAAAACTAAACGAAAACGAAAAAATACACAAATTGAAAAAAGTGCTTTACAATGTTCAGTTTGCAAGTTAAAATTATTTAATAGAACACTAAACCTGTGGAAAATATGATCCGGCTGCTCCTAATTCTGTTCATCTATTTATCATTTACCATTTACTTCTGTCACTGTCTGCACCAGCTAAACCAGATTGTGTGGGCTTTTGCAGATTAAACCAGAGGTAAGGCGTTGTTGTGAGTGGATATTTAAACTCTGGCATCTTGAAGCTTGATAATTATAATGATCGCAGTGATGTCGGTGCGGTCAGAACAGAAGACTGTGTTGTGACAGGTAAAATCTCTGTCATTATCCACACACGCTGTTTAGATCTGGATCTGATATCTACAATATTAGATTAGGTGAGTAACACTAATATCACAAAAATGAAAGACGATGATCATGTTGTATTTGTCACAAAGTATCATGTTAAATATATTTTTTCTGCCATTTTGAATTGTCTTTTTATATACCTTTCAAGCTAGTAGTTCCTTGATTTTCAACCAGTGTGCCGGGGAACACTAGTGTGCCTTGAGAGTTTGCCAGGTGTGCCTTGAAAAAATGTCCAATTTCAGCTTCATATTGACAGTTGTGGATGGAATTGACTCATTTATCATCTAGGAGGAGTGAGCACCTTGTGCACCGCAACGCAAAACCATCACTATTGGCAAATTTAAATAACCAGACAGTGGCACAGACATTATTTTTTAAACTAAATGGTCTGGTTTAGTTTTAATTGTGCGCCATGGGATCGTTTCAACCCAAAAAGCGTGCCGCAACTGAAAAAATGTTGAAGAACGCTGTAGTAGTTTATCCAATTTTCCTGCGTGGAACTTTGGTACAAATGTAATTAAAGGAATCACTCATACAGCTGTAGGGCTGGGGACTAGTGGACTATTCACAATCTCAAATCGTATTTTGATTATTGTATTGTTATGTACAGATTCTAAAACACATGACAAAAGAGCTTTCATAACAAAGACAGTTGTATTATTAAACCAAAATGTCAAAAAACAATAAACTATTTGAGATTTTCATACATATTTCATTATGACTATGATTACAAATATTATATGTTTAAAAGCCTTCAGTCATCATCGTTCCATCTTTATTTGGTTAAAATGTTTAAAAAACATCAACAGTGTACTACAGAAACAATAATTTGACTTATAACAATCACCGACTACTAGAATAATTGAAAAAACAGTTGCAGCTCCATACTATTGCTACTTTTATTGTTATTACCACCACCGTAACAACTGCACAACGTTTGAAAAATACATGTTCTCTTGGATATTATTGTATTGACTGTAAAATAATTTAACCTAACGTTAGCAGGGAAACATTCTCATCTACATCATCATTGTGTCCAGTCGGCTTTATCGTATTTTCATTGAATCTATTCTTCTTCGTAATGTCTTCACTGACTGTTTCATTCACAATCTAAAGTAAGAAATCAATTTGTGATCCACGCAACCGAACGCAACGTATTACACAGGCAAATTCTGCAAAACGATGTTGCTTATGCAGGTAGTTTTCCTCCGGCGCAGACACGGAGGTCAGAATAACGGATAGTTGTTGTTACTTTTCATTGGACTTGGTGGCCATTATGTCGCTGATGCCGTGTATTTTGGGAAGGCGGTAATAGAACTGGATTGGGCCTGTGGGGGCCGTGTTGGCGGCTAAAGCATGCAGAAGCAGGAGTAACCTTTTCTCTGGACTCACCCATCACGCACAAACACCTGGACCTCTCGCAGTCCCCGGGCTGTAGCGGGGCTTTCTCCGTGTGAGGCGCCGTCACCGAGAGTCTACCCCAGGATGGCCCCGGCGCTCCTCTGTCAGTCCGTCACACTCCGCCGCTCCCTGTGACGCAGCCGGACTCAAAGGGCAGAGAGACAGTCGATACATAAGCAAATGTAGTGTCTGTGTGTCTCAGCACCGCCTGTGCGCATGGGAAGCCTCAGATGTCACTCAGAGTTTAGTTAAAGGGGCGCGTGGAGTCCTGTCATGTGTCTTGACTGACTTTAAAGAGTGCAAAATCACTTTTATGAGCTTTTAACCTTGATACAATTGTGTTTCCTCATTAGTCAATGGACCATTGTCTATTTCTGAGCAGTTTTAGATCCATTTTGCACTTTACAATGAACACAATGTAAAATAGTGATTTATTCCAGTGCATAGTTCTATACTAAGCACCTGAAAAAGGCATTTGTCTCCTTTAACTGTTTTACAAAGTATTTTTCTGTTCCTGTTGATGTGATTGTGGGCAGAAGTGGGTACAAAATGTATTCTTGTGCAAAAGTAATGTTACTTTAAAATATTATTACTCAAGTAGAAATAATCCCCCAAATAATTGTGTAATGTAAGAGTCAAAAAGTATTTTGACAAACTTCTTGTACTGAGTAAGTGTTTGGGCATAATGTCTATAAAATTGGATTCATGCTTTATGTGTTTATGTAATTTGACAGACAAAACACAAACCAATGCATGCATTTTAGGATTTGCAAAAAATAGACACAACAATGACAAAATGAAACCCTGTGTGAAGGATGTAAGAGGTGAAAATGTTGGAATCATTTAATGGATTGTTCACATAACTAAACGTAACTAAAGATAAACCAAATCCTTTACTCCAGTAAAATACTGTTACTTCATACAAAACATAATAGGTTCAAAGTGTCAGCAACCTAAAGCATAAAACAGAAGAAAGACAAGAGACTCAATGTAAGTTTCTCACGAGGAGAGCGGACAGAGAAGAGGCCTCCGTACAAACGCAGAGTACCAAATACTCTGGGGTCTCTGCTGCTCTCACAAGCATTTATTTAGTTAGGAGACGCCCTAGTTACATAAAGGGTGGGGAGACGGGGCGACAGAGGTAAACAGTTAAAAATAAAAATAGGTTAAAAGTTTATGTTGCTGGATGCAGAGCGTCCTCGGGTCGTGATCCCATAGTTTCACATCCGCAAAAGCGAAACAGGAACCTTGCAGTTTCGCCAGTGTCTGTAACACTCAAGCACATGGTTAAATGCATCAGATAAAAATAAACAGCAAGATAACAAATAAATAATATAATTCCAATAAAACATTAATCAAGTAGGGGTGAAAATATGGTGTCAGAAAACTATCATTTTAGCTACTCAAGTAAATGAAACTGAGCACTGCCCATCTCTGATTGTGTGAATAAAATCTTGATGATTTTCTTCTGATATATTCTATGTTGAGCCAAGTAAAGTTACGACTTAATGGTTTAAAAAACATGCATTACTACTGTAGTAATACCACTGTTTAGGCTTAAAGCTCTCAATCATTAACCTTCCTATGGATTTCTTATGAAAAGAAAAGTAAAAATCAGAGAAGCACATTCATTTAATTCAAGTACGTTCAATTATATTTTTCAATAAATGTTAAATTAGCTTATTTCGCTTGCAAGGCTCATCCTCCCTCACCCAAATAATAAAATCAATTTCGAGTCTGAGCGTAGTCCTCCCCATTTTGCTATTTCAATCTATATCCACTATAGGGAGGCGGCGGTCGATGCAGTTACATATGGGACCAGTAAGTAGGTCACGTAAATGTCTCCAATCCTCAGATGTCACTGCTTTTTAAAATAAAAGATTGATTTACATTTGCAGCTATAACTTTGATTACATTCCTCTAACTTTAGGCTCACAATGATAAAAAGGAACATGTTTTAAGGGCATCGGGGAAAAAGATAAGAGAAAAACAAGACCAGAGCCGATTCCAAGTGAAGTGTGACACATGATCTGAAGAATATTACAGAGTATACATATGGCCCTTTACACCCGCCTATAACAAGCTGTATCCCTGACTTTAACAGTAATTGAATATGGAGTCCCCAGACAGGCCCTGTTCACTTACATTCAGGTGCATTTTATACTCTTTGACTCCTTCCACTTCACACTCGTCACCGGGGCCATTGTGCTCAAACTAACCAGCTCCACAGAGGCTCCGGAGACCTGCGCTCGCCCCCTGGATCCTGTCATCCATCTGCCACCTCCGCCTCCTCCTCCCTCTCACCGATGCTAATGACTGCCAGACTTCACACGGAAATATCTGTCCATTTCTTTGCGTTTTTTTTTTTTTTTTAGTGTTGGAGCCGTGGTTTCTGTGCATTGATCTTGCCTGGTGTCCTCGTCCAGGCTCCTCGCTTCAAATTAGAGCCTTCCGTTTTTTTTCCGAAGCTCCTTGATCTCATTTCGTTTCTGTTTCTTTTCTTAGACTCATTGATGAATCATTTGTGTTGCGGCACTTAATGCTGTTACAACGCGGCGATATGTAATCAATGACTTTAATTAACCAACAATGGAAGCAAAACTAACATTGTTTCTAGCGATCGTCGTTTTAGTTTGTTTTATCATTATTGTGAACGTTGTTGCAGTAGTGACATATGTTACCAACAGAGCGAACATGTGACCAAGAGAGAGAACATGTGCAAAGTAGGGCTGTACAGTTCATCGAAATCTAATCAAAATCACAATTTGAATGGACACAATTAGCAAATTGCAGTCATTTTCATTATAAATAACAACATATCCTATTATAGTATTTTGCTGGTAGCTATGTAGGTAAGCTTTATTAAAACATGCTTTGAAACAATCAAAAATGCAATAAAAAGTGACAAAAACATGTCTAAAAGCGACTCAAAGTGACCAAAATGTGACTTAAAGAGACAAAAACACAATTACAAGCGACAAAAACACAGCTACAAGTGACAAAACATCTCTAAAAGTGACATAAACATGACTAAAGCTGACAAAAATGGAACTACTGACAAAGAAGCAACTGGTACAAGTGACAAAACACGTCTAAAAGTGACAAAACTACGTCTAAAAGTGACAAACATATGACTAAAAGTGACTAAAACACAACTAAAAGTCACAAAAATGCAACTACAAGTGACAAAAACCTGACTTAAAGCAACAAAAACACAACTGCAATTGACTACAACTGAGAAAACATGCCCAAAAGTTACAAAACCATGTCTAAAAGTGACAAACATGCAACTAAAAGAGACAAAAACGCAATTACAAGTAACAAAAACATTGCTACAAGTGACAAAACATGTCTAAAAGTGACAAAAATACTGCTAAAAGAGACAAAAACATAACTACAAGTGACAAAAACACAACTACAAGTGACAAAAACATAACTGCAAGTGACAAAAACATAACTACAAGTGACAAAAAGAATTCTGAATGTGACAAAATGCTGCTTAAATCTACAAAAAATTTTCTTTTATTAGTTTGGCAGTTCATATTCCTGTCTTTTGTCAATTCTCCTGGTTGCGTTTAAAATGTGAATTTCAAACAAAATGTATTAAAACGTAAAATCGCAAATCTAATCGCAATTGCAATACTTGGATATTTTTCCCAGATTGTGCAGCTCTAGTACAGACTCTTGCACATTGAGTGAAAAAATGGCTCCTTAAAACCAAACTTGCTCCCAGAATGTGGACTGACGTTTCTGCAGGGTGAATTTGCTCTGGAGATGTTTTCAGGAAGAGAGTGGATGATTTGGTCGATGTGAAAGATGATTTTATGCTGCTGAAAGAACTGGAGGTGAATGATGCTACAACTTTTATGATGGACTGGTAAATGTAATGCCTTTTTCCTTGAACGCTTGATTTTGTGAACTTTTAACATCAGCCTGGCCAAGGACAACGGGTAAAAAATATCACTTGTTAAAGGCACTGTTTTGAAACTTGAAAAACAGAACCAGTTGTGGTATCTTTTCAACCAAAAAAGCGTGCTGCAACTTAGAAAAGGTTGAAAAACACTGTGTTAGAGCATTTTCGGTTCATTCTCACATCTGGCCTGTGCCCAATGTCCTTGAGCAAAAGACTTAATCTATCATACCTAAGAGTGAGTGAGTCATTGACCATTGCAGAGACCATTGACGTAGATTAGCAGCCATGTTTCCTTCAGCTATGTTTCCTAAACCTAAAACCTAAAGGCTTTTCCCCACAAGGCAAGTGACAGTGCCTTAATATCATGGTATCTTGCAAATGTATGTGTTAATTTGATTATTTATTATCTTCTTTTCCTATAGTCCTCATAGTCGTGTTGACGATTAATCAGTTCGATACAGTTTTAGTCCATTTTTTTTATCAGTTGACTAATCATTTGATTAGGTTTACAAGGATTTATATTTGACCACAACATAAAGGACACAGAATGGACTGAGTGGGCTAGAGTTTTGGGAGTGACTTGACAGTTTAATCTGCCTTTTCACAATTACAGGGCTGTTTACTAGTAATTCTCTGTTCATATAATAGTTTGTGTGTGAAATCCTTGACATTTTGTGAGCTTTTTTCACCCTTTTAGTCAATTAATCAATGCACAGAGAATGTCTTTCGTCGACTACAGCCCAATTGTCATCTCGTGCAAGAAATGAGCAGTGTCTTTGCCGAAGTCAACAACCCAGTTGCCTCTAAAAACATCCATGTGTACATTGTTGTAGCACGCTCTACACGTCACACTCTGCTCTTGAATGTATAGTCTAAGCATGTTTATTGTTGTATTGTGTCCTTCAACCGTTTACTGCTGAATACAAGATTTGGGGCACGGTTCAGAGTTGGCTCGGCGTTCGCTGCGAGTCAATTATCTTTGCAAATATAAAAGGCCTTGTTCCATTTCGACTGGATCCCGTGTCTGACATGAAAGCGGCTTTAGCCCCAAAGGATGCACCAGCCTTGGCTCTCATCTCCGCACGCCTCCTACCCACAATGCACAGCGGCATTTTGCGCACAATAACGGGGGTTGTGTTGCACGTAAATAATTCTGTTTGGACGCGAGGGTCACGACACAAGACCGAGCGTTGACTTTCAAGCTCGTCGTTGATGTGGCTTATCTATTATTTGTCGACTAGTCCCAAACAGTAAATCCAACATCCACTGAGCATTTCTATTTGCACTGTCAGTCTCTCCCCCGACCCACAGGGGGCAGCCTAATGCTCTTATCTGAAGCTGACATACCGCCGCCGCTCGTCTCCCTCTTGCCTCCTTTTCCCTCCTCCCTCTCTTCATCTTCTTTTCATTTTTTTCTCCCTCCCTTTCGTCCTCGCATAGACACCGACTCAGTCCCAGCTGCGAGGCACACCATCCCAAGCCGCGATAGCAAGGTCGCGCTATCCAGTGAGGCGCTAGCGTTTAAACCGGTCACAGTTATTAGCATCTCGCACATCCATCCAGCGAGGTTTTAAAAAAAGAAGTCAGCAGCAGTTGGGGGTAAATAGTCTTAACGCAGCACCTCACTGGTCAACCCCAAACCACGGTCTTCTTTGGGCGTCCCGCTGCACCGTACTGCCTCCGCCCGGGGTCGACGTATAAGCAGCTTAAACTCGTGCAGATATTCACACATGGAGCGCCGGTCTCATTTGCAGAAGGAGCTGAAACATTGCAGTGTGCAGAGAAGCATTTCCCAGTTTGATTTATCAGTTTGCATCAAGATTTGGGGGCTGTCAGCAAGCGCTCGGGCTCAAAACATTAACTCGGAGGAGCACACATTTCCACTCTCTCCTCGAGTGGCACTATCGCAAAAAGGCTCTGCACTGGGCTAATTACTGCTGCCTGCACTTGTGCCACCACCAACATCTACCTCCAGATTCACCACATTTTAACAGGATTTTGCCAAAATACTTTCACGGAGTTTAATCACAAGCCCAAAACATCTTTATCAGGAACCTAAAAACACCAATTACAGTGCAAGATGCAGATATAAAATCAGCTCAGAAAAGTTTTATTGTAATTTTCAGTTTACAAAAATTCACAAACTTGCTTCAACAGTATGGTAAAGTAATGCGTAATGAGTAAAATCTAAAAATAATAATAAGGTTTTAGGGGAAAAAATAGAAAATACAAATAAACAAATACAGTACGGATAGAACAACAGTGCAAAACTACCATGGTGCACTGGGTAATTTTTCTGGTCTCGCTTGTCTCGATGGAAATGTTATACTTTTCCTGGACTGTGTCACAGCATTGGTTTTAAACATATTTACCTCCGTGGAAACCAGCAGGTGTTGCATCAGGACAGGTCAGATCTGTGGAGAGGGAGATATTTTTGGACATTCAAAACACTTTGAATAAGCAAGTGATGCAAGTTAAATGCCATATTGTGAAACATTTGAGAAAAAGTGGAATAGTATTCAATGAAGGCAAGACAGCAGATCCTTATAATAAGTAGAAAATGTATAAAATAATACAAATAAAATATGTTTTATTTATATTACACTTTTCAATGAAATATCAAAGTGCTACAGAAGGTAAATTGAGTTTACAATGTACATTTTCTTATGTTTACAATATAAGATTGAAGTGAAGTGAAGAGTCCTAGCAAACCCTCCATTGTACAAATTGTGCAGTGCGTCTTTAAATATTGTGCAGTGTTTTTTAGCAAACATGTCAACATAATTTCCTTGCATTTGTTTTATTTTATTTTTTATTTCTTTGGTCATGCTGGGGGCTGGTCATTTTATAAAACTTAAACTCTGTAGCCCTTTTCACACATCATACACAAACATACTTTAAAGTAACTGAAACCACTGATATTACACATGCATTATATTTCTTATGCTATGTTCTAGCGCCTGTTGAGTTGAACGTTTCAGCCTTCAAAGTCCCGCCTCACTTATCTGTATTCCTTTGGTCCTTCAGAAGGCGTACTCGGGGTCAAACGGTCTGTATCCACATACACAGCAAATGACCTCTTTGATAACTTGCATTAACATCACTTTTAAGTATATGGGCCATCTGGGAGTGTTCAGTTATAAAGCGCACATGCATTATTTACTAAAACTGAAACGCTCATGAGGCATAATGCGAGACAGTGCTTATTGGTTTCTTATAGGGAACGCGGCGAATGGTTTTAAACTGCTGTTGTCAGTAACATTCAAATTACAGACCTGCTTGTGTCGCAGTCAGCAGTACAACAAGAAGTGGGTCAAATCCTTACTTTTCGTGCTCGTTTGGCCCTGTGTGATAGCACGGCCTCCTGCTTAGCTCCGTGCCATTATCTGCTGGCAGCTACATCCTTATAGCATTGGTTTTAAGGGGCGACTCCTCACTGTGGCGGGTCAGTGATGCATGTCTGTTGCACAAATCCGCCGCACAACTTCTAATTATCGCGGAAGAGGCGGCGGAAAAAAAAGGAGAGCGCGCTGGAAGAAAAAAGTGACCCAGTAGTGGCAGAGTGTAGTTTGCATTATCATAGAGTGTGCTGCTGTTTGCCGTGCTGCGTGATTAATTCATGTGTGTATCATTAATGCAGGAATGTCCAGGGGCAAAGACAAAAGCTCGGTCAAAGTGAGAGGAAACGCAGGCAGCACAAATCAAAAACTACACGAGTGCTATTCTGGAGCGAGTTAAAACAAGAGCTGGTTTATGTTGAGTTTTATATTCTCTGTGACGTTTCCTAGTATATTTAATGGCGTCATATTGGTGTGCTTTTAGGGCGGGTTCACACATTATTTTGCTCTAATTTGAACACATTTTAGTCCTGGTCCTGTTATATGTCTTTGTTTAATCTTGATCTAGTCCAGATTAGTTTAGTCCTGGTTTAATCCCATGTTGTTTTTATGTGCTGAATTTGAAGGCGAGATACTTAACAATTGAGTAATAGATACAATCGGCAGCAGATCATATCAGGGGAGCGCGGTCTGCCGTGGGGGGAACTCTACGTTGATTCAATAGGAAACTCTTTTTCCCTCTTCTAATACATTTCCTGGTGAATTATGTGTATTTTAAGAACAACTAATTCAAATCAAATCACAACTGAGTCAGACGTTGTTGACCTTTCGATGCCTCAGAAAAATAAATGGATTGTTCTGTAGGCGGTGCTAGCATCGTAGGAGCATTTAGCCCGCAGCTAAAGTTACCATTCTCTGATAACTAGACAAACTTGGGACGTTCAACCATATTATTCTTCCCCATGTTTATTCTACACTCACGTTTGCTCTTGTACTTGTTGTTCAGTGGGTGATGGAGCAGCTCTGACAATTCAAATGGACGGCTTGCTTCCCCCACACAGGTCCGTTTGTGGGCGCTCCCACATGCCAACTGGATCTCTGTAATCTTTCCACTTTACATGGTGTAATTATAGTAAAAGCTACATGTTGAAGATTGAGGATTTAGAATTTGACATTTGATATGACAGATTGACAATTGATAAAAGACTAGCATGGCAATGAGATAGAAGTGGCACAGGAATTAAGCAATGTATATATGGAAATTAAATGGTAATTACTGTCATCCTAGTTTATGGTTATCATCATCATATACAGCAGCAAAGTGCATTTATTCCTATTAAATGCTTCTACTATCGGATTCCTACTGCTGTGCTGTAAAGTAACGTGTGGATATAAATTCTTAAGAAAGCATATGTCACCCAATTCTTTTCACTTCTTTGGGTCATAAATTATTGACTACTTTTTACTAATTCAGAATCAATCTTAAAGTCAGAGCTATGCATATTACCTCTTGAACCCACCTATGCCCAAATCTCTATACTCATTATCACAGCCCTGTTTTGAGACTCTTTCTAATGCAAAAACAGCAGTGGTAGTTGACCCACTGTGAGTGTATAGAGCCACAGGGCCAGTTTAAAATGTAGATGAGGAGAGGGACCGCCGCTCTCTGCCGGATTTCACCACAAAACACTCAGCACCGCTCGCCCCATGCATCCTCTGCTCTGTTTTGCTCAAAGTTTCATTATTGTTATTCTCTTTCAAGCCACAATCTGCTGCTGTTCCAAGTCTCCATAGCTCCAACTAAATGCTTTGGGAACCAGGGGTGGCCCAGCACTCAGATCAGTTCTTTCCAATGATATATTAATACCAGATAGAGAAATCCTGCCCCGCAGCATTCAGTGGAAACAAAGTGGTTTGCACTCCTGGAATCACACAAACTTTTGTCTGTGTAAAATGATTAAATACCTCTGTTAAACTGTGTGTTGTAGTAGGTCACAATAAAATGACCAAAGATGAAATTAGTACCCACAATTCAATTGGTAACTTCTGTAGTGTTTTCACAAATATCTATTTCAATACTAAGGAATAGGCGCAAGACTCGATTTCTATACCACAATGATAATATTTTCAACACAAATTAAATAACAAAGTCTTATAGTAGATCTTATAGTAGATCTGATCAAGTTCAAGATCATTATAGAATTGTCCAGAAAAGGTGACATTATGTTAATGTTTTTGTTCTTTTTTCTGTATTGATACTTGCTTAAAGTAGTATCTCGTTTCAACACTAGTTTTAGTATCGATTAGCATCTGAATATTGATAATTGGTACCACTTTATAATAACTACACATTATTTTGCCTTATCAAAACATGAACAATGACTTATTTCATACTGAACAAATCATTTATTAAGCATGATTCAGGATTAGTTACTACTTAATTAAGGTTAGGGCTAGGGCTAGGAATTTGGGTTAGAGTACTAGTTAAGTATTAGTTAAGTAGTTAATTAAGTCTGAATCATTCTTAATAAATTCTTTGTTCACTATTAATTAAGTCTGTATTCATGCTTCACTAAAGCAGGAATACGTGTTATTATAAAGTGTTGCCTGATAATTTTGATAACAATTACATCAATGCCATTTTTTATTGTAACAGTTGCATTAAAACACAGCAGTGCCCAACGGAACCGGTTTAGAGAATGTTTGATGGGACCTTTGCACCTACGTAACGACAATAGTTGTTGTTTTGGTCTTCTTTTGTTCCCTCTCTAAATCAAATAAACACTGTTTATCAACATAAACCATGCACATTATAATTCATGTCAGGTGTATGTTATGACAATGATAGAACAGGAACATCCTGTTCTCACCATCTAACCCTTCCTTAAATCACCTGTAATTATCCAAACATGTGCATCGCAGCTTCACAGTGGCCACCTGCACCGCTGTCCTGTGCTCAATCATAACACCATTAGATGCCTGTGTTTATTCACAGCACAGTCGTCATTACACACCTCGCCACACGTAATGTTAGCGGATATAAGCAAAACCATTAGAGTCTGTTTATGGACAGTGCGGTTAAAAACATCCTCTTGTTCAATTCCAATTAACTTAGCACGGATGTTTTCTTCTACGTGCAACCATTTCCTCCATAAAGGAAAGTTATTGTGTGTTATTTTACTCACAGGTTATGTTATGTTATGTTTGTCAGGGACATGTCTTAGCTTGTTATTAATATAAGCTAGGTAGAATACACTATAAAATGCTATCATTGCAGATATATTTAATGGCTGTCTAAAATGACCAAAATAGTTCATACAAATCTTCAAAACAAATTTTACTGTGAAAATTACAAATACAATTTAGCTTGACTGGTGTTGACACAGCTGATTTTCATTTCAAGTTTTGTTTATTATTAAGCTCTAAAGACAATTTCTGGGTGTCTGGAAGTTGGTTCCACTGTTTGATGGTTAAAAATGAAAAGGTCTTTTGTGATGTAATTACACAGATCAGAGAGAGACCTGTGTGACGATGCACATCACCGTCACAGGCCGACTTTCTGACCCACAACACGCAGATAGAGATCATGCAAACTCCACACTGAAAGATGCAATCACACTTGTCATTATGTGGTCCTGATGACAACTTGGTTTGGTCTTGTTCTTGTCCTTATTTTGTCCCTAAACAAGAGAAATCTAGACCAAATTTAGTCCCTGACTTAGTCCTAATTTTGACGTGTCAATTGAAAGTCTGGGAATCAAACCCAGGGCTTTCATGTTGTTAGCAAAGCGTTTTAAAGGACACTTATTCTGCTATAGTAACTGTTCTGTAACTGCTTTTAACTGTTCTAACAATGCTCCATCACCAAAAACATACCTGGAGTTGCATTTAGTTGCATTCACACTGTTTTGAGGAATGTTCATCAGAAAATCCTCCCCACTTCCTGCTGAACTTCCTGGTTCTGGGACGTATTTTCAGATCATCTACGTCGCTTATCCGAGAATATTCCGCTGTTTTTAGTCCTTAAATCATCGCCAGACTCGCTCTGAGCATTTCTGCCTTCTCAACAAAATAACTTCTGCTGCCAGCTTGATAATAGTGTGTCGCACAGAGATAATATAGCATGAGATGGCAAATTAAAGGTACTCAAGAGCATGTTTAAACCATGGATGTTTGAAAAGAACTGGATAAGGTACGCCCCCTCTGTCTGTGGTCCCAGATTGATTTGTGGCCGTGTGAGGTACTGCAGCCTCTTGGAACCAGCCTTTTTCTAAAATTGCACATTATAATTGCAGACAGGACTGAATTATTATCGCTATTTAAATAAAATAGAAGGAAATGTACTCTTCTACCGTTTCTAAAATCACAGAAATTACCGTTTTTATATGAAGTGGGGGATTGTCGTCACGTGGCGCCCTAAAACAAAGATGGCAGCCTCCGTATCAGGAAGTAAAACAAAGATGTCAGCCTCCGTATCAGGAAGTAAATGCGGAAGTAAGAAACTTTTTTGGGGTCATGCGCCAATGAGCACACTCCATAGGGATAAACAGGGCGGCCATTTTGGATTCATCTTCCAAGTTTTATTATAGTTCTATGGTTTAAACGCTAATAACAATACAACTGCCTGATTTCCTTTAATCTTTGTACATGTCAAACCATTTCAAATCTAGACACCTCCAAAATATGGAAAATGAAGTGCCCCACTGATGTCCTCATTCCTAACCTCGTCATGAACAAATCCTTAACACCTCTGTTCCTCAGCGCCTTTAGCTTTCTGTTCCTTCTTACTGAAACTGAACACTAAATTGTATTTACTGGACAATTGAAGAAGCAATATTTCTAGTCTTTTGGTCACTCCAGATCGATAGCCTTAGAAACAAGAAAAACAGTTTGTGAATAAATTAATTGGTTTGGACCTTGCGGCTGCATCACGGAGCTTTAAATTGTGTTAACGTATTGGTTTAGGTAAGAAATGTGTGCCTATTGATCATGCATGGACAAAGCAATCGGCAGCTGACTTGTGGAGGCCTGTTTTACTGTAAGTCAATAGTAAGTTGTAGATTGCAGTGCTTGGCAAAGTGGAATTGTGTTTAAATGCATTAAAAAGGTTTATCAGTAAATAAAAGGATAAAATGAACTCGGAATACACAGGGGAAACGGGGGAATGGGTTTGGAAATAAATGTATTTCGGACACGGGCTGCACTCATGTTGTTTGCTCAAACCTCCGACATACTGATAAGGAAAACTCTTCTGGTGAATTTTTGAAAAGTACGGCATGTCCTGATCTCGAAAAGGTCACTTCTCATAGATATTCAGAGAGTAATGTAGGTGTTTCACAAGACAAGATTGTTCAGAAACACAAAATCATGTCGGAAAAAGATAAATTTATGCTGACGGCGATCTCTGTACGCTGTAACGCACCTGGTGTTCACGCGGCGCATTAGGCAGATGACGATACAGACTGACAGGTAGCTTGTTTGTAGTTGGAGAGTGAGGGGGAGCTTCAGAGAGATTACAGAAGCTCACCGTGAGTGTAATGAAGCCCTGAGTCAATAAGAGATGCAGGCTCAAGGCCAAAGGCTCAGACCAGGCTTCAAAGAGAAGAGCAGAGAACGGACTGACATGTTCAACTACTGCTGCTGCTCAAGAGCGGCCAACACAGCTAGGTAGGAAATGGAGAAGTCGTTACATGATGGATAAAACATACTGAAACCATTTTTTTTTTTACGTTTGCAGCTCAGTCTCTGCTGTGAAAGTTCAGGGTGCAACGTTACTTTCTTTTTTCCCGTTGGTGAATTTGTTCTACGGCGAAATCAGACATGGCATCCCACACAAACATCACACAACCAGAGGAAATACAACATCAGGAAATAATAAAAAGGCAAGGTAAAGTGCATGATGGACACAAAGAATGGACGCAAATAGTAAAAGAGAGTGGACAGGCCACATTTTGAGCTTTTAACCATGTTCTAACGTTGTTCCCTAATCAAAAAACCTACATGGAGTTAGTTAGTTGGAGTATCTAGCTTGATTTAAAATAGTTTGATGAATCCTGGGAAGAAAGTCCTCTCACAGCAGCCAGTGAAAACACTCCACTCTGAATATCTCCAATGTGTGATGGCATCTTCTACCTGTGACACGGCTCTGAGATCTTGGGCGCAGTTTTTGAGTCCATAAATCTTTTCCAGACTCGTTCTCAGCATTTCTGTCATCCCAGTCATTACAAATGCAGGCTACATTAGCAGCAGAGGCATAGATGAAATAAAGGTTTGGCAAATGTCTATGTCACCTGTGTAATTCCCTCTGCAGCCAGTAGGTGGAGCCAAAATTGCAATACCTATCACTTTTGTTGAAATGTTTTAGTTCTAAAACATGAGATGCCAATGTAAAGGTAAGAGTACGATGAAAGGCGACAACGTTCAGATATTGGACTGTAACGCTCATTTCCACGTCAAGTTGTTTTTATAAATCACAAACCTAACATACCTAACAATTTTATATGTGCACACGCTTTATAAAAGAGACTCCAGGACACTGTTTTTGTCTTTTGAAGAGTAAACCACAGATAATTCTTGTAGTCTGCTAATTTTTTTTGACAGCTCTCGTACCAACTCCACCATTTTCACCCCTGAGTTCTCAGAAATGAGTCGCTGTAATTGCTCATTCATCCAGGAGTGGTCCAAGGTAGAAAAGGTTTCCAAGGTCTGGACAGTATTTTTGAATTAATCATATCATTAATAATTATAGCAGCAGCAGCAGTAACATCGCTGTATCACCCAGCCCTGGCCTATTGTTCTGTTTCCCTCGCTGTATTCACCCAACCACACGCCGAAATCTGTAAATCAACAACCTCCAGTCAATATTCAGTCGGTATCCAGTCAATAAGAGTTGCAGGTTCAATGCCAGACGCTTCAAAGCCGGCGTGTTACTTGTGAACATCTGACTGACATCCTCCTGTACCTGCTGCTGCTCCGCGCTCTGGCACAGTTAGTTATGAGCGCTTGTTAACGGCGCGGTGTCAGGTTCACGTCTTCAGCCTGATCATGGAGGATGTGACACGCGTGCTGCTGTGACGGTGAGGCGGCCCGGCTGGCAGCTGGTGCGTCAGCCTTCACTGCTGCTGCTGCTGCTGCTGCTGCCTGCGGTTAAACATCACGGCGCACTCGAGCCCCGGAGTGTTTAACCGAGAAGGGGGCAGATAAAGGACAATTGTTGAGATACATGGATGAATATAGTGAGATGTTTCTGCTCAATCTTGATTCTGATACCTGGAATATTGTGGTTGGTTATGTCGTCATATTGTTTGTCACTGGATCATTGGAGTGCTATTATCTAAGCCCTTGATTAAGATTCACCTTTTGGAGTGACTTGAATATATTTCTACACCAAAAAAGTAAGTAAAACGATCAGAAATGGACAAATTTAAAGAACCAGACCTTATTTCCCGCATTATATACCAGAAAAGCTCTAAAAGGTAGTGTTCCTTGGTATCTTGGTACCCAAAAAATGTGCCGCAACTCAAAAAAGGCTGAAAATCCCTGATCTAAGCTATTTGCTCTACACTTTCCCACTCCTACTATCCATGCGTTTCAGAATGTAAGGATCGTTGACGAAATTAAAACAGAATATTGTATCTTTAAATGGGAAAAAGTCCTCAAAATGTTGCGTAACGAGAAGCTGAAACCCGTGAATTGGTTATCCTCTCCAAGACTCTGAGTGAGTGCTTGGATTTACCAATTACAGAGAGTTGTGAGAAAAAGCACATAACTTCATTTAAATCTTACACTTACTATGCTATGAATCATGATAAAGTTATACATATTGAAAATTAAGAAAATGTGAAGTTTGGCGGTTTGATCCCAGCTCATTAATCCCAGCTTGGACCAGTGCAGCTCGATATGAACTGAATGATGTGTTTGAGGTTTTGGTTGTTCAGAGAGGCCAATGCAACCCCGCTTCTGTCAGTCTGCCCAAGTAGTACCCTTAGTAAATAATGCGTGTCCAGAAAATCTATCATATGCATTATTGTTATTGTTAAAAAGATTTGGGTTATGTATTAATGTATTTTATTGAATTTATGGAAAGTGCAATGAGTGATGTGGGGATTTTAGCTCCTTCCCTCATCTGAGCTATTGACATCACCACAATCTTGAATTAGAAATGAAGGAAAACACGCAGAAAAACTCATTGACGCAGAAGGGCTTTTCTCAGCGTAAGTTCGAGGTTGATGAGCGGGAGGCAGATTTCATTCTTTGACACACATGACTCAAAGGCAGCGCAGCAGAGGAGCCCGTGTGTGTCTGTGTAACAAGACCTAAAGGTGCAGCTCAGAGCTCAGACTCAGTCCTATTACTCACCCCAGTGACACAGCTCCTCCGGGACTCAGCCAGATTAGCCTTGATAAGGTGACTCGTTTCCCTGGATCTTCTCCCGGCTTCACACTGTATATATTACAGCACGTTTCACTATTTCTCAATATAGGCCAAGACGTAAAGTGCAACGCTTTGTCTTTGGTGGAGTTTGTTAAAGAGATGCTCAACAGTGAGTCAAGCCTGATTTCACAAGTGGAGTTAAAACAGTCATCACAATTAAATATTACAACGTGTATTATCGGTATCACAGGAAACAAACATTAAAGAAATATGTAGTTATGCATTTCCAAAGCATAACCTAGCTGACATGTACATACAGAACATCTAGCAAGTGAAATTCAAATCTCTAATTGAACATTTTTATAATTAGACTATGAACTGTAAAGTAATCAAAATGTCTTGTTATTTCACATTTATAACCAGTTATGAAAGCAAAATGTATATTGTAAGAAAACTACTCACAGCACGTTTCCTTTGATATCTGTACAAAATGGAGTCTGGGACTGGGTGCGTTTACACTTTAGTCCTATAGTTCTGGTCCTATAGTCGGTGTCCAATTTAGCCCTGATGTAGACCTGGTTTAGTCCTTGTCAAGTACTAGTTTAGTCCTAGTTTAGTTCTAGTTTAGTCCTGATTTAGTGCCAGTTTAGTCCTGGTCTTGTCCTAGTTTTGTCCCAGGTACATCCCGGTCTAGTTGTAGTTTAGTTCTTGTCTAGTCCTAGTTCAGTCCCAAGTAGGCCCTAGTTTAGTCTTAGTTTAGTCCTGGTCTTGTCCTTGTTTAGTCTTAGTTTAGTTCAGTTTTTAGTCTTAGTCCCTCTGTTGATGTGCTTTGTACAAATGTGAACATAGCATACAATACTAACATTTGGGATTAAACTTTTCGTACTCAGGAAAAAGGTTTGATACTCATTAGCGATTTTGATACCATGATAGTAAAATATTCTCTTTTTGGGCAATATAGTGCAATATCCATCAATTCATAGTTTCTACAGGTGGTCTTATAGTATTTCTGATGAACAACAAGTTATTCAAACATCTGAGGTCAGTTTGAGTGATTTTTGTTTCAGTATTACTTGCCGCAAATATCTAGTTCCAATAGTAGTTTTAGTATTGATCAGTATTATATCTGTATCATTGTTTGACACACCAGTCTGTTTGTGTCGATTGATAAAACCTGTGTGTTAAAAGCCCTAAAACAGCGCCACAAAATCTACAATTGCCGATCCTTTCCCTCGCCATTTTCCACATTTCTAGTCCACAGCCTTTCAATCGCTTTTATAATTGAGTTTGTCTGCTGCCCATGTGATTGCTTTGGATCTCTTTCCTGCTATCAAACAACGCAATTACTGCCAAGTCGCATAGTTTGACACGAAATGTTTATTCACATCGAAATTAGCATGCAACTCTGGCAAAATTTGCTTCTAGCTCTCAGCACGGGGCGCCTGTAACGTCTCGCTCCTCCGTTCACATGCGGCACCAGAACTAGACACAGGAAAAAGTTGGTTATCAATAATTAATTAATATGGGTTAATATGTTAACAAGGCGAGGCATATTTAACAAACTTATAGTGCCTGGTAATTAGATGAGCCTCCGTCTTAATTACCAAGCCTGAGTCTGTTCTGTGGGGCTTCAATGAATAATTAATGATAAGAAACATGAATTATTTCTGCTTACCAAAGATCTAACAGTGGAAAACACGCCCAGGCCCTGCTACAGTGGTGTCGTGTGTTGATTGATGGCGAGTCTATGATTATGCGACATTATAGACCGTTGAAAATATTACAGAGCGGTGCATGGATCAGATTCGCTCTCGGTGTAAAGGCGCTTTCATTGATCTTGGCGTGAGAAGCTTCAATGAGCAACTCGCGATCAAAGTTAAATAAGTCTGTTCAGAGACGGACGTGTCAGAACTGCTCTTTTTGAATATCGTCAGCTAATTAATACTTTTGATTCCCTTTCAACGAGATGGATTTCCATTTTCCAGTTGGCATGAGATACTAGTTGTTTTCTGGATGTGTTGTGTCATTTTTAATAGTTTAAATACTGAACAGAACAGAACAGAACAAAACAAATGCAACAGCACGGACTACATCAACACAACTGACTTAATAACGCACATTTAAACGGTTGTAAAAACAGATAAAAACTCTTCCACTGCCAACCGCTTACCAAACCAATTCACTTTATTTATAGAGCACATTTCACAAACAAAAACTGCTTCCAAAGTGCTGCACAGTACACATAAACGATAAAATACAATACAAATATAAAATAACACTCTAGTCCTCATTTAAAGCCACAAAACTAGTAAACTATCCTTTCACACTAGGGCTGCAACAAGTTAATCAATTAATTGATTATAGAAATAGGTGTCATCTTAATAATTGACTAGTGCAGCGGCTAGTGCTCTGTCCTCACAACAACAAGGTCCTGGGTTCAACTCCAGGCCGGCGCAGGGCCTTTATGCATGGGGTTTGCATGTTCTCCCTGTGACGCTAAATATCAGTGGGACTTGGTTAAATAAAGATCAATTAAATGTGTACAAGAAAAAAACAAAAACATACACACAAAACACTGAATAGAAAAACAATCTAGCACTCAAAACAACAACAAGAACAACCATCGATTAAACTCCATCTGACTGGACGACTATCAATATGAAGCATAGGTTATGATGATGAGAGGCAACGCTGGATTGGTCGCCATGGTGATCAAACTGTGTGTGGCAAATAGAGGTGATTCAGCAGCGTATTTCTCCTTTAGTCTGTCTCTATCTCCCTCACTCTCCTTCCCTCTCCCTTTTCTCTCTCCCTCTCTTTCTTATTTCCGTCTCCTTCCCCTTTTCTCGCTCCCCTTCTTTCTTATTTCTTTCCCCTTTTCTTCTGCCTTTCTCCCTCTGTCTGCCCCCATCCTCCTTCTCTTTCCTCCCTTCCTCTTTCGTCTCTCTCTTCATCAAACTCCTGCGTGTGGGAGTATGAATTTCTCCTGTGCAGACGCTCTGCTTTATCCTCTCTATATTTGCATATGCACACAATGTGATTAACTGCCATGCCTTATCTGTCTCTCCTAGCCACTCCAGCGCACACACGCCCACTCACAAACAGCCACGTGCCTCCAGACTCACACTCTCGCACACAAACTGCAGCCTGCAAAACCAAAAGACCGAAGACTAAAGACAATCAAAGCTATAGCACTTTTTGTTCAATAGATTCAACACATTTTGTTCAATACAACGCATGGGTGACTCAAAATGTACCGCCGTTTCATAGATTTGTATGAAAACTGCACCATGCTCTGCCATATTTGAACAGAGGAGACATAAAGGCATAGTAAAAAGCTGTGGTTATTGATAGTTACCAAACATGTATTAGAGGAAATATATGGTTTTGTCCTTCTAGGGCTTAAATTAGATCATAGCAATACTGTGAGCATATAATGAGCTCCGAATTGAAAACTGGTTCATTAAGAATAAAATAACTGAATAACAAAACTGTTTAGTTGTCTATCCCTAATTCATCTGGGGGAAACAAATAGTCACATTGTCATTGGCCACATTGCTTTTTTTGTACTTTTTATAGTATGGTTGGCTGTTCACAAAATAAAAAAAATAAAAAAAAATTGGTTGGTGGATTGATTTTCTTCACTATAGATTAGGTCTACAACAAATGATTATTTTGGTAATTGATTAGTCATGGCGGTTATTCTTTCGATCAATTGATTAGTGGGAAGGCGAGTGAATAAGAGATTTTTACAATCTTCAACCGAGAGAAAGTTAAATAAATGCAGCTTGACAACTTCTTCACACAATATACTTACAACTAAAAAGCTTTTTTCAATAAAAAGACTTAACTTTTACATGTTTCTTTGTGTCATTTTACGGGAATGTGTGATAAAACAGTGTAAACGACTATTCAGTTATCCAATTGGTTGACGATTATTTAAGTAATCGATTAGTTGCAATTACTAAATTAACATGTTTCAGCTCTACTGTTGTTGTGTTCTTGAGTGAGACACATCTTTCCACAGTAAATTCGAAGTTGAAAAAGTCAATAACATACATCGATGTAATCCCTCATTCATCCAGGCGTGTTTCATCGTAGAAAAGGTTTCAGGGTTTGTCATCCGGACGCTGTTTGAAAGATCGAGACGTTTTGACTTAACAAAGACAGGCCATGGTTCAGAAGACACTAGGCAGAGCAAACTATTTACCAAACAAAAACAGGCATTCAGTGACTCCTCCCTATGGGCAGGGCTATCAATATTCAAAGTAGCATATAAGCCAGAGTTCCCAGACCAGCTCTCTGATTGACAATGACTTCCGGATAGAAGTCGAAACGTCTCAATAAGATAAAAATAATCACTGTCAGAGCACTTTATATAAAAGTACCGGCTTTCCTCTTGTGCTGGTGGCCACTGACCTCACCTTAAACGTTCTCTTTCATTTCTAAACATATTGCGTGGTCGTTTTGGGCCGTATAGCGCTGTCTCCTGTCAATCACACATGTTTGTTTTGTACATAACCTCCATAGACCACAATCTCCTGTGTGGCCCATACAATTAACACCTGCTGTTCCTGAGAGGTGTTTGCGAGGGCAGCTGTTCTCTCCACACGCAGCTCAAAATACAATATGCAGGCTATAGAACGAGTAGGCGTCCGAGTTTTATTTTCCGTTGAAATGAAAGTCCCCTGCACAGTTTTTTATTCATTTCTTTTCCATAAAAAACAGGGTGTAATGGGCTTTTGCAGAGTCGATGTTGCCACTCGAACGCTTGCCTCACGCCGAGACAGACAATGGAGCGTTGTTTTTTTCCTATACATTTTTACAATTCCTCGCGCTTTCATCCAGGCAGGTGGTGTTTTGGCAGACTCCGTGTCAACACTGAAGTCTGGATTTGTATATGTGTATTCTGAACAACAGCAGACAGTTGACTTCCTGTCAGCGTGAGGTGCAATGACAAATCCTACTGTAGCGGGCTCGTGTTGTTCTACTCGAGCCTTTTGTCGGTCGATTGATTTAGTTGTTGAATAAAACAGAGCCAACTAAGAAAGTCGATAGATGAGGCCGGGTTAATTCGCAATAAATGCTGGCAAGATTATTTGGTTATTCTGAATTGTCCAGAGGAATGAAAGACTAACAGGCCATTGCACTTGGTGAACTCTGCTTAAGGCTGATAGTTATGTTTACAGTCAGCAGTCAACGAGCAATCTCTACAGTCAAAACAATTGGATTAAGATAAATAAAGCATTTGCGTAATACAATTATGCAACGTGAATAATTCTCTCTCAGCCTGAGCACAGTATAGACTTAAGATGGACTTAAGCTGTTGATTTATGGTTTGTGTTGCTGAAATATTTATTGTTTTATTGACTGCAAGTAATGATTATTTTAGTAATTATTTTTGATTTTTGTTCAATAAATCAATAAGTGTAAAGGCGAGAGAATATGAGATTTACAATTCTTAACCAGGAGGAAGTAATTGTCAAATATAGTTTGACAACATCTTCACAGAGGAAACAGAGGCAAGGCAAGGCAAGGCAAGTTTATTTGTAGAGCACAATTTGTACACAGGGCAATTCAAAAAGCTTTACATAAACAGGAAAAGTTGCATTAAAATCACAAAACACAAAAAGACACACAGAATCATTTTAAAATATTTTTTTTTAAAATGCTTTAAAAGAGAAGAGTGCAGATCATAGCCGCGGGAACTTAATTTTGGAAGGGGGTGCAGTTTTTTTTTCTCTCCCCGTGCAGTTACATACGTTTATTTAGGGCCAAATAAGGGTACTCACACAAAAATAGCGTCAGGACTCATGTAACGTCAGTAGAATGATCAAGATACACAAGAAAAAAGGCACAACACGAAGAATAAATTATTAGACGCTGATCCTGGCTCTGCACGCACACAAGCACACACACAAACACACGCACACAAACGCACACACGCACGAGCAGGTGTCTGTGTGAAATCATGAGCCTCGACTTCTACACGTGAAAATTACATTCGGTGATGGTCAACAGGGCATGTGCCACAGTAAATAATATCAATGTTTAAAAGTAGGACCCTGTACAGTGTTGTGACAGCGACACGGTGCAACAACGAGCTGTTTACTTCACTACAGTTCAGTTTCCCCGCGACTTCATCAGTTCACTCACCGCTCAGACGCTCAGATGAAGCAAAGTCCCACCTCCATGAGACGAGGAAACGGGGATTTGTGCCGCTGTCTTTCCGTGTAAACTCCCTTTGGTCCTTGTGCATCGCGTCAAATTCAAATACATGCGGCCTACAACTCCAGCAAAATGGCACATTTAGGTGTCCGCGGTGTAGTTTCACCTCTTAATCCAACCCGGGGTTGTCATTTCCTCGTTTATTTTGTCTCACTTTAGAGAATACACAAACAGCGGTTTGCGCTCAGGTCAGTGCACCGCGCACCAGCTCAGGTTTAGTTTTCCCTGACTTTAACCTGCAGGCACATAGTTGACTGATAAAACATTTGATAAAAGTAAAAATACCATATTTATTAGAACAGAAACTGTGTTGTTTTATATAGTTAGAAAAGATATAGTTTTGCTCAGGGCAAAACCAGCAATGAGCTGCTTACAAGTTCCCATTGAGTTGACCATCCAGCAGGGGGTGCTATTGCCCCTTCTGCACCCGTACTTCCCGCGGCTATGGTGCAGATAGATCTTTCAGTCGTATGCACGTCTAAAGAGAACTGTTTTTAGCCTGGATTTAAACATTGTCAGAGTGGAGGCCTGTCTCACATCTTCGGGGAGACTGTTCCAGATTTTAGCTGCAAAAAACTGAAATGCTGATTCCCCATGTTTAGTCCTGGGCACCTGCAGGAGGCTGGTCCCTGAGGTCCTCAGAGTGCGAGATGGTTCATGTGGCTCTAACATGTCAGAGATGTACTTTGGTGCTTGGCCGTGGAGAGACTTGAACACAAGCAGAGCTTTAAAGTCTATTCTCTGAGCCACAGGAAGCCAGTGCAGAGACCTGAGCACAGGACTAATGTGATCGTACTTCCTGGTTCTAGTCAGGACCCGAGCAGCAGCGTTCTGGATGTACTGCAGCTGTTTTACAGCTCATTTGGAGAGGCCAGTGAACAGGCCATTGCAGTCGTCTGTAACCTACTGGTGACAAATGCATGGATAAGTCTCTCCAAGTCTGGTTTAGACACTATACCTTTAATTTTGGCAATGTTTTTTAGGTGGTAAAAGGCTGTTGATGTTATTGATTTGATGTGGCTGTTTAAGTTCAGGTCTGAGTCCATTATTACCCCCAGATTTCTATCTTGATTTGTCGGTTTTAGAGCGGTTTTAGAGCGAGAGACAGAAAAAACACTTTTTAAATAAAAAAAAAAAAACACTTAACTTTATTGTAATTATTCACTGGAACACCTGCTTCATGAATAAACATTCTCTCTCAACACAAGACCTGTTTTGGAGGTTGTGTACAGTATAAAAAATGAAAGAAAATTCTAATTGATTGGCGATTATTTAGAAATGTACTTTTATTTTTTGCTTTTATTTCTCCTCTAACTTTTAGTATACCCACATGACTGTACAGCATGTGTTGCAGTTGTTTCAGGCACAGAAGACGAGATGAGATGTCTTTAATCACGAGGGATGTTTATTTTGCCACAACAATTAAAATTAAGGCATTTTCCGCTCCCCTCTCTGACCCGTGCCTGCGCTGCTGTGTGTAAAAACTGTTGAACTCGAGTCACGTTCAAGGCACGTCAGGCTGAACAATGTGGGGCGTTCATGGAACACTCGTAAATAACAGTATTTTATAGTAACATTGCAAAATGACACCAAAAAAACAATGGGGATGTCTTTGAACCACAACCCGTAACAGTAATCATGTTTAAAGCAATTACCAACAATTATGTTCTACAATTAACCAATCATGTCTTAACTGTAAATTACTTAATCATGTTTCTTTCAACATTACTGGAATTTAGCATGTCTCTCACACTCTCCCCCACTAATAAGATGTCGTCCCGACATTAAAAAAAAAAACCATGTACCTCTGATTTGAATCAACCGGTATGGTATGGACACACAAGGTTACCACTCCTTTTTTCTTGTGTTGTTTTTTTTTTTTGTTACCCACAACTACCGTGCACTGTAGCTGAGAATATCCTGACCATTTCAGTCTTAGTTATTAGTCCAATATGTTCATTAACAAATCCATACCGTTGAGACCTATCACTCTACCTCAATATTTTCTTTCACAGTCCTTTTACCAACAGAAAACATTTTTTTCATATCAACAACACATAGCCGGCCATCAGTTCATATGTGTCACTTCGAAAACAAAAGGGTACATTTAGTAAAGTCTTATAGGGAAAAAGTGCAGTTCAGATTTCTTTTTCTTTTTACCAAGGTCGCCAATAACTATCAACCCTTAAACCTTGAGTGGCTAGTGTTCTCTCCGTGAAACTTGGTTGACCCAGGGCATTGTAAGTTAAAGTCTGGGGTTTTTTCCGTTGTCTCTTTGGATATGAACTGATCTGTTCTGCTTGCTCAGCAGTATCAGATTCTGAATCACTGTCCACATCCCCTACTTCCAGAGTGTCTGCTTCCTCCTCCTCAGTTTCAGGTGGAATGAGGTCGTCCTGTTCATCTTCAGTCACTGGTTGAAGCTCATTTTGCACTGGGGCATCCTCGTTCGTCTGTGGGATGAACACGACAGCCGCAGGATCAAGGGCAGATCTACTGTGAGGCTCAGGAGCAGGCCAAGTGAAAACAACATCAGACAAGTCCTCGTCTGAGTCTTCCTCACTGTCTGATTGTTGTCCCCATGTCACCTGTGTTTTGTTCTTTTCAAAATGTCTTTTCTTGCGTTTTGTTTCAGGTACAGTCTTGTTTTCCCCTGGTGTGAGTGGGAGGAAATCACAGGGCAGTAACATATTCCTGTGGAGCACTCTGGTCCTGCCTTTGCCATTTTCTGGCTCCAACTCAAACACCGGACTATCTTCACCTTTTTGACGTGTTATGACATAAATGTTATCTTCCCAATAGGAGCGGAGTTTTCCTGGCCCTCCTTTTTCAGTTACATTTCTCACAAGGACACGGCTCCCTACTTGCAGTGGTCGTCCGTGAACTCTTTTGTCATACTGCGTTTTACCTCGATCAGCTGCTTTGGCAGCATTTCTGGAGGCGATGCTGTATGCCTCACTCATCCTTTGTCTCCACTTGTCCACATAGTCCTGGTAGGGACCGGAGCTGTCCTCTTGCTCGATGCCAAACAGGAGATCCACTGGAAGCCTTGGTAACCTACCAAACAGTAAGTAAAACGGAGAGTAACCAGTGGACTCATTAACAGTGCAGTTGTAGGCATGTATAACTTTGGGAAGGTGGCTCTTCCAGTCTGTTTTCTGTTCCTCCGTTAGTGTTCTTAGCATTGAGAGAAGAGTCCTGTTAAATCTCTCTGTCTGTCCATTTCCTTGTGGGTGATATGGGCTCGTATGTGACCCCTTGACACCAGAGAGTTCTTTTAAATAGTGTAACAGTCTGTTTTCGAACTCTCTCCCTAGGTCGTGATGCAGTTTTTCAGGAAAACCAAATCTGAGGCAAAAGTCATTAAACAGTCTGTCTGCCACAGTCTTTGCCGCTTTGTTAGTAGTTGCATATGCCTGCGCAAAGCGAGTATAGTGGTCCATGACCACCAGAATATATTCACAACCACCTTTACATTGCTCAAGGTGCAGAAAGTCTACTGACACTAGTTGGAATGGGTGAGTAGTTTCAATGCTCTGCATAGGGGCACGTGTTTGTCTGTTTGGTTTTCTTTTCTTTAAACACTCACAAACGTTCGTAACAAAATGCTCAATGTCTCTTTGCATTTTGGGCCAAAAGAAACGATCCCTAATGAGATGTAGTGTCCTTTCTGAGCCCAAATGGCCCATTTGTTTGTGTAGTTCATTTAGGACGAGAGGGTGATACACTGCAGGGAGAACCAGTTGATTTTTGTGCTGAGTTTTCCTGAACAAAGTCCCATCCTCCCTGATATGAAGTTTGCTCCACTCTCTAACCAATGCTTTGAACTCAGTGCTCTCATTTTTCAGTTCATGGGTAGCAGGTTTCGGTTTTGTTTTTTGCAATGGTACATTTTACCTATTACAGGATCTTGCTGCTGCGCTGCACAGATCTCCCCCCTGGGTAGTGGCTGAATAGTGTCCAAAAGTCGTTCAGCTCCTGCCTGCTGCTGGAGAGTGTCAAAGGAAACAGCGCTGAACATAGGAGCCTGCTCTGCTTGCTGCACCAGGATGCCCTGTTGTGTAGCTGTTACAGCATCCTGACTGACTGTCTGTGTACAGTCGTTCATATAGTCCTCAAAGTCAATAGGCATTCTTGACAACCCATCAGCGTCTGCATTTGTTTTGCCTGGTCTATATTTTATGGTAAAATTGAAATCTGCTAATTCAGCTACCCAACGTTGACCTGACGCATTCAACTTTGCTGTTGTCAACACATAAGTGAGTGGGTTATTGTCTGTATAAACCACAAAAGATGGTGCGTGAAACAAATAATCTCTAAAGCGCTCACAAATAGCCCACTTTAGCGCTAAGAACTCTAATTTGCCCGCATGCATGTGATAGTTTTTCTCTGGTGGGGTTAAAGTCCTGGAGCCATAGGCTATTACCCTTAGTTTACCATTGCTGCGTTGATAGAGCACTGCACCTAATCCTGCCTGTGAAGCGTCAGTATGTAACACAAACGGTTGGTTCAACTCAGGATACCCTAAAATAGGAGGATTAGACAGTTTATCAACCAGGTAACACAAAACTTGATGATGAGCGTCGGTCCATTTGACAGGGGCAGAAGAGGGCAACTGTCCTCTAGTCTGTTTGGTTTGACCCCTTTTTGTCTTTTTTTGTGTCTTTACATCGTGTTGGTTTTGGGCAGGTGGGACTGCCAGCAGTTCATACAGGGACTTGGCAATACGTGAAAAGTCTTGTATATAAGATCTATAGTAAGACAGGAACCCCAGAATTTGTCTAACCTCACCCACTGTGCTAGGCTGTTTCTCTTTCAGCGACAGCACAGGGGCGATCTCTGCTGGATCCATACCATGACCATCTCTTGACACAATCCTGCCTAAAAACCTGACCTTAGGTTTGAACAGTTCACACTTTTTAGCAGTAAGTTTTACCCCATGTTTTTGATACCTTTGTAACACTACTCTCACATGTTCAATGTGGTCTTTAAACGACTTACTATGGACCAAGTTATCATCGAGATATGGTAAACAAATGTCATCACGTAAACCCCATAGACACTCTTCCATGCTTCTTTGAAATTCTGCTGGGGCAGAACTAAGTCCGAAAGGGATCCTAACCCACTGGTATAAACCCCAGGGTGTAATGAATGCAGTGAGCGGTTGGCTCTCTTCATCTAAAAAACCCTGATGATAAGCCTTCCCCTGGTCTAATACTGTGAACCAGGAGCTACCAGTAAGGCTATCAAGCATGTCCTGTATCCTAGGAATAGGATGCCTGTCAGGCACTGATTTACGATTCAGTTCACGATAGTCCACACAGAGTCTTAGCTCACCTGACTTCTTCCTTATACACACTATGGGAGACGAATAAGGTGATTTTGACTTTGTGACCCACCCCCTGTTTATCAAGTCCTGCAGGTATGCTTTGACTTCCTGATGTAGGGGCTTCGGCACACTGATGTAAGTCTTTTGGACTGGTGTTTGGTCTTTAAGAGTAATGTGCATCTGAAGGGTAGGAATACAGCCTACATCATTTTCATCCTTAGCAAAAGCTTTACATTCCTCTCTGAGCATTTCTCTTACTGCACACTGTTGTTCGCTAGTCAAATGGTCTAAGGCTACAGGAGGATCCCAGGCCTCAGTTAAGCCACTTTTTGGAGATAAGACTTTAATGTCTGCATCAGTTGTCATTTGATCAGATTTTTGTTTTTCCACAGGCTGTAAAGCTGCTGGGTAAATTGCTTTTACCCCTTCAGTGTGACCCAAAACAACACGCGACCCTAAAGTGATACTATGGCCAGTAGTATTTGTGATGGACACTGGGACTGTAGCAGAGTTACCCCTTTTCACCTTAAACAGTACCTCTTGAATATGTAGTCCTTCGGGTAAAGCAGGGTTCTCAGTGGGACAAAACAGTACAGCAGTGTCCTCCTCCGCCTGTATGCGTGTGCAGCAGCGAATGGTGACCACTTCACCTGGACCCAGCTCAACTTTACCTCGTCCCGTCTTAACTTGAGTCTCTATTTCAGCTGTTTTGTGGGTTTGCATCAGCTGGATAAAAGTTTGGGCAGAAACAGTGTCAATGTCAAAAGCATCACTCACAATGCCAGCAGCACAGTCGCTATTTGTGGTACCCTGTTTAATTTGCTCATAAATAACTTCCTCTATCACATTAAAGCCTATGATAGGGTCTTGAGCCACATTAGGATCAATGGAAACTAGTACAGGTACTAACAGACTCGAGGTGGAAGTATTGGCACCTACCAGTTTAAACTCTACTGGGACCCACCCAATAAAAGGTATTTCTGTCTGGTTTGCGGCAAAACCATTTAACGGCTCTGGTCCTAAGAGTTCATCTATCCCCCTAATGGTTGTGTGCGGTAAGTACTCAGCTCTCCACTTGTCATTTATCACAGTAGCCTGTGCCCCTGTATCCCACAGCGCTGTAACTGCTATATTGTCAAAAGTGCACCTGACCATTTTACGTCTACCTATTAGTTTAATAAGTTTTCTCCCTTGTTTGTTTGACAGAGTATCAATATTCCCCATCTGTGAAGACCACTTCTTTTCCTCTTTGCTACCCAAATATTGTTCAATTAATCTCACCGCTCTACATGTGTGTTTGTGTTCTTGCCAGTGGTTTGCCTGACATATTTTGGAACAGTAGCAGGCAGATGAGCAGCTCGTGCAGGTTCGAAGAGGTGAGTTGTGTTGTTCCTCCAGACTACAGTAGTGGCAGCGGCGGGACTCCTGGTGAGGGGGCTGGGTCACTGCTGGTCCCGTGGCAGTGGCCCTCCGTCGTTTCCCTGCTGCAGACATGGCGCGCGGCACCCTCTGGAGATGTGACCAGTCTGGCCACATTTGAAGCAGTGGCAGCAGTTGTCTCCTTCACCGTTGTTCTGGCAGGTCCTGCAGCCTCTCCTCTGACGGGGTCCCACGTTGTCCGTCGACCTCTTGGCAGGTTGGGGCTTGTTGTTATTTAAGGAAGCCAGCACCATCTGCTTCACCTCTGCCACCTCAGCTTTGAGTTCAGTCACTAGGGCATGTACCTCGGGTGGAGCTTGAGCTGGTTTGTTGTTCTCTTTGGCTGAAGCAGAGGTGGTTTGTGGGCCGCTGCGTGGCCCCTCTGGTGTTGAGATTTCATTTATCCTTGTTGTTTTAGCGTTGTTCCTTTTGAACTTGTTCAGCCTCTCGGCTTCAAGATTGGCTGCTTCATTCAGTCTCTCAATCAGTGTTTCATCAGTCACATCTGGGTCGTCGAGAAGGGACTTTATCTGAAACTTAATGTTGTCATTCAGTAGACCTGTACCCACTGACCTCAAAAACTTCCTCTTGACCAGATCCGGGCCATAGTGTTCCTCCTCTTTTCCTCTGGAGATGTAGAGCAATCTGTCTTTCAGCTCAATGGCTCTGAAGAGGAAATCTTGGGGTGATTCCTTTGAGTCCTGGGAGATGTTGATCAGCTTTTGGTACAAATCAGATGTATCATCTTCTCTGTAATGTCCTTTCAGTATAGTTTTTAACTGTGTTAGAGTCAAATCTGTCTTTATTTCAAGCATGTCACGCAATTTGAGCCCAGGGCTGATGGCTCTTATCACTGCCTCGACCACTTCTGGCTCACTGTGGCCTTTCCGGAGTCCATTCTCTATTTGATGGAGCAGGTTGGTGTAGGACAGTCTGTCACGTTGTCCACCCTCACCTATTTGGCCACTGATGCGAAACTCTCGGCGGATGGTCACTTCAGGGATTCTCCCGTGCGCGGGATTCTGAGCGGGGACGGATGCGGCGTCCGCCATTTTTAGTCTCTCCTCCAGCACTCTGATTTCTCCCTGCAGCTCCTCACACTTGTCCCTCATCTCAGACGCGCGGGAAAAATCGCGCCAGTCACCCGCGTCGCCTTTAGTCACTCTGACAGCCGATAAAAGTTCTTGTACATACTGGACAGCATCCTCGGGCTTGTAACTTAGCTCAACTTCATCCAGTGTATGTTCGATTACTTTCATTAGCTCACGGCGACTCATGTCCTCAAATGACCCTTCCTTCTCAGCGTCACCGCATTTCAGCAAGTTACCGACTTCTATGAGCTGATCTTTGCTTCTTTGGCATAGGAAGGCGGTAACCTGGTCTCTTAAAGTCTCTAGTTCCATTTTGTGTACTCACAGGTTGATCTGTTGACCGTTGTTTTAGGTTCGTTGAAGGAGAAAGGTTTTTTTCACGGAGCGAGCGTGCTAACGCTAGCCGCTAACGGCTGCTCACAGAAAGTCTCTTACTCACGCTCAAAGTTCTTTAAAACCAATCTCCTGGCTGGCTCGCCATGATGTTGCAGTTGTTTCAGGCACAGAAGACGAGATGAGATGTCTTTAATCACGAGGGATGTTTATTTTGCCACAACAATTAAAATTAAGGCATTTTCCGCTCCCCTCTCTGACCCGTGCCTGCGCTGCTGTGTGTAAAAACTGTTGAACTCGAGTCACGTTCAAGGCACGTCAGGCTGAACAATGTGGGGCGTTCATGGAACACTCGTAAATAACAGTATTTTATAGTAACATTGCAAAATGACACCAAAAAAACAATGGGGATGTCTTTGAACCACAACCCGTAACAGTAATCATGTTTAAAGCAATTACCAACAATTATGTTCTACAATTAACCAATCATGTCTTAACTGTAAATTACTTAATCATGTTTCTTTCAACATTACTGGAATTTAGCATGTCTCTCACACTTGTCAAATATTATTAATACACATATTATGCTAAACTGACTTTTTTCAGCTTTTAACCATGTTCTAATGGTGTGCATCATCAAAATCATACCTGGAATTGCATTTAGCTTCATTTGCGCTAGTTTGATTAATCCTGGTTAGAAAATTCTCTCCCTCCAAGCGATACATTCTGAATTTCCTTTACGTGTGAAGTTTTCTCGATGTGACGTGCACAATTTTAAGACCATGAATCAAATTTTAAAATCTTTTTTGTTGTTGTAATAAAACATGAAATGCCAAAGAAGAGTTACTCATGTTTGGAACTATAAGGCAGAATAGTCCTTTAAAGTATTACTTAATGTATTCCAAGCATAAATAGAAGAATACTGTAATTATAAAATCAGGTGGAAATAATGCCCCAAAATTTCCATGCATTTTAAGATTATTGACTTGAAAACTGCTCTGCCGATGAATACAAAATGATGTGTTGTTGCGTTTAAACTTGTCCTGATTTGGTCCTGGTTTGAGCCCAGTTCATAGAGTTTGTTCAGTCCTAGTTTAGTCATGGTCCATTTCCAGATTTTGTCGCAGTTTAGTTCCAATTAGATGTGTCCTTGCAACTTAAGATAATAGTTGCAGGAAAATCTGAATGAATACAAATATTGATTCAAATGAAGCAGTTTCTGTAGTGAATAAGTGTCTAAATATCAGTGCTAAAATCCCTGTGTACCTCCTGCCTGATGTTATTAATACTGATCTCAATATGATTCCTCTCCTTGCACCTTTGCTCCCTCCAACTCTTCAGTCTGAGTGTCCCCGGCTCCCATTCTTCAAAAAGCTGTAATCAACACTGAAGCTCGGCAGACCCCACTCCAACGCTTTAATCAGATTGGATTGTATTGCAATGCCACGGGGGTCCATTAGAACGCATATTCTTTTGACAAGGACAGTGAACAAAGAGATCGTCTGATTGGGAGTGATTGGCCTGTAATGTTGAATCCAGACGATTCCTCATCCTTTTATCGCGGCGTCTCTCTCTGTGTCGCCTTAATGACACTCAATATTGCCTCCATATATTTTCCACCTACATCAACCTGCCGTACTGATATGAGCACCTGCGTGATATCCAGCCAAATATGCAAAGCCTGTTTACTGTTTCTGGCCAATCAAAGGAAGTTTGTTAGAATCGCCATCGTATTTTTACTCTTTTTCTTCCGCCAGACATTGACCTTAAGACACTGAAATCTGGTCGTCTAAACATAATCCTTTATATATTTGCTTAATTCCTGTGAATGTTAATCATTCAGGTTCTATGTTATTGACCAATGACGGCTGGTGAAATAGATAAAAAATGTTTGAAAGCTCTATGAGGCAATTGCTGCATTGAATCAAAGGTGCACAATGTAACTTATCTTTCTCAAAATAACTTAAAGTCTTTATGAAAGGTTCTCATAATTTTAGTTATACATCGTGAAGTTGCAATTTGTGAAGAAATAAAAATAAATACAAGTTCAAAATCATAGAAAGTAGAGCAGAGTTCTAAAACAGAATCCCTCTGTGACGTCATCAAAATGCGACGCATCATTGAAAATACAGGGACAAATTACGCACAACAGACACCATTTTCTAACAGGTTCAACAATTATTTAACACAATAAAACTCTTAATAGGTATTATTATTAGTCATATCATAACTATTGTGTAATTCAGTGGTCTCCAACCCCCGTACCGGTCCGTGGATCAATTGGGACCGGGCCGCACAACAAATAATTAATTTATTATCAGAGTCTGAACGATCTTTTATTTTGAAAAATGACCGAATTCTCTAGGATACATAAGAGCTTAGACCAAACCCAGCCGGGTTTGGGCCGTAATATGGACCAGCTGTAATGAAGCAATGAAGCCTTCAGAGCTGCTTCGCCACTTAGAGACCAAGCACCGTGTATTATTAAAAGACAAGCCCCCGGAGTATTTTGAAAGAAAAAAACAGGTACACAGTGGATTCACGTTTATTATGATAAACGCCCCCTCACCTTCCGGGCCGCAGTAAAATTGTCAAGCGTTGACCGGTCCGCGGTGATAAAAAGGTTAGGGACCACTGGTGTAATTTATATGGGTTTTGGTCCTTGTTTACAGTATGGTTGCTAGGTAACAGATGTGGAATTACCTCTATTTCATATTTGCTGCCCATGTTCAACCAGGAAGTCACCTTATAAACTTTACAAAAAAACAGTCAAATTCAGGAAAACTAGGGACAGTTTTTGTTAAAATCTTAATCATGTTCAGTACGCTTTAGTCAAGTGTGTCATCCAACCTGTCATACAGACCTGTCATACAGACTTTAAATACAGAGTAACAGTGGTTGAACTTCTCTCGTCTAGTTTGATTCTGGACTTCCATCTTCCTGTCTTTGCATTGGTTTCTTCCATTTACCTTTGCATCGTCCGACTAATTTAATCATTGAATGCTTTTATCCAAGTCCTTATTTTATCTTTTCGTCGTGCACGCTTTTATCTCATCTACTGTAATGTAGTCTAAACAGATTTGAATCCTCGATCTGATCTAGTTTTTGTTTTGTAACGATAAATAAAGCACTGTACCTTGAAAATCCAAATCCAAAAATGCATCCAGTCTCATAATTTCACTGTAACTCTTTTTGCTGTCTGGTGGAAATGTTATCACTGTCTGGTCTAAAACTCAATAAAAATGTCGTCTTCGTATCCCTGTCACAATCGCCTCGCCTTCCCTTTTTGCGTCAAGGTCAATGCGACTCGAGCCTAATTCTTTCTCCTTTGATGATAAAATCCACTCCCGACTTTAGCCAAGTGTCCATCTCCCCGCGGAGCTCAGATTTATCTCAATTATTTTGCCTCTGCTGCGTCTGCCAACTTCCAAACAGCACCAGGTCCGTTCACACACACCAGCGTTAAATCTTTTCATGTGTTGTGACGGTTCACGGCAGAGTCCATCACTGAATCACGGGATCATTCAGGACACATGGCTCGTAATACTGGTATGTCACAATGTGGTCGGACATGTACTTCATTTTGTTACTCAAGTGAAAGTTCAGATGTGCAAGTATGCAAAAAACTACTCAAGTAAAATTCACAAATAAAAATCACATTAAAAAATCTACTTAAGTAAACATGTTGAAAATGTACTTCAAGAGTAAAAAGTAAAAGTATTTCACAGACCAGTTTTACGCATTAAATGTCATAATTTTGGTAAAGAATTTTGCTTAATTTTAGTCCGCAAAGGTCTATTCAAAGTAATTTCTTAATTTTTTGTAGAGAATTTTATGAGTATATTTTGTTTGCTTGTTGTTGAGCTTGAACTCAAAACCTTCAGGTAAAATATCACAGGAATAACCCGTCAAACAAAATGAAAAGTACTTTTTACTTTTCAGTCCAGTTAAAAAATGTAGAGGAGTAAAAAGTACAGACACTTGGTCTCAAATGTAGTGAAGCAGAAGTAAAAAGTATCCACTGTAAAAACGACTTAAGTAAAGTACAGATACCTAAAAAAAATGTAGTACAGTACTTTTGTACTTTTGTACTGTGTTACTTCCACCACTGGTGCAAGTAACATGTTACACTTAATATTCTACAATAAATCACTATTTTTTATTGTTTTTTTAAATGTTCTTCATGGCCCAAAGGCTTTATTTGACAGTTTTGACAGTTGTAGCTTGAAATGGGGCGAGTGAAGGGGGAAAGACATTCAACAATTGGTCATGGGTTGGAATCGAACCCACAACTGCGTAACAACATTAGCAACTGCAATGCCACCTATTACACCACTGACATGCATGATAAATCACAGTTTATTTATGTATTTAATTATTCATTTTAAATACATAACACATGAAACACAGAACATGAAACATGACACAAAGAGCAAATAATCAAAAAACGCCCAAAATGAAATAAAGTTACGGCACATGTAGTCCAACGAACGAGTCACATTTCGTCCGGAGTCTATCAAATTTGTCCATTTCCATCTTTTTCTCAAGAAACAAACACATTTTTAGCACAGTATTTCTTCGTTAATCACATCCTGCACAAGACGTAAAATACACTTATCAAAACAGTAAATATCCCAACTACATAAATCTGTAAAGGTAAATAAAATATGTCTCTAAAGAAGCAACTGAATAGAACTGCTCCTCAATTTGGTGAAACACACAAAAAACAAAAAAGTCAACCAAGAGAATGCAGCAAGCAAGTTAAAAACGACACTTTTTTGCAGTATTTACCAATAAACTATAACATATGTTCATCATTATTTTGCTTTCTCGCAATATTGATCTAAAACTGCTTCGTACAGACACAAATCCATTGACTTCTTAAAGCGGCAGAACTTAATAGCAACATTTCACCGTGACGTTCGATTTTACAATAATAATCCACTTGTTTTTACTGTTGAAAAATGGCTATGTGACATTTTTGAACCATGAAAGGGAATAATCACAAGCACAAAACAGAGACATCGCTCAACGTTTCGATATTTTGGCGCGCCCCTGGTCTGCGCATGGGGGCAGTAAATTCCCACATAAATCTTTCGAAAATCCACCCTCCGACAAGTGTAATCTGGACTAATCTCATGTCTCTTCAATAAACACGGTCAAACAGTCCTAAATAACATGCAAACCGGCTTAAATCCTTTTACCAATACAAAGTAATAACAGCCAGTTGTTCTCCATTGTTGTGCTTATGGAGGAGGAGAGAGCAGCTCAGTGTTGGGCTATTGTTCCTAATAGATTGGCAGCTTTTTGTGAGAAGACGCACGCATCCTGAGCGACTCACGCTGAGGGTATCACACGGCACAAACAAAGGCACGGATAATGGAGGAAGTGCGGAAAATAGACACAAAATAATAACACTCGCTGTGAAATAAAGTGAGAAAATAAGTCTGCATTGTGAGACCTTAATAATGTCGATATTGACGCTGTATGTGATCATAACTGTGTGTTTTTGTTGTCGAGCCAGAGGGGTGAGGGTTAAATTCTCAACTCAGGCAATTAAAAGCTCCCAGGTACGATAAAGTCCAGGTAGAACACCTATCTCCTGCTTACTTTTGTGGAAATAATGTGTGATTAAGGATCTAAACTAAAGGGCCTTGGGTTTTCCTGTTAAGAACATACACTAATTGTTAATTGCAAGAAGTTATATCAACTAGAATAATTGTTTAGAGTTAAATGTCCAATCAAACATTGTCAACCTTGCTTTTATTGTGTCAATTTTTAGTATGTTTTCTAGTTTTTATAATGATAAACCTGATCTTACCTATAATTTTTAACATTACAGAAGACACATTGTGCTTTTTCTGGTATTTGGTATCAAACTATAATATACAGAGATAGTTATTTTACATTTTAATCTTAAACCACAATATTGAGCAAAAATGGCCTAACGATTGAATCAAGTCCATTGAATTTAGCTTCAAAACAGCCAAACTGATAAGCCACGCCTCTTCATAGCGGCATTTCATCGTAAAAAGTTGTATTTTCATTTTTTTCATGGTTGGTATGTGACATCTATAAACCCTACATGTATGACTGGGAGTCTTAATAGTTTTAATAATCGCAAATACGAGGAATGTGGGCAGAGATTGGGAGTAGGTGAAAAATGTAAATACAGGACAATACAGACTCCCTCAAACATGCATGAATCAGTCAAAATACATATACATATACACAAAATGCTCTTATAACATGGTTAAACGCTCATAAAGTCTATTAATATTCAACTTTCAATGTGCAAGTTCAGCATTATTGAATGTTAACAGCTCTTCAAAGATGCATGTGCAGTAAAACACGCACATAAACCTGTTATACATAATACACAGAAGCAAAATGAAACTAAATTTACAACAAAGACAACAAAATATCTCAAAAGTCTAGAGGAGAAAAATGTATGGTGCGACAGGGAGTCCGGGTGCTGCTCTATGCCCTTGTGCACGATTTATGAGCTCCAAAAACCAGGACAGGTTTGGAACAAAAAAGAAAAAACTGCTAGAGGAGGAATAGATGTGAAAGTGAAAGGAAGATGGATCCGCGGAAAGTGCTACCACAGAGGCTAAAGCGTGTTGAAATTCAGGCGGCTCCGTGGGGTGGAGAGCTTGAGACGTCGCCTCTGCATAATGCCAAGAGACAGACGGAGAAACGCCAAGGCCAACAGTGAGACGGAGGAGAAGAAGAAGGATGGAGAGGCGGAGAGGAAAAGAAAGAGAACAGATCCCACGCATTATCCGGAGGTCAGAGTTCACAGATTTGATTAGCACCTGCGAGAAACCGAGAGAGAGCGGCGAGAGAGCAGACGGAGACGACTTCGGCATCACAAAGGAAAGAAGTCGGATTCAAATAAACAGGTTTGCAAAGGGAAAGTTGTGGTTGTCTGAAAGTTTTTCGCAAAGCCTTTATCAATCTGGACTTTATAATAAAGAAGTGCAAGTATGATGCAAGTAAGTTATGCGAATGTGGCAAGAGTTGTCTCAAAAGGATGTGCTGGACTGTGGTTAGACAATAGGAACTTTAAAAAGTGCAGTTGAAGAATTAATTTAGTTAAATTCTTGCGTTTGCTGTGCATTGACAGAACAAGACTATGGCAGTGTCTGAATGTCCACACTGTTCCCTACAAAGGGCACTATATCGAGGTCACGCCATTTTAGCGCTGTCCATCAGTAATGCACTCAAAATTTCCCACAATGCGGAAAAGTAGTGTCTAGCGCATTGCAAACGGCGGAAAACAACAGCTGACAGTGACAGGTCTTTAACTGGACACAACACGACTGAATAAAAGCAGATAGAGCTTATGAATAAAACATAAACCGTTACACAGCAGAGTTGCTAGCATTAGCCACTTAGCTTCGCTTTACCTGATCCAGCTCAAGAAAAAAGTTGAATAATCCAATCTGTTTGATGTTTAATGCGCAATCCATGGTAAATAAACCTTGAATGATGATTATTAGTCCATAAATATGTGCATGACAGGCAAGTTTGACACATATTCATTGCAGAAATCCATTTTTTTTCGGAGTTTTGCAAAAATTATTTGATTGAGTGCACAATAAAGTCTGCTGAAAAGGGCAGGACTATGTAGTAAATGTGAGGTCAGGGGGATAGTGTGGACATTCAGACACAGCCTTTATGTAATGCTAATGGTGCTAGAAGGGTAAATTAGAGTCTACAGCTTGCTTCCTTTTAATGTCTAGTACAAATGCAGAAACAGCGATTTTCAGTTACTCTTTGTCCTCGTGTTTACAGCTGGTTTTGTTACTTCTGGACCCGCGGCATGAGTTATTATAGTTGAAAATATTTATGGTTGTGCTGTAATGTCAACACAACACAGACTTATTGAAACAATGAGGCGACTGCAGTGCTCATTTGTTGTTTATCCTGTGTCCGTTGGTAGCTTGTTATGGTTTCCTTGACAACATGTTTATTTAATGAAGCAGAACATGAGAAATCAGAAAATGGTTGGTTATATCTCGGACATCACATTGATTCATGCATAATAACATTTCTAGCTTTTATTTTCTCTTTTTTTAGTAATATTAGCTCAGGTAAAACACACAGTAATGCGTATTGTACCGAGTTTAAAGAGTGTCTTTTAAAGGTACTCTTATTTGTGTGATCATGGGGGAGTGTAGAGTCTGTCGGCTGTTCTGCAAAGTTTGGTGAAATGATGTTCTGGATTATGCACCGAGGCTTGTGCACACGACCCATGTGCCACCTCTGCTCACTGTCATCGCCCTGCTGCCTTTCGTCTGTCGGCATCACCTTTACCGTCCGCGGTGTTGGACCATTTTCACATTTGCTTCTCTGTGTCTGGAGACGGATCACACACAGATGGAGAGAAACGGACGCAGAAATCATCCGATACTGCGGGTGATGTGAGGTCAAAGCAGCGCCGGGTCACGTGCACTGGACGTTCTTATGAGAGAAGATAAGTTTCATGCACTTATTTGGGCACATGACGTTTGCAACTCCTCAGCACCAGGAGCTTATTTATCCAGTGGGCCGTCATTATGATACTAGGCTTTGGTACCCATTGTGGATAGGGGCCCACTACATGAGCAGCTAAGGTCATCCAGGCATAACACGTCTAATGAAGAAAATCTAAATCGTAAGCTGTTTAATAATTCAAACTTTGTGGCGCTGTGAGACGCGGTTAAAGCTAGAGTAAACAAGACACCACTTCCTTATTGATAGCTTTTTCTGCTTTCATTTCTCTTCTCTGACCCTCTACGTCGCGTTTTCTTGTCTCTTTATATAATACATTGAGTTTGGGTAATGTTGGATGCATTATGCACAGCAAATATAATATTTTTTGTCTTGATCTGAGTGCTGTGAATTGATAAACAGGAAACAGCTGATGCTAACATATGCTAGCTTTGCACTGCAAAAAGGGATTATCTAACTTAGTTAAATTTACTTGAATTAAGCAAATTAATCTTAAAAGTCCAATTTTAAGATTTTTTCACTTGACAGGACTACTTCAAATTGACATTATTTGACTTGTTTTAAGTAAACTTGATAAGTAAAATAATCTTATTCCACTGGCAGATAATTTCACTTAAATTAGGGTAAAAAGGTCTTATTTTTCTTATTTTTTATAGGCCTTAGATAAGTTTTTCGGCCCAACAAATGGAAATGAAATGGAATTATATTTTTTGTAAGTTTATACCTCCTTTCTGTTGTTTCATTTTCACCTGAATCTATGTTGTCTATTGTCCAGTCATCTCACACTAAATCGATCTGTGGCCTGAAGTGATCCAACACCCTCTGAGAGCTAGTACCTCTCCCTGCCCCCTTTGGACACTCTCAGACGCCCCCGATCTGCTTCAAAGTTAACCAGTCCAGATGTGCCGACAGTTATTGTTGGCATCATAAAAAGTTATATGTGATACTTTCTGCCAGACTTTTACTTTCCAGTAAATGCGTAATAAGTGATTGCAGTTTTGATGGATTAATTAAAAACTTTCCTTTTCGGCAGAGTATCTTTTTTTAAGCCAATTATTTTACCAACTGCGAGAAGCTGACTTTGAAACACCAATCAAATGACATCATCAATGAAGCATGTTAATTAAGAGTAATGTTTTTATATTTTAACTATCCATCAATACAGGCGCAACTATTGATGCAAAAGGGTTTAACGAGATCAATCGCGGCGTGGCATGTCCCCTGTCCAGCGGTGAGGCGGGTAGGGGACGGCGGAGGTGCTCGGAGGGGGAGAGCGGGGGGTAACGGGGCCGAGGGGACAGAGGTGCGATGCTGCGTCTGCGTGGGTGGCGCTGTAATCTGTCTGTGTCACCGGAATGATGAAGGGGCCAAAAGGGAGACACGTGCAGTTCACCTTCTGGCCTCCGGAGGAAACACACTGACCCTGGCCCGCTGCACTTCCCGCTCCCTCGCCACCTCCACCCCGTCCCATCTCACCTCTAAACCCCCCGCCCCCAACCCCCGACCCTTACACGATTTATGAGGCGCGGGTCGGTCCAGGGTTGCTCTACCTTTTGCGAGTGGCGTCCAGGTGCCGGTGGATGGTAATGTGTGTGTGCGGGGCTTGAATGTAATCGTGTGTGGAGTGTCAAGGAGGATGAGACCTCACGGCCGCCTCGGGAAAAGGGCGACGGGCGCAGCTCTGCAGTAGATGAATGCCTCTGTATAAGTCTCCGTGAAAGCCGGTCCGACACGGTGCGAGCGCAGAAGACAATGTGCACATGTGGCAGGATTAGTCCATAAAACCATTTGAGATATACGTTTGTTTTGTTCTTATAAAGTTCTGTTTATGTCGCTGGCTGCCGGTGTCTTGTATGGGACAGTTTTATGAGAACAACAGAGGCTCGACATCTTTTGTAGAGTCCAAAATCACAACACCGGTCGCCTCGCAGGGCTTGATTATGAAATAGTTGATTTGACCAACAGCAACTTGGAGAGAATATAATAATGAAACAGTCATTGATCAATAAAAGGCGAGTAGATTAACCAACATCCACAGAGAACAGACAGCGTTATCATCAATTTAAAGGCGCAATATGCTTGTTTGCTTAAGGCATTTGTTGGAGATTTAGGACACTTCAGCCGCCGCGCAACAATTAATTTCCTCGACAAATGAACTCAAAAACATCTTATGTTCATCTTAAGTACAGAATGGTAATGAGTTCAACTGTGTGTGATCCCAAAGTCTGTATCAGTGATAAATGTGAGCTTCAGTGTTGTTCAGTGTTCCTGTTGTTTATCTTGTTTTCTTCAACTGTTTACTTGATTTTCTTTTTTTTACATGTCAGATACAAGCAAAATATTTAGTAGAGTTGGCAACTTTGATATTTGTTATCAGACTGTGGCAGCTTTTTCACATTTTAGTTGATTATTTAGCTTTTACAAGAGAAAGTGTCATTACTCAACACTAACTCTCATGTGTTTTTGCCACTCACTGCTAAATTCAGAATATTATATTATAACTCTGCTTAGAATTTTCCACAGTATGGTATTATCAAACATGTTTAGAGACAAGCAGGTCAAGTTACAGGTCAAACATGTGGCGAGACGAGCCGACTCACTGTGAGAATGTATGTTTTTCAAGGTATTTTTAAGAACGGGAAAGAACAGTACTGAAATAAATGCTAGATTGATCAGTTTAATGCCATACTGTGGCGTTTTCAAGTCAAACTATTTACATTTTCATGAAGACAAACATGTAGCAGACTCCCTCGTTAGAAAAGATACATAGTGCTCTAGAGCTGCTCAACGAATGGAAATCAAATCGAAATTGCAATGTATTAGTAAATGGCAAAGGCATCAGTTTTTTAAGTGACCTGTAAATATCCTGTTTATTCTGCATTAAAACTGCCATCACTGTAGTTTAGATCTGTACAAACAGGATCTGAAACATGTATTAGTTTGTCAGTTCATATTTTAGGCTTTTGTCAGTTGTCTTGATTTGACTTTAAACTTTGATGAGAACATTAAAACATAAATCGCAAATATAATTGTAAATGCAATACTGGTAAAAAACTGCAATTAGATATGTTTCCCAGATCGTGCGGATAGTGCAAGTTTGTAATGCAATAACTCACTTTTGTGAGTGTGAGTCCTTGCTATAAGCAATATCATGCATTTTAGAGAAAAAACTGTCCAAGTTCACTGGGTCAGTAAGATTCATTATAATACCAAGGTTGTTAGTGTAACTCTACATGGCTCTGCATTGTTTCATTTGCTAATTCCATTCTGTGTTTCAGTTTATTGAATACCAGAGCAACTTTTGCCATAGTTTAGAAATAATAATGGATCATGAAGAAATCAAAAACACATACATAAAAAAATATAATCAACGTTATGCATTTAATCTTTGGAAATCACCAAATTAGAGTTTTCTTGTTTTTCTTTCAATGCTTCTCATGCTTCAAATTGCACTGCCCCTTTTAGCTTGAGGATTTATGGAATTGTAATTAAATCGAAGCAGCCTTTGTCTCAGTTGGCCCGGTGAGTCATGCCAGTGGCTAAAAGCGTCTATACATAAATTTGACTGTACTTCTCCATAAACCATAAACACAATGTATTTTAAATGGAGGAGTGAGCTAAATGCATCAGAGGCTGACAGGCAGAAATGCTGAATTATGGCTTATTGTTGCAGATGCTAAGTGAAAGCAATCAAGGTGAATGGGAGCGCGCGGCGTGCGAGAGGTGAGGGTAAAGTCATGTGGTGTTATTGGACGAGAGTGTGTCTGTATGGAGATGAGGAGCGCATGAAGGTCGAACTCTGTCTATTACCAGTGATTTACTCTCCGCCCCGACCTTTACTACCCAGGGTAACTTCACTATGTGCACTCTATAGGGGAGTCTTTACAAGCGCTTCAATTAAAACACAACAGCCAGGACGGTGGTTAGAGCTGCTGAGTCCTCACACTAACAAGGTGGACACCAAGAGCTTTAAACTAAAGAAAAGGCATGGTTAGTTTATTTGTAGAGCACAATTCATACACAAGGCAATTCAAAGTGCTTTACATAACAGGAAAAGTTGCATTAAAATCACAAAACACAAAAAGACACACAGAATCATTTTAAAATAAAGCGCTTTAAAAGAGAAGAGTGCAGATAGATCTTTCAGTCGTGTGCACATCTGAACAGAACTGTTTTTAGCCTGGATTTAAACATTGTCAGAGTGGAGGCCTGTCTCACATCTTCAGGGAGAAGATGAAAGGCATGGTTAGTTCAAAATATTGAATTAGGGCTGCTCGATTATGTCAAAAAATATAATCCCGATTCTTTAGTTCCTAATTGAAATCCAGATTATTTAAAACTGGTACCTCTATACTGTTAAAATACCTGATCTGATTGATTATATTAGTAATGTTTTGGAAAAAGTACATTGAGATTATATTAGTAATGTTTTGGAAAAAGTACATTTAGATTATATTAGTAATGTTTTAGAACAGGCAGCCCAATTGCATAGAAGGCAGTTAATTGTATTTTCAACATTTGTGTAATTTATAATGTAATGTAAGTTATAATTGAAATCAGGATTATATATATGATTCATTGCACATATATGGCAAACACAACTTTTTTCCTTATTTAAAACATTTTCTGACAAATTATACGTATTTCAAGATGTGAATTCAAGCTGAGTCACAATTGAGTCTTAAAGCAGGAGCGCTAGCATTGTGGTAGCTTTTAGCCCGCAGCTTCTGTTTGCATTCTTGGGTTAATAGTATACATTTAAGCTGTTGGACCACTGGATTTTTCTCCATGTCTTTTATTCCCTAATTCTATACTATTTAACTCTTAAAGTCAGTGTTCACTCTTGTAGTTGTGGAGCAGTGGGTAATAGAGCAGCTCTTTTACATTGAAATGAATGGATCGCTTCCCCCATAGAGATCCGTTAGCGGCGTTAGTGTCTATGTGCTCCAAGTGCTATAAACAATGTAGACAATGTAATCAAAACGGAAACTGGGATGCCATCATTTTACAGAGGGCCCTTTTGGCTTTAACTGACAACCCAAAATGATGAGATAATTATGATTTCTGATTGGATAATTGGCTTGAAAACCTTTACACAACATATAAAGATACACAATTTAAAGGTGCTGTACCTGATTTTTACTGTTTTGAAACGTGGAAAACAAAAGTAGTTCATGTACCCACTTTTTTTTTGCTTGCAACAAAGTAAAATGTGTTTTGCTCCACACAAACATATTAGAAAAATATCAAATCGAGCAAAAATGAGACCACAGTCCTTTCTCTGTATCTATTTATAGAGCATTTTATTCTACGAGAAGCAGGAAGTGCACCGTTAGCATGCTAATGTTTGTAAGCTTTACCCGGGACGGCAAAACTCATCAAAAGTGCTTGTCATCGCGGAGGAATTAGGAAACTGAGCGATACATGTGTTCGGTAATGCTTTAGATTAAGGTTCCTTAGTTAACTATTTATAGATGTTAATAAGCACTAATAGTTTGTTTATGCACTTATAATGCCTTATACCTGTTTATAATCCATCAGCCAAAACATGTTTGAGTGAATAAACCACATGTACAGAGCATCAATGAGCTGCATATTATATTATTTTCAATTATCACGCTAATAAATGCTTGTAAATGCCTCATAAGTGCTTTTAAACACATAACAAGCGCTTATTAATGCATTATAAATAGTTTACTAAGGAACCTTAATATAAAGCGTTACCAATGTGACTGATGTAAAGACTTTAAAATGAACTAGTTCTGTTTTTCACGTTTCAAAACAGTAATAATTAGGTACAGCCCCTTTAACATGCCATACTTCTACCCTCATGATGGAGACAGAGGGTGAACTTTTTCCCTTAGTTCACGAGAGCCCAGTGTCCACTATAACACAGAATGCAAGCCCTTCCTCAGAACTACACTCCACTAAACCGGTGCAAAACTAAATCTTGTATTTTTATGTGAAATCCTCAGAGCCAGGAAGCAACAACAAAGATCTGATATTCAGAGTGTCAAATGTGTACTGACCGGTGCACTCCAGGGCATCTGCGGCTATGACCAAGTGAATGAATAATGCAACGTAAAGCGCTTTGTGTGTCGTGAAAGGCACTGAAAAAATCCAAAGCATCACAGTAAACACATTTTAACATGAGTTTTCAAATGAGAAATGTAGTTTTGGAATAAGAAATCATTGTTCTCACTTTTTACAAACAGGATGGAAAAATAATTGTCCAAGTAAATACACGTATTCGCTGTTAAAAACATGTTTGTTGCCTTGTTCAGTTTAAAAATGCTCTCCAGTGAACAAAGGTATATTTAACAATCCAAATGCTGCAGAAATGTTTTTGCTAACATTAGGTCAAATCGGTTGTTCTTCTGTTTTGTTTTGAGTGTACCAGTTACAGCCAATGCTCGCTGACCACAATGTTCAAAATGAAATAAACTCCAGATAAAGAAATAAACAGTAAAATATGATGAAAATGATGCCAAGATATTGAAGCTTCCAGCCCTTGAGGAAACAATTATGTGTTTTAGCCAAAGCAAAATGATGGTGTCACCCTGAATCTGCCTCTCTGGACAATAGCCAGACTTTTTGCATCAACTCAAATAAAAATACAACAAAATTAGCTCCACATCTTTGGTTATAAACGAATTATAACAGACACAAACCACTGCACACTGCGGCGATATTCAGGTGTGTCCTTAATCTGTAAATGTAGGCACAATTTGCGGCAGAAATGTCAAAAGTTCACTGCGGCACCCCGCCAGCATGTGATGTGACAAATAACTTCTTCCTCCAGTTGCATTGTTCTAATCCCTTTAGCGGGCTCGGGAATGGAAATATAATTACATTTGGCTGGTGCAGTGCCTTTGATAAGACAGCCGCATGCTGAGCTGAATGTCTAACTGGTGCCTCTCCAGAAGAACCCTCTCCACTTCACTTCTCTGCTTCTCAAACTCCAGTTATTTTCCATTGCTAGTCTCTCTCTAATAATAATGCATTTAGAGCGTATTGTCTGGACACTCACACCTTCGCTGTGCACTGTATTTAGCATTCTGTGAAACATAGCTGCAAATCTGAAAACAAAACCTTATAATCACCACCAATCAAACTGTAATTAATTGTCTTTCCCGAGGTTACAGTGGCAGTGTTGGATTATCATAAATGCCCTTCTACAATCAAGTTACAATCAATACTCATGTCCGCTGATATTCTATGCCATTACTCATTTTGACAATTATCAAATGCCTCCAACTGTGTACTATTAGACAAGATCTACCTTTAAAAGTTATAAATATCTCAAAGACAAGGCAGTTTTTAAGGTTTTAAGGGACGATTCACAAAAGTAACAACTACATTCAAGCTGATCAACAGAAAACATCTAAAAATCACTTCAGAAAACAACTGAGCTATTAAATATATTCCCAAAACAAATTCCATGTTTTAAATTTGTGGTTCTTTACATTTTCACACCAAGTACCACCGGGAAGATCTAAACCGGGTCTAGAGCAGGACTATTTTGGCTCAGAACTGTGTCTAAAATAGGAATACATCTTTGTTATTCATGTAGTTAGACAGTATTATTTCTGAATCATTGAATCATTTATTTGTAGCTATAAAACTATATGTTTTGGTGATCAATAAATGGCATGTGTACACTATTTTGGAAGTTATTTTTTTTTATATAATGACATGATCTGTGCTGTAGATGTTTGAATAAGTGACTTCAATGACATATTATAGCTATAAATAAGTGTTAATGTGTTTTATCTGCTTTTTATGTGTAAGAAGTAAGTAGTAAATCATTTTGAAAAGAGTTTACTGTTTGCTTTTGTGTTAAAGTGTCAGTGTTTCTATAATTGTTTACCGTGATATTTTTCTCCAGCCATACTTTAAAATTGTATTGTGACAGTTTAACCCATAAACAAAATGTGAAAATTGTAATTAAAAGTGTAGAATCTAAATTAAACAAAGAACTTCAGAAGAATCCGAACCCGAAAGCGCTTGCGTTGCATCATAGTTTGAGAACCGGGTCATAATAAGCAAAATTGTGGTCCTGAAACGAACCCAAAACTAAACTCAACCACAGTGTGCATCTATCTTTTTTAATACTTTCATTTAATCTCCCATCAAGCCTAATACCCCCCCCCCTCTGGCTCTCTTTTCTGGCAGGCATTGCAGTGGACAAAAGGGGCGTGGTTTACTTCGTCGACGGCACCACGATACAGAAGATTAACGAGCGCGGCCTGCTGTCGACGGTGATCGGCTCCAATGGACTCATGTCCACGCAGCCGCTGAGCTGTGACGCGCGCATGGACATCAGCCAGGTAACGTCCCATAATGCACTGCTGTTTAAGTGAACGCCGCCCCCTAACAGGCTTATGGGAAAGAGTTTGGCCGCAGAGTGAGCGCGTGTGTTCAGGGGACATTAATATGCGTAATGAGATCAAAAAGTGGTGTCCAACAGTGGGGATTACTTTGGTGTTATGGGTCTAGAAGTATTTGTTTTGACATCTTTTTTTTCACTTTTGAATACATGTGCACTTCAATAAATTAAATAGTAATGGCAAGATAATGAATTTACTCTAGAATAATCAGATAACCCAATAATTAGATTTGATTTTGGTGTGTATTTTCATGCTCAAAAGAAATCTGGTCATCAAAAACACTTGCTGACATGTTAATTTGAGATTTTTTGGAGTAACTGTTGTATTTTGAAGATCCAGCACAATTCGTTTTTGAATAACAATGTCAATCTTCTCTTTTGTCTTTGCCACGTTACTTTGTCTGCTTTTGCACAAGCGTGAACAATCAGAAAGAAATCAGATTACTCACGTCAGATGAAACTGTATAACTCCAGAAATCAGACGGATGATAGGACTTTTGGTGCGTGCATGTTTGTGTTTTTCCTTTTTTATTGATTTAATCTTCTTAATTTCTACTTTCTGTTTGTTTGTTCTTGCATTTGCCTTTTTACATGTTTCCAAGCTTAGAAAATTAGAAGTTGCAACTGGCGTAAGAATATCTGTCAATTCATGCTGGTATAGAGTCTCACCCATTTGAAACATCGCTGTGAATCTGGAAGTTCATTCTCATTCACTTTTGCCATAGACATTTAAAAAAATATATACATTAAGAGTTAAAAGGCAACTAATGTCTATAAGGTAACTAAAAACACATAACACACACAAAAATTTGTTTAATAACTTGACAGTTTATAAAGTTCAGAGATAGATTTTAAATAAAATTATATTTTCTGTGCTCATTACTTGCCACGTTAGCTATAAATGAATAATTAAATAGCATATATAGCACCCACAAGCTTTCAAACATTTATTACATATGCATTTTTTGGAAATTTCTGTGAGAAAAATGAATGGAAAATGTACTTCCATAACCAAGCAGTGGGTGGTCACTTAAATTACGTTATTATTGTTATTGTACCTATTATACAAGAAGACATTTTTCTAAACAAAAATAGGAGTAGCAGTGACGAACATTGCCTCTTGTTGAAGAATCATCCAAATACGGCTTGAGGAAAACTTATATACTTTATTTTTTGTTTTCATCATAAACAAGATAAATAAACCGCTTTGACACGAGCCACTAAAAAAGTAAACTCGCTGCCGCGTTTAATTTATTGATGTGCACCTGTCATATTTGTTTTGCCAATTTAACTCATCCAACTTCAACTTTGGAAACCTTTTTGGACTTTTTTAATAGGTTGTTGCGTGTACGTATGCGTGCATATATCTCTGCCTGCACGCCGACTCCGAGACCAAAGACAGCTACTGCACAGATTTGATCAGCCCGGCTTCAGATCATAGTGCTGACTTATATGAGGCCTATTAGAGCAGCGGATGAATTATAGATGAAGTTGCCGGCTCCATGGAGGGGATCTGTGCCCACACGGAGGAGAGCAGCGCCTGTGCGAGTGTGAATGTGCGTGTTCAGCCCTGTCCCGGTCCCCACGGGGCTCTAACGTGTCTTTAAGGGGGCAGAGTTACCTTGCCCGGCGTCCATTTGTTTTGTCGTTGTCCTTTTTACGGGTCGTACCGTCGAGTTCCCCCTTTGAAGTCGCCCTCTCCTCGCGTGAACCGGAGTGACCTCGATCCATTGTCAGTATTGATGGAAACCTCACGGTATATGGCAGGTGTCGGTGTAGTACAGTATGTGAAATGAACTGTAGAAGGATTTCCAGGACATGAGAGAAATGTCTGCTGGTAAAATAATAACGATAAAAAAGAAAACGAATATAATAAAACATGCATGGATTGAACCTAACCCAAAGTGAACCATAAAATGAAGTGAGCATAGGAGGAACGCGGCGATAACCTGGAAAATGTATCAATACACCTTGTTTAACCATAAAGCATGAACAAAGACTAATTCATAATGAACAAATACTTTATTGAAAGTGATTCAGGTTTAGTTTAGTCAGGAGTTAGGCTTTTTATTTGTTACTAGTCTATTTATGAACTAATGTTTTATTAAAAGTGTAGTTATTTTAAAGTGTTACTTGGGAATGCTCCACTATGACATGTTATATTAATTCAGTAACTTGTAAAATAATTTGTTCAGCAATCTATGCTTAAAATATTACACTTTTTACCCGTTGTGCACATCTTTATCGTGTTTGGCTTCGACCTTTGTGCAGTTTATGTGGGAGTTTGTGTCTTCAACACTGAGATTCAGCTCATGGGTAAATTCTTTGTCCATGGCCTGTTATAATAATGAAGAAAAGATGAACAATACTTATATTACATATTTACATATTACATATTTTTGGAAAAAAAAGACAGTGAGCAGGTTTGCCTCTCCACAGATCTGACCTGGAACTTTGCCTTGTGATATTTGACAGGTTTAATGCCACACTGTGCTTCCAGGTAAAGGTTAAATACACAAATTAACTAAATTAAATAACAATAAATGGCATAATTTCTGCTGTGTATTGTCAAATAGTGTCAAAATCAAAACTTGAAAAGGACCAACTTACTATTTTAATTCCACTAAGAAAATATTTGAATGAAATTTTGAATCTTCAAGTTGAAAATTGCTATTCTTTTCATTTCAGTCATTAAAGGTGCTCTATGTAACTTTTCTGGTGAAGGGTCTGTCACCTGCTTTTCTTCATGAAGATGTTATCTTTTTACCGGAATATTCCATAAGTATAAACTTATCTATTTATCGATGAGACAAGCTGGTGATCCCACATGAACAACTTACAGATCAGATCTGCGGAGAGGGGACGCTGTTCTCAGTATGAAAATGCAGATTTCTCCAAGTACGTTTGGATGGATTAGTAATTAATTCACGCTCGTTAAGTTTAATACCACAGTTAAACATATGAAACCCAACAAATCAGTTACATGGACACAAACAGATGAAGGGGCGCCTGTAAGATCAGATAAGATCACTTTTATTTGTTCCACATCCAAGTTAACTGTGCACTGGGCAGTGTGTTATTTCCCCTTTGTGAATATGAGGCCATGATATATTTAAAATATGACTGAATTTATCTATATATTATAATTTCTGGTTCAGGGGTAAATGATTTGAACAGAGTGACCCAAATCCATTGTGAGTATGGATTGAAAAGTGCAGACGTGGTAATGGATGCAAAATGAAGAGCAGAACGAGCTCAGGCGTTTGATTCAGCCGCCTGCCCTCAGCTTCAGTCTCGACCTGACTTGACCGGACTTAAAAGTGATCGCCTGCCATCTCGAGAAAAAGTTCAATATCATGAAGAGGGGCGAGGTTTGATGGGTGTCCTCTTTGGTGCAGGACAGACTCGAGTCGTGCTTGATGAATCTCTGCGCGGCTCCTAAAAATGGGATTTCTGAAGCTCCTTTCGCTCATTTGACACAGACTATTATTGGACATGTCACTGGCAATTTAACTTGATCCATTTATTTACCAATCTATCCTCGCCGTCATCAATCACCTCGACCATCGCTCAAACGCAGCGTCGTAGCATGCTCCAGCGCTGAACATAAAGCAAGGTGTTTTGTATGAGACACTTTAGCCTTTTATTATATATTTGTACAGGCTATTTTTAAATGCTTATTAGAGATGAGCCTTATAGTAATTACAAGACGTCAAGATGTTTCATTTAACTGTATTTTCTTAGAGTAGTACAGATAAATCGGTACCACTTTATAATAACTACATCTTATTTTGCCTTAAAGTGCGTATGACGGGTTTTTATGATTTTCTAATTTTGACTTTATTCAGTGTATTAATACTTGTTGTAAATATAAATGATAGTTTTATACCAATCAGGTCGCTGTTTGTGGAGAAAAGTTGAAAAATATGTTGAAAATTACAGGAAGTAAACAAACTGATGACATCACACTGGGGAGACAAACTTTATACATGATTTACACAAAATAAACTACTTTTTTGACCATTTAAACATTAATTCAACTAAATAAATAAGTTCAAATATATTTTTATTTGTCAGGTAAAAGAATTGATGACATTAGATGAGTCTTAGCCCGGTGTACAGTGTGGTTGCCATGGTAATTTCCTAGTGTGATGTCATTGTTTACAACCAGGAAGTGAAATTAAAACTCATAAAACTGCTAAACCGGGATAACATTTGTAAAGAATTTTAGCAAAACTTGAAATATATTTATCTTAACTGCATTTGAGGTAAATGAGCGGTCCAACCTGTCATGGGCCCTTTAATAAAGCATTAACAAAGACTTAATTAATGATAAATATGTCGTTTATTAAACATGATTCATTTAGTAACTACTTAATTAAGGTTAGGGTTAGGGTTAGGGTTAGAAATTAGGGTTAGAATATTTGTTAAATAGTTACTAAGCCTGAATCATTCTTAATAAACTATTTGTTGACTATGAATTAAGTCTTTGTTCATGCTTTATTAAGGCATGAATAAGTGTAGTTATTATAAAGTGTTACCTATAAATCTACTCTACATTTCTTTTCTTCATACCGATAAGAATTAAAACATAGAAATTCACATGAAAATAAACTTTGAACGAGCGAACACTGTTTATTCCATGTTGTTGTTGACGTTTAACACTTCAAACTGTGTAATTGTGACAGGTCTAATAGCCCATTGAAACCCATTATTCTGAAAGCGTCCGTGCATATTATCTTTGCAGCAGTGTCTCTGTATACAGTACTCGGTCTGTGTGGGAGCGGGTGTGTTCCTCGCCTTGACCCCCTCAGTGTTGCCGTGAGCCTGGTGTGCTATTTGAGAATCACAGTTATTGGCTGACATTTGGGAGAGTGCCGAGGTGAGCCAGCGTGAGGCTTGAATAAATACAGACTGCCCAGCGCTGACCTTTGCATTAACAGGGAGGGTCAGTCGGCCTAATGCTATGTTATTAAGAAGATATTATTTTGCATCACCAGTTGGTCACACTCGCAGAGGAGAGACACTCAGGCGGTCCTGTTTCTTTGTGCTGATCTTGGGAAGGTGGGGGGGAAAAAAAAACGACATTTTATTCTTTGTATTTCACTGTGTTTTGGTTTTTGTGTCCGACAGGTGCGGCTGGAATGGCCAACAGACCTCGCCATTAACCCCTTGGACAATTCTCTGTACATCCTGGACAACAACATCGTCCTCCAGGTAAAAAAAAAAAAAAAAAAAAAAAACAATGAAAAGAGGCCACTTCTTGGGACTATTATGTGGGTCAAAATGCTGTATTATTATGGGGGCTGTTTCTTTCTTTATTTTAGTTTTTTATTGTGAAAGTGATTGATGATGTCCTTTGAGCTGAATTTACACTGCGCTGTGTGTGTTTAAAATGCTCTTTTATCATTCCTAAATTAATACTAATAAATGTCATACGAGTTGAGTCCGAGCTCACAACAGGGACGTAAACCTGAGGAGGCGACATCGATGTTGACACGCTTATGGTCTATACAGCGCATTTTAACTCTCAAAACATCAAAACAAACCATTGGCAACTTTAGCATTGCATAAATATTAGCTTATATTAAATCCAGAGGTTTTTTTCTGGTTCTGTGTGTTGGGTGATGTGTTCAGAGACGTGTCAGAGGCCTGTCGTCCCCCGACGCCTCCATCAGAGCTGTGTTTGCTGCCACATGTGGCTGTATTTTACGGCGTATGTGCTGCTTTGACCCGGCTTCAGCAGCGCTCAAACCTTACGACTCGCCACAAATATCCCACATTTCTAAAACCCCTGTGAGCGCGCGATCAGCAGCCGTGCGTTCATCGTGAGCAGGTAATCGCAGCTCGTAACCTCCTGTACACTGCACAACGCAGACGCACAGAGGAGCAGAAAATTGGTCCAATTTTAAAATTGTTGTGCGACTTAATTTTGTGAAAAGACAAGACATAAAAAACAGTTCCATTAGTGCTTTGGATCCACAAAAAATATGGACCACTGTTTCATAATGTTATCTATGAAAATACATACAATAATCATATTCATTATCGTTCAGAATATATATATTTTTTTTAATCATAAAAGCAAGTTAATACTTCCCCCAAAACGCTTTAGATTGAGGTTTCTTAGTAAACTATTTATACGGAGTTAATAAGCACTAGTTATTTGTTTATGCAGTTATAATACCTTAAACATGTTTATAATCCATTAACCAAAGATGTTTGTGTTAATAAACCGAATGTACAGAGTATCAATAAGCTGCTTATTACATTGTTTTCAATTATTAAGCTAATAAATGCTTGTAAATGCCGTATAAGTGCTTACAAACGCATAAAAAGTGCTTATTAATACACAATAAATAGTTTAATAAAAACCCTTACTCTAAAGCGTTACCAAATGTTTTCCATTTAGGCTGTGAAGCACGTGTATGAGAGCGAGAGGAAAATGAATAATAAAATATCTCACATAAATTGCAGGGCTGTCAGTGGAGGTACACTGAAGTCTGTCTAGAAACATAAAAGCGAGGCTTGTTAAAAGAATAAGACGTGATCAACAGCTTTGGCATAAGGCTGTTTTTTAACGTCACTCAGGTTGCGCTCGTGATTTTAAAATTAATGGCTTGCCAGCGTTACGATATGTGTTGTAAAAACTTAATGAGTCAATAGATGAGGCAAGCTTAAGTTAAACAGTAAGAGAATAATTAGTGGGTTTACACAGGGAGGCCCTGATCCAAAGCCAATATGTGTTTTCCATTCAGTATTATTAGCAGAGGCAAAATACCACAAATACAAATATGGATGTTTAACCCAGATGTGCGGGGAATTCTTAAATGTTAAAGTCTATTTCAAACACCGTCCTTCCACTTGATCTTGAGTATAATTCAATAACGTATTCAATGATATAATTCAATACTAATACAAGACTATTTGAGTAAATCTATTGATTCATGTTAATGCTATGTTTTCTGGTCTGCCATCTGCTTCTGTCCATCGATATGTCGTTCTTTTGCCTGAAATATTCCACAGTATAGCATTAGATAGTTTATTATTATCACTTTATAATAACTACACTTATTCATGACTTAATAAAGAATGAACAAAGACTTAATTCATAATCAACAAATAGTTTATTAGAGTGACGTCATAAAGTGACGCTCGTTCACGTGACTCGCACATGTTTGCGGTGACGTCACTTCATATAAAAACGGTAATTTCAATGATTTTAGAAACGGTAGAAAAGAACATTTCCTTCTATTTTATTTAAATACTGATAATAATTCAGTACTGTCTGCAATTATAATGTGCAATTTTAGAAAAAGGCTGGTTCCAAGAGGCTGCAGTACCTCGCACGGCCACTAATCAATCTGGGACCACAGACAGAGGTCTGTCTGTTCATTTATCCAGTTCATTTAATACATCCATGCTGCACCCGCAAATTATGCAGCAATCTCAATCTCATCAGTCGATTTTCTTTTAGTTAAGTTGTATTTAACATCAGTTTTTACACATTTTCCCTTTACAATGCTATTAATGAAGTGCATTGTTTCTCTGTCATTGAAGGTGTCAGAGAGTCTTCATGTGCGCATCGTAGCAGGACGTCCCATTCACTGTCAGGTCCCGGGGATAGACCACCACCTGGTGAGCCGGGCGGCGGTCCGGGCCACGCTGGAGGCAGCTAAAGCCATCGCCATGTCCCACCTGGGAACACTGTACATCGCAGAGACGGACGAGAGGCGAATCAACCGCATTCAGCAGGTAAATAACGCCATAAACGCTACACTTTGGGCCGTTAGGTTTTACTACCGAGCTGTCCATCTAAAAGCATTCACACTCAGCTTATCGAGATGTTCCACAACACAACTCTACTGGTTGCTTTTTAACGTTTTTTTCCCACTGTATCTCTGAGGATGTTTGGCTTGTCTAGCTGCGAACGGAATGTTGTTGCCGTTCGATCCGGAGCTCTGTGAGGGCAGCGATAACACAGATTGTGGAAACGGTTGTGCACCAAACCGTAGACAGACAGGTCGACTTCCAGCACGGCCTCTTCTGTGATTTGTTGGAGTTTGGCAGCCACATTTTGTCAGTGTGCCAAATGGTTGATGTAGAATCTGAGAGTGTACTGTTTGGTCATTTTTCCAGAATATTAAGAGTTTGATTCACTCAGTTGTGGCTCCAAAGATTTAATGTACAAAACAGAAATAATAAATAAATAAAAAATGGACTTGACCATGACTAAATCAGGATTATAACTGGACCAAACCAAGTCTACAAGTGTGAAAGCAGCTTGGGTTTGTTTTCCTTCAGCTTTTGGTCAGCTTAAATGGTGTATTATAGTGTTTTTATACAGTGTAGCATATTTTGTTAATTTAATTTCAAACAAACAATTTAATATTGCAAGAAATTTAGTGATGCGAGTAATGTGTTAATCGTCTAGATGACAAGATAGGTGACACATTTCACTAAAACGTATAGAACATGATTTTATTTAAGATTGTATCAAACATTTTGCACATTTGTCCCCAGTTTGACTATTCTTGTGCAGTTTATGGACATGGGCAGCAAATATGACATAGGCGAAGGTAATTCCACAGCGGTTACCTAGCAACCATTTTGAAAACACAGGTCAAAATACATAAGAATTTCACAATAATTAGGATTTGACAAATAATAATACATGATAAGACTTTTATATTGTTGAATGTCCATCTAAACTATCAGAAAAATGTGTCACTTGTCTTTAAATTGTCTTTAAATCACAATCGTACGTCGCTTTTTGAGGACATAGGTGGAGGGATTCTGTCTTAGAACTCAGCACTACTTCCTGTAATTTTAAACTTTTATTTATCAAAATTTAATACACTTTTACCTCACTATAGTCACTTACTGTATATAACAATACACTTAAGCCACTTTATTTGCCATTTTTACTATTTATTCCCAGACAGCCACCTACTGTAAATAAGAGTGTGCACTTTATACTTTATATTGTATTTTTATTACCATGTTTAGTAATTATTTATCCTATTTTTATTGCATGCGTCTATTTCATTCATTCCTGTTCTAAACTGTGTGTTGCAACAATGGAATTTCCCCATCGTGGGACAAATAAAGGATCTCTTATCTTATCTTATCTTAAACTTCAACTTCAAAAATGTAAAACTATGCTAAATATTTACCACAGCTGCCGTCCACCAAACTAAGTCATAATTGGAATATCATGCAAATAAAGACTTCAAACTTGCTCCGTGTGCCAGCAGGTGATAGAGGTTTTATGTCCAATCTTGGCATGTTTGGCGGTTCTGTGGTTCATACTCTACAGATAAGGAGCACTCGTAGTCCAGTATTTCCAAAAGTCTATCTCAGTTTTGGACCAAAAAGTGCATTAGCGCCATTAGCTGTCAGCGTGCTATCAGGGCTGAGAACATCGGGGCTGCAGCGCCACATCGACGATGCCGCCGGACAAAATCAATAGGCTCTTTGTGGTCAGCAGCAGCAGCATGTCGAGCCCATGTGGAGACAGACAGGAACCCTCCGCTGCTCCGAGGAGGCGGGGGCACATTTTGAGACACTGTAAAGTAAGGAAAATACATTTAAGTGCACATTATTGACCTATTTATTTTGATAAGACCAAAGAAAAGGACCAAACCAAGTCAACACCGGGGCTAAAATGGGCACAAACCAGTGTGTGCGCAGTGGGTTAAATAATCTATGATGTCATTCTCCCATATTGTGGAAAGAGCCAGATTTCTTTCTTGATCACATGGTATTCTCAAAAGAAATATCTAAAGATGTTGAACCTGATCATTTCCAGTAGTAATAGACCTTGAACTTGATATATTACAGCACAAATCTCAATTTTAACAATATTATTTTAGCTGCCCTCATCTGTTTTGGCCTACAGAATGTCATAGGTTTTAGTCACATTGCTTTTTTTCTGTCATGGATGATATTTTTTTAACTTTTGATTGTTAAAAATAAATTATTTTGAATGGTTTGTTATGGCAACGGCCCTCATTTTTTTTATCACTTTTAGTTCAGGGTTTAAAAATGTCTTCTTTATTTCTTTACTTCTACTCTTTGACATGAAATTCCTCCAAATTGAAAAATGAGAGACATTCTTGTACTGGCCTCTTGGAAAAATGTACACATCTGTGAAATATCCACTCTTTGCTTTTCTTTAGATTCATGCATTCAGCAAAACCTATATAAATCTCACAATAGTGAACATTACTTGAATCATTTGTTCCATGACTGACCTCCATCCCAGGAAAATGAGATCCTATAATATCTTCAAATGATAATCTTACCTAGTCCTGGGGTAGCTCCTTCTATTAACCCACAATTTGACCAAATCACTCATGTCTATTAACAGCATAATACACCCATGTATAATCTACTGTGATCATATATCTGCTGATAGAATAGGTTCACGTGATGTTATATCATTCTTAACTGGAGGGCTGGTGACAGAATCATGGTTTTATGGGGAATATTTCTGTAATTTATGTTTCTGTCCAAATGAAACGAAAAATGGCACAAAGTCCAATGTATTCTCAATCAACACGTATGAAATAAGGTTACATTATTCATTGAACTACAGTATTAACCAGGGATGTAACAGTATGAACATGTATGATACTATCACAATAAGCATCTCACTGTGTACTGTACTTTTTGAGGCAAACAGAACTGTAGAAATTTTACTTTTTCGTTTAAAATGCCATGAAATGCCTTTGGTGCGAAGAATTACTGTGTTGCTCCAAAGAATTAAGATGTAAAAGTGCATAAACGTTATGTCGTCATGTTGTCTGCACTGAAATGGAACAAAGGATAATGGCTATGTTTTCTTGTTTTTTTTAGCTGTTGCGGCAGTAAACACAGTTGCTGTTGTTTAAAAAGCAAGTTTGTGGAATTAATCCTCAACAAAATAATAAAATTCAACGTAGATGCACTGGAAAAAATGACCATGTGAAACAAGATAGCAGTAAATAAATGCTTTTTATCTTGTTTTGTGTATTATATGACTTTTAAAAATGATTGCTGTTGGAACAAGTAGTTTGTTTAACTTAGAAATAGAAAAAAAGCATTTTCCATCTTGAAATTAGAAGGAAAAATGCTATGCACTTGAAATAAGAGCAAAACTTACCTTTTTCATTGGCAAATCCTATTTTAAGAATGTCAAAATATGCTCAAACCAAGATAAATACAACTTATTTTTTAAATTATGACTATTGTAAAATGGAGTAAATGCTTTTCTTGCTTTTACTTTCTAACCTTTAAGACAAAGCCAGACAAAACACACCTGAGCCTTCATTTTTTGTTCCATTTATTTTGGTAAGTCCCAATTGTTTTTAGGGACCAAGATGAATTGTGTCGACAGAAAAACTAGGGCTACACATCTTCCCTGCAGCAGACGAGTAATTAAAAGTTATTTAAGGCTTGACCAAGACTCCCATCAGCAACTTTTAGCTGGATTTAAAAGTTGTAACCATTAAGAAAAAACTTGACAGTGTTGTTTTTCTGCATTTCAGTAAAAACCCTGATGTCGACGACAGATCTCAAGGCACTGTAAATGTCACTTGCTTTATCCCACGTACAAATTGCCTGCGTTTTTGCTTCTAAATTGCAGATGGATGACAGATTTTCTCAGTCGAGCCCTATTAAGCAGAGACGTGCCTTGGACCCTCTTATGTGTTTAGCCAAAGCTGTTGTTCGGCGCTCGCTAATCCGGCACGTTTCCATGTCGTAACCCACAGCATTTGGCCACAATATCAACAGTAACCGCTGCAGTAAATCATTGTTAGGTCTTTAATTCATTTGTATTGCGGTGCTGAGATAAAACATGCTGGGTTTTACATGCACAATATCGAGCCCATTTTTCATTTTTACAGAAGGAATAATTTAATATGGCAGTGTTTATGGCATTACTGTGTTAAATGGAGCATAAGTAACAAATAAACTGAAAACCTGGGGCCATAATATCAATGGAGATGGACAGCAGGGGCTCAGTGGTCGTTTTCCCACCAACCACATAGAAAACCCTCAAAATACTTAAAGTGCATATGACAGTTTAGACGACACTTTTCACTGAAATGTTGGGAATATGATTATATTTAAGATTTAATAGACATTTTTCCTATATTCCCCCAGTTTAACAGTCTTTATAAAGTTTATAATTGCACTTCCTGATTGAACATGGGCAAATATGGCATAGGTAGAGGTAATTTCACAACTGTTACCTAGCAACCATAGTGTAAACAAGGGCCACAATCCATATAAATGACACGATAGCTAGGAATTGAGAATAAATAGTGTCTGACAACACCTTTATTGTGTTGAATGATCGCTTAAACTGTCAGAAAAATGTGTCAGTTGCTGTAAATTGTCTGTGTCTTTTTTCTACAACACAGTTCTGCCAAGACCCTGTTAGCTTAGCTGCCCTAAATCGCTAACTTTAACCAAATTAACTGTTCCTAATCCTAATCTTAACCGTAAATGTGAAAAATTGTAAGAAATAAACTTTTGCTAGCATTGCCACCAATTCAAAGTTGTGTGACATTAAGTGGGTTGGGGAAAAAATGCACTTAAATTGTCCCTGTATTTTAAATGGTACGTCGCCTATTGATGACATCACAGAAGGATTCTGTTTCAGAACTCAGCTGTACTTCCTGTAATGTTAAACTTTTATTTTTCTAAATTTCCTCACAAACTGCAACTCCACAGATGAAAAAATATGTTAAATATTTACCACATGTGAAAATCATGAGCGTTGCCCTTTAATGTGTTTAATGTGTTAATCTTAGTCTAAATAGCCTGAACTATTCAACAAAATCCCTCTTTACTGGTTATTGTAATATCATAAACATGAAAGTAACTTTACTGTTCTAAAAAGATTGGCTGAATATGAAACATAGGCAACCGTTAATGTTTATAGTCCACAAATTGTATGGCAGAAAGATGTATGTATGCAATAATAATCTGAACCAAATAAACGGCAAACAAAGACAATCCCATGCATTTGAGAACTAAACCTGCGCTAAACCATTATCAAAGTCTCAAGTCAGGACAAAACTAATCAGACAATCCAGGTCTAAACCAAGGACTTACTCCAGTGCATAGACATGTGCTAAACTCTGCACTCTGATTTTGTATTCATTCATCTGAGTACTTAAAAATAGTCATGAATATAATGTTGAAGAAAAGACCCATTCACTACAAAAGGAACACGCTCCAGTGCCATTTGATATGTTATTGTAGCTACGATATGTAATGCAAAACCACACGTGCACATCGTGTACAGAGGCCATTTATTTTCATTGTTGTATTGGAATAATATATGCACGTGTCAGCGTTTATCTCATTACAATGTTCAAAATAAAGCAAGGGCAAGAAAGAAAAAACATGTAGCTTTCTGAAAGTGCCTCCCCAATTATACATGGAGTCACTCTGAGCTGCAGGAAAACACATTTGATATCTCTGGAAAAAAAGTTTCTTACTAACTTTTAACATCTAAATGAGACGCAATGCTGGGCTTGTTTATTTTTAATGTTTGCCCAAGATCAATTATACAGTGGGTTTAAAACTTTTAAGATTACTGCCTTCCCAAAAATAGAAGGACACATGTTTTCCGAGGTCATAACAGTTAAAACGATGCCTCCGAGCAGAATTAAAGCAAGACCAAACATTAAGCTTTCTGCACGTTGCCGGCAATTACGAGATCCAGCCGTATAGAACAGAACACGGGGTTCAAATGTGTTGAGATGACAGAAGGTTAATGGAAAACCAAGTTAGTTTTTCATATGCATTCACACTATCGCTAATGCAATAAAGCAAATATAGTTTCATCTGGATATTAAACATGTGTCTAAGAAAGATTGTAGGGAAAAAAACATGATTAGTTTGATGTTACAAATGCAAATTAAAGGTGATAAGTGTTGAAAGGAAAATAATTGAATGCATTTGAAAATAGAGATCTCTTGCTCAGTAAAGTAATGTTTTAGTGTGTGTTCTTCAAACTAAACATTGTGAATTCAAGTCCCTTTTTGCAGTCTACTCAGTTTACGGTGCACTCTACGATTTGAGTTTTTGTTTTTAATGGTGCGTTCACACTAGACGGGATTAAACTGGGACTGAATTCGGAACTAATCCTGGTCTAGAACCGGATCAAACCAAGTCCACGTCTGGACGAAACCGGCCTCAAAGAAAAACTCAACAAAGACAAGTGTGAACGCAACCTTAGAGACAAATTGTTTTCTTTTTGTTTTATCGTCCTTGGATTAATCATTAGTCAGAACATGCCTAATCCCCATTTCCGTCTCCTTTTAGACTTGGTTTATCCCTAATTTAGGCCAGATATAGTCCGGATTTAGATCTGGTGGTACTCAGAAAGCCAAATATTATCTTTTTGCTGTGAAAAGTGTGACTGACCATATACGTACGCCCCAAATTTGATATATTTTCAGTCAAAAACATGCTTCTTTTTGAGCACTTTTGTTTCCCTTCTAGGCTTCAGAATTTGACTGGTTCATCTTAAAGAGACAACGTTGTAGTGTTAAATGATGAATAAAGAGTTTAATTTGACTGTGGGAAACCAAAGTACATTTCCATTTGAATAGTTCTTAATAGTAACGTGATTTAAATGACTCGCTCTTCAAATCGAGTCGGGTCCGAATCCTCTTCCTCCTCCTCAGGATTTACAAATGGCTGTGATTATCTTTGTGTGTGCGGGAGATTAGAGCGACGACTGCTGCCTGTGAATATCAGCATTGTCCTTTTCAGCCTGATGCCCCGCCGCGTCCTGCAGCCGTTTGACACATTTGTTTTTTTATGAAATCTCCGCAGGTGTCCACAAATGGAGAGATATCGGTCATCTCTGGAGCCCCCACTGACTGTGACTGCAAGATAGATCCCAACTGCGACTGTTTCTCCGGTGGGTCATTGAACACAGCACACTCTCACACACACAGCTGGTCTGGACCAAAACAGCTTACTCTGTTTCTTATGTTGTTTTTTCAATTCAGTTCTGAGTATTTTTATTACAATATTTGGTACCACTTTATCATAACTACACCTTGATTTACAAAGCATGAACAAAGACTTAAATCATGATGAACATATTGTTTATTAATCATGATTCAAGATTAGTTACTACTTAATTAAGGCTGGGGTTAGAAATTAGAGTTAGAGTATTAGTTAACTTGTTATTACGCCTGAATCATTCTTTTTCTATAATTTGTTTGAATGCATGTTCGTTTAGTGGGAATCATAAATCTTTTCCTGAAATGGCCTTATTATGATTGATTGATTTAAGTAAAAAAGATGCACGTCTATACTTCTAGATTAAAAATTAAACCTATACACCATTATTCTAGCTCTAAATGTCAAATTTTCCCATCTTTCTAAATGTTTTTTGGCTTCTGTTTCAACCAAATACCCTTCCAAACTTAAATATCTAAAGTATATTTTTTGAAGTAAACAATATTAAGTAAGAATCGGAAACGTAACTGGAAAATAATAGGTCACTACTGTTTATAAAGTCTCCCAACAAAGCAGAGGCAAAATTTAACTTAAACCAAACCAACGTCTAAACACATTTTCTCAATTTCCAAAACAAAGACACAATCTTTCAGTACCAAAACAAATTCACAACAAAGACAACATTCATCGGTCTCTGCCATGTTCCATATTTTTAACATTTTTCGTGTTGGTGGGAAGTTATATATAATTTTAATTTGAAAAATCAATTTTGCTATGAATCATTGAATCATTGAATCAATCAATCAATCAATCAATCAGTCAATCAATCAATCAATCAATCAATCAATCAATCAATCAATCAATAATTCTGATTCTAATTATATTTGTTCACTATGAATTATGTCTTTTTTGTGCTTTACTGGCAGGAACAAGTTTAGTTTTTGAATTATTATTATTCCATTGACAAAACGGGTTTTAAAACAAAACCAAAATGAGACTTTTCTGGTTGGGGAATCTGCCATCTGTTTGTCTCCGTGGGGATGAAAAGATCACTTAAAAACACATCAATAGCTTTAAATAGCATAAATAAGAACATGGAAAAGTCAATAAAAACAGTCAAAATTAACAATTGAAAATGAATGAAGTGTAGTTTTAAATGAGACTTAAAAGCATCAACTGGAGAGGCAACAAACAAACAATCAAATTTTAAAATCAACTCTAGAATAAACGAGGAGCCAATGCAGTGAGGATAAAATGGGTGCCATCTGTCTTTTATACAATGTGTGTCGGTTCAATTTAACTGTAGGCGCGATTTGCTGGATGTTTCTGGAAATAAGGCCTTAAAGGTACACATTAATCAACATCAAACAATGTAAATGTGCCCAAGTTAGCTGAGACATTTGGCATCAAAAGTCAATATGCTTCACACATGTCAGATCTGTGGAGAGGCGACACCCCTGACAGTAACAATGCACGTTTTTCAATGTATTTGTAGCAATCAGAAGACTTGTTGAATAAATGCTAGAGAAGCTTAATGAAATTCCAGACAAAGTAAAAACATCTCCACCAGAAAAGTTACATGGTGCACCTTTAAGTGAGCCAGACGTCTTATAAATTGGCTTGGAGATGATCATATGACACTATTTTGGTATCCTTCCCACCTCTGTAATACATTTGCAGAATCTAAATAATTTGAGCCCTCTTAATTAGCAAAGGAACCATTGAAACAGCCGAGGACAAGCCGTTTCAAAGATATTTTCCACCCAATTTTAGATTAATGTTCATTAGTAAACAATTTATAATGCAGTAATAAGCACTTGTTATGTGTTTTTGTCAGCATTTATTAACTTAAAAATGGAAACAGTGTAAAAAGCAGCTCATTGATGCTGTGTACATGTGTTTTATTAACTCAAACAATGGATTATAAACATTATTAACATTATTATATTACTAAGGAACCTTAATCTCCAAACGAGCTGTAAAACAGCTGCAGTACATCCAGAACAGCTGCAGTACATCCAGAACGCTGCTGCTCGGGTCCTGACTAGAACCAGGAAGTACGATCACATTAGTCCTGTGCTCAGGTCTCTGCACTGGCTTCCTGTGGCTCAGAGAATTGACTTTAAAGCAGCTCTGCTTGTGTTCAAGTCTCTCCATGGCCAAGCACCAAAGTACATCTCTGACATGTTAGTGCCATATGAACCATCTCGCAATCTGAGGGCCTCAGGGACCGGCCTCCTGCTGGTGCCTAGAGTCAGGACTAAACATGGGGAATCAGCATTTCAGTTTTTTGCAGCTAAAATCTGGAACAGTCTCCCTGAAGATGTGAGACAGGCCTCCACTCTGACAATGTTTAAATCCAGGCTAAAAACAGTTCTCTTTAGACGTGCATACGACTGAAAGATCTATCTGCACTCTTCTCTTTTAAGGCACTTTATTCTAAAATGATTTTAAAATGATTCTGTGTGTCTTTTTGTGTTTTGTGATTTTAATGCAACTTTTCCTGTTTATGTAAAGCACTTTGAATTGCCCTGTGTACGAATTGTGCTCTACAAATAAACTTGCCTTGCCTTGCCTTGCCTTAATCTAATGCGTTACTCCAACTTCTTATGTGAAATTTAGGGTGCGGTTCCATTTGTCACTTGGTTAGGCTTGTTCTAGTCCTTTTTTACTCCTGATGTAGTCCAGCTTTAGTTTGAGTTTAGTCCTGGTCTAGTCCCAATTTTAATGTGCAAATGTGAACGCTCCCTTAGTGTATTGGCAACCATTGTCTAAAGATGCAATGTTTTATTTCACATTTTTGTATTCTTTATTAACCAAGCCTTATACATGTTTTTGTCATCCACACACATCCAATTTAACTTTCCAACAGCAACCAAGTAATTAGACCCCACCAAAAACATGTACACTTCCTTTAGATGAGTAATTCAATTGGACGAATATTTTGAAGTATCACTGAACTGATTTACATTTTTAGCCACTCTCACTCACCCCTTGTTTTTATTGTTATGGGAGAGTGGGATTATGCAACGCGAGTGTAGTAGATCATGACTAATAGGATTACACTGGGAGCAACATGTAAACGCACTCATATTAGAGAGCAGATTGTATCAGTGCACTTGGCCTGGTTTTAAAAGAGCGCTCCTCAATGGCACCTAAAAAGCCTGTGACATAATCTTAATGTTAACTTCCTGTGGATTTAAAGTGGATAATTGGATCTGCGTTGTCAATTCTGGGGAAAAGATTTATGGAGGAATATTGCTTAAAGCGCCATCTAGTGACGCTGTGGTAGCTTTTCACAGCAACTTGTTACAAAACCACAAATTAGAATCATATCTGCAATGATAATAACAATATAAAGCATCATATAGATTCTTGTAGATTTAGAAATGAGCAATTATTAACAATTAAACATTGTTTTTTTGTTTTCTTATTCTGAAGTGCATTTTATTTCCCAACATTGAGTTTCTGAGGGCACATTTGACACTCGTCCAGGACATTAACATTTGGGAGAAGAGAGACATATGAACTTCTAAACTAATAATTTCACGGTAACACTTTATAATAACTACACTTATTCCTGCCTTAATAAAGCAGAAACTAAGACTTAATTAAGAGTGAACAAATAGTTTATTAAGAATGATTCAGGCTTAGTAACTATTTAACTAATAATCTAACCCTAAATCCTAACTCTGACCTTAACCCTAACCTTAATTAAGTCATTTCTAATCCTGAATCATGCTTAATAAATTATATGTTCATTATTAATCAAGTCTTTGTTAATGATTTGTTCAGGTAAAATAAGATGTAGTTATTATAAAGTGGTACCAAATTCACTTGCTTTTCAGAACAAGTTGTTAGCACGTTTTATACACAAAAGACCGCACTGTAGACAGGATAAGGACATTGCCTATATAATTGTAGCCTTTGCAAATTGGTAATTAAAAACGTATCGTGTAATTCATTCGTTTTGTAGCTTTACTGCAGATATCACATGAATTAGATAACTTTGTTCCTGAGACTGTCACTGGCATTACTTGATTGTATGTCTTTAGCTTCAACGGTAAACAATGAATTCACAATATAATGTCACTGCCTAACGTATTCCTTTGAAAAACTATAAAACTATTCCTGGCAAATAATGGCATGAACTATTTATTCTACCATGTAACGTTAAATGACCAGAATGAAAAAGTATATCGCTTTGTGTCAGGCATTTGTATTCAGAGGGCGAATATTGATATTTGTATTCGCTGTGATCCTTCTTACTTGCAAAAACCTCCAGCTATATTTCGGTTAAAAAAAATGGAAATAAAAAATGAAAGAGCAGCTTTACAGAAACCTTCCAAATCCATTCAAATTACAGCTGGCGGAAGAAAGAGCCGGCGCCAGTTTGAAGCGCTTGGTGTGTCATCGGAGAGCACCTGAAATGTAATAAAAGACGGAGGAAAAGGACCAAACAAAATACACAGCTGTTCCTTTGACAGTTTAGGGCATGCTTTCATTGTAAGTGTCAGTGGATGTGATTTTATCATTTAATTCTGCTCATAAAATCAAGTCTTTTTTTCGGCGGGAAGTGTCTGTGCCACGCCACAAACCAATGGGCTGTAACCATCCCTATTTCTTGGCTGTATTTTGCATATTTTCAATCATGTCTTGCTGTTAACAGATGATTGCTCTTCAGAAGCTTTCCCCATAAACACACACACTGCGCCTTTGAACATTCGCGCAGCTAGAGGGCGCCGTCCACAACACACAAACATAGGCTCACGCTGAAGGACACACTATAATGTCGCGTGCTGGGAGGAGATAAACTGGCGCCCCGCTGTCAGTCCGGAGCATCACAGGACCACCCCGCCGCAGACAGAATCTAAAAGGCCCCCGCGCACTGTAATCCCAAAAGAGGAACCACAGTCCCCCAAACGAATTCACTCACCTGCGACCGCCGTCTGATAAGGGCCAGGCTGCATCAAGGTGGGCACGTTCACTACAACGGGACACGATGGGATCCCTGTGTCCAGAGTCACACCCATGACTTTTAAATCCTCGCCACAAGAACCGTTCACAAATCACATGTTACAGTGGCTTTGGTTTTCTTCAGTTTCTTTATTTTAGGACCTTTTTCCACAACCGTTTACATTCTGGCATGACAGAAAGTGTAATAAATGGCCAGATTATGAAATGAACATCTCTAATTGTAAAGAATAACTACATAAACTACACATGTTTATCCAGATATACTGTAATAGTCTTAGATAACGGCTCAAGGGACATCATTTGCTGAAAATAAGAGCAAAATGTAAACAAGATCATGTTGTAGCTAATTTTGTTCATATTTGTGTTAATGAGTTTGTATTATCATATACTTTATGCATTTTTATATGTTATATTTATTAGAATTTGTACCACACTACCTTGTCAATGCCCACTATCTGTCTGATCATGGAAGCTAAGCAGGAATGGGCCTGGTTGGCAAAAAGTTCTTGGATCTGGGTAAACCTTCTCGGTGGGCCCCCAATACATAATTTTGTATATGATTTCTTTATCTCTGGGTTGTTTTTTTGGTTATTTGGTTATTTTATTTTTTATGGTTTCTATATATACCTAACAATAACTTACTAATGTATCGATATCCTGTGTAGCTACTGGCCTAGATTATGATACAACACTGTTAGTATTTACAAAAAATACCTGACCAATTTCACAAAGAAGAAACATATTATTAGGAAAATACTCTTTGTCAACACTGTGGCTAATATGTCCCCTTCCATACCCTTTACCCCCCAGTCTGAGACCCCTGCTGGTTGGATGGGAGACTGGGAAAACCAGGGCCACAGTGGGGCGACAGTGGCTCTAGTCCAAGCTGTCGTTGAGGTCTTACGCAACACATTTCACCCACATTGCCGAGTATGAACATGGTGCATGTGAGTGGTTGTGGTCAGAGCGGCTGATGGCACAGACCTTGCTTCCGTCAGTTTTCCCCACAAAAGCGAGACTGTAATAGTCAATTAACAAATGAATTATTATAATTTCAAGCCCAAAAGTAGACTAAAACAAAAGTATGTTGCTGTTGTTTTTGTAATTTTGTTTTTTAATATATATTTTTATTGCGATGAAAAGCATAGAAAATGTCCTTACTTTGTGCGGGCTTGCAAATCCACAAACCTGAATCTTACTTGGCTTTGAGCAACATTAAATATTGTTCCTATATCCTATATTATTCACATTGTGTCATACAGCTTATCTATCTCTATGGGGAATGTCCCAAAGGTTTTAACTTATTTCCATGGAATTGTCAACCCCCAGAAAGTGGCGAGATGTTGCTTTACTTTAGTATTATATTCTGTTTTATTTTTTTCAACGTGACCCCAACATTTACAGTATATTGTTACAGTAGTGCTTTTTCACCTGTCAAATCTTCACGTTGAAATCTGACATCTTTCCCCCCTGGCCCTCTTTCTTTTTCATCCCACAGGAGACGGAGGCTACGCTCGTGACGCCCGCCTCAAAGCCCCTTCCTCTCTGGCCGTGGCCCCCAACGGGACCCTGTACATCGCTGATCTGGGGAACATCCGGATCCGCGCAGTGAGCCTGAACCAGCCCCAGCCCAGCGCGGCCGGCCTGGTGGAGATCAGCTCCCCTCTGGACCAGGAGCTCTATCTGTTCAGCCAGGTACCGCCGCAGCGACACGGGCCACTGGACGAGCTGCCTCCCCTGTGTCCAAGTGGAGCTCTGGATTATGTTGAGTGCGAAGGGAAATGGTGGATACAGAGTGGAAAGCATGAAAAAGCTGGCAGGAGTATCGAGAGGGATTTAGATTTGAGACGTTTAAATGGCTTGGTGATGAGCATCAAGTTGGATTTAGTTTTTTGTCGCTCACAAACGTTTGTCACAAAATTATTCATAATTTTCATATAATTTTATGTGCTAACTGGTAAAGTAGCAAGATTGTAAGAGCAAAACTATGGCCTGGGGGCTAAATGTTGTCCTCAGATCAATTTATCTTCAGCTTCAGTGAATTGGTCCCTTTTTACTGCAAGTTTTAAGAAAAAATCTACCTTTACCGTGTGTGTGTCTGTGAGGTTTTCAGACCAATTAAATGTCTGATGGCTCATTGTAATTTATCCACCAATTTGAATTCTGTTCCCTGTACTGACCACCTGTTTGGGCCCCTCGACTGGCTCTCCACTTCATCTTTGTTTCAATATGAATGATGAAAAAAGTTAGGAAATCCTTGCCCTAGAGCAGGCATGTCCAAACCAAGGCCTGGGGGCCAAATGCGGCCCTCAGACCAATTTTACTTGGCCCTTAGGCTTCCTGGTGAACTGGCCCACATTGTCCTGAGAAGTACTTTTACAGCAAATTTCACATTTTCTACAGTTCTAACCTAAATAACTAACATTTTGGTGCAATACAGACCTGATATTAAGGCACTGAGACTGAATGTAGATGTGGTGGTGCTTAAAACATCAGATAAATGCAGCTTTTTGGAATGTTTCACGATTGATTTGTGGTCTATATTTCAATATGCGGCCCTCGATTGAAAAAGTTTGGACACCCCTGCTCTAGAGGTAGAAAGCCACTACTGTAAAGGCCATTTGCTTCTAAGGCACTCGTGAGAATCTTATACTTTTAAACATATAAAATGCCTAAACATTAGACCAAGCCCACAGTCTTTACTGACATGGCTGCATCTCTGCTTGACAGAACGGCTCTCATTTGTACACCAAGCACCTGATCACGGGCCACTTCCTGTACAACTTCACGTACGGCACAGACGGGCAGCTGTCGGGCGCCGTGTCCCGGGACGGCCAGGGGCTGCAGGTGCGGCGCGATGCCCACGGCGTGCCGCTGTGGCTGGCTCTACCTGGAGGACAGGTGTACTGGCTCTCACTCAGTAACAGTGGCACTCTGAGGAAAGTGTCCGCCCAAGGCCACGACATCGCCCACATCTCCTACCATGGAAACACCGGTCTCCTGGCAACCAAGAGTGACGAAAACAGCTGGACCACGGTTTATGAGTGAGTGTTTGATTAAAGGTCCTCCTACACTGTAATAACAACAGTATGTCTGCTAAGTTTGGAGGAGCGAGACAGACTCTGTAAACGCTGTTGTTGTGCACTATTCATGTCTTTGAAAGAAGAGTTCACTGAGAGGAAAAACAGACTTGATGCACTTTGTGAAATACTTTTGAAAACATCCTGTGATCTGATAATCAATGTTACCTTTTTTGAGTTTGTGTAGGTTTGAGTTCACACAGTACAGTTTTGCTGACCATGAAGAGGTGGACTTTTTTTCTTTTTTCTTCAGTATTCTGATAATCAGGAGATCTTATGGCAATCCATCAGAAATGTGCTTAAATATCTAGTTAAATGTGTCAGTGGAGGTTTTATTGTCAGACAACCGTGAATAATATGGTTTATTGTTTATTAAATACCTGTCAGCAAATGTACTGTGCCAGCTACTCGTCCTTGGGTCAAACAGTTTAAATTAATAATCAATTAATAATATTTTAAATAACAGACTCCAAAACATGCAGAAATATCACTTTATATCATAAAATTACAACATGTGCTGGAGATGGTTTGTTTGTCTAGAATTATTTGAGATTAGTTTAAATTGCTATGAAAATTGTGAAACACTTTATACATTCAGAAGAGTGAGCCGTATGTCCAGATGAGTCCATGATGCTTGAAATAGTAACTATGCCTTTGTTAGGTCCAAGCTGGTTTGTGTTTGATCTGCCGTTTTCACATCAAACAATAGACTGGATACGCAAAATATGTTCTCCTTCAAAAGAACATTGCTCTGCCATGTGGTAAATGACTTTAGGCAGCCACACTCTTTAGTCCTGGGTTAATGATTTAGTCCTGACCTAGTTATATCCACTGTCTCCGCTTCATGTTTTGTTTTATTTGAGCTTTTATATAGTTGTAAGTAAACTCCCAACTGTCAGGTTTATAAGCCTAGTGCAAAAAGGCTTGGCAGTGATTCAGTGAAGACAACCTCAAAAATACATCTTGAAAAGAGAAACTGTCCGCACTAACATTATTTTACAAGATCTTCAATATTGACAATGTGGTAGAGTCTTAACTTAAATCCAAAAACCTACAAGTCCAAAACTCTTGCAAGCAATTTCTCCTCCAAATGGATGACGGTGGCTGAATCGCATTAACCTCCAGCGTTTAATAAATCATTGTTAAAGGAACAAGACGGAGACAGAGCGCTGCAGTTGTAAAGTCTTGAGTGAAGTACTTATTTCTATTTGTGTTTCAAGTGCAAATTTGTTATCTTAAAATGTTTATAGACAGTAGCTTGATTCACCGTCATGTCCTGTGTGTTGTAACGTGCTCTAATGCCAGTGACGATGGGATGAAGTGTGAGTGCCATCTGCTGGTCGCTGCTAGATCTGCTTTATTATTCACAACTGGAGCAGAGGAGACTGGCACAGCTTAAATATGTGATTAGATAAAGGACATATACGGCCTCTTTACCAGTCGCATGTTTAGCTTGGCACACGGAGTCCACTTAAACACATGTGAATGCATTATTCACCAGTGCCAGCCCAAGCCGCTGTCTCCTACGCCACCGCTGGATAATTACACTTATAAATCATGTCTGACACTTACTCGGGGCTGCTCTTGGGCGATGAAAAGGAGAGGAAAAACATATAGTGTGTATGGGACATTGTGCTATTGTGTCCAGTCGCCCCGGTGCAAGGCTTATCACAGTGTGTTTCTGCTTGTACATCACTCACAGAACATGCAGCTGAGGCCCTTTTTATCATACAAAGCAAAAGCAGCACAAATACACAGGTGACTAAGCAAATGTTTATCAAAATATAGATGGATATATAGGAGGGGTATGTTGTAGGGTTGTCAAAAGTATCGAAAATAAGTCGATTCTAACACAAGTGTACTCATTTGAGCAAGTATCGATACTAAAACAAATCTCTTTTACAGCTTTAGAATGATCTTGTTAATGACCTTTATCAGGACTAGACAATGTTTAATAAAGAAAGTAATATTGCGTGGTGTTGAAAATGTCAGTTTATTGTCATTGACCTTAAGAGGAGCATTTGTAATTATCCTTGTCGTATCGAAATCGGTATTGAGAATCGAGTATATTTCTTAGTATTGACTCAAGTTTGAAATGTTGGCATGACAACATTAGTGTATTGTCCAAGAATTGTAGTCTAGTTTGGGTTGTAAATCATCCAACGTCCTTGAGAAATTCAGTTTTGCTCCAACATTCAAGTTGATATTTGCATAAAACGTCTCTTTCATTTCAGAATTACTTTGAAATTCATTTGGATTTGATCCACTTCTGTAAGAGTACAAAAGTACAAAAAAACAACCAAAAAGACCAGCAGTTCTCTTCTTGAACTTATTTCAAAAGAGAGGATTTTTGAACATGAATAGAAAGGAAAAAAAGAATATTTTTTTTTGTATCAAATGTTGACTTTCAATATAGTTCCCACCACTCTAGCATAAATTACACAGATTATTGCAAAAAGTGAGAGTTTTTTTTTTTAACATGAAGCAAGGCCAAAGTTTGATTTCTTGAAATTCCTTGATTGAACTTTCGAGGTCTGAAGTAAAATGTGGGAACATATCTTAAAACACATTCAACACATGATCACATTAAACACATTTTATCACAACAATAAGAAGATCTGATGTCAAACCTGTCTCAGTATCTATTTTTACCTGTACGATATCTACAGTACTTGTAATATTGCACGTATTCCCTTCATTCAGATACAACTCCGAGGGCCGTGTGACCAACATCACCATGCCGACGGGAGAGGTCAGCGGTTTCCATGGGAACCTGGAGCGCTGGTCCCGGGTCGAGGTCGAGGCGTCGAACCGCGAGAACTTTGTCACCAGCACCAACCTGTCGGCCAGTGACACCATCTACACCTTCAGACAAGGTACAGCGCTCAGTGTGTCCGGAGTGTGGGAGAGAGACAGAGAAAAGAGAAAGAGAAAAGGAAATATGCAAAGAGTTCACACACAGAAAGTTCAAGATCATTACAAACTATAGAAGAAGGGAATAAAGCACGATTTGGATTGTTGAATACAGAGAGAGTCTGATGTACTTTTTCGACACAGAAAGTTCAAGTTCATTACACAATGTAGCTACTGTACTCTTTCATTATTTTTTCAATATTTTTTCTCTTATCTTTCACTGCAAGCCTGTTCTTAAAGTCTATTTGACAGGTTAAACTACACATTTCACTAAAATGTAATGATATTTCAGATTTTATTAAACATTTTGCCTATTTGTTCCCCAGTTTAACAGTTTTTGTCATGTTTATAATTGTACTTCAAATGTAAAACCAATCCTAAAATCCATATAAATTACACAACAGTAAGAAATAATACCTGATAACACCTTTATTTTGCTGAATGACTGTTTAAACTGTCAAAAAATGCTCTGTAAATTGTCTCTGTATTCTCAGTGTTACGTCGCTTTTTGATGACAGGTGGAGTGATTGCATTTTAGGACTCAGCACTACCTCCTGTTATTTTAAAACTTTTATTTTTCAACATTTCTTCACAAACGGCAACTTCACAGATGTAAAACTATGATAAATGTTTTCTACAGGTGCCCTTCCACCAAACTAAATCAGAATTAGAATATCATGAGAACCTGCCATATAGACTTAAAACAATTTATAAATGTAGATGTTTTATATTTATTTATTTATTTTTATTTTTATTTTTTTTTACGCGTACATGTTATTGCTTTGCCTGCATTGTTCAACAGCAAGTATGTATTTTTAGCATTTATTTCATTATTTGTGTTTTTATTGTTGAAAAATACCTTTAAAAAAATATGCGTGTTTGTCAGTCCATCTTAAACATTAGATCTCTTTATTTAAACGTCACGACATTTAAACGTTTACTGTTCATTGTCCATATAATAATTAACACATTTATACAAGAAAAACTACTGCAGTAAATTACCAATGTAACTTAGCTAACTGAAGTAAAACGCTATGATGTTTTCCAAAATAAATAACGGATAACAACAAATCTTACTGATCGGACTTAGCTCTATAAACGCTGTTAAAGAGAGGACTCTAGTATTTTAAATAATTGGTGAAATCTCAACAAATCTCAACAAATGTAAGTCGAAATCTGGCAACATCGGCATTGTGGCATGTCCTGCTCGTCACCATGGAGATCCATATGTTTAAGGCCACACTGTGGAACATTCGAGGCAAAGCAATAACATCCACATGAAGAAGCAGGTCAAGAAGAAAGGTGTGAGTAACGTCTGCACAGAAGAAGATTGTTGTTAGTATTTTCAACAGGAACCTTCCTTCGTTTATTCCTCTTTGTATTAAACATTAGAAGTCAGGTTCTTTTTGAGTAAAGAGGCGTATATCCTTGAAAATGTCAGCGACTACTTCCTGGTATTTCAAGCTGTCTTTTCTGTATTTTGTAGTTCTGAAACCTTGAAGAAAATAGGTTTGATTGTGTCCATTGTAATCTGCCCTCGAGTTGTCCACGTGTAGCGAAAGGTCCCCGCGAAAATTGGTAAAGTTAGTTATTAGACTTGTTTACTCCTCATATAATGGGCCACAGATGCAGCGCAGCCCTGAGTTTACCGGTCGTCAATTGGAAACATACTATATATACTTCATACAACACACATATCTGTCTTGTCCTGTGCCCCAGCTGCATCACGAAGCTGTTTACGATGCATCAGGGAGAGCGCAGACACAGATAATGGCCGTAGATGTATAAAGAGGGCAGACTGTAAGGTTACGGCCGTGTTTAAACATTTATGACAGGCAAACTGCAGTAACATTCTGGTCAGGTTATGCACACACCAGTGTTTCGCCTCAGACCGTGAGATTTCTGAAGGACAAAGCACTTCAACTAGATCCAGCTATGGTTGGCTACAAGCAAGTATCAAAACGTCTTGATATGATAACACCACTCAGAGTATTTCTATCAACAGTTTCTTTATTGCTACTAAAATCTGTTACCGTATAGATTAGACATAACCTGACATCTCGTGACTTTCTTCAGCTTGTCTTTGTGTCTGTCTGAAGGTTATGAAGTAGAACCTTTACCAAATAAACCTGAATATGTTGTTCCTGCAGTCTCAAATCACATAAACAAAAAAGACAACACTGTTTTCCACATTAGTTTGATTATGTTTACATTCTGAAATACCACAGTTATGTAACTCAACCAAATGATTTACTCCTCCTAAGGAAAGTGTGTGACCTTATGACACAGCTGTTATGGTTATCGTATGGTTCGTGGTTTGTGTTCATGAACTAAAGTAACAGTGACGCAGCGAGTACTGTGCATTTCCTTTGCATGCGCTCTGATTTACATCAAAAATGAAAAAAAAAAAGATGAAACGTGAAGATTAAAGTCTATATGACAGGTTCTCATGTTTTTCTAATTATTACTAAGTTTAGTAGAATAAAACCTGTGATAAATATTTATCATAGTTTTACATCCCTGAAGTTGCAGTTTTTTTTTGTTTTGTTTTGTTTTTATAAGAGTTTAATCTTACAGGAAGTGGTGCTGAGTTCTAAACAGAAACCCTCGTGTAACGTTGAAAATACTGGAACAATTAACACACATGTTTCTGACAGTTTAAACAATCATTCAGCAAAATAAAAGTGTTGTAAAGCATTATTATTTATTGTACATGTCTAACTATTGTGTAATTTATATGGATTTTGTCCCTTGTTTACAGTATGGTTGCTAGGTAACAGTTAAGTGATTACCTCTGCCTTATGTTTATTCACCTTATTCTGCCCCGCCCACTTTTGCAGTTTTTTTGCCACAGATACACACTTTTGTCGTAAACGCACTTCCGTTTGACGAGAACTCCGTTAAAGCTAATGACGAACGAGGGAAAAGTCTCGCCGCTAAAATGTTACATAAAGTAGATTGATTTGTGTAAAATGTTTAATGAACACGAGCAACAACAAGTCAACAACGCAACGATTTCCTGGGCGGCTTGAAAACGGCTTTTTAGTCCGTGTAGAACTTATTTTCTGTTGAGCTCGTCTGCTCCGTGTAAACTAATACAACGGAGACAAGACGGCGGCGCGTACGGCAACTTCAGGAATAAGGTGAATACCATATTTGCTGCTCATGTTCAACCAGGAAGTAACATTCTAAACTTTACAAAAACTGTCAAACTGGGGATAAATGGATACAATCTTAAATAAAACCATTTTCTCTCCGTTTTCTAACTTGTCATATGCACTTTAGATAAAAATAAAGTTAATTGTAAGTGACAATCAAAAAATTCCAACATGATGAAACTATACGATTTGACCCCACAGACATGTCACTCCTTAAGACCCACCTGTTCAAACTGGCTTTTGTGTAAATTTATGTTGTTTTGTCTGTTTATGTAAAGCGTCTTTGAGTGTCCAAAAAAGCGCTATACAAGTTTGATGTTTTATTATTATTATTATGTCAAATAATTAAGAAGCGCTACTCAAACCACACTTTCCCAAACTCATGTAGAAAGTGACAAATGGGGCTTAAAGTTGGGAAAAATATCATGTCGTGTACAGCCAACCTTAATGTTCAACTCAGATGTTAATGTTGAAACAAATACATACTGCCCAGTACATTTTAAAGGACTTTTACTTGCGTCTAATGGACATACGTTGACATTTTTATAGCGCAAGTTATTACAAAGTGTCGGCCTATTTTTAAACGTGTTAAATTTCTAAAGGACGTGCACCGTTTTCCACATATTTTCGCGCACAGATCTGACGTGACCTCATTATAACACAAGCCTGCGACTAATGGCCAGTCTGTGGAAGAAAAAACATGTTTATTTTTTATTTACCAAAATAAACAAACACATCGGGCGACTTGTGAAACGTCTTAACAAAGCTGGAAAAAAAAAAAAGAAGGCGAGAAGAGGGCAGAAGATGAGAGGAGTGAGAATGATGGCGGGGACGTGCGGACGCCCCTCGTGGGAAACCTTTCTTCATGTCGTCCATTTAATTGCTTTCAGGCAGTTGTGACAATGACAACACTGCAGGGAGGAAAGCGGTCTGCGCACACACTGATGCAATAAGGCGCGTGCCAATGGACAAAATGACCCCTATTTTAGATCGCTGAAGGTGGGAGGAGTGGCCAAGTGAAGGTATTGTTATCGCAAAATGATATTACACAAGTTGAGGCAATTTGTTTACCTGGATACAAGGAAGAAGGAGATAAATAAAAGTAAAGATAGATTTTTGAGTTGGAATGCTGGAAAAGGTGTCCGTAATCACACTTGGCACACACGCGCAGCATAAGATTTTGGACCAAACCCAAACAAAACCCAGATTAGAACATGACTAAGGTTGCGTTCACACTGGCACTAATGGACTAGGCTGGTAAATAAATAAAAAGAGTAATAAATAATATTGTTATAGAGTTTTTTGGACCCTCAAAGACACTTTACAACACAAGAAACTGAGTAAAAGGACAACAGTGGTGTCAAAATCGACTATATCAGCGTTTCCCAACCAGGGGTACGGGGACCCCAAGGGGTACACAAGGAATTACCAGGGGGTACTTGGAATGGTTTCAGATTTTAAATGAAGATTAAATGTGCTCTTATCTGATTTAAAAAAAAGTCTAATTAGTTGTAAAATTGGCATCTTTTTGGAACATCTTGAACCATGAACATAATTAAAACAAAAATATAATAGAAATAATGGACTATACTCGACTAGTAAACCCATTTACTTGCTCGAAACTCAAGCTAAGTGGTACTCTGAGTGTGAAACAAAGCTTAGGGGGTACTTGAGACGAAAAGGGTTGGGAAACACTGGACTATATGACAGTCTATATGACGGGGTATCTGTTTTTCTATTGATAACTTGATTTAGTGGGATAAAAGTTGTGGTAAATATTCATCACAGTTTTACATCCGTGAAGTTACAGTTTGTGAAGAAATTTTGAAAACTAGTTTAAAATGACAGAAGGTTCTAAAACAGAATCTAACGAAAGACCAAGAACAGGACTAAACGGGTCCAGATCAAACCACGGCTGGATAAGTTAAAATGCAAACTGGAAGTATTTCTTTTTGATCTGGAGAACTTCTAGGAGTAGTCACCTTTTGTAACTGCAGCTCATGTGGGGTCTTCTCACGCAGGATTGTTAAAGGATGACGTCTCATACAGCATATTTCTCACTTCCAAATCAAATCAACTTGCGGCAAAATGCAAACAAACTACAAAAGTTGTTGCTCGGTTGCTCTGTGAAGAGCTAAGCTGTCTTTGTTTGCTAACGACAGCTGGAGATTTAGGACACTTCAAATGCCGCACAACAATTATTTTTATCAACACTTGGACTCAGAAAGGATAGACGGTTCAATTGCGTGTGATCCCAAAATCTGTATCAGGGATAAATGTGACAAATAAATTTGACAGCTGCATCTGTTGTTTATCTGTAACTGTTAACTTGATTTTGATTTTTTTTAGATATCAGGTACAAATATTTACCATAGTTGTAGACTTTTCTATTTGTTATTAGACTTTAGCTAATTTTTCATATTTTAGTTGTGTTTTGAGCTTTTACAGGAGCAATTAGCCTGCCATATAGACTAGAAATGATTTATAAATGTAGGTGTTTTTTTGTAAATATGTACAGGTTATTGCTTTGCCCGCATTGTTGTGTACAACAGCAATACGATTAAACATGTATTTCTAGCATTTATTTCATGATGTGTGTTTTGATAGTTGAACAATACTTGAAAAATGCACATGAATGTAAGCACTAGTTAATTTTTCATATTTTAGTTGTGTTTTGAGCTTTTACAGGAGCAAATATCATCATACTCACTATTGACATATGCATTTTTGCCCCTCGCTGCTAAAAGATAGAATGCCGTGATGTCATCTGCATAACCTTGGAGAATCAGCAACAGGTGTAACATCTGGGGAGGGAAAATTAAAAAAAGTTAAAGAAGTTGATTTTAAATGGAGCTGCAAATTAGACAAATAAGCCACAACACATAATATCATGATCACCAAAAAGTAAATGGTTATGTTGTGATTATTTCTCCATTAACTTGAGCCATCAAAAGCGAATTCATAAACAAGTGTTCACACTGGATGAAAATTTGATTCCATTCAACGTCGCTATGAGAGAACAGAGCAAATATAGATGGTGTCTGTGAGTTTGAAAAGTGTGAAATAACAGCTGTCATGGCCAACCCACCTTCTTCCTGTTTCCTCTTTGTGTGTCTGTCCATTAGACACACAGAGATGATAATAATGAACGAAATGCACTCAGCGGCACACATAGCTCGAAGGATCGGACTCAAACAAAAGAAAAAGTGGACTCGCTGGTTGCATTGAGCTGGGCCGCTGTTTCACATTGATTTTTCTCAAGGTTGTTTGCTCTCAGACAGTGACTGATGTGTTTTTTTTCACACATTTTCATCTGCATCCCCCCAGAGTGCATTTGTGGTCTGCGATGTTTGCCTCTGTGTTGAAGTAACTACGCACTCAATCTGCATACAGTAAACCTGGGACAGATTTACCAGCTGTATTTGTACACATTTTTAGAGAAAACGTGGATTTGTGTTCTTTTCTGAGAGGTTAACTTAGTAAAAAACAGTTGGACTAAGTATTTCTATAGTTTGACTAACTTTAGCAGGTGAAGGTTAAGCGTCAAAGGTTGTGGAAGTTGTAAAACATAGCAATAGTAGCATCATCAGTATTATATCAGAGATTGTTGTGATAAGAGAAGTAATAACTGCAGTTAACAGTATGGAAGTAGCAATTGAAGTACAGTAGTTATGGTCAATATTTAGCTTAAATATTGAGTTAATCAGAGTTAGTATGTATTTTTATTTACAGTTCCTACAGAGCTGTCGTCACGCTATCCCAGCATGCACCACCAGTGGCAGGGATGTTGGCAGTTAGTTATTGAAACTAACTGCATCAGACACAACTATAGAACTTTATTGGAGTTTCAGAGATTGTGGTTTATTTTTGTGCACTGGGACGTACAAATTATCAACATTTTTTGACTATTTCCTCAAGATGCCATGATTTTAATTGTCAATATTAAACATTTCTGATGATATTAGAAAGTGGAAAGCGAATTACATGTCTAGATTTTGCAGATTTAGGGTGCAATCTATGCTAATCTAACGTCTTCAAAAGCATAATGTGACACAGTGCTAAATTTCATTCATTACTGATACATCTTCAACCAATTTAGTCCCATGGATGAGGATTGTCAACCAGATTCAGACTCATACAGATTCATACATGGATTTAATTGCGCAATGTATCCTTTTTGGAGTGTCCTGAACAAACTTATGCACCAAAATAAAAAGCAAAACAGTCTTTAAAGAACAATATAGTGGCATGGACATTTTTCGCCACATTTACCACATTTTTTAACTAAAAGGTCTGATTGGGTCATTTTTAGTTTTTGTTTTCGTTGGTGGTGGGTCTCGATTCAACCAAAAAAACTCAAAAAAGGTTGAAATATATTCTTCTATACTGTCAAACTGGCTGTTTAGAGCTTTTAGCCATGTTATAATGTCGTTGTTGGTGTTGTTTACATGTAATCCAGGATAGTTTATCTTTTATTCTCAACAGCAGCGATTACCTTATTTTAAAGTCTTCTTTTCAGTCAATGTACTTGCAACAATATACTAAAAAAATGGTTACTTGTTTTCCATTCATAAGAAACGTAAAATACCAAAGTTAAGGTGATAAAATATGAATCTGTTTAGATACAGGTCGGACTGTAACAATCCGAAACTTATAAGTATAAATAAAATTCTGAATGTCTGACTTTTTTAGCACTAATAAGAAGTATTTGTACATATTCTGAGTGCTCCCGTTGTATTTCCAGACCACGCCCAGAGCTCGTACCGGGTGAGCGCAGACGGGTCCTTCCTGGTGTCCCTGGCCAACGGGATGGAGCTGACCCTGAGCACCGAGCCCCTCCTCCCCGGCTCGTCGGGGGGCGGAGTCAGTCCCATCGCCAGCCGCTGCAACATCAGCCTGCCCGGAGACCACGCCCCCAGCCTGATCGAGTGGAGGCAGCGGAAGGAGCAGAGCAAGTCCAACTACACCACCTACGAACGCAGGCTCAGGGTAAAGCTGTAACACTATGAGTCAAACGGCTGCCTTGACGTCAAATTCTAAACTTGTCACAACAATCTAAAGCCATATACTTTTCAATAGAGTGTGGTACTGTGCTGATGCCATAACATTCTACAGCCCATAGTTTAAAGGTGATGCTTTGCCAGGAATGTAAATAAATACCTGACTGAGTTGCAGCTTGCAAGATAGATTCAGAAACATCTTATTCAAGGAGACAAAGATGATCATTTCAACAGTGCGTGATCACAAAGTCGGTGTCAGTGATAAATGTGAACGTAGATGCAGCGTTCTGTTCTTTATCTGCTTTACAACTGGTTATATGATTGTTTTTTTCTTTTTAGATAGTAGGGACACACTAAATATTTAGCAGAGTTTAAGATTTTTAAAAATATATATTATTAGACTGTTACAGCTCTTTCACATTTTACTGTTTTGACCTTTTACAGGATAAAATGTCATTGCTCACCATTGACTTGCACACATTTCTGCTAAAAATTCTGAATTTTTTGCTGTCATCTGCATAACTCTACCCCAAAAAATACTTGGTTTGGTGGAGTCACCGGCTTGTCTCCATGGAGATAAAAGGAGCTAAATTCTGCCACACTTACAGGAAAGCAACTTAATGTTTAGTGTTAAATGACACAGATGACTTGGTCGGCTTTATAGCTAATTTCTCTGGCATCTGACAGCAATTGCGCATTCGTTATTTGTTGTTTTCTGGGTTAATTTTGCTATTGCTTAACCACTGCTTACTTCCCAATCACCTGCTCTTTTATTAAACACATCTCCTGGTTTGTATGCAGTTAGTGTTTTACTGCACAATTCATCCATTTATTCATAAACAGTCAGTCGTGAGCCTTCATTGCAGGTGAAGTAACATGTCCAATTAATCCGTGTATTGATTTGGGGTCATATCGCCCTGGCCCCCTCAGGAGCAGCCCATTTAGGCATAAACTGTGTAACTTGACCTTTGCACACGCCATAACATGCACAAAGAAATGTCAGTTCAGCGTTTGTTTTCTGCTTCATCAAAGACACTGCCTGTTCCCTTTGACCAAAGCTGTACAACAAACACATGCAGTGCTTGCACAACTCAGTTAACTGCATTTAAAATACTTAAATTCATGCAAGTTTAGTTATGTTTACTTGCTAATGTATGTATTGTATTACAAGTTTTTGTGAAAAGTATGATTTTAATGTTTTTTTGTTCACATTTCAAGCTAAATTGTCTTGTCATTGGGGAAAATTGCTAAACTAAAATTAGACCAAAGCAACAGGCAGATGATTTTGCTAGTTCAAAATGTATTCAAACCAGACATGTAATCAAAGCCTATACTTATATAACCAATGTATAAGCAATTCAAATGATTGTGATTCTGAATAGGTAATACACACAGGCAGAGACAAGCTTATATGTTGGCGTTCCTGACTTTCTTCAATAAGATGTGATTTTTCAGGAGGAATAATGTGAGAACACTGTCTTCTACATCCGGACGAAGGTTTGTGATGCCTCGAATGAAGACCAAGAGAGGCATTACATCCTTTGTCCCATGCAGTATTCAGCTGCTCAGTAAACTCTAAACCTGCCAATCTCCATGTGTTAACTCTACTTTGACACATTTGACTGTATTTTAAAGTCATCTCTCTGTGTTCTCGGCAGTATCTCTGAATTCCGTGCCCTGTGTAATGTTTTATGTGCTCTCGTGTGCAAAGAAAATTCCACTTGGGGCAATAAAAGTTTAATTCAGTTTAATTGTTTTGGCAAGAAGTATCCAAATTTCCACACAGGGGCACGCAGGCTTTGACCACCGCACTCAGAGGGGCTGAGGCGGTGTGTTGGGCTACATTTTTGTTCAATTTTACTCAAAATATTGCACACAATTAACTAAATTGATTGAATAAACATAGATATTTATAATGCTGTGCTGCTTAGTGGCTGAGTGCGATTCCAGATCTAATTACGCTTCCTTCTCTCATCCCCATTTCTTACTACACTGTCCAACAAAAAATCCACAAAAAATGTTATATGTAAGGGATTGAACTAAAACTAAAAGATTGTTGCCACCCCTTAGGCCATCCAAGTTTAAAAAAAAAAAAAAAAAAAAATCTTATCTTTATTTGTTAGAGTTTGGGTCCAAAAACAAACTTAATACAATTGAGACTTCCAGTACTTCTGTTGACAACAATCACATCTTTGTTGTGTAATATTGCCACAAATCATGATTATTATTGTTTTTTTTTTGGTTTTTATTTCACTTTAGATCATTTTTGTTTACAGAGACTACTTTGTGCCACTTTTTGTTGGATAGACTCAGTAATTACATAGATATTTACCAGAAACCAGGTCAAAACCTTTGCATTTCGACAGTTAAAAGGCAAGTAGCTCAATAACACATTAAAATCAATATTAAAATAAACAAGGTATATAAATAGGAGTGAAATAAGTTCAGGAAAGATGAATCTTTTTGTCATCTTGTGTAATAATTCCCTTTTGGCGAGCAGAGAAGAGATATTACCGTCGCTGGCAGAGAGTTAATAGGTTAAATGACTGTTGCTGTACTTTCCACCAATAACTCGCCGACTGTCACGCGTTGTCTATTTTCACCGCTTTGTCTCGATGCAGACTAAATATCTCATATGGAAGAGGACATTTTATCTGATGTACTCTAATTAATTAGCAATGCCCACAATGCACTGCTTCTCTTTTCAATTCATTGTTATTATGCAAGCTTGGGTTTGCTCTAAATGCCACAATTAATTTATCCCGGCTAATGAAATCCGTGCTTCTGTCTGACATGCCACTTAATTCATATTTGCATGTAGCTGTCCTTATTTAGAATTTGTCATGATTATAAAGCAGAAAATTAAAAAGTTTCATCCAATTACTCTTTTTTTCTTGTTTTGTTTTAAAGGTGCACTTTGTAACTCTGTATTGTGCCTTTTTCTTGTCTCCATGGAGATATTGTTTTGCCTTGCATGTTCACACAATACTGCACCTGTCTGTGTCCCTGGAGAGGTCACAGGTTACAACATGAGGAATGTAACAATGGAGGTGACTTCACAGCAGTCTGACATTTAGCAGTGAGTGGCAAAGGTTTCTCCTGTGAAAGATCAAAATACAACTGAAATGTGATTTATAAAAAAATGATAACGAACATAGAGTTCTACGACTAAAGCTACATATTTAGTTTGTAATTGACATCTAAAAAAAGAAAATCCACTGAACAGTTGTAGAAAACCAGATAAACAACAGTAACACAGCAGTTACGCTTTAATGCAGACTTTGAGATCATACACACAGTTGAACTCATTATCTTTCTGTTCTTAAATAAGAGGTTTCTGAGTCCAAGTGTTGAGGCAGATGTTGTACAGCAGTTGAAGTGTCCTTTATCTCCAACTACCATTAGCCAACAAGCTAGCTAAGCAACGATAGACTACTTTCAGTTGACATTTCACCATTTAAAGTTGATTTGAGCAAAACTAAAGCTCCAAGAACAAAATAATTCCAAAGAAAATCTAAGAAACACTTTGCTTCAGTTGTGCTGCCTATAATTCTGCCAAGTCTCACAATAATATCGTGAGCTGTCGCAATTCTTTGCTTGAATGCATCGTTTTGTTGCAGCAACAGCCAAAGACATTGAGGGAACTACATAGACCATGATCCTTTGCTCCATTTCAGTAGAGACAACATGAAGAAATATCCGCCAGAAGTACAGTACAGCAGTATAAAAATGATGTAAATATGCCGGATTACAGCTACAAAGCTAGTTTTCATCCGTAATAAATATTATAATCAGTGGAGAGGTGACCCTTTTCACTGTAACGTTTCATGTTTAAGGTGTTGTCTGTGCAGTTACAAACACCTGTAATTGAACAGTTTATTTCCATGGTGTGAAGCATTCCAGCACAAAGCAGTATCACTCCCATAGAGACAAGAGCATTTAGGATACATAGTGCACCTTAAAAACGGTTTCCTGCAGTATAATTCCTAGGATCCATCTCTATGAATTTATAGGTGTATTTCACTGCTTTTTCAGGTCAAAGCAGAGTTTTGCCATAACGGTAATGCTAACACCAATTAGCTTGCTAACAGTCCACTTCCTGTTTCTTGGACAATAAAACTGACCATAGTTAGATGCACACGGCACACTCATTTTTAACCCAAGAGCTGCTTTTACAATATCTCTAAACAGATTTTGCTCAACTTCAAGGACAAAAATTGCGTACTGCACCTTTAACTTATCATTTTTCCAATCGTTGCAGGCGCACAACAGGAACCTGCTGTCCATAGATTTCGACCAGAGCACTCGAGTTGGGAAAATCTACGACGACCACAGAAAGTTCACGCTGCACATTCAGTACGATGTGTTGGGACGTCCCGTGGTGTGGTCGCCCAGCAGCAAGTACACAGAGGTGAACATCACTTACACCGGGGGCGGGCTGCTGTCCTCCATCCACCGAGGGGAGTGGTCCGAGCGGCTGGACTACGAGAGCGACAGGGTGGTCTCCAGGGCCTGGGTCAACGGGAAGATCTGGACCTACACCTACGCAGACAAGGTACAGCGGAGCAAAACGTCAGAGGCGCTGTGTTTATGTCAAGGCTTTTTATCCACGTATGAGATAAAGGTGGGCCATAGTCACAAAAATTTATATCTCAGTGCTTTTCTCAAGTCCCTAAAATGTCTTAAAGTATCTGAAAAAAATTGAAAGAACCGTAAAAGAATTGCCCATAAATGTGTAGCAATATAATCCTTTGTATTATTATTGTATTTATTTTGTTGTTCTTTATTTAACCACATAAGTGCTCATGAGATTGAGATCTAGGGTTGACCTGGGGCAAAGTGACAGATATTGCAGCACACAAATCACAAAGCATTCACACAGTACACATTAAGAGATATTTAAGAAAATAAAACTTCTTACTATGCATATCTTTTAAACAACAAATACAATATTTGCGGTAATAATATATATCTTTTACAAGATTTATAAGGTTAGTAGATAATCGTGATGTTTCAGGTCACAATATAATTTTACCAATTGTAGAGAGACAATTAAATCATTCCAATTAAATCTCTCCCAAAAAGTAAACCTAACTCCAAAGTACACTTTTATGTCACATTTACTTCACTTTATCATTCTAATTAGAAGAATGGCTTTTTATTTTCTGATTAAATGAAAGTGAGGATTTCACTGTTTAGTTATAGACTCAATAATTGTAGCTGTAACATAATTTCTTGTCACAATAATCTTAACACAAAAATACATATGTATATAATCTCTATCTGCATGTATAATTTTTTTCTACACATGTGTGATATTTAGAGCATTGCTGAGATTAGTGCTGCTGTCTGGAAACAGATGCAGTTTCTATATTACTTCATTCCCTAACAACGTGTGCATTCAAATTCATGCGGTCGTATGTTGTAATTCTGTTGTAAATCTCCCAAATCCTCTGGTTTATGCCCCTCCAGTCAGTGCACATCAGATATTACATTGCTTAAGGTTATTACCCACAATCCCTTTCAGCTTCATTTCACTGGGTGTTGTTCCTAAGCAACAAAGAGAAAAGAGACAATCCAAGCCGAGATGTAAAATGTATGAACTGCTAAACAGGAGTCAATAATTAGACATGTTGCTAAGTGAGCGCTCATATTTTATACATATCTTGTCCTTCTATAAACCACAATGGATTTAATTCATTGTTTTGTGTTTGTGTTTACTTATTACTGACCGCAGCCACAAATGAGAACTTTAATGAACAGCAGAAATGACAACTAAAGTGACAAGAATAAGAAAATGTTCTGCTTTTAATTTGACTAAAGAAGGTGGTGTTGTCCAAAAACAACACTTTTTGGTAAATGCATGTGTCTCAGTGGACAAAGCCACTGCTGCTCAACCAGACCGCTGTTGTGTTTTGTGGGAAGAAGAAGTTGAGGCTTCCAATTGCTCTAAAACTCACTTAAAATGGATGATTTCAAGGTAGGGCTGCACAATTAATCGAAATCAAATTGAAATTGCAATTTTAATGAACACAATTAGTCACAAATCACAAAGGTTACAATTTAAAGTATCATAATTCTCTCCACAAACAACTAAATATCCTCTGTTATTCTTTAGAGCTGTACAAACATGTTCTGAAATCCATGTGGTTCTTGCAGTGGTTTGTCACTTTAGTCACAGTCGGATATCCTAGATGTATTTAAATGCGAGCTTTGATCATAATGAATATTATTATTGAAACATAAAATGCCAATCTAATTGCAGTCGCAATAGTGGTCAGAAAAAATGAAATTAGATACTATATTTCATAAATTGTACAGCTCTAGTTCAAGATTAGTCACAATTGAATCAAAATCGCAATTGCAATAGGAAAATCACAAAGGTTGCATCTTTTGAATTGCCATAATTCTTCCTCTACAAGCAACAAAACATAATTTCTTATTAAGCATAAAATCTGCTAACACTGTAGTTTAGATTTGTATAAAAACATAAAAATAAAATATATATATTTTAGTAAATTCTCCTGAAAGTGTTTGAAAAATATTATGCCTTATTTCTATTATTTTTAGCCTTTAAACCTGCTCTTGAGTGTCTTCAATTTGACATTTCATGCTTTAGAACTAAAAATAAAATGCTTTTACTGAGAAAAACATTACTTTATAACTTGGGAGATGCTACTTTGACTTAACTGTGGCTCCATCTACTGGCTGTAGAGGCAATTACACACATGTAAATGTATACCCACAAAGCACTGCAGTAAAGGGTGGATCAGACAAAGTTGTAGTTGTCATGTTTAGACGGAAGAAATGTTCAGAGCGAGTCTGGCAATGATTTAACGACTAAAAACCACAAAAGATTCTCGGTTAAGTGACGTCTGAATCATCTGTGTCACACATCGAAGGAGTTCAGAACACAGTGTTGGAGAAAGAGAGGATTTACAAACAAGCAACCAAACTAAACACTACTCCAGATATGTTTATGATGATGGAACAATGTTAGAACATGGTCAATTTTTCAAAAACATAAACTGCAAATCTAATTTTTTTGCAATACTTTATTATTTTTTTCCTGCTTGCAAGACTTTGGCAGATAAAGACAACATAATTTAAAGACTTTGTGGGTCGTGTATGTATAAATTCTGACTAAACGTCCAGCCTAAAGGCATTAGTTACTGGTACAGGCTGTAGTCATCCAAAACACATCCAAACGCATTAAGAAAAAGATATGTATTTCCCACTGCCCCTTACAAATTGCCCCACCAACACTGAAAGCTCGGGTCAAATACGGACGACAAATGTCCCTTTGAATGTCAATGTACAAAGTTGAAACCGTCGTGCACAGTTTGATGATTATTGTCTGATGCAAATTGAAGCGTTAAAACTTTGTACAAACCTTGAACCTGAACCTAACACTCTGCATGTGGTGTTGGCTCAAATATCACACGTTCACTCACACGTTCGTTTACCTCAGAAGTTACTCCACTCGGACTGAAACCAAAAGTAACACTCTGCAGCGCTTTTACTGCTGCTCTCTGCTTAAAGTGCTTAAGTGAAGAGACCTATATAAATCTGTTAAACCTTGTAAAAACAGCCGCGTCATTGGATCTAAACCTGTTCAAAGTGCAGTCCTTTTCACATCTCATAATGATAAATCAAAGTAAATTAAAATGAACACTAAAGCTAAAGATAAGTACATTTTTATCTGTGAACAGAGACAGACTTTATATTAACTGTCAAAGAGAGAACATTTTCGGTGGTCTAATTATCGCATCAAGGCGAAACGTACTGATTTATTTCACTGATTATAAGTGTACTAGTTGAAGAGTTTGAAGGCCACATGTCTGAACACTTTTATATGTGGCACTGGTGTTAAAAAGAAGAATCCGACTCTCAACTAAAACTTTATTTGTAAATGTAGCAAGGAAATGTTTTACTTGTGTTGATGTGCAAAACGTTTAAATAAAAGTATTATATCTGTAGAAACATTGGTAGGTTGTAGTAATAGTAATCATATTTGTAGTAGCAGATGTTTTCAAGTGATAATTGGACAAATTGAAAGCTTAGGTAACACTTTATAATAACTACACTTGCCGTAATAATGCATGAACAAAGACTTAGTTCATAATCAACAAATAGTTTATTAAGAATGATTCAGGCTTAGTAACTATTTAACAAATATTCTAACCCTAATTTCTTACCCTAACCTTAATTAAGTAGTTATTAAGCCTGAATCATGATTAATAAACTATATATTCATTATTAATTACGTCTTTGTTAATGCTGTATCAAGGCAAAATAAGATGTAGTTATTATAAAGTGGTACCAAAGCTTAAATTCAAGGTGACATTTAAATACGTAAATAAACTAATTTACTCTTGCGAAAAGTACTTTTATATTCTCCTATTTCACTGATGTATGATCTTACATTTATCCTAAGACAGAGCTTGATGTTACAACTTGAGCAGGTTTTACGTTTCAACTAAATCAAACTTACATTTTCAGGTAAACCACTGGCTTCCTGAAAGTGGGTTCCCACACAAAAACAGAAAGAGAAATTACACTGTACTTTCAGACTTAAAATATGGATGTGGACCTCTAATGAGAATGCCCCTTACAATTTCCGCCTTTAATTAAAATACAGACAGAATTTGTATTAATGAAGTATATTGGATTACAGTCCAGGAATATATTATAACTGTATGTATTATTAATGCAGTCATATCGGAGCATATGGAGAGCTGGAGACACAATGTATTACCTGCGTTCAAAGTCTAACGGAACATTTGCATAAGGTCTAAAACTACATTCAACTTCATAGTTTTTCAAAGATTAGTCGGTAACAAGACAGAATTTCCTCCAGTCATCGCGCACAAAAGCGGCACGTTTCAATCAAATGACTCCGAAAATAAAAGACCGGTCTAGACAGATACAGGGGCAAAACTATGAATATTTAGTCTGTCTGGCACTGCATTGGCAAGAAGTGAGTAAAGTATACAGTAATAGCAGTTGTGGTTATTGTGGTGTGAGCAACTTGAGCAAGGCAGGCAGCAACAGGGTATATTATTAGCAAAAGTACAGCGTAGTGGTGGTACACGCTGTTTCTCAACTCAACCAAAAACAATGTAAAAAAGTGTACAAAAAGTACATGGAAGAACCCGATAAACTGCCGGGTCACTTCTGGTAAATGCATTTATCAATATAGAGTATTAGAATAGAACGTTTAGTATTTATCTTAAAATCTCCATTGATTTAAGGCAAGACACTACAGGGACGTTTTTTTTTTTGTCAGTTTGCTCTCTCAACATATCGGCTTTCATGTAGAAACAACAAACGTGTCCAATCTGCTCTTAAAGTGTTTTATTCTTCCAGTAGAAGATCCTACACACACCAAACTGTACAATCTTGGACTCAACAAGATTTTGACGAAACGTACAGAAGGATTTTTTGATATCTAATTCTAAAACTGATTTATTGGAGTTTTAAGTTTTAAAAAAATTAGACTAAATTTGAATTTTTAGGACAAATTTCAGTCCAATGTAGTTTAATTCAAAACTAAATAAGCTATACAAAATCCCTGCTGTACATTTTTTGGTTACTAATCTGTGTACAAAAGGAACCAAGAAATTTAAACATGTTTCTGTCCATTTTTCATGTTTAAATGTCCCAAATATGTGTATTTTTGGCCGTTTTTACACATAAAATGCCTTATTTCTACATGAAAACATGACATGATGAAAAACGTGTAATACATTTTGTTCTTACATTTATGTGAGTAAACTACAGGGGAAGTTTCAATTTGATATCTTTAGATTTAACATTTTCTTCTATTCACCTGCAGTGTCTCGCCTTAACATTAGGCTAACTGAACCTTCTGTTATGTGTGATGCCACGATCCTGCGCTCATTTCCTTGCTCTTGTGTCCTCTCCCGGTCAGTCCATCATGCTGCTGCTCCACAGTCAGCGCAGATACGTGTACGAGTACGACCAGACGGACCGGCTGCTGGCGGTGACCATGCCCAGTATGGTCAAACACAGCCTGCAGTCGCTGCTCTCCGTGGGATACTACCGGAACATCTACACCCCTCCGGACAGCCAGGCCTCCTTCCTCCAGGACTACACGCTGGACGGACGCCTGCTCCGGACGCAGTACCTGGGAACGGGCCGCAGCGTCATCTACAGGTCGGGAGGGAAACTGCTTTATTGTGTGATCAGGATTTTACACCTAGACATTTGGACTGCGCTATTAACAGTACTGGGAACGAAATACTTCAGCCAAAATGAACTAATACTAAATTTGAATACAGTTACTTTCATATAAACAAGGGAATATAGTTCAGTATTTGATAACACAGATTAGGCTTCAAACCGTGTAGTATTCGCAGAGTTGGAAATTAACAAAGTACGTAAAATGTAAAAGTACTGTTCTTAAGTAACATTTTTAGGTACTGTATCTGTATCTATCCTAATTTTTACTTTTAAATTCAGAATAAATGGTGCAACAAACATTGAGCTGTTTTATTCCTCTGGTGCGTCTTCACACTGTAATATAAAGCAGCTCAATGTAAAAGTCTTCTGTATTCACATCACATTTTAATGCAACTAGTCTATTCTGTAACTTGTAACTAAAATGTATTCTTCCCAACACTGACAATGGGCTGTCTTTACATTGTTTATAATTATAATAAAGGTAGCAGTGTTATAATGCTTTTCTCAACACCACAGTCATCATACCACTTTGGGTGTGATTAACCGTCCACAGCTGCAACCAGTCTGTTCCATTTGCCCCTTTAACCTCCACCAATCACTCACACATTCACACATTAACAAGCACAGGTCGAACGTGCGACCAAAGTATTTCTGTTGCTCATTTTGTTCCTTCTGTTACCAACAAAGTGTTGTGCCACTGTCACAGTGGAAAGGAAGCGCAGACCAACATGTTTCCATTGGTTCAAGTGTGAACCCCTTGCAAACTCAACCCCTCACTCGACCACAGATCAGTGTGGACAGTAGTTTCCATTGACACAAGTGGGCAGTCAAGAGAGAGTTGTAATAAAATAGCAATAAAAAGTAGTTGTCCAAGTAAGTACTCTAGCAGGAATAACACAATTATTTGTGAGAACCTCTTCTCAAGTGAGTCTTAATTACACTACTTCATTTAATTCCTTACTTTCTTAACACATTCTTAGCATCCTAATTATTCATTGTGATGAGTTTATAAGCCCACAACTTTCTGAGGCCAGAGCAGAGTTTTGCTGTGACGGTAATGCTAACAACAACTAGCATGCTAAAAGCGCTTCAGCTTTACTTCCTGGGTCATGGATGATAAAACCACTGTGTTATAGTAACCAACGTCCAGCTCCAGCTCCATGCTGTGTTGTAAAATTATACCAAAGAACTCATAGAAACTCACAAGGAGTTGGACTTTTTAATTACAATTTTGTAATGAATACTTTCATAATTGGACTTTTTTGTTTGTACTTGTCTAATGCCCAAGTTCTACCAAACTTTGTGAACAAATCTTGAAAATAAATTCTCCCTTTATAATAATAATAGTTGTGAAATAAACAGAATAATTATCATTATTATTCATTATTAATGGCTGTGTGTCAATACACCACACTGGCACACAAGCATAGTTTAATTCGGCATAAAATATAGACCAGTGCAGTGTTTTTGTGGTGAATATTAATTTTCATACTTTAGAGAAAAAAGATCCTGACAGACACAGAGTTCTCTTTATTATTAGAAATGCATATATACCATTATATGTGACTTTAAACACTTTTGATCAATGATTTTCTGATTTTCTGTCTCTTTCTCCATTCTCAAGATGGCTACCGCAACTGCCATGGCAACAGAACCCATGCTCTCTCTAGCCTATATTATGACTCAATACAACACATATTTAAATCGAGAGTGCACACCGTGGTCACCCTTAGAGCTACTTTTACAATAGATGCACTGGGGCAGGACGCATTTTACTTCATTACATGAATTTTTAAAAGTCAGGTACAACCCTTTAATGTAATTGGAAGAACAAAACATTCAAAAATGTCCAAATCTTCTTCTTTTCTATGGATTGACCACAAAAAAGGCGCAACAAATACAAATGTTGATGTTGTTTAATATTGTCAACATAAAGCTGTTATAGTAGTAGCAGTTATACTCTAAAACATATTACTCATGTAGGATTAAACTTGTTGTGTCTCCTCCAAGAACAGTTGTATTAAAATGCGCTGAAGTAAACGTAAATATAACAAAGCATTCCCCACTTTTGATCATGTTATCTTGGCCTCACAGCTTGAGCATAATAAAACACTGCCCTGATTGGCTCGATGAAGGTGCTGTAATTAAAGCTAATAATGGGTGAATATTCAAATACCTTTTACATCTGTTGAAGTGACAAAAAGTGGCACGCACACACCCGGCTGTCCTTACAAATGACTGCGATTGGCCTAACGAGGAGACTGATTAAAAGGTCAACGTTTTAGTAATCACACTATGTTCACACCGCAGCGATTTGATTGTGACGAGAGCTGCAGGACAGATACAGGCAAAGAGATTCAAGCATTTAAGCCGTTCTAATACTTATTGCCTCCAGTGGCGACGTTGTAATGAATATGTTCATTTTCACCATATGAAAAGCCATAACCGCCGCAGCGCCAGCCGAGCTAATTTTGATGAAATATGGAAAAGGGTGACGACGAAATGGCTCCAAGCAACCAGCGTTAATGTTGTCGATTATGTATGATTTTTGATGACGTAAAGTGATGACTGAAATTGTGACCTTATGAATGCTCTCAATGAAAACAAGGTCAATTCAAAACTTTATTTGAATAATGCTTTACAACAGCAACAACTGAAACAAAGTAGTTAAAGGGCCTGTACCTGATTTTGAACCGTGAGACAGGAACATGTTTTTGTTTTAACCGTTAGCCCCGCCCACATAGTCCTTCCTTTCACTCAATATTGCACCAAAACTCAGAAAAGACTGTCTGGAATAGTCTTATGCAGTTGTTTCTAACTCTCCATACACTTAGTTTCTGCACCATGACAGTAATCACATGTCTGGGATAGTGTCAAGCAGTTATTTACCCATGATTCTTAGTGTACAGTGTGCCTGATTGGCTGAAAAGAGCTGACCCTGACAAAGTGTGTTTAAAATATGCACAGATCATACATTACAAACCCAATGTCTTTCCATGAAGTTTCTTCTATCAAACAATATGTTACGTAAAGAGAATTTATCTTAACTAGAGTAAATACAAATCAGGTACAGGGCCTTTAAATTGGAGCATTAAAATAAGTTAAAATACTATACAAGGTAATTGAAATACAACAAAAGTACAGATATGTATTAAAGTGTGAACAAATTGTTGGGCTCTTGTTTGAGTCCAGTTTAGTCCAGATTTGGTTTAATCGTGTTCTAGTCCTGGTTTTGTCCAGGTCCAGTCCAGGATTAGTTCCAAATTTAGTTGTCGTTCTAACTTAAAGTGCCTATGACAGGTTGAAATACACATTTAACTAAAATGCAGATAAAAGATAAATATATTCAAATGTCTACTAAAATCTTTACAAATTTTACCCCATTTAGCTATTTTTTTTGTTTTAAATTTTACTTCCTGGTTGTAAAGTATGACATCACACTAGGAAATTACCATAGCAACCACACTGTACACCGGCTAAAACTCATCTAATGTCACAGATTTTGTTCATTTGACAAAGAGAAACACATGTGAACACCTTTATTTTGTTGAATTAATGGTTAAAGGGTCAAAAAAGTAGTTTATTTTGTGTAAATTATGCATGACCTTTGTCATCCCAGTGTGATGTCATCAGTTTGTTTACTTCCTGAAACTGTCAACAAACTTTTCACTTTTTCTCCACAAACAGCGACCTGATTGGTGTAAAACTCTAATTTATATTTACAAGAGGTATTAATACACTGAAAAAAGTCAAAATTAGAAAATCATAAAAACCCGTCACGCGCACTTTAATACCTAATTTTAATGTGGTTTTGTGCAAGTGTGAACTCAGCATCATAGTTTGGTTTATTAATTTATTTTCAGTTAAAAAAAAAACATATAAACATAAATCTGGTGCGGAACATCTCTGTTTTTTATGAGCTTAATGTCTTTGTACATTGTCCCTTCAAATAAAGACTAAACTAAACTAAACTAAACTAAATGAAAAAGAGCAAATAGCAAATTGCAAACAAAAATAAACGGTTAACGACACATGCTACGGCACATACTGTTCCACAAATATGTCCCATCTCGTCCAAAGCCCATTAAATTTGTTCATTTTCAAATTGAGGCCAAATTACATTTTTTCCTCCATTATGTCAGTCTAGTCTTTAGTCATTGGTTTGGTTTGTGTCATCCATTTTTCTGGTGATGGCCTTCTCTCCTGCTGCTGAGTCTAGTTTAAAATTTTAAAACATGTTTTTGGTCGACCAAATGTCTTACAGATTTAACTAAATTAGCATATTTTGATGTTTGAAACTAGACTAAAACAAAAATTAATATTGGTTTTCAACATCGGGTACGGGTTATCATGAATCTTTTGCTGGTACCTAGTGATCATGAAGTAAAATAAAAATGTTTGATATGATTATATTTTAGCTGGACTTTTTTACTGCCACTTCGTTTTACATTTCTGTCTGTCTTTTGAAGGTACACGGCGGCGGCGCGGTTATCAGAAGTGGTTTATGACTCCTCTTTGGCGACCTTCACTTATGACGAAGCTTCGGGGACGATTAAGACGATTCATCTGACTCATAACGGCTTCATCAGCTCCATACGCTACAGGCAGACAGGTACGTCTCCATTCACAGAGAAGACACCGAAAAGACCCAGAGCGCTTGGGTTTTCACTGACTTTTATTGGTCGTGATGGTTCTTGGGATCAGACAAAACAAGAATGCTTTACCAGCGTTGACTTTTGACATTTTAACCCCAACAAACACTCCATAATAATGCGTTATGTACATGTAATTTACCATGTTAAAACTAATGTCACTCTCTTTAAATAGGTCTATCCAAACGTTTATATGTAATGCCATACTGTGGAACATTCCAGGCACAATCAGAATTACTTTTATTCACCCCCAAAGGGTCATTCTTTCTTTACGTACATTTAACAGACCAGCAGAATAAATTAAGTTGTAAAATAAATTCAGTATCACAGTGAGAATATAATGCTATAAATCTGTCTTTATCTGCTAAACCCATGGTAAAATCTGAATACATTTACATTTTAACTACCACACAACACATTTTCATATTTAAAGTGTTCATGTACAGTTTTATAAGTGAGTTGAATATTGCGTAACGACTTTATAAAGTAGATTTTACAGCACTGAGTTGAACAGTTTCTCTCGTGGCGGCGTGGCAGTAACATTCTGTAGACCCTTTAAACATTTGTAAACAAAAAACATTCTGAATTCAGAATGAAGGCAAAAGTGAAGTGGAACATAATGTGATTTCAATGAAGAAACGTGGATTAACATAAGAATGTTCCAAAATATGAGAAACCAAGGTTGTTGGTTGTTTGGCAAAATAAAACCTCTCAGACACAGTGAGTGAAATCAGAGCCTGGTTCAAACACATTCAACACTGACTTTTACAACATTTTTGATGAATGCAAAATTCAGATTTTTAGCTATTAGTTTTAGGCAGTAGTTTTTAATTTTATCTACAGATGCAATATATTACCGTCTGTGAAGCTCAAATACAATTTTGAGACTAGATAATAGTATATTCTCCATCCTTACTTATAGAGAAGCAAGCTTACTTACATTTCTACCCTGAAAATGCATCAAGAAAGAAAGAAAGAAAGAAAGATGAAAGAAAGAAGGAAGGGCGGAAGGAAGGAAGGGCGGAAGGAAGGAAGGAAGGAAGGAAGAAAGGAAGAAAGGAAGAAAGGAAGAAAGGAAGAAAGAAAGAAAGAAAGAAAGAAAGAAAGAAAGAAAGAAAGAAAGAAAGAAAGAAAGAAAGAAAGAAAGAAAGAAAGAAAGAAAGGCGAAAGAAATAAAGGCGAAAGAAAGAAGGAAGGGGCGAAAGAAAGAAAGAAAGATGAAAGAAAGAAGGAAGGGCGGAAGGAAGGAAGGGCGGAAGGAAGGAAGGAAGGAAGGAAGGAAGAAAGGAAGGAAGAAAGGAAGAAAGAAAGAAAGAAAGAAAGAAAGAAAGAAAGGCGAAAGAAAGAAAGAAAGAAAGAAGGAAGGGCGAAAGAAAGAAAGAAAGAAGTAGATTTTATGTCAGTTAGTCATTGGAAATGCCATAATTTTGCCTCCATTCGCCTCCACTCAGGAATTTTGAACACTCTGATGAGAGATTTAAAGGGTCTATTGCTGAGTCGACCAGCACAATGTGGAGCGGAACGGAAGGTCCAGAAAAATCCGGATTTTGGAACACATAATACACTTTTAACCAAGACAAGATTTATATTTCCTTAATTTCTGTTCCATGTGGGTCATTGTAATTGCACTTTGCTGTCCCTAAAATCTTGCACAATCCTTCACGCCTTTGCCATCCCCTTGAGTAGCCGTTTTTTGAGCCCGCAGATGTTTTGATTTGATGTGCAACCGTTTCGCGTCAGTTTGGAGTGTGTGAAGAGGCAGCGCGCTCGGAGTGTGTGGTCTACCGCAGCAGTAAACTCCAGACCACCTCCTGTGCTCGGCTCATCTCCTCCTCCGCCACCAGACTCCGATCAAAGTAAACAACCACATATACGAATGCGACTGCGGTGGCGGAGGCGTGCATATTTTACACCGTGTTTTCTGTGTATTTATTTAAGTGTTTCTCATTCCCAAAGCTCAATATAGTTCAGTCGCTGGCCCATATTGTTCTTGTACAGCTCAAGGGGCTCCTCTGAAACCTTTACTTCCTCAATGTTGTAATGGAAAGTTAAAATAGCTTACTGTGCTGTTTCAAAAGATGCAGTTATGTGTCTATATACAGTACATGTCGACTAGCATTTCTACTGTTTAACCTTTTCTCGCTCATATTTATCTTTATAGCTAAATGGGCTGCTACCACAGATCTGATTTTGAATTTGAAAATTTCCTTATTCGCAAAGCTTAGTTAGGGCATTTACTGTTCAAAAAATATATATATTTTACCTGCCACTTTCTAACTAAATGGGGTTTGATATTTTAATCCAAAAGATGGTCATATTTTGTACCAGACTATGTCAAGATACCATCCATCCATCCAACCTGAGCCAGTGGTTCCCAGAGTGAGGGTGATGACGATGATTTCAAAATATAGTTGAGTTGAAAAATGATCACACTGTATTTAGTTTATTTTTTAATGAAAACGGTATCGTACACTGAAATTAGGTTTAATAACCAGAGGTGGGATTAAGTCTTTGCTTTGCAAGTCTCAAAATATTTGGCTGAGGCAGGTCCCAAGTCAAAGACAAGCAAGTCCGAGTCAAGTTCCAAGTCAATGGCCCCAAATCCACGTTCTCTACTTTGAGTTTCAAGTCCTTTCAAGTCATTCTTCCAAAATAACATGATTTTTTTTTTATGATTCTTCTTTTTAAAAATGTCCTGGACTGTATTAAACACACAATTTGAGGAGAAGCATCAATTCGTCCCAAGTCACAGGGTTCCAAGTCCAAGTCAAGTCCCGAGTCCTTGGCCTTCAAGTCCAAGTCGAGTCCTAAGGCATGTTGTATTTTATCAAGTCAAGTCTCAATGCATCAAATAGTGACTCAAGTCTGACTCGAGTCCAAGTCACGACTTGCAAGTCCACAATAATCTATTCCAATAAATAACATAAAATCTGATTTTGATTTTTTTCACCACTTAAAATGATTGGCGGTGAGGGTCACAAGATGCTGCCATGTTTCTTCTGGGGGTCCTGGCCTGAAAAGTTTGGGAACTCATGACCTCCTAAAAGTGTTACGTGTTAAATGTTCATTTGCAGTTTTATGTTTAACCCCTTAACACCAATGTTTTTTGTTGAGTTTATTCAATGAAATGATTTGGCCACAAAGCTTGACCATTGTTCTGACAAGTCCATTTGTTTTCTCCTTTGAAAACAAAACAATATCTCTCTAAATTATGGCTTTATGTTCAAACAAATACCTAACGTGCACAAAAGCCACTGTATTCTGTCTGAGCTGAGTCTGTTTAATGAACAAATGATCTTCTGAATAGCTTATTAACAGCCTTGGCAAAGCTGCAGAAAATGGAAAATTTAATTGCTGTGTTACTCATATTATGTGCTTGTGTGCGAACATATAATAGGCCGACTCAGTGTTGATGGCTTTGACCTGAGGATGTCAATTATGGGCGCAATAATGTGACAATTGTTCCACATCTCGTATGGAAAATTAGCTGGAGACACAGTGGACTTCACAAATGGCGCTATTAGCAACATTACGGTGATTTGAACAGGCCTTTAGCGGTAGCAGTGTACCAACATAGTTATCGCACTCGGCAAGTCCTCGTGTAAACTCCGGGTCATTCTGGGTCAACCAAAGATCGCTTCTCTTTGGAGGCGACTCGTTGGGCGATTGGCTGGTTTGGATCATGTGACGCTCATCTTTGTAGGAGGAGTGCGTTTATGCGTTTATCGCTTTGCCCTCGTCGTGAATAGAGTCTCACCTTCCCTTTAACTGATCTCATTTCAGCCGAACAAACGCAGCCGTGGAGTGGGTTAGAGATAGTGGTAATTGTCCCCCGAGACGAAGACGAGAGAGTGAGGTGAAGAGTAGAAACTCAGAGTTGTATAAAGAATGGTTCAGGCTTCACTGTAAAAAATAGACAGTCGGCCTTGTAACTTACTAACTACTTTCCAGGGTTCATCAAAGGCTTGGGCTGGGGATATGACAAAACAAGTTTTTCTTCCTCATCTTGATCTATCACAAATTAAACCTTTAAAAACCTTTTGCCAGTAGAAGTGTTTTAAATAAACTAAATATTTCATGCTTGATCCATTGGCAATCTTACTTTAATAGTGTCAAAATATACACAAAACATGCATACTCCTTCTTTCAAGTATTCACGTTATCTTATTTACGATGGATTTTTTTTCAGTGTCTCTCATTAAAAACAATTAAATATGTCCCCCAATCTTAATTTCATGAATATAAAAAGACATACTTGGCAATAATCAACTCCATTAATCACAAAAATGTATCTATTCCTCCAAAATTTAACTCATAGCATTGCATGAAATCCAAAAAACAAGCTGATCATACAGTGTGTATATATATGACAGAGTTATTGGGATATTCTCCCTCAAAACAACTTGTAGAGAGACAATGAACAAAGTGAACAGTAAAGTCCGTGGTGGCAAAGAGTGTCACAGCAGGAGGTTTCCAGGTTTAAATCTCAGACTTTGTGTCGAGCTCCTTCAGATGGTGTGTGTTATCCTCTGCAGTTCAAACACTTGCTGAATTTAGAGTCAGTTTAATCCATATTTCAGTCCCTCTTTTACTTAGTCTTTGTTTAGAACTAGTAAGCATTACTGTATTAAATATTAGACCTGATTGATCCCTGTTTTAGACCTAGAATTGTCCTTTTTAAGAGCTTGTTTAGGGCTGTTTTAGGTCCAAAATCATTTCTCAGCTGGTAATTGGTGTGAAAAGTTTGAGAACCACTGGTGTATTTAACTACTTATTCCACAAAATAGATGAAAAATATAACATAAAACAAACAGCAAAGAGACGAGTTAGCGGGTAAAGCAAAGCGCCTCTTAAATAAACGAATAAGGATTTAGCAAAATGAGAAACAACCTCACTTATTTCCGTAGTAAGCTGCACTTTGGGGTTTTACAGTGTGGAGTTAGAGGAGGAAAAGTAACAATGACAGCTCGGGGAAGTGACAGTTGGGGGAGCGAGACGAACAGGCTGCATGTTCCCTGGGGGCGAGCGAAAAAGCTGCACCTCTCCTCAAGTCTGTGCCGTTTTTCCCATTAGTTTATAACCAACATTCCCCTGAAAATAAAAATAGAAGATCCAATGCTGATCCGGCGCTCGCATCGTCTCCAAAGCTCCACGTTTAGTCATTTTAACTGCAATCGGCGTCATCTCCAATCGCACCATTATGCCTTTTCATTAGGTAGAAAGCCCTTTCTGCAAACAAAGGCTGTGCAGAGTTTAGGTAACAGCAAAGGTGATGGATGGTGATGTCCTGATCTTAAGGAGCACCAGCCCATTGGGGATATTGTCTTAGACTCAATTATTTAGATTAAAGCATTATTAGCATTGCAGCAAAGTTTACTTACTGCTGTAGTCTTATTTGGACCAGGTTTGGTCGTGGTTTTGATCTACTTTAGTCAGCTTTACTCCCACTTTAGTCCTGGTTTAGTTTCTACGTTTTGAGTAGTTCAGTCCAGATTTTGAGAAGATCTAGTTTGATTCGGACCGATGTTAGCCTTGGTCTATGTTCACACCAGTTTTGGGTTCGTTCACACTTGCTTTGGTCCTGTTTTGAGCCCAGTTAAGTCCTGATGTAGAGTTGGTTTTAGTCATGTTCTAGTCCTGGTTTTTCCCTGGTCTAGTCTTGACTTAGTTTCAGTTTTAGTCAAGGTTTAGTCCCAGTTTTGTTGTGGTCTGAGTGTAAGTGTGAACACACCCTTAGTCCTGATGTAGATCTGGCTTGTTCCTGTTCTAGATTTTTGGCGCTTGCAGAAACAAAACAAAGTTGCAATAACAATCTACACAAAACATTTGCCAATTCTCTACTTTGGTGTTATTCACATGTGGTCCTGTGGTCGAGTTATGGTCAAAACAGCCCTGTTTTTTCATACTTCGTGATGTTTGGAGGCTCACATTAACGCTCCCATTTAAAATGCAATAGTGTTAACTCCTGGCTAAACAGGGCAAATGGAACACAGCGTTCTGTTCACAAACACTGGAAGGGTCTGTAAATCCATCCAGGAAAAAAACACCTCTAGAGACTAGCAGGTGGCGGACATTTCACCAGAAAGTTAAGTTAAAAGTGCATTTTTAATACCCAAATACTTTATGTGTACCTGGTGAAGCTTCAGAATCACCAAAATTGAGCGTATTTCTCTCAAATCCAAGCTCTCTAAAGCTCTCCAGCAGCAGATGTGATGAATGGTCTTGTTAAACTTGATGTTCTGACATTAAGCAGCACTCGGGCCCATCATGGATATTGTCTTTAGATCAAATTATCTCTCCATGTGAAAGGTCACCAGTGAAATGCCATAGAGGTGTGGCGTAGTTAAGGCAGAATGGATTGCGCTGCGTGTGTCTTTGTTAATGATGTTGAATTAGACCCTGATTTGAATTAATTAGTGCGACTCATATAGGAGGCTTGATAACCAACTGCGAGGCTCAGTGTGTGAAATGCAGATGCCATAAAACTTTCCACTGCAAACTAATGGAAGACTTTAATCAAGGATTTTACTCCAAATGTGTTTGGAACAATGTGAACCTTCTGTGTATGTGTGCTTTTATTTCATCCATATGTAAAAGGTTCACAAACATGCTTTTAAATGATTGAGTAAAACAAATTATAAAAAACAACAAAAAGGTCTAGTTTTAAGGAACATTGTTGATTTTGTGAAAAGGTGGTGAGGATTGAAGTATTTCAGTGTAGTAAAACTAAACCGATTACTTGCTATAGGATATATTTTAGTAAGCAAATCTAACACAGGAATTGTAGTAATGGTGCTAACTCAGATTTATTTTAAAGCTGCTTCTGACACATTGATTAATGTACTGTCCTAATTCAGGTAAATAAATAAATAAAACCTGTAACTTCGCCCGCTTGTGTCCATTGAGTTAAATATATTTCTTGCCCTGCTGTGAGGCAAGAGCATCTCCACGGAAACGAGCAGGTGGTTGACCCCCACCAGAAGTCAAGAAATAATAGTCATAGTTGTAGAAGGACTATCACTTGGCGTTAACGTTGTCACGACACTAAAATTTCATACTTGATTTCAGTACTAAGGAATACACTCGATACTCAACATCAGTTTCAAAACAACAGTAAAAATGCTCTTTGTTTAGACAACACACTGTTATTTCCAACACGAAATAATAGTATGTGTGGCCTTATACTAGATCTGAAAAAGCTCAAGATCATTCAGGAAAGGTCAAATTTTGGCCTGTTTATGTGATTTGTTTTTTTGTATTGATACTTTAAACGAGCAGCCAGCTTTTATAGTTTCATTATTGATTTTCGCTACTTTTGACAACTCTACGAGGAGCTGTAATACATTTGTAGAACCGCAACATCCTTTACAAGCAGCCAGAAGTCATAGAAGAAGAACTATTGCAAGGAAATCCTTTTACTTTTTCAGTTACTTCATTCACTTGCCCTGATTTAGATTTGTGTTATTTGTGCACTTTCACTTTCACTGACACCTCGCTCTCCTCTCCTCGCAGGTCCCTTGACGAGTCGCCAGATTTTCCGTTTCAGCGAGGAGGGTCTGGTGAACGCGCGTTTCGACTACAGCTACAACAACTTCCGCGTGACCAGTATGCAGGCGGTGATCAACGAGACGCCGCTGCCCATCGACCTGTACCGATACGTGGACGTGTCCGGGAGAGTCGAGCAGTTTGGGAAATTCAGCGTCATCTTCTATGATCTCAACCAGGTACGAGGAAAGATCTATATTTAGGTGAACGTTCTTTTCAGAAAGAGGTTATGAAATGCACTGTAATATGTGATGAGGTTTAACGCTTTTCATAATCAGTCCATGTTTAGCTCCTTGTTAGTACGTTTGACTTTGTTTATCCTTGGTTAAGTACACAGTTCAGTCAGTTACGTATAGTTCTGAGAAAGTTGAAAGTTTGCCATTTTCTGTTCTGTTTTCTACGATCTAAACTTCATAAGAATGAGACAATCTTGTAAATACTGTGATTTTAATTATGCTAAGACTTGTTTGTTCTATACTATACTGTAATATACTGTTATATAGATATATTTGTTTAAGTTAAAGTGCCTATGACAGGTTGGACTACTCATGTAACTAAAATACGGTTAAGATGAATACTGTATATTATATATAAGTTTTGCTTAAAAAAACGTAAAAATGTTAGCCTGATTTAGCAATTTTTTTGCTTTTGTTTTGTCATATCCCTTCCTGGTCGTAAATGATGACATCACGCTAGGAAATTACTTTGTTCACTGGGCTGAAAACTAAAAAAAAAAAACAGTAATATATTTTGGGTAAATTATACTTAACTTGCCTGTCTGCCTGTCTAGTTTTTACTTCCTAATTTTCAACAGATTTTTCAACTTTTCTCCACAAATGGCCACTTGATTTGTGTAAAACTATAATTTTTATGTACAATAGGTATTAATGCACCAAATAAAATCAAAATAGAAAATTGTCATATGCACTTTAACACATAGTCACCAATGCAATGAAATGTGTTTGGATGAGAAGAACCCGTCAACTCACTTAAAAACAACAGTATATTAAACGTACACAGTTTCACACACCTGCAAAAGCACATTTATACAAAAAAGAAATTGCAGTAGTCTAATTATTAAGTAAGAAGAAGAATGGATAGACAGAGGCTAGACAAAGGACCTTGATGAAGACCAAGATGGTAATACAATTTGTCAGATTTAGGGTATGTTATGTTATTGACTGTGAATTTTAAAGATTGCAGTTATGGGTGAACCAATATTAGTCTAAATCATGTTACACAACCACAGATGAACCACAGTCCCAAACCATGGGTTTGCAATTAAACCAACAACAAATATGTGAGTCCAATTTAGCCTTTGCTTCAGCACCTGTCCGGACATAGCCCTGTTTAGGAAGTGGTGGTGTGGCTTTCTAATTAGGGCCAGAACAATCTCCCTTTTGGTACGGGTGAACAAATATACTCCTGCATTACTGAATTATGGTTTTGTTTAAATGTATTTTAGGGTTTTCTTCTATTTCAAATGTTAATAAAGCATCTGCAGACTGCTTATAGATGCAAACTTAACTCAAAAGCAGTTCATTCATGTCCCAAATGGCTTAGTATAATTGTACATACTGCTTCATATTCTGAAGACTGAAGACAATGTAATAAAAGATTACTTCACTTTCTTTTCTTTTTTATGTTTAGTGATTTTAGTTGTATTTTTAGTTTGTTTTCATAGTGTTTTCAATCAATAATCTATGTTTCCATTGCTCTATCTTAGCACAACATGAATTGTGTTTTTACTGACTGTTTCCAGGTCATCACCACGCACCTCATGAAGCACACCAAAGTCTTCAACTCGTACGGTCAGGTGGTGGAGGTGCAGTACGAGATCCTCAAGTCCATCGCTTACTGGATGACCATTCAGTACGACTCGGCGGGACGCACCACCACCTGCGACATCCGAGTGGGCGTGGACAGCAACGTGACGCGCTACACGTACGAATACGACGCCGACAGCCAGCTCCAGAGCGCGTCTGTGAACGAGCGGCCGCAGTGGAGATACAGCTACGACCTCAACGGGAACATCAACCTGCTCAGCCACGGCACCAGCGCCAGGTAAGGACGCTAAAGGGAATTCAAGGGGCTTTTAACCGTTGATCCCTCATGAAAAATATGTCTGGAGTTGTATTTAGCTTCATTCAGGCTTGTTTGATGAGTCCTCTCCCTCTGAGCCTCAGAAAACACTTGTGACATCATTAGTGGAGCTCTGACATCTTCTGTGCTGGTTTAAAGTAGAACTAAGTAACATTTTTACCTTATTAAACGTCTTTGTAAGTCCGTGTGGTGGTTGTAAATGTGTCTCCCCCTACTGTCTCTGAGGGGACCAGCCTTGAAACTTTCCTGACCCAAAGACAACTCTCCTGAGAAACCTTGGCTCTCTTTTTTATATTTGGCGACATGAAATGTTTTTGTATGTGATTGTACTTCCTTATTTCAATAAAAAGGAAGGGGGAAAAAGGAAATAAAGAAAAGCTTTTGCCATCTTTTTACTGAGAGTGTATTTTCCCAAGTGACCTGCAAGGGGAGCTACTTAGTTCTGCTACATAGTTCTGCTTCAAGTCCATAAATCCACACCAAACTCGTTCTGAGCATTTCTGCCGTCAAATGCCTGCATTAACATGTTAGGGGCAAGCTAGGTTTGTTTAGCTCCCTTATGTAATTACCACTACAGCCAATAGATGGAGCTTTAACTCAATTGCTGATGTGAGAAACACTTGACTGATATGACGTCGTGTGCGCTTTTTGAAGAGAAATGGTTTTAAGTTCTAAAACATGAGATGCCAAGTAAAGGTACTCATGAGCATGTTTAAAGGCCCTCTAACAAAATAAATAGTGATTAATATGTGCCATGTGAACCATAGAATTAACTGTTAGCTCCATCCACTTTGTCCTCCATTGCACCACGACAAAAAAAAAAACAACTGCCTTGGATCAGGTCCAAGGCAGTTGTTTCCACATGATTCACGTCCGTCGTGCGTAACTGTAAATGGTCCGTCATACCTCGTTGTTACACTATGTTCTCATCTAATCAAATGCCTATTCTTTACAAATAGCTGCTCCAACAATCCACTGCAGGGTGCACAGTGTGGTTCTCTGAGGTCAGATGCAGGGCTTTTAAGTACATAGTAGCCCATACTATGATTAGAACATGTGTAGTTAAATTTAGTTGGCAGAGATGGATGATATAGCAATAAACATTAGCATAAAGTATTTCTACATGTAGTAAGTGTGGTAAAGTTGTGTGAGGTTCATTTCATTAGACAAGACAGCAGGAAATGGTGATGAGAAGGGAAGGACATTTATCAAATTGAATTATCTGAGCTAGAATTAAACTCAAAACACTCCAGCCAGTTGCTCAGGGAGTTGGCATATTTGCCCCATATATTATATTTGACCACCGAGCAGCACCAAACTAGTTCTTTTTTTTTAATACAATACTTCTGTGGTTCAAACACATTACTCACTTACCTGTATTCACTGCAATGAGTTTATAAGCACTTTTTACAATGTTCCGTGTCCAGAGCAGAGTAAAGTGGTCGTGGTAAACAACTAGCATGCTAACAATGCATTTCCTGGTTTCTGGATGATAAAATGTTGTATATTTGGAAGCACACAGCACACAGTGGTCTCATTTTGACCCTAAGTGCTGCTTTTACATTATATCTGTACTGGGGTAAAACTAATTTTGCTCAACATGGACAAAATCCTGCTACTTTAATGTAAGATAGTTAGAATGCATTGAAGTAATTTTATTTTTACTCTGCCCTTGACTCTCCTCAGTAAATGCTGTGAAAAGCCAACATGTAAACACTCTGGGTCTAAAAAAGGGCTGGACGTGGCTCAGCTCTGCTCTCTGTAGATGTTCCTAAGCCAAGATAAAGCCCACAGGCCACTGCCTTTTGTTTGTCCTCTACCAAGTTGTAAGGACTCTGCAAGTTTGCCATTTCCACTCATTTACATAGAGTTTAGCATTTTCTGCATTTCAGTCAGAGCATTTGAGTGGCACAAATATGCATTATTCTATTTTACCCCAACTTTTCAGGCTTGTTCTGATCATTTCATTTATTTTTGAGACCTACTATCTGTGTTAGTGGTGGTTGATTTAGTTAAGATTTATACAAACCAATCGATTCATGAACATGGCATGACTTGTTTAGTTACATTTTTATTTAAGTTGATTTAATTAGGGATTCCTTATTGAGAAAAATCTGATTGGAGAAGCCAAAAATGTACTTAAGTTGGCTGCACATTAGTATAGTGTTCTCCAACCAGACAGGATTACACAGACATCTTTCCCAATTACAGGAGAGATTTTATTTAAAAGAGTAATGTTTTTAATGTTATTTTTTAATTGCCTCCAGTTCAAGATTAAACAGTTTGTTTTTAAGTCTTTACGCAATCTAGCACCTTCTTATTTATCTGAAATGCTCATTTTGCACTGAGGTTTTGCACTGGCTTTTAATTCAAGTTGAGCTAGACACGTTTAAGATATATTATTATAATTTTATTTAAATCGCATTTGTGTTTAGATGTGCATCTGTTTTAAACGTGCTATAAATTTGACCTTGTCCCTTTGCTATACAAATGCCTGCTCTTAAATGAATCATTAGAAGACCATCCCCTCATCAGCATTTATTTGTTTATTTACTGTTGTTTATTTACCTCTATTTCCTTCCAGACTGACCCCGCTCCGTTACGACCAGCGCGACCGCATCACACACCTGGGCGAGCTCCAGTACAGCGTGGACGACGACGGCTTCCTGCGCCAGCGAGCCAACGACCTCTTCGACTACAACTCCAACGGCCTCCTGACCCGCGTCTACAACCGGGTCAGCGAACGCACCGTCTGGTACCGCTACGACGGGCTGGGACGCCGAGTGGCCACCAAGTCCAGCGAGGGGCAACAGCTGCAGTTCTTCTACGCCGACCTGTCCCAACCGACCAGAGTGACGCATCTGTTCAACCACAGCAGTAACCTGATCACGTCGCTGTACTACGACCTCCAGGGGCAGCTCATCGCCATGGAGCTGAGCAGCGGAGAGGAGTATTACGTCGCCTGTGACAGCACCGGCAGCCCGAGAGCCGTGTTTTCAAGCAAAGGCCGACTGGTCAAAGAAATCCTGTACACGCCGTATGGAGAAGTCTACCAAGACACCAATCCAGACTTCCAGCTCGTCATCGGCTTCCACGGAGGACTCTACGATCCTTCGACCCGACTGGTGCACCTCGGGAGGCGGGACTACGACACGCTGGCGGGACGGTGGACCTCGCCCAATCACGAGCTGTGGGCGGAGCTTAGCAAAGAACCCAAACCGTTTAATCTGTACGCTTTTAAGAACAACTGCCCCGTGGGGAGAGTGGAGGAGGTGACGCAGTTTACAACAGGTAAAGCTTCAAGCATTCTGATGCAGTTTATCTTTAATATTAGTCAACACTTCAAACTGACGTATTTTTTTCAATTTACTTATCACATTTTACTTAACACAGGTTTTTAATGCTCTTACAAACACATGGTTAATGGGTCATAAACATTTAAAGGATATAATAAGACAGTTATCGTCTAAGTGCATGTAAACAAATAACTAGTGAAGAGTAGTACAAGGTATTAAAAAACCTTATAAACTATTTACCAAGGGGCTTTATTTTGTAGAGTTACCAAAAAATAATGACTGGCAATTTGTTTGTAACATCACCAACGATGCCTCTAACACACTAACCAATTCCTGTGGGCAAAGAGAGTTGAACAACAGTTCACAGTGCTGTCAGCAGGAATCAAATTACCACCCTTAGTTGATGAGTGAAGATATCTGGCAACTGAGCTACTGCCAACTAGTGTTTTCGATGCCACAAGGATTTTTTCATATCTAATTCTAAAACTGATTTACTATTATTTAAGTCAAAAAACAGTCCAATCTAGTTTACTCAAAAACTAAATAAGAAATCCAACATGCCCCCTGTACATTTTCTTGTAACTAATGTGTGTACAAAATGAACCAAGGAATTTAAACTTGGTTCTATCCATTTTTCAGATTTAAATGTCCCAATTATGTGCATTATTTCCACATGAAAACATGACATGATGAAAAACTACTGAAGAGAAGAAGAGAAGTTTCGAATGGATTTCTTAAAATTTAAGATTTGTTCCTATTCCTAGTGTCTCGCCATGAAATCATTCTAAAACTGTTCAGAAAAGGTCAAATTTTGTCCTGCTTATGTGATTTTTTTTTTTTTTTACTTGATGGTCAAACTAGTATCTAGTTTCAGCACTTTTTTGACAACCCTAGTGTCAACCATCTATGCTTTGTGAAAGAAACTGAAACTGGCCTATGATTCCTTTTGTTAACACACTCAAATAGCATTTGTTATAGAGTCCTAAATGCACACTATTTTTCAAAATAGTAACACAGCTCTAACACATGTATTCATAGTATTTCTCACCTCACAGCTGAATGAATTTTAATAAAAGGGCATGATTACTTTTATTCTGTATGACAATAAGCTGAGGCAAGGCTTTTCTCAGGTAACAGAAATAATATATCACGTACATTATTCACTCTGTCACTACCGTATGACGGAGCATAGCTTCACACCTTTGCAAAGACTGTCACACGCACAGCCACACATGGAAACATCTGCCAAACTCCGGCGAACGGGGCACAGAGGCAACTCAGGTGAGATGAGAGGCAAACAGCACCAAACACAGACAGGACAGCTACATCTCTGATCATTATTTTACACAAAGATGGCTGCGTTTTGTCCCCGGGCCTGTCAAGAACATCTCCTCTCCCAAAGAAAGAGCGAGCGCTGCTGTATAGAGAATCAGTACGATGAATAGAGCACAGTACATATGTCATTCGGTTTTATGCAACTTTCATTTGCCCTGTCACTTTTCCCCCTGCAGCGAAATGGTTTATTGCGAGGAGAAAAAATATGTTTGTCGCAGAAACAAGCGAGCGAGCTGCCATGGCGATGTATTAAGCTCATATATTGTGTGATTTCCTGCGCTAGGTGTTGTTTGGACGGCCTTATGACTCCTGTTTACTTCACAGAGTACACACCGCTACACTCTCTTACGCGCTCTCGGTCTTTCTCTCTTGTGTGTCCAGACATTGGGAGTTGGCTGCAGCTGTTTGGATTTCAGCTTCATAACGTGGTCCCGGGCTTCCCCAGACCCGAGGTGGCCAGTATGGAGCAAACGTATGAACTCATGAAGACTCAGACCAAGACTCAGGACTGGGACACGACAAAGGTGGGAAACCAGCAAATGATCAATGATACTGTAGAGATTGTGTTCTTTTTTTACTCTTTCACCTGCTCTCCTGTGGTCTGTGATTTAATATTATCTGTACTATACTTTTTAAAGACAGCTGCACTTACTTAAGCAGCCTTTAACATTTACTGCGACTTGGGACCCACACACAACTGTATACTGGCTTCTTATTTACCTTTTTACTATAGTCCTCAATCAATCTTATGTCATCAAAATGTTCACAATTCCACAATGGAGGCAACGGGAAACACACTTTCAATATTTAACTCAGATCAGGTCTAAATTGTTATTACAAATAATAAGGAACACGTTTGAATTTCAGTTCAGAAATGTTAGTTTTTTTTGTCTATTTCGAAGGATGGAAACATTCTAGAGAGTCCAGCTACAGACGCTGTGTGGAGAGGTTTGTCAGCACTGGCAGCTGAGAGGAGCTCCACTTCGTCACATCCGGTGGCTAAAAACTAAATACATTGAAAAAAAAACATGAATCATTTATTAATTAACACATTATTTATTAATTAACAAATGCTGCATGGTTAAGTTGGGTAAGGTTAGAGTTTGGGTTAGGCATAGGGGTCGATAGTTGAGCTCCACTCAACATGGCGCTGCCCATCAGCTTCAGCCAGACCCTTCTCAAAAAAATTACCATTTTACATTCTCAAAATTGTATTTGAGCGTCAATAAAAAGTATAATTTGTGGTCAAGTATTTAATAAATCTATAGATAAAATTATCAACATTAGTATTTGTCCAGTTAAACATAAAAATCAAGACTTTCTTCTGCATCAAAAAGGCAGAGTTAATCATGAATCACAATCACAAAAATAAATAAATAATGTAAAATTAGCATTTTAAATGCATATTAAACATGTAGTAAATGTGTTTAAACCAGGCTCTGATATTATCAAAACTGCCTTGATTTTTCATATTTTGTGATATTCTGAGATAAATCCCAATTCCTCCATTGAAATCATATGCTTTTAGATTTGGTTTTGTGTGTTTTTTTTGTTTTGTTAGAGTCTTTTTTGGCTAAATCATGCTGACAATAAGTGATACAAATATTTGCAGATTCCTTCATCACAAATTGAAGCCCAAAGCTCAAATGCACAAATTTTAAAGTACACAATGCAAAATAATTAATAATAGTTAATTCTCAAAAACAGATAAGTGCCATTTTAAAAAGTCATCGAAGGCTTGCAGTCAAGTCTTTGTATAATCTTATTTTTAATATCTTAATTTTTAATTCTTATTTTCAAAAGCAAAATGTTTTTTACCACTATCAAAATTTTATTCCACCCCTTCTTGACAAAATACAATACACATTATTTCAATCAGTTAAATATGTAGATGATCGTGACAAAAATTAAAATACTTTTCGACAGTTTTTCAAAACGGATTTATCTGTTTTTGCCATTGAACTCTACTTTTCAAGACAGAATGGCTGTTAAAATGGCCACTTTTTATCGCACTTGGCCAGGACGTCATGAAGTCTTGTTTAACTTCTTGTTACTAAAGAGTTCGAATCATCTCAGTAAGCACAAGTATTGCTGTTGCTAATCATAACAAAAGTTGTCTCTTGTTACCTCTCTTGTTACCTCCTGTTACCGAAACCTGAACTGTGAAGCTTGCCACCAACAGATTGTATGTGTGACTTTGTGAAGCCGTAATTACCAAACATATATGCAGTCTTTAAGTTTAGAAAATGTCACGGCTGCGATATAGCAAGTCTCTGCAAACATTAAGAGGGAAGAAAAGGTTCTGCATGCTTTTATTATTTCTGCAGCAACGAAAATCTCATAATTGGTACTTAAATTTGAAAAGAGAATATAATGTGCATATAAAAAGCCACAGTTGATTTTATGTTGACAATATTTGAACACCAACAGCCAATAAATAACCCCACCCACACCCATAACAGCACATTATTAGTTCATCTATTGTGTGTTACCATTTGAGGCCAAGTATCACAGAGCGGGCACAGAATCATACAACCTTCAGAACCAACTTTTGGCTTTAAACCTCCCCAAACTCTTGCCAAAGGACACAATAATAGATATGCACTGGCTGGAGTTGATAACAAACCACCAACCAAAATATTACGTATCATGGAACATATTATCACACATATCAGCCGGATAAATTTATAGACTGTCTGAAAACTCAAGAAAAATACCAAATTGACATAATATTTAAGAGCCTGTGATCAGTGCAAGCGTTCATAGTCTTGTCCTGTGTTGATTTTTAACAAAAGAGGCGAGTGTGAGTAATTTTGGTAGAGAAGATTTCAAAGGTAGTCATCTGAACACTATTTAGAAACACTATTTGAGTTTCTACCAAAGTTAGTGGACCACGCCCAGACACATGAGGGATTACTGAAAAACAGATAACGGTAGCTTGTGACTGTAGTGTTATTTGTTCAACATCATCGTCTCACCTGTTTTTGTTAAAAAGAAATACAGATTAAAGTCTAATTTGAGTAACAGAGCTCCAGACAGAGCAGTGCCTCCAATTAGCTTCACCCCCCAAGAAGTACTGATGATCGAATGGTTGTATGAAGGTTGTAAGACTCTCACTTGAAATGTGTCAGTGCACTTGAATTGTGGTCACATAATAAACCCGTGTCCCTCGGCTGCAGGTGGTGTTGGGGATCCAGTGTGAGCTCCGTCGTCAGCTGAGGAGCTTCATCTCTCTGCAGCGCCTGCCTCTGGTCTCTGAACCTGTGGGCTCCACCTGCCACAGACCGCCGCGCCCGCCCCCCTTCGCCTCCAGACCCTCCCTCCTCGGCCCCTCCATCCGCTTCGCAGTGTCGCACGGCAGAGTCAGCGCGGAGGTCATCGGCGTGGCCAGCGAGGACAGCAGGCGAGTGGCGGCCATTCTGAACGGCGCCGTCCACCTGAGCGGTCTGAGTTTCACGGTGCAGGGCTGCGACACGCACCACTTCCTCCAGTCGCGCCCCATCGAGGACGACCTGGCCCTCGGTTTGGGGGTGGGAGGGCGCGTCCTGGAGGGGGGCGTCAACGTCAGCGTCTCCCAAATGAGCGCCAATGTGAACGGCAGGACTCGACGCTTCGCCGACATCACTCTGCAGCAGGGGGCGCTGTGCCTGTGCGTGCGTTACGGCGGCTCGGAGGAGGAGGAGTGGGCGCGCGTGCGTGAGGAGGCGCGCAGGAGGGCGGTGGACGGGGCGTGGGACAGGGAGCGGCGGCGGCTGGAGCAGGGCGACACGGGCACCCGAGCCTGGAGCGACGCAGAGAAGCAGCAACTCCTCTCCACGGGCCGCGTCCCGGGATACGACGGTTACTACTCGCTCCCCGTAGAGCAGCAGCCCGAGCTCTCCGACTGCGCCGCCAACGTCCACTTCATGACTCTAAGCGAGGTGGGGGGCAGGTAACAGAGACACCGCACCCCCGCCCCACCAAAGACTGCCTGTTTATACTCTACTCTGATTTGTTCTACTGTTTCTATACTGTATCGAAAAAGACGGCGAGACGGAAGAAGCAGCGAAGAGAAAGAGATCTAAGGAAAAAATGATTTCCAAATGCCTTTAATTGTGACAAAATGATGGTATTTTATTATTATCGTCTAGTTTCTCCGATTTCTAACAGTGGCACAAGCTGTGTGGTTTGGCTGTTGCTTTGCTTTTTTGTATTTCCCAGCATCCTAGACCCAACATGAATTGACTTGCTGACTTTTATGTTTTTTCGCTGTTGAAACACTCTTATCAGCAAACTGTAGAGATGAACTTTTTGTAGGATTACCAGTGCGGAAAATCCTATATCCAAGAGCTCTGCGGTTGCCATTTGAGTTCCTACATGGTTTACCTCTGGACGATATTCTGTCGTTTACATATTGTGTAAGAGAAGCGGCCTTGTCTGACTCTATCTCTCCCCCTTTAGAGAAGAAACAACGAAAACGACCCACGCGGCGCTCGCTCTTCGGGGTACTCCTACAGTAGTTTGTACGAGTGTGTTCAAATCAAATCAAGAATGTACATAGCCTGTGCTTTCTCACGATGAAAAAAGTGCTCAAAACTGGGACTTCTGTTGTTCATAAGTAAGTGTCAGTATTGTTAATCAATAGAAAAACAAGTTACATTTTTTGCAAAGAATTATACATGGCTCTATAGTAAATATTCTCGCTGAAAATCTGACTTTATTGAACTACAATGCTGATTAAAGTTATTATGTGTGAATTACCGAGATTGCATTCATTGGATTTCCACAGCAGCCTCATTGTGTTGCTCGCTTATTATTTTCCCTTCTGCGAGTCTCGAGACACCATTCGCTTCTTTGTTCTTGTGTCGAGGGGGGGGGGGGGGGAGTTTGCGAGTGTTCAACAAAAAATCTGTACTGTCATTACCAGCCATCGTTAAGACCGACTTGTGCATGCGAAACCTGTGTGTGTTTGCGGAGGGACGGGTTTGAAAAAGGCAGAGCGCGAGGCTGACAGCTGATGCTCGGCGAGTGGGCGTGCGGGAGCAGAGGGGGCAGGGCCTGGAGTTGGCTGTGCCGCGTGCTCCAGCTTGTCTCCACTCATTAGCGAACGCCAATCAAATCAGACCGCGTGTGAACCACTTCCAAGGCAGCCATTTTCCCTCCCCAAAAAGTTGAACAAGAAAGCCGCAAGTTTTCATTTTGTTTACTTTTTTTCCTCTCGCTCTCTCTCTTGCTTAGACTAATCCACCCTCATGTCCGTCTGTCTGTTCCTCCCCCTCCTCCCGCTCCGGAGCCATCTGCCCACCATTAATTGTTTTTTTGCTCGTCTGCCGGGCTCCTGCGTGACAAAGCCGTACGTTGCATATGTTCTGACACGCTGGCAGGTGAAACGCGAGGCTCCTTTTCCTGCATTTATTTATTTATTTTACTCTTTTTTTTTTTTTTTTACTTCTTCCAGCTGATCGACCCGCAATCACGCAACCTTTTCCATATGCTCCCTCTCCTCCGACGCTGCCCGACGACGCCGCGGAGCAGAAATGGATGGAAAAAGGAATGTCCGGTTGCTAGGAGACCGGCGTGTTCCGAATTTTCCGAGCGGAATGCCTTGCTTTCTCTCTCTATTCTTTTATTTTTTCTACCAAAGCTATTGTCAATCAAATGATGGGCAGTTTTTTTTGCACCCACAATCCCGAGCGGTCCGCGTTTTCTCTCTATGGAAATCACTGACTTCAATATGTCAAATTGAATTTTCTCTTCATATTATGTCATATAGGCACAATGTATAAGAATGACCTGGTTTAAAAATGGGACGTTTATTGAAACCAATTAGATTTATTTTCTTTGCCGCTCACAGAACAAAATTGCGTTAAGAAAACAGAGCACAATATTCGTTGTCAACTTCGCCGTGCCATATTGGATATTAATGTTGCTGCATTTTAATATTTTACATTGAGTTATGAGGAAAAACACAATAAAGACACAAATGCACAACAAAACTTTGCAGCAGGAAGTGCAGATCTGAGCTCCAGCAGCAGGTTATTTAAAGACGGTGGAGTTGTTATAGAGATTTAACCCACGCGGCCGGGACAGATTTAGACTGAGGAGGTATGTATTTGCATATTCACTGCCCACTTCTGTGTTTTGTTCCTTTCCTCTTCATGGCACGCGAACGACGCTTTAGGTGAAGTTTTCGCCACACATTGGAAAGCTGAAAATCAAGTAGGAGAAGTAGGCGGGTGGTAATAATAAGGGTTTAAAAAGTTCACACGAAAAGGTCTTATTTATGTCAAGAATATTATGTATAGTTTATATAATTTGGTAACACTTTATTAAACCTACACTTTTTGGGCCTCACATAACATGAACAAAGACTTAATTCACAGTGAACACATAATTAGTTAAGAAAGATTCAGGCTTAATAATTACTTAATTCATGTCCAAACCCTAATTTTAACATTAACCCTTTATTTAAGTAGTTTAAAACATTCTTGGTAAACTATTTGTTTATAACGAATTAAGTCTTTGTTGATGCATGAGTAACAGTCGTTATTATAAAGTGGAACTAAGGGTAATTTATTTATGCCTTTTTTATCTACAAACCAAGAAACTGCAAGAATACTTCCCCCTGGGTATTATTTTTGGCTTTATTTGCAAACCACAAAAGAAGAAAAGCAGTGTACATTTTGTCAGACATGTTTGAGCAGTAAAGTTTGTGTTATCTACAGTTGCCAAGACTAAAGCTAATTGACTAAGCTGAGAAAAAGAGTCAATTGTATTTTATCAAGCATAAATAAAACAAGTTAAGACAACACAGGTTTCCAAGTTCACAGCTCAAGACATACAGCAATGTGTCACTCGAAACTACTTCTGTACAAATGAGCTAGAAATGTTATCAATCCGGGTGATTTTGATGAAATTGCCAGTGTTCTAACCTCTCCAAATTAAAATGATTACCATTATTGAATCCTAAGGGTCACACACTCAAGTTTGGGTTTTTTTGGAAGGTAACCCCCTAAAGTTTTCCCCACAGTTGTCAGAATCACAGTAAATATGTTTTGTAAGGAGATATACACTTTGGAAAACCCCCCAAAATGTGTTTTTTTTTTTCCTCGCCTAATTTTTTTTGTGATTATAGGGGTGAAGAAAGCAGCAGAATGTAGCTGAGGCCTGAAACACATTATGTCTCAATGGGAAATCTTGTTGACTACTTATATTTCAAATCTGATTAGATTATCTGTAAAAATGAGCATTTACTACTCATTTTTATGCAAATATATTTAGGCGTTTTATAGAGGGACTTTGATTTATCCAAACTTATCCAAAACCTATCCAAATGGAGATGTTTGGAAAACGTATGGAAAAAATGCAGTAACTTTGGAATGCTTCAACCTACAGACATCAATGAGGGCTCTATAGAAAGCTTACATCAAGGAGATTCTTCAGCTGCACACTTTATAGCCATGATTAGTTATGAAAATGTATATTACCTCATAAAACAAAACATGAAACATGTATTTTGTATAAAAAGTAGTCAAAACAAGTTGTATTAGCCAAAAAGATATGTATATTTACAATATTCAGCAAAATAACACTCATACAAACTTCATAGAAGGCAATCAGCTCATGAGACAAATCAACTGCACCCATGTACCTAAAGGAAAAGCACAAGTATGTTAGAAATAAACAAGTATGAAATCAACATGGGATAAAGTCGTATACTATTATATCATGTGTACATACTTGTTGTAGTCTTTGATGGCTGGAGGTATCACACATCTGTCTGTTCTTTCTCTTGTCTCAATCTGTGGCCTTTTTGAAGAGGAAGGACCAGGTTCTTGGTCAAGCTCAGGTTCTGATGTAGGTCTAGAGTGAAATCAAGAACAAACAACAAAAAAGTTATTCTATGCTTATGATCCATTGTTGTAGTGGTAAAATACACACCTCATTATTACATTTCATTCTAACATTCCACCATTTATCTGTCTAATAAGGCCTTCACTCACAGTACATTACATCAAATTCTATATTTACAAAATGAAGTCACTTACTCCACGCCTCTCCCCACACGCACAGTCATGCGCAACCGTGCGCAACCGTATCTTTACTGGATGTCCATAGAACTATAATAAAACCTGGAAGATGAATCCAAGATGGCCGTCCTGTTTATCCCTATGGAGAGTGCTCATTGGCGCATGACCCCAAAAAAGTTTCTTACTTCCGCATTTACTTCCTGATACGAAGGCTGACATCTTTGTTTTACTTCCTGATACGATGGCTGCCATCTTTGTTTTACTTCCTGAAACGATGGCTGCCATCTTTGTTTTAGGGCGCCACGTGACGACAACCCCCCACTTCATATAAAAACGGTAATTTCGGTGATTTTAGAAACGGTAAAAAAGAACATTTCCTTCTATTTTATTTAAATACAGATAATAATTCAGTACTGTCTGCAATTATAATGTGCAATTTTAGAAAAAGGCTGGTTCCAAGAGGCTGCAGTACCTCGTACGGCCACAAATCAATCTGGGACCACAGTCAGAGGGGGCGTACCTTATCCAGTTCTTTTAATACATCCATGTGGATGTCCAAGACGCCTCCGTCCTGCGCACACGTGAGATGTTAACGTCAGCTCATCTTATATTTCCATCACGCAATGTCAATAAAGTGTAAACTAAAACAACCCTTACCTATGAGAAAGTTCGTTCCGTGGAAATGTCCGGGTCCGCGGTGGCCAGGAGTCCCGTTATCCAAACTGGATCGCAAAAGTTTGACTTTCGGTCGAGTCACGGCTTTTACAGCTTTGTCCAACTCCTCAATGTGTGTATTTATGCTTATCTATCCGCTGTGTCATGTTTATAACTCAAAAACAGCAGCGCGTAAACCATGCGTAAATTACGCACGGAGCTGTTTCACTCGGCTTCTCCGCGTTACACGCAGTTCCTGGAAGCCCTATCATCAGAAAAACATATCTTTCTGCACCTCTTTCTTTTCAGCTGCTCATTGGCTATAAGCCTAATCCATCACTGACAACGTGCAATGTGACTGGTTCATACAGGAGGGGCGAGACTTGTGCGTAAACGTGGAGAAGTCTGAGGCAATGATTGGCTCTACAGGGGTCTTGTGTCCTCCCAACCCCAGCTTATTGGCCAAACGAAGTGCCATTCAAAAGTTAAGGCTTCCGTTTAGCATTAGATAGCACAGTTTATGCTATCTGAAGCATCTTCTGCCTGAAATAACCAATAAAAATGAAGAAAATGGCGTCGTGGATGTCACGTTTGGAAGACTTTATTGCTGTATTTTTGCCACGGAGGATCTAACACATGTTGTGGACCATATCATTTTACTGGATTATATTTACTGGACCTGTACCGGACAGAATGAGACCAATCTTGCCGGGAACTATGGACATTTGACTTCACCAGAGCTATCAAAGGTAAGGAACGTCAAATCGCAGCTTTTTTCTTTTCTGCAAAAACGGTGTTACTGTCCGCGCTGTGATTATCGCACGTGTTAATTGTTTGCAGAATCAGAAAGACGAGAGTTTAAGCTTTCATTTGATGTGTAGATTGTGTATGTGGAGGCGGAGGTGCCGTATTACACCGTTATGCCGTAGTAAAGTTGTGGTCACGGCCCGCTCAAGCCCCGTCGGAATGGGAAGTACTTAAAGAAATATGAATGTGGACAACTTTCAGAATAAGAAAACAAATGCAGTGGTGGAAAGAACAAAACATTCAGGTATCGAAGTAGATTGTACAGTGAATTATTTTTACTTCACTACATTTGAGCACAGGACTTAAAAGTAAAAAAGTACTTTCTGTTTAGTTTTAGAGATTATTTTAGCATGTTTATGTTGGCATTCTGCTGTAAGGTTTTGAGTTAAAGCTCGGGGTTTGAGCAAACAAAAATATGAATTTACAAAAAGTCTAGAAACATTGAGAAATTGACAAAAACAAAATCTGAAAAATTCTCAATCAAGATCACATTTCACCCTTAATGGTTATTTAAGGTGAGACTCTGCAAGCAAAACCCTTTTTTGGTCCAATCTGCTCCTAGATGTTTTATTATTTCATTTAGTCCACTGCATCCATATATTTCTCTGGGACATTGTAACTTCAAAGATCTTTTTCCTAAAAATGCATTTTTCTCCCACAGAGACATAAAGATCACCACTTAAAGTAGCTCCAAGACACACCGAACTTTACAATTTTGTACTAAAGATATTGATGCAACATGCAAAAGTACTTGTTGAAATATAATTCTGAGCCTGATTTATTAAAGTTTTAAGTTTAAAAAAATGTGTCAAAATTTGAATTTTTAGGCCAATTTTCAGTAGGATTTGGTTCACTCAAAAACTAAATAATCCCCTCTGTAAATCTTTAGTTATAAGTGATTTGCAACTTTGGTCGTTTTCACATTTCTATGAAAATTACATCATGAAAAACTAGTGAAGTAAAGTACAGGGGAACTTTAAAGATTTTTTCCTATTCACCTGCAGTGTCTCGCCTTAACAGTATCAAAAGTCACATTTTACTTTCAGAGTAAAAACTAAAACAGATACTTCAGTACTTTTACTTGTGTACAGTTTTATATGCAATACTCTTACTTAAGTAACAGCATTTAGTACTGAACAAATGCAACAAATCTCAAAAGCTGCTGTTACTGAAAGCATCATTATTTACAGGAAACGTGAGGCATAGTCATTACAGCTGACGAGCCTGACTCATAACGTTCATGCTGAGGTCGTGGGGGGATCCGGGGTCTGTCCCGCGTGGCCTCAGAGCGTGGCTGGTGTCGCGGGAGTGGGTTTGATGCGCGCGGGTGTGAATTTCAACGTGACCTCCCCGTTTGCAGGTGCCACCGCCGCCCTCTGAGTGGAGGCCCGCTGCTCCGCCGTCACCGGGAACAGCAGGGGCATGGCCAGCCCCTGCCCCGGCTTCTGGAAGGCGCTGATCAGGCTCTTGATGTGTCGGAAATATCTCTTCTCCACGCCGGGAGTGGTCTGGGGAAGAGCGGGAGAGGCGTCAGTCACAGAGGAGTTACATGACAGCGCAAGGTTTTAATAGAGCCTTTAAAATGATATGTCAGCAAGGAGGCAAAATAACACTGTCGGTAAAATGAATGATTCGCTAACGTTAGATCTAAATTCTAATGGTTTTAAAGTGCATGACAGGTTTCTATGATTTTATAATTTTGATTTTATTTAGTGTATTAATACTTGTTGTGTATAGAAATAATAGTTTCACACCAATCAGGTCACAATTTGTGGAGAAACGTTGAAAAATATGTTGAAAATTACAGGAAGTAAACACATTGATGACATCACACTGGGGAGACAAAGGTCATGCATAATTTACGCAAAATAAACTACCTTTTTGACCCTTTAAACATTGATTCAACAAAATAAAGGTGTTCACATGTATTTATCTTTGTCAAATGAACAAAATCTGTGACATTAGATGAGTTTTGGCCAGTGTACAGTGTGGTTGCTATGGTAATTTCATAGTGTGATGTCATACTTTACAACCAGGAAGTAAAATTTTAAATCTACATAAAAGCTAAACTGGGGTAAAATGTGTGAAGATTCTATCAGAAATTGAACTATATTAATCTTAACTGCATTTCAGTTAAATCAGTGGTTCAACCTGTCAGAGGCACTTTAAGTCTTTGTGTTTTGGATAAAAAGCGACACATTTGAATTCACAGTTTTTTACCCTTAAAATTGTACTTTAGCTTAAATTTATCATTTAGTTTCTAATATATCTCTACATAAAATGAAAAATGATTGTGCGCTCAACATTTCTGTAAATATTTGTCCATTAAAACCTATAAATCTGGATTGTTTCTTCATCAGAAATGCAAAATTTATCATCATTTCCTAAGACATGATGTAAAATACAATAATAAATGTGTTTAAAGCAGATTTGACATCACTCACATGTATCTGAATGCTTTTACTTTGACAAAACCACTTTGATTTTCATATTTTGTGCTATTCTCGGGTTAATCTCAGTTCCTCCTGTAAAATCACTCACAATGTTGCACTTCACTTTTGCATCCACTTTTTGTTTTTGTTTTGCTCATACGCTGCAGGTGTAGAGGAAAATAATCTTCGATTTAAAGATATCAATTTGAAACTTCTTCGTAGTTTACTCAAATAAATGTAAGAAAAATGTATTACGATAAGTTCTTCATGATGTAATGTTTTTCATTTAGAAATAAGGCAGTTTGTGGGTAAAATGTGCCAAAAACTGCACATATTTGGGACATTTAAAGCTGAAAAATGCACAGAACCAGGTTTAAATGTCTTGGTTCATTTTGTACACACATTATTTATACATTCATTTACAGGGGGGATTTTGGATTTCTTATTTAGTTTCCAAGTAAACTAAATCAGATTAAAATTGGCCTAAAAATTTCGCCTCATTTTTTAAACTTAATCTTTTGATAAATCAGGCTTAGAATTAGATATCAGCAAATCCTTCTGTCAAACTCTTGTTAGATACAAAATTGTGAAGTTTGATGTGTGTAGGAGCCACTTTAAGGGCTGATCTTTATGTCACTTGGAGAAAAATGCATTCTAAGAAATCAAAGCTGCAATTTACCAGAGAAATCTATGGTTGAAGTGGATTAAATGAAACAATAAAACATCTTTAGGAGCAGATTGGATATGTTCGTTGTTTCCACAAAGCTGATATGTTGAGAGAGCAAACTGAGCAAAAACGAAACATAAAAAAAGGGGGGGGTTTTGAGCAAAGTGTGCGGAGTGTATGGTCTGGAGAAGTGTCACTCATCCAGAAAAGTTACATGACAACTCAATGTAAAAGGCCCGATGACTTGTGCAACATTCTCTTTTTATAAAACAGTATAATCGAAAGAAAACGGCATCATCTATTTTAATCTACATTCATTTGTGACACTTGTCTGAACCTTGATAAAGCATGAACAAAGACTTAATTCAAAATGAACAAATCCTGTATTGAGAACATTTCAGGAAATATCTCTTCTGCGCAGCTGGAGTGGTCTGAGAAACCGCAAGAGAAATGCCAGTCATCCAGACAAGCTACATGACAACTCAAGGTTTTTGTAACTTTTTGTTGAATAGAAAGAAAACTGCACGAGCTGTTTTGTTTCACTGGTAATACTTTATAATAACTGCACTTATAATAGCCTTATTTAAGCATGAACAAAGACTTAATTAAATGGTAAAATGGTAAATGGTCACATTTATATAGCGCTTTTCTACCTTTTTTAAGGCACTCAAAGCGCTTTACATCAAGGAACCAGTCACCCATCCACTCACACATTCATACACCAGTGTACGCAGACATTACAATTAATAATGTTTCTTATCGATAAAGGTGTTGTAATAACCCTAACTTCTGGACTAAATATTTCCTAAGCCTCAAGCCAATAACTTGCCTTTAGTGGTGGGAGTTGAATGCCTTTCAACTCAATAAAATGCCTTCACATTAAAACGCCTTCACAATAAAATGCCTTCACAATAAAATGCCTTCACAATAAAATGCCTTCACAATCTACAATTTGATGATTTCAACGTCAGATTGAAGTCTGGGATTTAAAGAACTCAAAGGTTAAAGGGGCTCCATGTAGTTTGCTGTTTCAAGGTACAAAAAATTATATTCAAGTGGGCCCCAGGTTTGATTTGAATACAATTGGTAAAGTGAGAATGAGGTTAGACAAATAATTTCATTTTCTCTTCCTGGTTGGACATAGGAGCATCAGAGTTGTTAAAGTTAAAGGTTCGTCATTATTTTTTCATTAAATTACATTATATTCTCCTGGAGATTGAATAAAACCAAGCAGTTGCCATGGAGATGAGCATTAAAGTACTGTTTGGACAATTTAACTGGATAAATGAACCACAGATGAGTTTAAATCATACTGTGGATCCTTTCAGGCAAAACAAATACTGTTTATAATACATTTAGGTGACGGACCTTCGACTAGAAAACTTCCATAGTGCACCTTTAACTATTGTGGATTGATTAAATCTCTAAAGTGAAAATCCACAAATGTTGAACCATATTATTTGTTATAGTTCTTGCCAGATTGGGATTTAAAGTGCTCTTGATTGTCCATAAACATGCCTTTGTGTATGAATAATGCCAACACATCGGACACGGTACTGGAAAAAAATACTGACAGTGAAGATGTATAACCTGTTTATTTTATTTTACTTTTTATGATTAAGATAGGAATAGTTCGTAATATTAGACACCACTCAATAATAAGTAATAACTAAGCCCTATAAAGCATGAACAAAAACGTAATTTATGACAAAATGTTTTTGATTCGTTTTTTAAGAATAATTTAAGCTGAATAACTAGGGTTTGGTATTGGGAGTTAGGACATTAATTAAATAGTTACGAAGATAATTTAATGTAGATAAACTATTTGTCTTTGTTCATGCTTTATTAATAAGGCTTTTTAAAATGTCGTTATTATAAAGTGGTGCCAAACATTATGTGAACTTTAACCAGGTCAAAGCAAATCTGACATTGCTTAGCCTGGAATGTTCCGCAGTATGTCATTAAACGTCTCGAGACAAGCACGTGACAGAGCTAGTGAACCTTTTATTTATTTGTTTCACATTTATTGTTTGTCAACTGGACAAACAACTAAATCATTCTCGCCTCTTTCAACTAAACTAATGGGTATCACTTTATAATAACTACATCTTATTTTGCCTTAATAAAGCATTAACAAAGACTTAATTAATAATAAATATATAGTTTATTAAACATGATTCAGGATTAGTAACTATTTAATTAAAGTTAAGGTTAGGGTTAGGGTTAGAAATTAGGGTTAGAATATCTGTTAAATAGTTACTAAGCCTAAATCATTCTTAATAAACAATTAATTGATTATGAATTAAGTCTTTGTTCATGCTTTATTAAGGCATGAATAAGTGTAGATATTATAAAGTGTTACCAACTAATGTTAAGTCCGATACAAGCTGAAAACAAATACCTGTTACTTATCCAAAAACACGATCAAAGCTAACGGGAATTAGCACGAAACCCAAACGGCGTCCATATTTCAGAGGGTTAGAAGCGCGAGTGGTCTGGCAAAAGGAGAAAGAAAGGAGGCAAAGAAAAAAAAAAAGAACCCACACACACAAAAGACTCGGATGAAACGTGTCTCTGTCTCCATCTCCACATCAAAGTCCCTGGGGAAATGAATGGAGGAGACAGGAGAGAAGAGGAGCCGAAATGAGCTGGTTCACCTCATAAAAAGATCCCAGACACGCTAGAATGAAGAAGAACACATGCCTTGAATAGTGCATTGAGCAAAGCGTGGAATGGTGTCAATTATATTTTTATATGGCATCTGGTCGAGGGAGCCAGACGGAGACAAGGCGGCATAATGCGCTAAGGAAGCATGCCTTTATTTATCCAGAATGGTTTTAGATGGGAAACGTCCTCAAGGGTTTGGAGGATCTAAATTAGGAAAGCTGTGGAAAATGCAGCCAAAATCTCTCTCGCTCTTTCGATTGCCGTCTTCCTCTCTTTCTCCGTCTCTCTTGGGGATTTTTAAATAATTGTTAGTCAACACACGGAAGCTCATGTTTTGGGATTTACGTGTGACGTGCGGAATTGAATAGCCGAGGCTTCAGAAGTGACAGATGAAAAATAAATGAAGTTTTTAAGTCCAATGCATCTTCTCCAAGGCCATTTCTCCTCATTATACCCGACAAGTGGGAAAAATATGTTACTGCACTTTTGCCGTTTAAAAAGTCCAACGAAAGTCGACTAAAAAGCATTCCAAGCTTCACTGCCAAGTTAAGGGTTTGCCAAGTGAGGACTTCCAGTACGCGCGGTCTTTTCACTAATGGACCAAGGCTTCGAGTGGGCCCCAGGTTTGATTTGAATAAAATTGGTGAAGTGCTAATGAGGTTAGACAAATAAATCATTTTCTCTTCCTGGTTGGACATGGGAGCACCAGAGTTGTTAAAGTTGACGGTCTGTCATTTTTTTTTCTCATAAATTGTTCTTGCTTTGCCTGGAAGGTTCCACAGTGTCATATAAACTCATCTGTGTGTCAATTATCCAGTTAAATGAGTTTTATTGCACAAAAAGTACTTTTGGTGCTTTTCGCCAGGAGATTGCTTGGTTTTGTTCCGTTTCTAAGGAAAACGGCAAAGTAAACTGTTAGAAAAATATGTTCCTTGTGCCCAAATTTTCTCTGCATTTTTCGTGTTTATTCCTTCGCAAACTACCACCAAGATTTGGGCATTCAGGTTTATAGGCTGTAAAATCATCTTAGTATATCAGGGAAACCAATAAGTAACCCTTACTGGACACAGACGGTAAAGAAAGAGCAAAGACAGTGATAGAAAGAGTATGGACCGCGATACAAAGAGTAGAAAGAGTAAGGACGGTGCTAGAAAGAGTAGAAAGAGTAAGGATGGCGATAGAAAGAGTAGACAGAGTATGGACGGTGCTGGAAAAGTAAGGACGGTGGTAGAAAAGTGGCGACAGTGGGTATAAAGAGTAAGAAAAGTGGTAGAAAGAATGAGGACGGTGTTAGAAAGAGCGGTGCAAATATGTGCTCAATTAAAAGAAGTTTGCCTGAGAATAAAAAGGTCACTGAAGTTTCTAGTTACTTGTTTGATTGAAGCCTCATGAAACAGTTTTAAACCACAATCTAGACTTTCTGAGCACTGACTAACCACAGCTTTAGATGCATATGTTGCTATTTGTTTTTATTTTCTTCCATGTCTTCCTAATATTCATTGTTTTATGTTGCACCTTACATGAAAACAAAAAACAACAACAAAAAAGAAAGTTCCTATGTTTGTGAATTTTGATCACTGGCAATAAACCATACTTCGGATCATTCTCCATGCAGACGTTTTATGCCGTACTGTTGAATATCATTCACGTTTTTAAGCCCTGCCCACTTTTGCCTCTTTTTATGCCTATGATCCACACTCTTGCAGTAAAGGGACTTCCGGTTTGACGCTAACGATGTTCGCGCAAATGACAATCGAGGGAAAAGTCTCTCGCAAAAACATTATATAAAGTAGATTGATTTGTCTACAATGTTTAATGAACACGTGCAAAAACAAGTCAACAACGCATTGATTTCCTGGGGCCTGAAAACAGCTTTTTAGTCATGTACAACTTATTTTCTGTTCTGGAGCTCGCCTGCTCCATGTAAACTACAACGGAAAAAGATGTCGGCACATACAGCAACTTCCGGAATAAGGTGAATAGTCATAGGAACAACATTTCCATGGAAACAAGCAGGTGAAGGCTGCTCCAACCCAAGTACGAGTCAGGTTTGTGGAAATACAAGCCCGCTCACATTAAAGACACTGTTTTTTACACTTTTTTTTGAGCTATATAACCAAGAAAAACTATGCTTTTGTTTTAGTCCATTTTTGGATAAAGGGTTTTGTGTCTTTGATTAGAAGTAGATGTTTAAAACTCTACAAAAAGTATGAAAAGAACAATTACGCCAAAACATCGTCTCAATTACAACATTACAACAACATTCCAACTTTGGAACTAACCTAAGAGTCAGGTTTCGAGTCCATCTCCAGTCTCTTGAGGCGTTTAGGCTTGTGCTGCGTCAAACCATTTACACACAGAACACATGTATTACCTCCACTTGTCTCTCCGTCAAAGTAAATGCAGTTTGAGCCCGTTTCAGAATCATTTCATCACGGCGTGTCTTTTCCTAACAGTGTTACAACCTCTGCTCTCGAACACATCATTACAGTGACTCAAGTCGTCCATGAATAATGCAAAGTGTTACGCAGCTGCTTTAGTATAACGCGTATTTGAATTCTCTCCTGCCCGTCCGTCCTCTTGTTGCCGTCGGTTCAGATGAGCGGCGGTGAAATGCAGAAACAACATGTAGCTGGTTGTCAAGGGAGACGTATTGCTTTTGAATGCGTCTGTATGTTCAGATCTCGGGCCGGTTGCCAACGTCTGGGCTACATCTCCCACAAGAAACACTGTCAAATGTGATTCTCTGCGTGTCGGAGGAGAGGCGCCGGGTTTGTGTGGGGCTTGTGTTGTAGCTGCACTTGTTCGTTTCCTGTTGGGGGCACGGGTTGAAGCGAAACTGTGAGATTTTTGTGGTTTTTAGATTGACAATGGGCGTTGCGTTTCCTCATTTGCAGCGTAAACTGTCTCACGGTCTTGCTGATTGGTCAGTTTATCGAAGCAAAATTGAGAAAATGTAAGTAGTAATACAGTATTTCTAAGGGTAATTATCAAGTAGATTTGCTGTTGGGTAAGAACTAAAGAATTTAAAGTACATTAGAGGTGGGCAATGTCGACAAAAATGTCATTAAATGTGTTAAAACATGTCTTTAAAATGCATATGGCAGGTTTGTATGATTTTCTAATTTTGACTTTATTCAGTGCGTTAACACCTCTTGTAAATATAAATTATAGTTTTACACCGATCAGGTCGCTGTTTGTGGAGAAAAGTTGAAAAATATGTTGCAAATTACAGGAAGTAAACAAATCGATGACATCACATTGGGTAGACGACGTTTATGCATAATTTACACAAAATAAACTACATTTTTGACCTTTTGAACATTGATTTAACAAAATAAAGGTGTTCACATGTATTTTTCTTTGTCAAATGAAAAAAAACTGTGACATTAGAGGAGTTTTGGTGGGATGTACAGGATGGTTTCCTGGTGTGATGTCATCATTTACAACCAGGAAGTAAATGTAAAACCCTCTAAAAATAACTGGAGTCAAATTTGTAAAGATTTTAGCAGAATTTGAAACATATTTATCTTAATGCATTTTAGTTAAATGTGTTGTCCAACCTGTATAGTGTCCAGAGGCACTTTAAATGTTGTTAGTTTGGGTTTAATTATCAGACAAATGTGAAATGCCTCTAAAATGAATCGCAAAAGTGCAGAAATATCACATTATTACCATTGTTTGAATGTTTACAGCCTTTTTTTTTTTTTTATTCAATTTATTTGATATTCAACTTTTGCTCCAACATTCACAATATTATGAAGTGCATGTGACAGGTTTTCATGTTTTGTTTAGTTTTTAGTAAAATAATATGACTTTGTTTGGTGGGGTATTATTGTTTTAGAGAGCTGAGAAGAAAAGTTGAAAGATAAAAGTTGAAATTTGAATCATGCATTTGACAAAATGACTGTGTTTGCACATATTTTTATTTGTCAAATGATGATCTAAAGTAGTATATAAATGACCTCTCCGTCACATCTGCTGCCCATGTCCAAAGTGTCAATAAAACTCTCAAATTGGGGGAAAGTTGGAGAGATTTTTAGTTAAATCTTAAAAATAATGATGTTAGGGTGATCTTTTAGTCAAATTCCAAACAAGATTTTTGAATTAAATTGCCTTTTTTTTAATTCAGTTGACAAAATAATAAAGTTTTGATGTTATTATTGCTCCAGGATAATTAAAATGAATTTGCAGAGAATGTTATTTTCCTGATGCGGAGGAGAAGAAGTTCAAATATAAAAAGGCGAGTGACAAAGGCATAACGGTTACAGTGCGCATGAGGTTTCTCCAGTTATCATCATTCACACCTTACAAACAACTACCTTTGAAACTTTGTCTGCCATCGTCTGCTCCGTTTCAAAGCCACAAAGAATGCAACACGTACAGCATGTTGAATGTTACACAATGTGTCAACATGTTCTCTTCTGCCCCGAGAAATCTGCAAGACTTTAAAATTCTTTAGAATCCAAAACAAAGGCTCATTTTGTTTCATGCAGTGGTACTTTTTGCAAACTTTTTTCAATAACTGACATTTCTAGTTCTACCCTTTATGAACATAGACCTCAGGATCACACGTAGAAAACTAGAGGGCAAACTCATTTTTTGTTGTTTTTTTTTTTTTTTGTCAGTTTGCTCTCTCAACATATCAGCTTTCATGTAAAATAAACACACTTGTACATTTGTAACTTCAAAAGCCGTTTCGTTAAAATGCTTTTTTCTTCCGTAGGGGACATAAGATCATCACTTAAAGTAGCACCTAGACACGCCAAACTTCACAATCTTGTACGAAACATGATTTTGACACAACGTACAGAAGGATTTGTTGATGTTTAATTCTGATGCTGATTTATTAAAGTGTTAAGTCTAAAAATGAGGCGAACTTTTTAATTTTTAGGCCGATTTCAGTCAGATCTAGTTTACTCAAAAATCCTAGTTGTACATCTTTTATAACTAATCTGTGTATAAAATGAACCAAGAAATTTAAACCTGGTTCTGTCCATTTTTCAGATTTAAATGTCTCAATTTTGTCCCATTTTACACGAAACATGCCTCGTTTCTATACAAAAACAGAACATGATGAAAAACGTGTAATACATTTTGTTCTTGCATTTATGTGAGTAAACTACAGGAGAAGTTTCAAATTGATATTGTTTAGTTTGGGATTTTTTCCTATTCACCTGCAGTGTCTCTCCATTATTAGTACCGTAACATCCACAGAGATGCATTTGCAGAAACAATGTCAAAAAGTAAAGAAAAAAACAATGATTTCTATAACTTGCTGCTGGTTTAGAACAGTTTCCACATGACGACAAAGTTTATCATTTTGCATTTTTAAATTTGAATCAGAAAAGTCTCAATCCCGATCTCTGGATTTGAAGTACAACTTGATAGTTATTGCTACTCTACTGCTTTAAAAGTTGCACTCCTGTCATTTTTTTTCCCCTCTAAATTGCCTTTTTAGATTGCATTGCAAACCAGAGAAGCCCAAGTGTGTTTAGGTAAAACAAACATCATTATTAATTGATTTTTGATTGATGATTTGGGGAATTTTTGTAGCTCTTTTAAGTGTAGACTATATGGCTACAGCGGTGCACAACCTTAACCAAAACAAAACTGTAAATACAACTGTGTTCTGAAAGTGTTTGAGGAAGTGAGATGAGTGCGATGGGTTAATAGATAAAGCGTCTTACTTCAGCTGCCCACGAGCCCTGGCAGTCTCTGTGCAGTCTGTAAGTGTAGACGTATCCTCCGCATCTGCAAAACACAAAAGACACAGTACAATGAAACGAACAAGAGGCAAGGACATGATACTGTCCATCTGTGCAGAAAACGTCTTCACTTAATAATGTGAAGAGATGATTTTATGTGAGCTAAGAATGAGGTTTCAATAAAATGAACAGAAGTTAGTGCGAATATATTGGTTCCATTAGTCAAACATGTCGGGGGTTTTCAGTCTTTTCAGTCACATCCAAATAACAACTGATAGAAACCAAACCATGAGTGAACAAAACAACAACAAACACAAGCTCGTGGAGACCTGCCGATGACAACACAAGGTCAGGATACTGCAGGGCCTTAACGTCAGGAGGGAGGGCTGTCCAAGCTGAAGGCCCCACATAACGCAAACTGAGGGCAACACAAAGTCAATACCCTGAATCCACAAAAAAAAAAGTTGTTTTTATCTGAGGTTTTGAAGTTTAACCACACCTTAATTTAGTCCTGAAACCTTTGTTTTAGTTCTGTCTCACACCAAGTCATGTAAGTCATTGAGGTTGCAAAGGCAGACGACTGTAAACTTGAAATAAAAAGTCCTCGAGGCCTTGAGGGCAAAGAAAGAAATGGTCTGAGCGATTTGGCCCCGGGCCATAGTTTGGACATCCCTGTGTGAAGGTGATGGTATTATTGTCCCGTGGATTTGACTCATCTTTCGATGCCTCTGGGGCAAACTGTCAGGAGGAACAGGAGCCACAATAGACAAGTTCTCAAAGGCAGTTGTGACATTTTAAATTCCTCATTATATAATTACCCTTTACCCTCCATCCATCCAACATTACATTACCTAACTGTTTTGTTGTTGATGAGACTACCTCGTGAGAGCAGCACTTTGTGGCAGTTAGACCACAGAGTGTGTGCTCTGTCTCTTTCACTGTCTGAAAAAACCCTGTTCTGTTTAGTGCAGTAGAATTAATGCAGATTAACATTATGTAAATGAGTTTGTTAGCGTGAGGAACTAGACAGATTATAATACCTCAGGTACTCCAGTGTAATAAAGTTAAACCATCAATCGATCAAAACTAGGGTTAAATGTCAACACATTTTAGAAAGTTTAAGGTTTGATCTAAATACATTATTATGCATTGTCCTAAAAATAAAAACTATATACATTTATTTTTTTTCTTAAAATTAAAGCTAAATTCACATTCTCCATTTCTATTACTTCACATTTGAACTGGACGTTTTATCAATAGTTTGAGTGCCGAGTTGGAAACCTACTGTAGCTGCTGAAAAAGATATAATTTTCACTTTTTTCTGTTAAACCTGAGACTGTGTGGGCTGTTTCCATGCATTTCTGTTTGCACAAAACACTGCACACTATCACATCCAAACTTAAAGTTCTGAAGTTGAAGAAAAAGAAAACACTAAAACAAAACAAAAAATAATAACAATGATAATAATATTGCTTGTATCTTTACTTAAATATTTAAAAGAAATGGTCAAATGAATGAGCGCTGAGAGTTATCATGTTTCTATTCTTATTTCTGAACAGGAGTTTGTCATCAACATCAACTGACTTCTTTTAGTTTAAATGACCCTGTTAGTACTATTACACTGTATTTTTGAGATTTATATAGATTTCCCAAGTGATTTCATTTATTTTTTGTGTTTGATCTATCTATCTTTATATTTGATGTGCATGAACCACGCTGCAACACTTAAAGCCAAGGATAATTTGCAAACAAACAGATTCAGCAGTAAATGAGAGTCTATTCAGTCAAACTTTCATCACAAAAATATGGATTTGTGTTTGAATTTGTAACTTAACCAGAGTTGGTATAACAGCAATATATTTTAAAGTTTTAGTTCTTAGTTTTCATATTCATTTAGAGACTTGTCACTCATTATTGCATCACCAAACAAGAAAGTTAATTAATTGCAACAAATCCGTCTAACTGAATAATCATTAATATATACACGGCTTCAAAAGCTACAACATGCAGAGAGATTAGGTTTCATGACTCAGGCAGAGCAGGAATTACTGGAAAATGGAAAAAAAATGGTAAGTTTAGTGTATCTTATGAAAATACGTTTTTGTCTGTAAACATACTCCACCAGGACGACCTCAAGAGGCTTCACTTCAGCTTCATCTCAGTCAAATTGGGAAAAATCTCATATTCAAGGACATTTCACTTTCAAAAATACTAACAAACAGCAAAGAAATGTTTATCTAGCCTGGCTTAAGATGACTTGAATTTATAATTTTTCATCTGGATTTGAGTAGATTGGACTCATTTCATTACTTATGTCCTTGATTTTCGCCGCGGGAAACACTTGTGTGCCACGAAATAATGCCCAAATTGAGTAAAGACATTCACAAATGGATTTAAATGAATGATGTAACTTTAAAGAACCAAACACAGTGGCACGGACAATATTCCAAACGTTATATACCATATTTTTTACCAAAAGGTCTGATTTGGCTAAGTTTTGGTGCGTCGCGGTATCTTTTCAACCAAAAACACGCACCATGACTCAAAACAAGGTTGAAAAACACTGCAGAATATTTCACTGGTTTCAAGGTATTTCTGACAGATCTTGCAAGTTTTTTTTGTTTTTGTTTTTTACAAATGGGTTAAGTAAAATGATCATAACCCATTGGCAGATAATTTGTCTTGAAGTGAGAAGTAATGTATCGAAATGAGTCAGAAATGGTTTGAAACAAGTAAAATAAACTATAGTTCCAGCAAATAAATAGTTTTAACTTGTCAAAACGACTGAAATTAAGATGAATATCATGAAATCAAGACATTTTAACTCCTCTTTTTTGCAGTTTAGATTAATTGAAAGATCAAGCATTCACACATCAACAAAATTAACAATTAACAAAAACTTAGCTGCATCTCTAGACTTGTCTACGGCTTATTTAAAATCATTGAACTTTTCGAACATTTCCAACACATTTCTCGAGTATTCCTTGACACTCACAGCACACAGAGGCAGTAGGACCCCGGAACCGTGCCACTGGTGCGGACCAAATAGCAGCCGTCCCGTCCGTCCTGGGCCAGTCTCCGCTCGCCCTCCTCCATCCCGATCGGCCCGTGAAAAACAGCCAGGCTCTCCATTTCACCCAGAGCTGCCCGCGAACTTCAGCCTCTCGTCTCTGTCTCCGTGTGAAAGTTGGAAATAGTTTCACAGATTGGAGGCTGTATGCCACACTTCCCTCTGAAGGCTCTGACCTATCACCCTCGCGCTTCCTTCTTTCTCAGTCTTTTGCACAAACATATATAGACTTTCACACCCCAAATGTGGGCTGTGCGTCTCGAATTGTATTTTTTGACAGGAAGTAGCTTCAAAAGAGCAAATCGAATCTTTGCACAACAATAAAAAAGTTGAGAAAAATGGTTTTGCAAAACATTTCTTTCTCCGCATTCACACACTATATGTTTTGTTACGCGTAAAGCTCTGTGTTTTCGCCAATTACCAACAGAGCAACTTGTGTTTCATTACGAGAAAAAGTTGGCTTCAGCTAATGGCTTCCAAAAGCGTGGTGCAAACAAAAAATACATCCTACAAACTCAAAACGTAAAAACTTTAAAATGAGAAACTGAACAAGGCCAAAGACGTAGCTGGCATGTTTGCATTTATCATGTTTATGCATAAACTTTACAAAAGGTTTTTAATTAAATAAAGTAAATTAAATTGTGAAAATATTAGGATTTGGTGTGACTTTTTAATAAATTAGTCAAATAAAACAGTACATTTTATATTCTTTACATTCTTCAAATGTAATCTAAAACAAGAAAAAAACATATTTGATGTAAACAGTTTACAATTGTTTTAATAAACATTTAGTACAGGAAGATGTCAAATGAATAAAAGAAAGAGGTCAAAGCAATAAAAACAATGAAAAGAATCAAAGGCAAAAGATAAATAAACAGGCTGAAATTGTGAAAACATAGGGATGTAACTGTGAATTTAGAGTAATTTTGCATCAATTACATTATTTAAAACAAGAAAAACACTGTACATACATTTATGTAAATCAGCACATATTACTGGAACCCTCTGGAAACCAAGTGGTTCCTGAAAAGAGGTCAGTGCTTGAGTTCTCATGCTTCTTTATGACATTTTATGACTCATGTTCTAACATCTTGCAACAATAAAACAAATACACTGTTTTTTTCTCACAAGGCACTGTTTTTCAGGAGGTCACTAATCTCTTGATATAAAACCAAAACTGCTTGACACGGATCTGATGCCGTGCACATGATCTCAGGTGAGACACAGTTGAACTTTGACCTGCTGCTGATGTGCTTCATGTGAACTGTCGCTGTGTGGACTGTGTGTGACGCTTTTACCTCGAGAGCAGACCCTGGACTGTGTGTGACGCTTTTACCTCGAGAGCAGACCCTGGACTGTGCTCTCGTGAAAAGGGAACGACACACGCATCATGTTTTGAATTTTGTTCAGTGTAAACCTCAATACTGATGTCACCGTTTATTCATAGAAACAGTGACTTCCTGTTCAAAACTGCAGAACAGAAGCCCCGCCTCTTCTCAGCCACATTTCACCACAAGCAGATTATTATTTATTGTTGGAAAAAGGCTACATGACACTCTTCTCACGGTATATTTTTCAGTCCACTTTAAAGTGTCAGATTTTTATGGTTTCCTAGTGTTGACTTTATTTGGTGGGATATTACCTGTAAATAAAAATGATCGTTTTACACCAATCAAGCACTAGTTGGTGAAGAAAAGTTGAACAATGTAGAAAATGAAAAAAACCAAAAAAAAAACATGATGACGTCACACTGTCAGACTCAACCCAAACGTTATGGACAATTTACACACAACACACATTAAACACTAAAAAACATTAAACATTAAACAAAATAAATAAATCATATTTTCTGTGATGTTAGGGCAGTTTTGGTTGCTAAGTAACAACATCATTTCCCAGTGTGATGTCTTGATTTACAACCAGGAAGTAAAATTTGAAACTTGCTAAACTGGGATAAAATTTGCAAAGATTAAAAAAAAAAAAAAAAGATTAGAAAAATTGTCAAATTCTTAAATATAATTATCTTAACTGTGTTTAGTCGTCCAACCTGTCATTGACACTTTAAGACCTGGTTTAGCCCTAGATTAAACCTGAAATAGCTGCTTTTGGCACTTTTTTTTTCTTTCTTCTTCTTCTTTTTTTTGTCATTGTAAGGGAGAGCAGTGGGTGGAGATAGGGGGTAGGTGAAAGCATATTTTTTCTGAGCTCTCAAGCCTCAAATGCAGGACAAAACAGAGGTTACTCAAACATTAATCATTTGCAACAAAAAAACAAAAAACACTTTGACCAAGGGAACACTGTTGGTTTTACAAAACATGGACAATATTGACAACAATTATCTCCCGATACAATATTATCTCAGAAATAACAGAAATGTGTTAAAACATGTCTTTAAACGTTGAGCTTTAATGATCAGATAAATGTGAAACGTCTGTAAAATTAATCACAAAAGCGCAGAAATATCACCTTATACTCTTATATGAACATTTACAACATCACTTTTTTCATTTTTATTCTTAATTTCATCTGTTTTCGTAGCATTTTTTTTACACGATATTCAAACTGTGCGGATCTTCAAGAACACATTGTCTAAATATCAATGCATTGCCCACATAAACATACCCACTTTAAACAAACAAACCGCTCTGGGTTCATGATTCGCAGTTCTACGCTGCACACAGACAAACTCCACAGTCTCCTCTGAACGGATCTCGTCAAACCTCACGTCCCTCTGCTTCTGTCACACACAAACACACAAACACAAAAAAACTGTGATAAAAACATCTCCAAAGTCTTCGCACCTGCTTCGTGGGATCCGGCTAATGAAGCCACACGGCCGAGCCACAACAAACTCCTCCACAGTCTGTGCCGTCAGTCGCCCAGTCGCGTCGGTGTCAAATTAAAGATGTGCTGATTCCGACGGCGAACAGTTGCACGGGAGCGGATGGTGCAAACGTCTGGTGCAGGCCGCTCATCTGTCGAGCGAGAGCCGCCAGATTCAATGGTTTGGTGTCACGCGGCGTCGTACTGCGCTCCGAAGTGCTGCTGTCAGAGATGTGGGTGGAAAAAAGACAAAAGTTTGGGGATAAAACAAAGAAGACTGACTGCAGCTCGTAATGCAGTGGTTCTGTTTGGCAGCTTCTCGTGGAGTTTAAAGTGAGCATGACAGGTTTATAATTTTCTAATTTGGACTTTATTCGGTGTATTGATACCTCTTGTAAAGATAAATAATAGTTTTACACCAATCAGGTCGCTGTTTGTGGAGAAAAGTTGAAAAATCTGTTCAGAATTACAGGAAGCAAAGAACTGGTGACATCACACTGGGCAGACTCATCGTTATGCACAAGTTTCCCTAAAATAAGCAACTTTTTTTAACCCATAAAACATTAATTCAACAAAATAAAGGCGTTCACATATACTTTGATTTGTAAGATTAAAAAATCTGTGAGATTATCTGAGTTTTAGCCCATTGTACGAAGTCGTTTCCAAGTGTGATGTCAGCATTTACAACCAGGAAGTGATATTACAAAACAAAAACAAAACAAAAAAGCTAAATTGTGATAAAATGGTATATTTTATTTTCAGCAAAATTTTAAACATATTTATCATACTCGCATTTTAGTTACAACCTGCCATAAGTACTTTAATACTAGTTTAAACCATAGACGAAGCCAGAGTGTAATTTGAGTCAGTCCCAAGCCTAAACCTGGATAAATGTTAAGGAGGACAAATGGGCCGTCACTAACGATAGTTTTAGTAGTCGGCCAGTCAGTGATTATTATTCGAATAGTCGGTTAGTCAAATGGTTATTTCTGTTGTATATTTAAACTTTTTAAATGCATTTTCAGCTAAATAAATGTTGGTTGATGCTGACTAAAGGCTTCTAGATAGACACTATTTATGAATAAAGTGTATTATTGATAAAAATCTGCCATAATCTATTCTTTTTTGACATTTTGATGTATTAATGTAATGGTCTTTGCTATAAAAGGTCTTTTGACATTTTGACATTTTTTTGTTCAGTTAACAATTAATTAATTAACAATTAATCGATTAATTGTTGCAGCTCTACAAAAAACACAAGCAAATCATTCAATATTTCGAACATTTTTTGATAAATGTCGTTAACGTGACATATTACTCAACTTTAATGTTTTGAATGTTTTTTTTTATCATCCTGTATTGTCCTGTCAGAAAGGTCCTGTTCTCACCCACCCCCTACTCCCGCTCACATCTCTGAATTTGTTTATTTGACAAATTAAGACTCAGATTATACACGTTCTAAAATGTTACGTAGCCACTTTTCAAAAATTTAAACTTGTAAATGATAATCTGCAGCATGTCACAGTGAAAAGTCATTATGAAGAGGCGGGGCTTGTCATTTCTGTAGTTTTGAAGAGGAAGTCAGTGGATCTGTTTCTATCATTAACCCACTTTAGATCAAATATTGCCGTTTACAATGAACAAAATGTCAAATGAGCATCTACGTATGTCACAGTTGAAAACTAAGCACTTGTAAATGTCTCCTTTAAAGCTGCTATACCTGACTTTTAAGAGAACGTTGTAAAAGCTGCACTTTGTCACAAAAATGAGACCACTGTGTATCTCTGTATCTAATAATAAACTGTTTTATGTCTCGTCAAACTTGAAATTGGAGCTGACAGCAGTGCTCTGATTGGCTGTGCTTGAGGCGGTCGCAGCATTTTCACTTTGCCGTTTGAAAAAAGCTGTTCTAAAGCCGAGCCTGTGCCTGAAAATGAATGTGGATATTAACCATGTGCCAGAGGGTTTGTGAGAGCGAGGAATTAGGTAGACACATTTAAATATCTATACGTCTGGTGTTGTTGTGTTGCAAAAGAGATTCTATGTATCAATGGAGCCTCCTGCTTAAAGGTATAAATAAAACAAGAATAAAAATGCATGTTTCTCTGTGTTTTTGCTCTGCAGGGAGGCCACAGCCGATGGATTTTACACATGGCCTTCTGGTGGGTTTATCTGCATTCGGTCTCACATTTTGGCTGAATATCATTCTAAAAAATATTCTTGTAACCACAAATTAAGGTAAACACTATATTCAGAGTTTTATGTCAGTGTTTTGCACTGAGTTAAGTGCTTTAGGTTATATAATGTGTCAGAAACCAAGGGAAAATGCATATGAAGTAGAACTGGGCGATATTGACAAAAATGAATATCTCGATACTTCATTTGAGAATCCCAATATGATATTCAGACGTTATTCTGTCAATTGAAAGGAAATGTGTTTAAACGTGTTGTATTAGTTGAGGTTTAATTGTCAGACAAATGTGAAATGTCTATTCATCACACTTTACCACAAAATGTACCACATCTTTTCTTGTTGTCCTGTACAGTGTCCTTGGGTGTTTTGAAAGGCGCTTATAAATAAAATGTATTATTATTATTACATAAGTTTAGAAATACCATCTTTTACCTTTATTTGCAAGTTTACAACATATCTTTTCTCTTTATTTTTCAATTTTATTTTTAAATCAGCTCCTTTTTTCCCAATAATTTATCAACTCAATGTTAAAATTTTGTTTATCTTCAAAACAACATTCACAATATTATCTAATATTTGACATATTGTCCAGCCTATAGTCTTTAAATGCTTTAGTTGAGGTGTAAGTGTCAGACAAATGTGAATGAACTGTAAAATTACCCACAAAAGTGCAGAATATTTTGCATGCACCTTCACAACATTATCCAATATACGATATAAATTGTCCACCTCTGATTGGAAGAACTAATAATGTCTACAATCCCCTGTGACTGACAGTAGTTGGATCAAATTAATAGAATACTTGTATTTAGTTACACAATAGTGAAATAGTGGGTTTCAGATGACAACTTTCCATCAGACAATAAATCAAATAAATATTCTTCTTGGGTCTAGTTTCTAATAGAAATTGTCAAGATTAAATGCTGTGAATTTACTGTTTGAAAATGTCATGCCAAAGTTCAGTGTAATCAGTGGGAAAAAATAAGTCTTGTTCATGTCTGAGAGTATGACATCATCAGAGTCTGAAAGCCACCAACACCTGCATTCAAATGTATTCTGTAGATTATAGGATTGTTTCAGCGTTTGTTATGCATTTATAAGACAAGATAACCTTTATCACAAATTAGCGAAAGAAAAATTGCACATGCACTCACTTTAAGACCTGCATTCAGGGGCGCAGCACCACATTCTGGGCCCCAGGTGCATACATTCTCTGTGGACCCCAATATGATTTATTTATCACAGCAAATCCGGTTATTGTATAGAAAAGTAACTCTATTCTGAACACCACCAAATGAGCTGTAATTTTTTTTTTTTTTTTTTTTTTTGGTCAGTTTGCTCTTTCCACATATCAGCTTTCATGTGGAAACCACAAACTTGTCCAATCTGCTCCTAAAGATGTTTTACTATTTCATTTAATCCACTTCATCCATAGATTTTTCTAGGACATTGTAACTTCAAAGGCCTTTTTCTTAAAATGCATTTTTCTCCCACAGAGACATATAAATCAGCCTTTAAGCAGCTCCTACACATCAAATTGTACAATCTGAGACTAAACACGAAAAATTTTGATGGAATATACAGAAGATATCTACTTCTAAGGCTGATTTATTGATGAAATTTGGCAAATTTTAAATTTTTTAGGATGATTTTCAGTCAGATCTAGTTTACACAAAAACTAAATAACAAATCCAAAATCCCTTTTTTTTTTTTTTTGTAACTAATATGTTACAAAATGAACCAAAAAAGATTAAACCTGGTTCTGCCCATTTTTCAGTTTTACATGTCCCCACATAAAATGCCTTATTTCAACATGAAAATAAGACATGATGAAAAACTTGTAATATTTTTTTTTCTTCTTACGTATGAGAGTAAACTACGGGGTAAGTTTCCAATTGATCTCTTTAATTTCAATATTTCTCCTCATTGACCTTCACCTTATATTCCTGTTTGCAGTATGTTGCGTGCAGACGTCTGATTCACACCTCCCCTGCTGCCAAACCACAATCAAATCATAATCTCAAAACATGATTAAACTAAAACTAGGCTGCAGCCCACAGTTTGTCCGACAGCTTCCTCTGACCGCACATCCGCACAGCCGGCTCATCCGTCTGTGTCAGCGGCCCTCCCTGCTGCCTCTGCCCGCTCTGCATGCGCTCTCCCCGGGCCCACGGAGATCACGAGCGCCGGGACTCTGGGTCTGTCCCTCACGAAAGACACGGGATCCATGTGTGTGTGCAGCGACAGAGCCACAGCGCCATTTAGTGGAGGCCAAGAGGACGACAGAAGCCTGCAGAAGGACATTGTTGCACAAAGTATTATCTAAGGGGCCTATTTTGGAGATTGCAAAGTGCCTGGTCGCTTAGTCATTTGTCCTTTTGATCAGGAATGATAAAAAAGTGTTTTGGACTACACAATTATAAACCTAAAGGCCGATCTCAAGCGTTGACACTGAGGGATTTAAGGAGCACTTTGAAATATGCTTTTTCAAATCGACAGCCTCGCAGCATAACATGTGCGTTTTTTATTATTTTATTTTTATTTTTTCAGTTTAAGTTTTAGTGAAGATTAGTTTTTTGGCCAAACCCTGCTGCATCTGTCACTGGCTCCATCCTCGGTCGATCAGAAATATATTCAAAAACACTGTCCCTCTGTAAGTCAAAAGTCATTATTCCATGAGGCTAACGATGTGTAAAGTGCAATTATTAGAAAATCTGTTATTATTAAAGACAATACATGGCTTTTTAATAATCAAAACATCTACATGAAAAGCCTTGGACACAAATGTATCATTTTAAGTTTGACTCATTGAGAGGAGGTGTATTTTTAAATGTTTTGTCTGTCATGTTACAGCCGTGCATTGTTTTCTAAGACTGGTTCTTTTTAGGGTGAATGTTTCTCATCTTACCAGGGACGGCAGGTGAATATAATCAATGTACACTGTCCCTGTTAAATAAATTAATACAAAATACAAAAACAAAATACTCTGGTCACTTTAGAAATCGGAACAGAATGCCAGGTGCAAAAATGTAAAATAGTTAAATGGAACATACTGAAGCACAATCAGTCACTGCATTTCACTCTGATAAATAGAAATAAATCACCACAAAATGGTGAAAATGTCTTTTAAATCTACATATTAGTATTTTTTTTTTCCTAAAATGAATTTAAAGGAGGAATTGTGTTTTGTTACTTATCTTACTTACCCAATGTGATGTATTTATTTATTCATTTATTTATTCATCATTGTAGTATCATTATTTGTATCGTCATTAACCAGTTTATATAAGTTTATGTAATCTTGGCCTTGTCATAATCAGAGCTATTTTGTGAATTTCCAAGTGAATCATTACTGTCACTGAACAGCTCACCCAAGCTTTTGTTATCTCAATCCTGGGCGAAATTGAAAATAACACCAAATAATTTCTCACTTATATGAAATGTCCCCAAAAAAACGGTAAAACATTGCATAAGAAACCCGCTCTACAGAATGCCAAATGAATCACAGGCAGCTTCAGCAAACAGTCTGAGTCATCTGCCATTCTGATCTGTGCTAAAAAGGAAACTAGCAGAATGACAATGTCTTTATTCAATATTCAAAATGTCCAAAATGTGTTAGTGAAAGGAGGCAAGTCTGTGTGCCTTTCTGTGCCGCTTTTCATTTCCACATTTAATAAGAAAAAAAAAGCTTCCACGTTGTTACTCTGTTGAATTTAAAACTTAAAAATGAAATTCTAGCCTCAGACTTGAATCCAGCTCCACGCTTTTTCTTTGCACCATTAAAAACTCTAGGTTGTCATGGTTACTAGAAAAAAATACCACCAAATTGGGACACTTTGGTGCATTTTTACATTTTATATTCAACCATCTCAGAATATATGAACGTGTGGTCTCCAAGGGCAAAAATAAAACATGATATAAGGTCAAAACAGAACACAAACAAGAGGAATATTGATTAGCTGACACTTAAACAGATTTGATACAGTGTATAACTTAACAAAAGAAACCAAACCAAACCAAATCTCCCATAAAATACCCCAAATACTGTAACGGGTGGTATTAAATTTGTCTTTTCCGCTTTAAACTTCATCAAAAAGAACTTCAAGTTGAACCAATCGTGCAATAAAACTTCTGCACAAGTTACTCAAGCCATATCCAGTTCATTACAAATAATTTCAGGCGCACAGCAAATCATTTATCCAACTTTTTTCTTCTTTTTTTTCAATTGAATAACAGAAATTGTAACGTCTCATTGATTCTGCTTCGACTTAAGAAATTCTTGGTCGACTAAAGAGTTGACCAAAAGGGAGCGTGGGACAGCAAAAATATCTAAAAATGGTTTGGATCCTTTTCTGTTGTGGTTCATTTAAATCCGTATAATCCTAATAAAATAATCAGCTAATAAAAAGTGCGGTTGACTAACACATATGGACTAAATCTACAGCTCTAGATTCTGCAGATGTCCACTCTTTCTTTACTGCACACCGTCACCTTTGACCTTTTCAAATCTATGTTCAAAACGCACTTGTTAATTCATGCCAACGTACATCACATTTCAAGAATAATGTTAAACTGCGGCTGGTTGGAGATATATCGTTTCTACGGGAAGCAACAAGTGTTCAGTTTTTGTACTTCTTATAAACGCAAAATTGGGTCCGAAATGTTGCCTGAAATGTGTTTTTTTTCCCAACTGGCGTCTCACAGAGCAGTCAGCGCAGATATCTGAGCTTGTTCATAACTTTACACAGACTTTGAACTGACCTTCATCAAAGTAAGATCAAAATAATCACACAGAAACATGGTTAATATTTAGTGCAGCAACCCTACTATACACATTAAGTTTCAGACACTCACAGGCCGTGTTTCAGTTGTTTCTTGGAGTCCATTATGTTTGACCTGTAGCCAATCACCAATGCTAATCATTTATTAGCACTTTCTGCATAATTCACTGTAACAAAGCCAAAAATGCTAATCCTTTATTAGCATTTCCTGCATAACTCATCACAACAAAGCCACATTTGCGTTTTAAAATGCAGCTGTACTTTTGCACGGTGCCATTTGTTGTTCTATCATAGTCAGAACCACAGCTGAGCAGGACTGTTCTGATATTCGAGCAGTTTATGCACATTTTCTGTGGAGTTTACATTTGTTTACATCAGCGACGAGAATCAAGATGGCTGCAGGTCGCGTACAGGTCACGGGATTCACACTGAATATTAACTCTCAGTAAAGCAGTGACGCTTCATTTTGTACAGTTTGTTTCATTGTTTACACCAGGGGTTCCCAAACCTTTCTGGCAGGGACCCCCTAAATAGCCATGTAACCTACTCAGGACCCCCAAAGCGAAATGAAAATGACAGTAGAAATAATTTGTAAGTGTAAAAGCATGTTAGGTCAGGTTTAATATTGGTTATTTGAATAGTTTATTGTCTTATTGGACCCTTTTTCACTCAAATATACTGTTTTAACTAAAAAATAGAGCAAATACAATGTCATATTCATTAAAATGAGATCTTGAAATCATCTTGCGACCCCCAGCTCACCTCTCGCGACCCCTCGAGGGGTCCCGACCCCCACTTTGGGAACCACTGGTTTACACTGCTGAATGTATTGGATTATTGTTTTATTCTTTTGCGATCTCTTGTTTTATTGGAAAGCACTTTGTTCACATTGAGCGTTGTAAAGGGATCCGCAAATAAAAGTTGATTGATATTTTTACTTGTTTTACTTCGCCGTCATGTTTGTTTTGATCGGGATGGAGAGTATGTTTCTCTAGTTGGCTAATCCGCCCGTCAATCACGTCCGTCAGAGCTGAGAGAGAGAAGACTCGGCTCCAGACTGAACGTCTCTGTAAAGCACTGGGGAAAGCATGAAGTGTTGGTGCCTTTCCTTCTGTGAGAGTGTTGTCGTGTCCCAGCTGTGGAGGTACAGCTGGGCAGAGGAATGCACAGACGATGGATGGATTCACTTTCACTAAAAATGTGAACAATTTGAACAGGCTTGGAATGACAGCAGCACATTGAGCGTAACAGGGTGAAGTCGGGTCACAGGGGCAGTCCACAGATAACCTCCAGTAATAACGGGCTATTTTCTGTCATTAAAAGGCACTTGTCTCATTAACATTGAGGAGGACTTGAATTATCAGATTATAATCACTGCTGAAATGCCTGGCTGTTAACTTCAGTAACACTTATCTAGTTTTATTATAATGAGTCGATTTCTTAGAATGTGATAATGTTTCAAATTGACTTCTGTTATTTTTTCACAGGGATAAAAGCAATTACAAACACTAGTGTAATTGTTCTTGGTAATATTCAAAATAATGTGAGATAGAACTGCAAGATTTATCACAATCATATCAAAATCGCAATTTGAATGGACACAATTAGCAAATCGCAAAGAAAAACTGCAGTTTTTAAAGTTCCATAACTTCATCAACAAACAACAAAGTCTTATTCTGCATTAACACTGTAACCCTGTAGTTTATTTTCTTATTTCAGTCTTTTTATATCAACATGATGCATTAGTATTATTATAATTGCAATGGCAAATCTTGTCAGAAAACTCACAAATAGATATTTTTCCCTTACCGAGTTACTGAGTAAAAGTGCCACTTATCTACACAGACGAACACACAACAGCATTGCGCGCTCTGATTGGCCAGAGCTCAGACACTGTGTGGACTGTGGTTCAAAGCAAATTGTTGTTACACTTAAGCTTGTTTTACATAAAAGACTGATCCAAAATGCATCTAAAATCGTGTTAAAAAATATCTTTGAATAATACTTTTAATACATCCTATTACTACTTCTCTATTACATAACAAACTTGGCAGCAGTGTTTGTTATTGTGAACATTTTTAGCCAATCTGCACTTTTACTTTTCCTGCCACAGTATCTTTCTTTGGGTGATTCACTATTTTTAATGGAATCTCCAAACAAAATCCACAAATGTTGGATCTATTTAACTTGATGAGTTGTTATTTCCACAAAACTGTCAAAACAGCTCAAGCCCAGCAAATGTGCTCGTCCTAAATAAACAACAACTTTACGATAAAACTGATTGTACCTTCTAATCTGTTTTCATGTTATTTTTGTTTAATAATCTGTACAATAAGTACAAATAACCAGAGGCCAGATCTTCTTATTACATCATGCACAATCTTTTATGTGTTTTAGGAATTAGAATAATTGATTTGCTACTGGTATGTTGTTTTTACAATTCTATAGTTTTAAATAATCGTTGTGTTGGGATAGATTAGTCTTTTTCTTTCTGTACTGAAGTTAACCTCCTTCTCCTCTCTGAGCTGGTGGACCAAAAACTTCACAATTTAAGCCACAATAGCTGTCTGTCTGATAGATTTGGAAATTACAAGAAACTATGGTTAAATTCAAGCAACATAAGACAAACAAACAAGACAAATGTTCTTTTCAAAGTGTTTATTATTAACATATTTCACAGTAATAAAAGCAGTTGGAAAGTATGACGATAAAAAAAGCAAGAAATCATTTTAATGGTTCCATTATGTCCTCATACCTCCATATATTAACCTAAACATATATTTGTTTCCCTTTTCAACTGCCATCCCACACCAGCTTGAAGTTACACCACAAAATCTGTATAAACATTCAAACTTAAGTGGCTTGTGACTCCATCTAGTGGAAACTTCAGGCCAAAAATAAAATATGTCATCACCATGTTTTTTCTGCATATTTTGATGGAAAATTTGGAAATAACATTGTTTAACACCACCATACAAGTCACAAAATTGCCCCTCTGGGATAAATAAAGTTTTATTGTTTGTTTTATTGAAGTCATTGGCAAATATACTGTACATTTTTACATTATTGCGGTATAACATTTTAAACACAACCTTTTAATCATCTACAATATATAAAATGCTGTCCTTGCAGAGACAAAAAGGTCATTAACAACATCTTGACGTAATGTCTGTAATTGTCTTTTGTATACAATGATCACTTTAGTCTTTCTTTCCAGGCAAAAACACAGCAAATAAAAGTTTGGCATGTTTAAGCTGGCAAGACTTATTATTTGTACGATTTCACAATAGCTTGACACTTTGTTGTTTATTTAGACCCAACAACATTGAAGAAAACAGGATTTGTTTGTCTTTCTTTGTGTATCAAGCTGGATAAGAGTTCTCGACCATGGCCAGGTCTTTGAGATCGCTGAGTTTCCTCGAAAACGAACTCAACCTGGTGCTGAAGGATCCTCTTTTCTGGCTGCTGTGCTCCTCTCCTCGGGCTTTCACGCACGCACACAGCCCCTTGCACAGCCCGCCCAGCCGTCCTCTGAAATGATGTCCGATGAAGCAGTAGAGGAGCGGGTTAATCGCCGAATTCGAGAACCCCAAACAGAGAGTAATGGGGGTCATGTTTCGAATGATCCAATCCACCCAGCATCCGTCCAACCATCCGTACGCTTTGCCGACGTCTAGCATCGTAACGCAGTGAAATGGAAACCAGCACAGGAAAAACGCTATCACAACTGCCGCTACTGTCCACAAGACTCTTTGTAATCCTCTTCCCTCGAGCGTTCTGCTATTACCAGACCTCGGATGGGGGCAAGGGGTCGGCGGCCGTTCAAATCTGCCGTTTTGCTCTTTGGATTCCCCGCATTTTTTCACCGAATGCGACGTACTCTGCATTCTTACCAGGCCTGTGTCGGCGAGTAAGTGTCTCCCAATGACACTGTAGCAGCAGCAGATAACGATCAAAGGGAGGACGAAAGCTACTATCACCTTCATCCAGGCCAGAGCGAAGAACCAGTTGTCGTTTGGGTACTTGATCCCGCACACTTCGATGTCTAAATGCGGGATGGCGTGGATGTCCCGCAGAGCTAGCGCCGGAGCGGAGCAAAGGCAAGCCAGGACCCAGACGGAAACGCAGGTGAGTATCGCAATTTTGGGGTCGCGCGCGCTCAGGGACCGCAAAGGGTGCACGATGGCGAGGTACCTGTCCATACTCATGCACATGATGAAGAAGATGGACGCGTAGAGGTTGAAGTTGAGGAGCGCGCCGCAGATTTTGCAAGTCACGCGTCCGAATGTCCAGTTGTAGTTTTGGGAATAGTACACGGCCCAGAGTGGCAGCGCTAGCAGGAAAAGCAAATCGGCTACGCACAGGTTCACCATGAAAGTGTTGGCGACGCTTCTCGACGTGCTGGAATGAGCCAAAACGCTAATGGCTAAAACGTTGCCCACGGTGCCGAATATGCTTATGATGCCGTATATTGTCGGGATCAGAGTAGACATGTTAATATTTGTCCAGTCTTCACAATGTGACGTTGGAGGAAAGATAGTCGTATTTGGCAATGCTGTCGAGTTGAAGAAGTCGTTTGAGCTCTCCATGTTGACGAATGATGTAAACGTGCGCCTCACACTCCGGGTTCAGGCCTAGGAAATAAAAAAGAAACATCTGAAATTAGTTTACCTTTTAAGGCGACTATTACTTCAGCAGTTTTGAGTGTTTTGCTTCATGTTTTTGTCAGCTGTCACAGATGATAACAAATCTAAGGAAAAATACATGACAGCATTCAGCAATAGGTTGAGCTAACTAGAACACATGTTGACAGCTACACACACTCCCAGATTTGGAGCACGCGTCAATCTATCTCCATGTTCTGAAAGTGTCTCTTTACATTAGACATACAATGAGTAAAGTGTCAATATTCATTCCAGTTCATCCTCCATGAATAATTGTTCTCTAAAGCAATTAAAAGTAAACAAAGCAGCTAACTACTTTCTGTGCGTTTTCCTCTCATTCGCTCAGGAGGAAAATCATTTGCAGCTTGTGATTTGAAAAGATGCTTGATTTGAAAAGTATATATTGTTATAAATTTTCAGTTCTTATATTTTAATATGTTTGAAGTTCCCAAACTTTTCAGACCTGGACCCAAAAAATAGCCATACAAGTGACCGGGGACCCCCACTGCAAAATAACACTTAATGCTGGTAACCATTTTGAGTGGCAAAACATGTAAAATCATTGATTTTAGTGTTTTTATAGTATTTCTCCAAATGAAACAGGGGTAGCCAAACATTTTACAGAGCCACTGTACCTTTAATAAAGGCTTGGAACATTATTTTAGAGCCGAACCACAATGTAAAGCGTGTTACTGAGAGTTTAGTGGTAAAAACACTTTTGCAGAAGAAAATATGACCTTTATCTCTTGGGCCAATTCAGCAGGAGGTCTGAGATTTTTCTTTTTTGTAAACACACAAAACAAAGAACACAGAACACGTCCACAGAGCAAAAAAACAGGGAACTAAAAAGAAATACATGGCACAGAACAGTCAATTAAACAAAACTACGGTGCATATAAGTTCAGTTTTGGCCCAAATCTGTCACATGGGTCCATTTTCAAATTAAGTCCATAAAAGAATCCGGTTTTCAATTAAAACAGATTACACATAGTATCACATTTTTAAAATAATTTATTAAAATCATTTTGCAGCTCGATCTCTACTTTGTGAATCCCAGTAATATGTTGAATAGAAGTGGCTGTCCTTGAGGTTTTTCTTATTCACACCAGGTTTTTTTGAGTTTTTCTTTGCCAAGATGGAAAGGGGATGCTTTGGGACAGTTATCAATTTGACTATGACTGTTTCATTGTTTGATTTTCTAACTTTCAACAACAGTTCAGTGAAGCCCTGCAACTCGACTGTGGTCATGAATTTGGGCTCTACATTTACAGTAAATACATAGTGGACTGAGTCAGTAGCCTGGGTCTCCACAAATTCTAGAAATAGATGTGAAATGGGGAGTTTCAAATAACAACTGGTCAGTAACATTAATGATCTTATCCAACACTTAGGCAAGATAAGGACTATAAGTCAAGCACAGTCTGTCAGGCGGTACGTGTTGCTGCAGAAAAGCAGTTAGAAATTATGTGAAGTAAAGTTATAAACAGTATGTGCAAGTAAACCTAGTAATCTCAGGCAAATAAAGGACTAACGATAAAAGTCTAAACAGAAGCAGATAAATCTCCAGCACTTGCAAACCAGGGCCCAGTCTTACCTCAGGCTTTAATGGTCTAATCTGGAACCAATCTCAGTTCATTACTTAACATAGGTGAGTTCAAAATCATTCTGAAAGCAAACCTGGTTAAACTGAGCCTTTGCATTCAATTGTGTTCCTTGATTTGGTTTATAATTGTTCAGCGGTTGTCATTTCTGCATCTTCGTAGGTTATATTTGTAGACTAAAGTGTATAAAATATGTCCTCTGAATGCTTGAGGAGTAACTGTACATGTTTTTGGTGAACTCTATGTTTGAATGTCTTTATCTTTAGATAGTTTGTGACTTGGACTTCACTGACAATAAAAAATAAACTGTATCCAGGCTAAATAAGAAAGTAAATAACGCGTATACCTGGGATTCACTTTGTAATTGACGATGAACAGAAAGTAAATTTAGGAAAACTGCATTTGGGTGCTAAAAGTTGTCATGTTTTATCATGGAAGGCAGCGCTTGCGCCTTATGCATTTTAATATCATAAATCAGATTTCAAAGCGTCATCCTAGAGCAATGTCAAAATAAAAGTTAAATTAGTCAAGACACGCTGCATCCAATCCAATATAAACTCAGAAAACAACCCGAGAAGTTTGTTAAAAGTTTTACCTGCAGTTGCTTGACAGTTCGCTCAGTCCTTTTGGCTGTGGTCCATATCTTGACAATTGCTCTTCTCTCAAGCTGTGAGTTGTTCAGTGTCCCAGACCATAACACGCAGTGCCTCCCTCTGTCTTTGCGCGAGCGGGGAGGGCAGTGTGTGCGTAAAAATCCTGGAGACTATGAGAAACCAGATGAGTTTGGGGGTCTTATAGCTCCCCAGAGTGTGTCTGTGATTGCACAACAGGGAAGCAACGCACACGTCACACCATCATTATGACAGAGGGCTGGACTGGAAGTGTGCGAGTGTTTGAGTGTGTGTGTGTGTGTGTGTGTGTGTGCGTGTGAGTGGACATGGGGCGGCCAGAGGGGAGCAGAAACTTTTACTACATTTGGTTTTACATTTCACACACATTATCTAAAAAAGTGCATGGGTATTTTTAGAAATACAAAGTCACTGGACAGAATTTTGTCACGAAGAGTTTAATCTACGGAGTTATAATCCAGTGTTTTTGCTGGTCCCAAGCCTGGATAAACGTCATAGTTTTTTCCCAGAGCTGCAACTAACAATTATTATGACAATCGATATAGTATTTTTTCGATTAATCAATTAGTTGTTTAGATCGTAAAAGCCCAATGAATCAGATTTTTACTCAATAAAGCTGCAGTGAAGCCTTTTGATGACATCTTGGTGGAGAATATTTATAGATGAACAAGTATTTCAATCAAAAACAGACAATATCCACATTTTCTGTTTCATTTTTGTGTGATTCCTGCTCTGTCTGAGTAATAAAACCTCTTCTTTCAGCACATTTAATGTTTTGGAGTCTGTGTATAGACCTGTTAATGAATATTCGATTGTTTAATTTGTTGACAACAATTTCTATAAGTAATAAGTTGTGATTCATCGATTAACTTGTTGCAGCCGTAGTTTTGTCAGAACGTGGCAGTGTGAAATCTAAGACGATTGTCATGTTGGCATAAAGTGGCGCTGCATAACCTCCACTTGACCACTTCTGATGGGGATTAAAACGCAATTTCATAGCTCAAATCCCAATCCAAACTAAACCTGCAAGAAACAATTACTTTTTGTAAATTACTCTGACAATTATTATTTTTTATTATTAGTTTGTTAGTTGTTTGCGTCATGAAAGGCCCATGAATGTAACAGTAATTTGTGGATGAAGCCAAAGCAATGTGCTGCTTGAGTTCATCCTGATGGAGTGTTGTAGACAAATTTGCTGTTTCATTAAAAAAAAAAAAAATGTACACATAATTTTATTGCGCTGTCAGAGTCATAAAACGTCATCACTCAGCGCTTGCGTGTTTTGGATTCTGTAAATAGTCCAGAAAACAATTATTTGATTGCTAAATTAGTTGAGGATTATTTCCAAAATGTGTTTAGAAGCAATTAACCAATCAACTTCTTTCAACCCTAACCCTGCACTTAAACTAGTAAAACCCATCTTAACAATGTATTTATCCCTGGAGGTGATGTCAGAAGCCAATAGCGAGCCAAGCAGTGAACAGTGGAGCTGCGGCCAGACTCATTCAGTGCCTGCTGTTGTTTTATTGCTGAATTAAATTGCAAATAAAATGGAGCAGATGTGTCGATCAAGCCTGGATCAATCTGTCGTCGCGCCCACTTCACCCGCACTGTGAGTGTTTGGTAATGATCTGCGGGGCACATATTGGCAGCTTTCTTCCGTCAGTTTACCCCAAATCATTTGTGTATGGGAAGAAAATCAAGTCTGAAGTGTTTACACATGTGCAAAACATGTGTAAAACACATGTGCATGATTTAATGTAGTCACAAGTGCATTATTTATTTGTCTGTGACCTAATGTAGTCATATATGCTTTTATTTGATGTGTCTGTGACATATATTTACATAGTTGTACGTGTAATTTCCTGTTGCATGTTCACAGTAACTCAAGCATAAAAATAAGAGTCATAAAAATTATCTAATTTTCTAATTTTCCTTTCTGTTATCTATCTTCCCTTCACCCACTCTCTGCCTTCCTACTTATTTATATTTTTATACTTTTTATTTTTTCCCTTTTTTCCTTCTATTTTTCATTGCAATTAGGTTTAATCCTTATTATTCGTACAATTGTGTTTTTATTTCTTTCGATTTTATTTTAATGTAAATGTTGTTATCATTTTGCTCTCAAATGTGCAATGAACATGCACAGATGGCAACAAAATAATAAACATACACACACAAAAAAACAGTGCTTAAAATATATGTACAGAAAGTATTTTACAGACGCACAGAACTCTTCTACACACTGGCAACTAGTCTAACTTTTTCCATCTTTAACTAACTACTACTTTTCCCTCCATCAATTAAAATAAAAAACTAGAGCTGAATCTGCAGTAACTCTCCTCTCACTACCTGTTCCTAATGATGTGACACACGGTGCCGTCTCTGTCCCGTCTGAGGCCACTGACCCCTCCGAAACTTGTCCGTTAATTAGCGGCGCATCATGCTCAGTGTCAGACTTTTCCCCCCCTTCGCGGTCAAGATAAGCCATGGGAAATATTTACAATACTGTCTCAACGGAAGTCCCAAACACCAGCAACACCGCCGCCGCTCCGAGGGCCAGGGGAGGCACGACCAAACATGAGATGAATCAGGAGGAGGTTAGGGGTGTAGGAGGCTGCAGGGAGTGAACGAGGAAGATGAGAAGGAGACGAGGAGGAGAGGAGAGAGAAGCGGAGATTCCCTTGAGTGGTTTTTCATTAAGCGCCTCTGGTCTGAGTTAATGAGGGCTGTGTGAGCGCCATTACATCACAACAGCTTTGATCAATGCAGTTGGCTCAAACAGAGTGCGCGGCTGGGCTTCAACTCTTCTAAAAGTAGTTCTGCTGTAGGGCTTTTGTGTGAATGTATAAATGCCAAAATATGGTGTGGAAGTTTCGGCCTTGACACGATGCCAGCAATGTCATAATGATGCTGTACAGATCAAACCTAAAGGAGGAAAAGGCACTGTGTTAAATGGGCCCTTGTTACAATATAAAGAGAGACAGAAGGTGCTGACGTTTTAAAATTAACACTAGATGTGCAAATTATGCTTTCACAATTGTAATCATTAGATTGCATTTTATTGTAACTGGAATTCAAGAAGACAATGGAGGGTCATGGATCTGTGGACTCGGGCTGTGGCCTTATCTGATATTGTTCAGTGCTTTAAGATAAGTTTACTTAGTGTTGTTCATTAAATTAAGTTCAGTTTACCTAGTATTGTTTGTTAAATAAACTAATATTTACTTGATATTGTTAAGTAAATTAAGTTTATCGATGTAATCCCTCATTCGTCCAGGGGTGATTCATCGTAGAAAAGTTTTTAGGGGTTGTCATCCGGAGGCTGTTTGAATGATCGAGACGTTTCGACATCTATCCAGAAGTCATTGTCATTGTCTCTATCCCTTATGTCTCGGGCCTGGCTGAGAAGCTTCAAAGGATTTTTAGACAACACGACATCCCTGTTTATTTCAAACCAGGCAACACACTTAAACAGAAACTGGTCCAGCCGAAAGACAAGAGGCCGACAGAGAAACAGAGCAATGTAGTTTATTCAATAGAGCGGTACATAGGAGAGACCAACGAGCCACTGCACAAAAGCCTGTATCAGCACAGAAGATGAGCAGTCCATCTGCACCTAAAAGCTGCAAACCACTCGTTTGAGGACAGTAAGGTGAAGATTTTGAGCAGAGAAAAGAACTGGTTTGAAATAGGAGTAAAGGAAGCTATTTTTGTAAAAAAGAGAGACCCCTTCTTAAGATTTAATTTAGCCAAGATTTATGACAGCCTCCTAACACCCTGGTCCAAATCAATAGACCAGTCAAATGCTAATGAGGTAATCAGCAGTGATGAGGGAGCAACAGCCAGCTATCAAACAATAGATCTACGACTGTTGTCAGAATCAGAATTACTTTTATTTATCCCCAAGGGGAAATTCTTTGTCACAGATTAGCCTCAGGTGAAACTGGGCAGGGCCAACTATTAACCGAACAAAGACAGGCCATTAACAGGTTCAGATGACACCAGGCAGAGCAAACTATTTACCAAACAAAAACAGGCATTCAGTGACTCCTCCCTCCCTTGGGGCAGGGCTATCAATACTCAGAGTAGCATATAAGCCAGAGTTCCCAGACCAGCTCTCTGATTGACTGATTGACTTCTGAATAGTCAAAACGTCTCGATCATTCAAACAGCGTCCGGATGACAACCCCTGAAACCTTTTCTACGATAAATTAAGTTTAGTTTACTATCGTTCACTGAATTAAGTTGAGTTTACTTGGTATTATTTAGTAAATTAAATTTAGTTTACTTGGTATTGTTCAGTGAATTAAGTTGAGTTTACTTGGTATTTTTCATAAAATTAAGTTTAGTTTACTTGGTTTTATTTAGTAAATCATCTAAGTAACTAAGTAAATCCAGTGTTTTGTAGCTCTCAAGTGCAGAATACTCAAAACTCAGTCACCAGACAAGTAAGCCATTTACTTTCTTTACTCAACTTCTGCTGCCATACATTTTGTTTCCCAAACCTTTTTCAAGTAACCTTTGAAAGGTCGTGATAATCAAAACAGATTGTAACTTATTATTATTATTATTAACAACATTTCCTCCATAACCAACTAAATATTCCATCTTAACTTACAAAACAAAAAGTTCATGTTAATGATTCATGTGCAGTTCATTTTTCTGTCTTTTCTCAAATATTATTCCTCCTGAAAGTGTTTTAAACATCATCTTGGAATAGAATCCTTAATCCTTAATTTTAGTCTTCCTTGAATACACTTTTGATATATTGTTGTACATTTGTTATTATCAAATCCAAGCAGCCTCTTTAATCTTATTCAAACAAACACATTATGGCTCCTTTGTTTACATGTTGTTCAGACTCATCTCACTGAACATCTCTGTGGCATTTCTCTAATAGCTGTGAAAACCCCGTGAATGATAAATGGACTCGCAGTTTGTTCTGGAGGCTGCAAACAAGAAGGTGAGTTACTGTCTCCAGCAGGATATGAAAAATCAGGAATGTCACTCAAATAAAAAAAAAGATCCTAAACGGAAACTGGATAATACAGTGTTCTCCTCGGTGGCATGCGGGGTATGCACAGTTGTTCTCTCCCACACACAAGCGCTGAACACTGAATCCACGGGTTCTTATCATGACAACTCAAATTGGATATTTATGGAGTCAGACTGGCCTACACAAATAAAATGAAATAAAAAATAAGACATCATCTGGCTTCCCACAGTATCGCCTTAACAACATCCACTACGACCACATGGTGAGAAAAGAAATTTGTCAATTCCACTGAATTATGAGCTGGCAGGATTTACCAAGTTTCGGCTTAAAGTATTGCACAATTAAGTTGATTTATGTGAACCTAAGTTATTTCTCTTTTGCCCTGCCAAGACTTTTGATGGTCATTTTAACTCACATTCTTTAGTTTGTAATGGATTGGAAATAAACCAATTCGATTTAAGCAACACTGTACGACTTTTCCAAAATCAAGCAGGGTCAAAAATATATTATGATCAGTCAGAGATGGGCAGAGAAGCCAAAAGTTTAACTCAAGAGAGGAAACATTACTTCAAAATACTGTTACTCAATGGCAAGATTTCCAAACAAAAACAGAACATTGTTGTGTATTCAATCCAGAGGACGGTTGCAATGAGCACCATCTGGTGAAACTTAAAGGAAAAATATTCTGCATTTTTCATATTGCTGTTGGCCTTTAAACATGCTCTTGAGTGCCTTAAATTTGCCATCTCATGTTTAAAAACAACAGCAACAAAAAAGTTTCTACTTCGTTCTATGACCTGTGTTAACAGTCACTATGAAATTACACTTACGGAGAGCATCCAGCCAGCAGATGGCGCCAGTGCAATATACAATCTAGTTAACTTCTTTTCGGCGCAAACTTATGATGCCGGCTAGCAGTAGCAGTTATCGTGTTTAGACGGCAGAAATGCTCAGAATACGTCCCAGATAGAAGAAGTTTGCAGGAAGTGTGTTTGACGCTCGGAGTGGGTAGGATTTTCTGATTTTCCTCAAAACAGTGTGAATGCAACTGAATGCCACTTCAGGTATGTTTCTGATGACGGGACATTGTTAGAACATGATTAAAAGCTCAAAAAAGTCACTGTAGCAGAATAAGGGTCCTTTAACAACTGCACAAGACGGTATCAACACAGAAGGCACTCAAGTTCTGGTTTGCAGTCGGCCGTCCATCTCCATCTCAAGTCTCAAACCACTTATTTAAAGACAGTGAGGTCAAGATTTTAAGCAGGGCAAAGAGATGGTTTGAAAGATGTGTGAAGAAGGGTATTTTTGTGAAAACAGAGAATCCCTCATTAAAAAGAAATGTTGGTTTAAAGGACAGATATTATGCAAAATATAGTGTTAGGAGAACCATGTTTAACATTGTTCCATCCAAAACATACCTGAAGTTGCATTTAGCTAAGTTCAAGGTTTGAAAATCATCTCCTCTCTCCTCGCTGTAGAGAAGATGTTTAACTTTATGCCAGATTTTGTTTCATGTGGACAGGCCCAGTAATTACAGAAATATTAAAGCTTAAACCACATCAAAACGTCTGCAATCTGACAGCAAATTCTACCATAGAAATCTGACCTGTCCAATCCAGCTATTGATTTATGACTCTTTTTGTTTTCCTTTGGTTGAATCAACATTTTAGAGAAGCACTATGAGGTGACAATTGTTTTGATATTGGGCTGTACACAAGAAAATGTAATTGAACGAATAAAATAGTTATTCTGTAATTGTAGTTTGGCAATCTTCCAGCTGTTGCAGTTTCAGACACATTTTCATTGTTTTTTGAGTCTTTACAGCAGTCACATGTAACGCTCACTTGCCTAATGCAGTCCCAATATCCTCAATATTCACCACAATGAGTTTAAGCCCTTTGCACGAGCCTCTGACCCCAGAGCAAGTTGCCGTCCCTTGTAAAGCTAATAAACATTAGCATGCTTATGGCACACTTCCTTCTTCTCATAGAATAAAATTCTCTATAAATAGATGCAGTGGTCTCATTTTCACCTGAATAGATTTATCTGGAGCAAAACAGACTTTACTGCATCATCAAAAATCAGGCGCATGAACTAGAACTGTTTTTTCAGAACAGTAAAAATCAGGTACAGCCCCTTTAAGGTATGTTTTTCCAGCTGTTTACAGCAGTGTTCTTTCGCCTTGGTCAAGTGAGAAAACAAGTTCATAAAATGCTAATCACGGGAAGAAAATTTTTTTTTAAAATATTGTGACATTGATTGACTGGTCACAAATATAATGTTTTATTTATCTAATCTCCTAATCCCGTCCATTGAAAGCAAAAATGTGATTGAGTAACTTGACTCCTTCATATTTCATGGCTTATAATGCAATGATTCAGTGTCAGTATTTGTTTCTCTTGGTAGGACATCTACTAGAGGGGGGAGAGAGAGAGAGAGAGAGGGGTGAATATGTGTGAGTTCGGATTATAAAACAAAAACACAGACGTGATAAGAAGAGCACTGGTGGAAAGGGCATCACACTTGAGTTCAAATTTTCTGGGTATCAACAGATTACACTAGACACAGTTACCGTATGAAATTGGCAACTCTGATGAACTATGGAAAAAAAGATTCCTGCATTTGCACACATGAATCGATCTCGTGAGCTACGGTATATTTAGTCTAAGTAAGACATCTAAAACCAGGAAACACTTAAACAACACGACAACTCTTTCTCATGTGCTTCTAAGAGTGTTCACACGTGGAACAATGTCCTTTCCAATATTAGGAATCACAACACAAACTTTGCTCCTGCACAATCAAACCTGCAGTCACAATATGTAGCTTTTACTTGTGTGTGTGCTTCATTGTCTCTCTGTTGTATTCCTGTTTGGTGTCCTACTGTACAATGTGCTCGTCTTAACGGCTTATGCTGCTGCTTTTACAAATCTTTATTGATTTCCTGATGTGTGTGTCATGGGACTGAAGAAGGATGCCCTTTATGGCTAAATGAGGCACATTTACACGGGCTCATGTTAATTAATATACACTGAACCATTTCAACTAAAGGAATAAATACATCATTTGTCAACTAAGTTTGTTTTGGCAAAATTATTATCAATTAACAAGGCATGTACAGTTATATATTGCTCTGGTCAGAAAACTTAAAGGGGACGTTTGTAACTTTTCTGGAAGAGGACCCCATCTGCTGCCTGCAGATGTTATTGCTTTGTCTTAAGAATTTGTACAGTACGGCATTAAACTGATATTGCTCCATGGAAACAAGAAGGTGACGCCATCAGGTCTTTACAAGTCAGATCTGTGGAGAGGCAACCCTTCTCACAGGAAGAATGTATGTTTTTAAGGAATTTTACTTGCAATAGAAACATCTGTAATTGAATAAATACATGATAGAGTGGTAAATTAAATGAACTCTCTACCAGATGAGTTTCCTGAGCAAAACTAACTCACTTGCAGATTTGGATGTTTATAAATATTAAGTTAAATGTACTAACAGCATTTTTAAAGCTTTTTTTTTAACATAATATTTAATGCAGTCCTATGTGGCTGACTGGATTAAAGGACCTATTACAGGTTGGACTACTCAATTAACTAAAATGCAAGTAAGAAATTATAAAACGTTTGCTTAAAAGTTTACACATTTTATCCCTGAGCTCAGCTTTTTGGGGTTTGGAATTTTACTTCCTGGTTGTAAATGATGACATCACATTAGGAAATTACCTGGCAACCACACTGTGCACTGGTCCAAAACTCTAAAATCTAAAATGATCTAAAATCACAGATTTTATTTCACAGATTAATATATATATATATGTGAACACCTTTATTTTATTGATTTAATGTTTAATGACTCAAAAAAAGTTGTTTATTTTGTCTTAATTATGCATAGCATTTGAATGGAATGTGTCTCGTCAGTGTGATGTCATCAGTTTGTGTTTACTTCCTGTAATCTTCAACAGATTTTTACATTTCTTACCACAAACGGCTGCTTGAATGACTATAATTTATATTTACATCAGGTATTATTACACCAAATAAAGACAAAATTAATTCATAAAAAACGGTCATACGCACACTTTAAGATAATTCTGCAGCACCAGTTGCTATATTTAGACATATGTTATGAATGATTCAAAAAAGTTTCCACTGAACTTTGTAGCATTCACCCCTTACTTTTGTGTGTGCAGATTAGATATCATGTCACATTATGTACTGTATAAGACATCCACACGTATACAAACGCAGTCATGTTAAACCAAGTGTTTATTTTAGTGTCCCCAAACACTTTAATTTACTTACATAATGATGTTTATACGTCCTCTGATAAATGGGACGGGGTGAAGGGGGGTTCTCATTTGCTTGACCCTGGGAAGAAATCCACCACAAACCATCGCCATCCCAGAGTCCCGTGTGGAAAATCTGGTCCAGGGAGGGCGGAGGTCAGAGTTGAGGATTTGAACCCACACTTCCTCTGTGCAGGGGACGAAAAAAGCAACCGCGACGGAACAGACACGACCAGAGCTACAACAGTTCTCATAACACAATCGCAGTGGCAGGCCTCCCCCACGTTTAATGTATGAGAGGGTTCCCAGTGCTCCAAACACATCGTGACGTCTGCAGCCAGTTATTCTCAGACTCACTTACTACTTTTACAAATTAAGATATATTGCATGTCTATTTTTATTTAGTTTATGGGAATCTAAATCTATTACAATTTCATATAATATTGTGTAATAGGAAATTCTGTTTTGTAAAATTTTATCTTAGTGTTGTTAACTGTCAGATTTAATAATTAATGTACAGGAAGCACATTCAAACATTTATTGTATAAACTATGAAAGGGGTCAGATCCAATAAGTATTACTTCATCCCACTCCTTTTTGAGCAAAAATAATGTAGAAAAACTTGATGCAGTCAGTAATTATTTTTCGCGTTCTGTTCTTGTTCTCGTTGTGCTTAATGTACGTCACAAGAAATGTAAATGATTTATTGATTGCTCGAAATAAAGAACATCATCCTCATCATTTGATAAAACAATTTCCCCTTCTAGTGGACATTGCAAGCTGTAACAAAATGTTATCTTATCTTGGGGATAAATACAAGTAATTCTGTTTTTAAATGTGCTAAATTGTAACCCCTTATTTTCTCTTGTGTTTTCCACTAGAACTCAAATGCAATGAGATAACAAAAAATAAAGTCTCAAAAACAATAGTTAAAACTGCAAACGTTGAAAATATGTCTGAAACTACAACAGCTGGAAGATTGCAAATCTCCAATTACAGAATTGACTCTTTTATTCATTCAGTTACATTTATTTGTGTATGGCCCGATATCAAAACAGCAGTCGCCTGCCAGGGCTTTTCTAAAATGTTGATTCAACCAAAGGAAAAGAAAAAAGTCATCAGTCAATAGCTGGATTGGACAGGTCAGATTTCTATGGTAGGTATGGTGGTTGTTTAAGGTTTAATATTTCTGTAATTACTGGGTCTGTCTGCATGAAACAAAATCTGGCATAAAGTTCAACAATTTCTCTGCATAAATAAAAGTGTGTCCATAATTCAGCTCCAAAGACGTGATGGTTAAGAGCTGAAACGACTTAAAGCCAACAATAACATACCTGATACCTGACAAATATTAATATGGTTCAACATTTGTGGTTCATAAGTTTGGATAGTTCTTTCAAAAACAGTAACTCTCACATAGAGTTACACTGAATCTTTCCCTCAGTTTGAAATTCTGACATTCTTGAAAGTGAACACAACCTACAGTATAAAAGACAAGATTAATCAACAATAAATTAACTTCTATCGGATTCAAATGCAGCCCTCAAAAGATAAAAAAAACACTGTCGCTTCCTCAGAATTCCTGAAATAGAATTGAGAAATGCTACAAGGCCACATTTCTTTGAGAGCATAAAGCACTTTACATCGTGCAACCGTTCACCCGTTCTCACATGTTGGCTTCACAGCGGTGGCCTTGCATTAACTCATTTCCTGGAAGCCGATCCTTACCTCGAAGGCGCTGTACCGGATTTTTACTGTTTTGAAACGTGAAAAACAGAACTAGTTTATGTTAAACTCTTACATCTATCGCTCACTTACCTAATGCAGTCCCAGTATCCTGAATATTCTTTATAATCACTTTTCACGAGTCTCTGAGTCCAGAATTAGTTTTTCCGTTACGGGTAAAGCTAACAAACATTAGCATGCTAACGGTGCACTTCCTGCTTCTCGCAGAATAAAACACTATAAATAGATGCAGAGAAAGCGCTGTGTTCTCATTTTCACCTGAATAGATGCTTTTACAATATATCCATAATGGGGCAAAAACAGGTTTTATTTTTTTACATGCAAAACGTCAGGTTTTTCATGTTTCAAAAAGTACAAATCTGGTAGAGCCCCTTTAACCATAGTTACTTGCCTAATTCAAACCCTAACCAATTGTGGCCCCTATCTTGACTTTTAACGATTTGTTGATCAAACAACCTGACTTTTATCCTTTTAAGTAAGACAGATCCCCATGAATTGAGTATGTATTCACTTTTTAACCCCCAAAAATGCCAGAATTACCTTCAAAAATGTACATCAAACGTGACAAAGTCAGAATCATTCCTTCCCGTTCCAAATGATCCAAACTGTAACAGCCTCAGACGGCCAAAATTCAAATACACAGAGTCCAAACAAACGGGTAAATATATCTGCTACTATTATAATTACTGCTCCAGTTTTTCCAGGTTGTATGTGAACCGTGCCTCACTCGAGTTATCACCACAGCTTGCAGTAAAAAGTGTAACTTTGGCTCAGAATAAAAAGCCACAATATTTCATTTTCCGAACATGTTGTGAGAACGGACCTTAGCACGAATTACCAGATGTCCTGCTTTCCCACTCTCTGTTCCGTTACTGGGTCTCCAGTAAAAAAAAAAAAAAAAGAGAGAATCCATGTAGACTAATAACATTGTTGAAGGGTAAAAGCAGGACAACACGGCAATGATTTTCCCATGACAAACATATGGCACGGTTTGAAAAAAGCCACATGCCCCTCGACGTATAATGACTTTTAGTGCGCAAACTTCCCTTTTCACACACACATTAAATTAGTAAATCATGTTCTAAATCTTTATATTCTGTCTTTATACATTTAATCACTTAATTGTACAGAGATATGTGATAGAGCTAGAGCAGCCCAAAACATTGCTGTGTTAAAGGTACACAATGTAACTTATAAGGCTGTAATCGACAAAAAAACAAAGAAAAAAAACTTCTACTAAAAGAGGTCGAGGCATTAGCAAAAGGTCGATCTCATCCTACAGTTATTGACAAGGTGCAAGTGTAAGGCAAAATAAATTCCCATTTCATTCCCAGAACGCCAACTTATTCACTATACTTTTTATTAATAAAAAAAACAATCGAGTAATAAAAATATTGGTTGACAAAGACACCAAAGACCAGGGGTGTCCAAACTTTTTCCACTGTGGGTCACATACTGAAATTTAGACCAAGCCACAATTAAATCGTGAAACTTTCAAAAAAGTTGCATTAATCTGATTTTTAAAGTGCCACCACACCTAAATTCAGTCTCAATGCTTTAATATCAGGTCTGTATCGCACCAAAATGTTACTTATTTAGGTTATAATAGTAGAAAATCTGAAATTTGCTGTAAAAAGTATGTCTTAGGACAATGTGGGCCAATTCACCAGGAAGCTTGAGGGCCGCTTTTGGCCCCCGGGCTTTAGTTTGGACATGCCTGCCGAAGACTGAGTGGGGTCCATCACTTTTTTGAAAGGTAAGGCACACTTTAGTAAGGCTAAAAAAAGGGAAGTAGTTGCAAAAATGATTGTGTGTATTGGTAAATATTGGAACTAAATGCCAGAGTTTTGTTGTTGTTGTTTTCTTCACGTGCATCGTTGGAACGCTCTTTGGGGCCTCTACTCTGACACTTTTCAAATCCAGGCTTAAACCAGTTCTGTTAAGCTGTGCACACGACTGTTTATAGCACATATTATTGTAATTATTGATGTATTTTTTTATTATTTTTGTTAATTTTAGTATGATTTGAATGCACGTTATCCTGCCTGCTCACGTCAGATCTGAGAAGCTAAGCGGGTGGGGCCTGGTCAGTGCTTGGATGGGAGACCGCTGGAACACCAGATGCCACAGGGGGGCGCTGGAGGATGAAATGACGTTGTGTCCTTAAGCAAGCCACTTCACCCACATTGCCTAGTATGTGAGTGGTGTGTGTGAATGATTGGTGGTGGTCGGAGGGACCGATGGCGCACACTGGCAGCCTCGCTTCCATCAGTCTGCCCCAAGGCAAATGTGGCAGCAGTAGTAGTTTACCACTAATGAGAGTGGAATGAAAGAATAATGACAACAGAGCTCGGGATAGAACGTCAAAAACAGCCGTTAGCATGGAAATCCGCCATGTTCGCTGCTGGTGTGGGTGGGTCTCTTCTGGTAAATACATTTATCAATATACAGTGTTAGAATACTTGTGAATTAACGCAAAGTTTAGTATTTCGCATCATAAAATCTCCATTGATTTAGCATTGGGCTAACTGAAAATTTTGTTCAATTGTTGAAACTTTGAGTACTTTGAGAGCCTTCGACAAGTCTGTAAAGCGCATTACAATTTTAAGGCATTATTATTATTATTATCCTGTTGTGTAACTTTGAATTAAACTGTGTACAAATTGCGTTCCACAAACACATTTAGCTTGTCATTGTTGAATCACTTTTGACAAACTATGTGGACATTCTTCTATTTCCAAACTATCAAAAGTACAAGTGTCACAACCTAAAACATAATGTTCTGACTAATAAAGAGATGTGGGTAAGGCAGCAAAAAAACAAAAAACAAAAAACCCTCAATATTGCAACCCTAACCCTATTGCCCCGTCCTTACTTTACCGTCACTGTTGAGTAAATTGCAGCTCTAACCACCCGCTCTCCAGTGCCTTGACCTCATCCACGTCCCCGCTGTACCCAGAGCCGACCGGCACAAACTGTTCTTAAATATCTTTATCTCCGTGTAACAGGAAGTGGATGAACTAATTGACATCTCTCCCTCCATTGTGTGTTACTGTGATAAACACGAGTGGTACATACTCGGTCTCCAGGGCTGTGATCCTGGTCCTGGTCCTGCTGAGTTTATGAGCTCCAGTTGTCCCCAGAGTCCCAAAGGAGCTGTTTTAAGAAGATGCAAAGGATAGAACGGTCCCTCAAGCTGGAGATAAGCAGAAACATGTGGTGACTGAATACTGCACAGGGCCAGCGGGGGTAATATATACAAAAATGTATATATTGTGAATATTGTTTTGAAAAAACGCAAAATTGGAATATTGTGCAAGTTGTTTACAGAAAAAACAAGCTGTAATATTTCCGTATAAAGTGATGTTTCTGCACTTTTGAGGGTAGTTTTACAGTCCATTCATATTTGTTGGATTTAAACTCAAACTTATACATTGAAAGACAGACTTTACACTTATCTGTTGAAGTCCCAAGTAAGACTAAAACAGGACTAAACCAGGTCTTAACCAAGGACTAAAACAGGATTAAAACAAAACAAGACAAAACCAGGACTAAACCAAGATTAAAGCTATACTAAAACAGACACACAACACCAGGGGTCACATTTATGAAGCGTGCGTCTGTACAAAAATGTTACGCACAAGACTTAAGTTTGTGATTTATAAAAAGACACGGTCCTGTCAAAAACTCAGAATTATGTGCATCAGTGTTTTTAAAAAATGAGGCAAACGAAATCTGTGCCCACAGAGACGAGAAATTAGGAAGTTTAAAGAAGTTTGTGTTTTGCCCGTGAGTACACTTCTATTAAGAACTCCGCACAAAGTTTTATTGGATGAAAATGGGACGAAAACAGTCCTGGGATAAAAAGAGCAATAAAAAAAAACTAAAACAGGTCTTCAGGACTGAAATAGGACAAAACAATACAAAATTAGGCCTAAGCAAGCAAGACTAAACTAGACTAAACAGGGTCTAAAACTGTATCACTATGGGGATACGCCAGATATTTATTTTTGTTGAAGCCCAGCCCTACACAGGACATACAGATGTAGAAAGTCACATTTGTATAAGTCGCGTTTGTAGATTCCCCACAACATATGTTTGTATTTTTGCTTTGCCCATTTGACTGATGTGTTTGTCTTTACTGATAGTGATCTTTTCAATATCTTCCAGTATTAGCAGAATGACCTGTGGTATTGGAATTTGGCCTGGAGGCAACTATGCATTTTAAATAGATTTCTTGTGGTTGTAGTCCAAGTACAAAAACACAGAGTTATGGCCCAAAAAGAGTATAGATAGAAATGAAGGAACGAAAATACTAAGACTGTATGATACTCAATTTAAATCAATATTGTGTCATGTCAAAACCCAGCGTTGCCAGGTTTTCAGAGAGCGACAAGAGAAAAAAATATCAAGACAAGAGACAGGAGTACCACAGACAAAGTAAAATAAGCAACTCAATAAATGTGCAAGTGCTGATGAGATGTGCATCTTTAACAGCATATTTAATATAATAACGGCTTTAAAACATTAACTAACTGTTTAATTAATCTTGATAGAAATACAAGCAGATATCATGAAATAAAAAGAAAGAAAACCTGGAAAAAGACCCAAAAAATCACCTCCTTTTATGACGTAAACATATTGCACAGGACCAAGCACAAAAACTGCAACCCACGATCAAAGCTGAAAGTTCTTAAAAGCTTAAGAAGTGGACTTGGCAACTCTGGAAGTAACTAAATACTGAAAATAAACACTCGGAATACGTATTTTCAGTAACTATTCTGGTCCAGTGACTCTTTAATTGGGTGATATCCGTATAATTTCTCGCCTAAAATAAAATGAATACATAAAAGGATTTGATCACACAATTTAGGCCTCAAACTGTGCACCGTTTTAGTGAAAACAAAGGTCATTGTTCCTTCTCTGATCAGTGAGATTTACAGTGATTTAAATGTCATGACTTGATTGTGAAAATATCAACTCTGGTCTAGATATTTCGGGGGCACCAGTCACTCTTGTCTTGGTTTAGTCCTGATCTAGTCCAGGTTTAGTTCAGGATTTAGTTATTTAGTCCAGATTCTAATATCGTGAGTGCAAGTGTAAACGTTTAGACTTATTATCTTAGCACTGAAAAGTTTAAACAGATTTGTCTAATAAAGAAGATGAAATGGCGTGATATAAAAACGCTAAAGGTCTTTATTGATAGTGTAATGATTCATGTTTGTATACAATTTGTCTGAAAACAGTGGGATCATCTGCAAAGACACAAAATAAACTTGTGAAAATATAGATTTATTTTTCAGTTGATAAATCCACTTTAACTTTCTTCCCGATCAACAAACTAGTCCATCTTGCAGTAATTACCAGCATATGTGCAGCAATTCGCACCAACATCGGGCTAAATTACAATAAATACGAGCGCCGTGACTGAGGGAGCTGCCACGCTGAAACAGTCACAAAGAGTTTCAACCTCCCATCTGTAAATTACTGGTGGGAGTACAAGTGTTTGACGTCTTCCCAGTGAATTATGCAGATTAGCAAACCTGAATTTACAAACATATGTCCATGGACTCGTACTGTACAAATAGAAAAAGGGAGAAAAGTAGGCAGATGCTTTGGACGTGACAATTTACTCTCAAAACAGAGGAAGCATGATATCTTTACATTCAGAATATTCAATTGTTATTGTCGTTCAGTGACACAGGGGATTTTTGCCATAACATTACACCAATTTAGTGAGTCTTGAAGCCATTTTATGTTTGGCTATGTTAAAATTTTAGATCCAAGTATTTCGTTTTTTGGATTATACTCAATGGTAAATTATGGTTTTAACCTTGGTTTGATCTTTTTTACATCAGATTTTGTCTCAATTTAATCTGAATAAGTGCTAAAGTAGTGTTTTTTGGTTGATTCTAGAATGTAAATGTAAAGCATAAGTGAAAATTTGACATATGGAAGTAAAAAAATTGAAAATTTAAGTGATGATTTGAAAGAAACTAGATATAATACTTTTACTACACAATTACTTTTTGATTGTCATGAACTCAAAGTCAGAACAAAATATACGACTGAATGACATAGTGTTGTTCCATAATATTTTTTATATAAATATTAACTTTGAATTGAACTACGGACCCAAATAGTCTTTACAAACGTATCCAAACTGTTCATGTAAGACAGTGTGTGAATGTGTTTGAATGAGAGGCGTGGCAGTGCAGTTTGTCGTGGTCCTCGCTTAGCTCCTGGTGGTGTACAGGTCTGCGTCCTCCAGGTTCGACTGTCCAAAGTCCATAAGAGCCGGGTCCGCTTTGAAGCCAGCGCCCCCTGGAGAGAAGAAACGCAACCGCAACAACATCTCTGGTTAATTATAAATGTGCTGCCAGAAATATTTACATCACATTCAAAGGCAACTGTACCGGTGTTGTCACAATCTAGACTAAGTATAAGCATAACATTAAACAAAATACATATAGAACATTTATGATATGAACAATGTGGAAGGCTCGACACACTGCACTGTTAGTCCATGTTGTTCATTAATTTAATAGACTGAGGAATTAACAAGATTTTATACCTGTTGCTTTTACATGAGGAAATTCTAGATCTCCTCACAAAGTGAAAGAGCTCATACTGAGTATTGAGCACACGAGTGAAATATCTGCTTCTTCAATATCATGAACTCTTATTGAAGTTCTGATACACAGATCAATCTATTCAGTACAGAGCAAAATGTGTCCTATTTATGTAATTCTCTTCAGTATCGACTGATATCTGGAAAAACTTTTTTTTGACACCTCTGCACTGTGCTCAGTCCTCACTAGAACCAGGAAGCACAGGCACATTAGTCCTGTGCTCAGGTCTCTGTGCTGGACCGGCCTCCCGCTGGTGCCAGAGTCAGGACAAAACATGGACCAGCCTCCCGCTGGTGCCAGAGTCAGGACAAAACATGGACCAGCCTCCCGCTGGTGCCAGAGTCAGGACTAAACATGGACCGGCCTCCTGCTGGTGCCAGAGTCAGGACTAAACATGGACCGGCCTCCCGCTGGTGCCAGAGTCAGGACAAAACATGGACCAGCCTCCCGCTGGTGCCAGAGTCAGGACTAAACATGGACTGGCCTTCCGCTGGTGCCAGAGTCAGGACAAAACATGGACCAGCCTCCCGCTGGTGCCAGAGTCAGGACTAAACATGGACCAGCCTCCCGCTGGTGCCAGAGTCAGGACTAAACATGGACTGGCCTTCCGCTGGTGCCAGAGTCAGGACTAAAATGGACCGACCTCCTGCTGGTGCCAGAGTCAGGACTAAACATGGACCGGCCTCCTGCTGGTGCCCAGAGTCAGGACTAAACATGGACCGGCCTCCTGCTGATGCCAGAGTCAGGACTAAACATGGACCGGCCTCCTGCTGATGCCAGAGTCAGGACTAAACATGGACCGGCCTCCTGCTGGTGCCTAGAGTCAGGACTAAACATGGGCCGGCCTCCTGCTGGTGCCAGAGTCAGGACTAAACATGGACCGGCCTCCTGCTGGTGCCAGAGTCAGGACTAAACATGGGCCAGCCTCCTGCTGGTGTCTAGAGTCAGGACTAAACATGGGCCGGCCTCCTGCTGGTGCCTAGAGTCAGGACTAAACATGGACCGGCCTCCTGCTGGTGCCAGAGTCAGGACTAAACATGGACCGGCCTCCTGCTGGTGCCCAGAGTCAGGACTAAACATGGACCGGCCTCCTGCTGGTGCCAGAGTCAGGACTAAACATGGACCGGCCTCCTGCTGGTGTCAGAGTCAGAACTAAACATGGACCGGCCTCCTGCTGGTGTCAGAGTAAGGACTAAACATGGACCGGCCTCCTGCTGGTGTCAGAGTCAGAACTAAACATGGACCGGCCTCTTGCTGGTGCCAGAGTCAGGACTAAACATAAACTCAGGACTAAACATGGACTGGCCTTCTGCTGGTGCCCAGAATCAGGACTAAACATGGACCGGCCTCCTGCTGGTGTCAGAGTCAGGACTAAACATGGACCGGCCTCTTGCTGGTGACAGAGTCAGGACTAAACATAAACTCAGGACTAAACATGGACCGGCCTTCTGCTGGTGCCCAGAGTCAGGACTAAACATAGACCGGCCTCCTGCTGGTGCCCAGAGTCAGGACTAAACATGGGGAATCAGTGTTTCAGTTTTATGCAGCTAAACACAGGAACACTTCCTGAAGTTGTGAGACAGACTCTGCTCTGACAATGTTCAAATCCAGGCTTTTTAAGTACATTTTCTATGATCATGTATGGTTTTATTAGATGGTATTGTAATTTTAATGCATCTTGTGCTGTTATTTGAAGCATTTAGAATTACTATGTGTCATTATTATGTACAAATTGTGCTGTACAAATAAACCTGCCTTGACTTTTACTATTGAACTGAGAAGGTAAATATCTATTAATGTTAATACGTTCAGCAGCAATGTTTGTGGATTTACCTTTCAGAAATGTATTTTTCTAATATGATATCTGAGACAGGAACACTTTTGTCCCGTTAGTGCAGTTCAGGGCAGGTCATACACGTTCTGATGGGTTGGTACCTTTGCTAGTTTCTGGTGCAGGCTCGTCTGTAGCTGCAGGCTGCAGAGGAGGCTCTGAAGAAACAGCAGGTTCAACCACAGTTGCTGTGGATACAAATAAAGACGTTGCTATAGTGACGATTGCTATAGATTAAGGTTGAACAGCAAAAGCAAACAGTGAGTTTCCAAACAATCACATTTAAGAGGTAGGTTTTAATTATTCTTAGGAATGGATCTGAGAAAGTCCATAAAAACGTAGAAAAAAACATGCAGTGTCTAAAAATAAAAAAATTCAAACCATTAAATGACATTTTCTAAAAGACTTAGCTATACCATTGTAGACAAAACAGTGTTCATTTGTTTATTCATTGTAACTTGTTAGATTCAAGGGTACCACTTTATAATAACTACATCTTATTTTGCCTTAGTGAAACATTAACAGATTTCATAATGAATATATCGTTTATTAAACATGATTCAGGATTAGTAACTACTTAATTAAGGTTAGGGTTAGAAATTAGGGACAGAATATTTGTTCAATAGTTACTAAGCCTGAATCATTCTTAATAAATTGTTTGTTGATTATGAACTAAGTCTTTGTTCATGCTTTATTAAGGCAGGAATAAATGTAGTTATTATAAAGTGTTACTGATTCAAATGAAGTTTTTTCTGGTTGTGTCTGGATATTGAGTGGAGATGGCGTTCTTCACTTTGGGAATAACTATTATCTGAGTGTCGTGTCCCTCGTTCGTACCTTTGGCACTTTCAGCAGGATGTTCTTCAGCCGAGGGCGGGGCTTCTGCAGCAGGCTCCACTACCGCCTCGACTGATTCCACTGTCATTATGAAAGAAAAAAGAAACACATTAACACATTTAGTTTATTAAGTCGCATTCAATTTGTTTTATTCACATATACTTATGCAAAATTGTAGTCACTAATGCATGCACAAATATGTATTTTCTGGGTTTTTCCACAGCTTCATGGTTCTCATCTTCTTCTTAAATGTCTGGATAACATTGAATGCCTTTTAAAGAGTTTTTTTATTAGTGTTATTTATTTATTTATTTCAGATTGATAGACTGATAGACGAAATTAAAGTCACGTATGGGCAGGACTTTGAACCATATGCAAAATAAAAATATACTGGAACAATGAGATGAGTGTAAAATGTACCTTTGGGTGTTTCTGCTGCAGGTTCTTCAGGAGCTGGAGCTGCTGCGGCTGGAGCCTCTTCAGCTGCAGCGACTGACTCTGGCTCAGGGTCGGCTGATTCGACCACTGTTTGGATAAAATAAAACAGAGACTAATAAACTCTGCAACATTAGCGAGAAAAAATAATCAGATCATTTGTTAACTTATTTCTTTGTCTTTTCTTATTGCATTATACATTGTTCTTCATGTCTTTAATGAAATATTCACAGATAAAAGGTAACTTTAACCTGCAAATGAAGTGTACATTTAACGGTATTAATTCAAAAATGTCTTTACTGACAAGAAAACAAGACTACACTGGAATTTGACCTTGCACAAAGATGGTAGATTCCTAGAAGCCATCTCTTGTTTATGCAGCCTTTCAGTCACACAAAAACACCATTTCAACACATCTAAGGTCTATAAGCTCTAAAGTATTAAATGACTACAACATATTTTAAAATGAATTTAATTAACACTGTTACACTCAAACTTTGTGATATTAAAAGATTGCTGCAGGTGTAATCAAAATGTAAAAAATATAGGTTGGTGAGAATTTACGGAATTTGTTTTCTACATACATGCTACACACACGTAATATAGAAACAAGTCTAACTTATAAACAAACAAGGTATCTTATTGTTAAATCAAGTTGAATTTCCTTTTCGTACCTTGTGGGGTTTCTGCTTCTGCAGGAGGCGGTGACGCGTTTGAGGTTTCTTCAACAGCAACGACGACCTCTGGCTCTGGTTCAGCTGATTCTACCACTACAAAGGAGTAAACAAATGAACACAAATGTAGATAATAGTGTTGTCACCATGTGAAAATTCTATACAAAGAAATATACTCGACGCTCGATAAATAAAAATACTTCTTTTTAGGTGAAAGTTTGAGACAACAGACTGACACAACATTCTTTATTAAACATTGTGGTCTTATTCACCTTATTTCGGACGTTGCCTTACGCGCCGCCGTCTTGTGTCCGTTGTATTAGTTTACATGGAGCAGATGAGCTCAACAGAAAATAAGTTCTACTCGGACTAAAAAGCCGTTTTCAGACCGCCCAGGAAATTGTTACGTTGTTGACTTGTTGTTGCTCGTGTTCATTAAACATTTTACACAAATCAATCTACTTTATGTAACATTTTAGCGGCAAGACTTTTCCCTCGTTCGTCATTAGCTTTAACGGAGTTCTCGTCAAACGGAAGTGCGTTTACAGACGGAAGTGCAGAAAACGGCAAAAGTGGGCGGGGCAGAATAAGGTCAATACGTCTGATTAAGCTCAAGATCATTTCAAAACTGTTCATGAAAGGTCAAATTGTGCTGTTAATGTGATTTATATAAACAGTATATGAGTAATATTGATACTTGCTCAAATGAGTATCGAGTTTAGATACAAGTTTTAGTTTAGATTAGTATCTGTTTTACAATAGTTTGACAACCACAGGGTAGAGGACTTTCTAACCAGGCTCCATCAACTAGTGTGAATGAAGCTAAATGCAACTCCAGGTATGTTTATGATGATTAATCGTTCAAAAAAAATCAATTTCGCTTAATATGTCTCCTTTAAAACAATAACAAAGCTAGGGTTGGACACAAAATGAAAATATACTGGAACGAGAATGAGATGTATTTAAAATATCTGAGTGCGATGTACCTTTGGGTGTTTCTGCTGCAGGTTCTTCAGGAGCTGGGGCTGCTGTGACTGGAGCCTCTTCAACTGCAGCGACTAACTCTGGCTCAGGGTCGGCTGATTCTGTTTGAATTTAAAAAAATAAATCAATAATAATAATAATCAATAAAAAAGAGTTAAAGTCTATACGGCAGATTAGACGACGTATTTCACAAAAACTCCGTGAACATAATCATGTTCAAGATTTTACTAAACATTTTGTCATTTGTTCCCAGTTTTCAATATTGTTTATAATTGTACTTCCTGGTTGGTTATGGGCAGCAAATATGATAGAGGTAATTCCACAACTGTTACCTAGCAACCAGTTTGAAAACAGGGGCCAAAATCCTTATAAATTACTCAACAGTTATGCTTTGACAAATAATAATACCCGAATGACCGTTTAAACTGTCAGAAAAATATGTCTGTTGTTTATAACTGTCTCTGTTTTTACTTTTTCTTTACTCCCTTTTTGATGACAACACAGAGCGATCCCGTTTTAGGGCTCAGCACTACTTGCTGCGTTTATATTTCAAAATTTCTTCACAAAGGCACATTTTAGAACCAATGTAATGACCAGTTAACAATTATTCGATTGCTGCTACTGAAATATATCACGATTAAATGATAATATTGAAAGTATTATGCCGCTGACACAATAACCTTAAAGCAGGATTATCCCAGTAAACACTTTTCTAAACATACAATATTGACAAAAAACAATAGCAATTAAAATAGTAATTATCTACAAAGAGTCATACATGTTACTTATTCCACTCTCAATGGCTATAATGCTGTTGTATTAAAGAAAATAATATATATATAATATAAATATAAATATAAATATAAATAAATAATAATTTCCCCACTGTTGCAAAGAAAATGTACAAATGCACAGGTCTCAAATTGAGGCCTGAAATATATTGTCCCATCTATTATGTATTGAACGAAAAGTCGATAGTTTGTAGTCTGTGTTTGGCTGCTCAAATGTAACACGTATGATCATGAGTTGGGATTTTGAAAAAGCACAAACCCTCCAATAATTAAGAATTTCATGCCATAATGAATTCGTAAATCAATAAAACTGACTAATATCATGTTTACGGCTCTGGAAAGAAATGAATACATGCTTTTTTTCTTTATTTTTAAGAACGATTTTTTATTTTACTCATTTATTTAATGCTCTCCGCTGTCCATCCAGTGAGAAAACATAATTAACTTTACGTAAGAGTGACTACATGATTCATAGCAACATTACAGGATTTACTATGTTGAAATTTCCACGTAACAAAGTTATTTCAATGTCCCAAATTGTGTACTAGCAACAAAACACATTGACACATTGAATAACTCCAGTATTGTCCGACCTTTATCTGTTTCTGGGGGTTTGTCTGTTGAAGCGGCAGAAGCTGAGGCCTCTTCTGTCTCCACTTTTACATCTGGTTCAACTAATTTTCACACAAGAGACACAAACAGATAAAAATGTGTAAAGTATGTGTGCCAGTTATCAAGAGCACATGTTGTACAGGGTTATGCAATAAACTGGGAATTAAACGCACATGAAAAATGTGTGCCATCCAGAGGACAAAGCTCGCAACTACACTGCTGCATTTACTGTTCATTTCTGTTACGCTAGACTTGTAGAACAGGTAGAAATACTCACTTTACAGCAAGTATTAGTAAAACTACGTAAGAAATAGTAGCTGTGATTGTTTACTTCAATTATAAATAAAAATAGGAAATATGTCTTGCAGTTCAAATTCAAAAACATTTCCCAACAAAACTATAATTATAATCCATAGATTCGTCTAATATAATACTTTATCTACTTTCTAGGATTGACATTTACAAATTAAAGAAGTGTGGAACAGATATGTATTAGGAAAAAATGACAACCTTTAATAAGTTAATAAGTTCAAAAGGTACTGAATTAAAAAGTATTTATGTTGATTTGAGTAAGTAAGAAGTAAGTTTTGTTCTTATTTCAAGTGCTGTAACATTTTTTTTTCTCATTTCAAGTTAGAAAAGGCTTGTCTTTTTCTTTTTCCCATCGGCAATCATATTTTAAAACAGTAAATATACTAACTAAACAAGATGAATTCTCTTTATTTAAAGCACTTCAACTTATTATCTTATCTTATTTCAGATGGTCATTTTGTCAGTAGGAAAACCTAGCTATAATTACTTAACATAGTTGCCACAAAAAAAAAAAAAAAGAATTGTGTAACTTCTCGGTGCTATTTTGATCGAAGTGAAATTGTGACTAATCCTTGCTGGTGTAACTCGCTCGTACCTTCAGCCGTCTGCACTTGGGGCTCTGCAGTTTGCTCCTCTGCAGCCGCTGGAGGTGTCTGGGGTGTGGCCTCGTCTGTTGAAGCCGTTTGTGGTTCTTCTGGAGGAGGCTCTGAGGCGACGACTGGCTCTGGTTCTGTTACTGTCGCTGTAAATGTGAAACAAAACAAAACAGAGAAGCACTGTGAAACCGTGGAAAAATACAACAATAATAAGAGTCAAAACGTGAATTAATTAAGTAGTAGTTATCTTGATTTGAGAATATTTTGACTTTCTTAATGTAAATTTCAAGTCTAATTTATGTCTAACAAGTAAAACAAGATATTTTACACTTGTTTCATTGGCAGTCTGATTTGACGGTTATAAAACAGTCAAAATATACTCAAAACAAGATAAATACTAATACTTCAATTTGGTTATCTTATTTCAGATGGTCTTTTTTTTCCCAGTGCATCACATCTTATAAAATAAATGTAAGCAGTTTTTGATATTAACCATAACGGACTTGTCCCTAATCTTAACCAAGCACATGGTCGATGGCAATACACGTTTTACATTGTTTCTTTTACAAAAAAAATCTTAAATAGCCTTAATCTGCATTTTTCATATTAGTGTTAGCCTTTAAACCTGTTCTTAAGTGTCTTAAATTTACCATCTCTGTTTTAAAATAAAAAAAGAAGACTTGTGTCATCAGTCACTATGAAATTACACTTACTGAGTGCATCCAGCCAGCAGATGGCACCAGCGCAATATACAATCCAGTGAAGTTAGTGCTGAAAAGAACTTATGATGTGGATTTGCAGCAGCAGTTATTGTGTTTAGAGGCAGAAATGCTCAGAACGAGTCTAGCGACGACTTCAAACAGCGAAATATTCTCTGGTAAGTGACGTAGATGACGTAGATACGTCCCAGATAGAAGGAGTTCGCAGGAAGTGTGTTTGACGCGCGGAGGGAGGAGGATTTTCTGATAAACTTTCCTCAAAACAGCGTGAATGCAGCTGAATGCTACTACAGGTATGTTTTTGATGATAGAACATTGTTAGAACATGGTTAAAAGGTCACGTGAGGGCCCTGCAGCCAGACACTCGTGGCTTTACCATGATGCAAAAAAATGGTAAGAAAAGTCACAACTTATTTTTTTGTTGTCGTTTACAATCACGTCAGGCTTATGTTACCTGTGGGCTGCTCTGTGGACGCAGCAGGGGATTCTGAGACGGCTGCAGTGTCCTCGACCGGAGCAGATTCAACCACGACAGGCTCTGCACTCGCTGCGGGTTCAGCCGGGACCGGGTCTGTGGGGACCGGGTCTGACGTGGGTTCTGAGGAGACTGGTTCTGGTTCTGGGGTGGACTCTGGGGGATTTTCGCTCTCGACAGCAGCAGGTAAGTCTTCAGGAGGAGGTAGTGTTTCTGTCTCTGCCGCCGCTGAATTCACAACAACGTCTACGGCAAAACAGCGACTAAACTGTGAGACTAATTTAATAATTTATACAAACAGACTAAGTTACAGGTCAGATCTGCGAAGAGGCAAGTCTGCTCACAGTAAAAATCTAATGTTTTCAAGATATTTAAAGCAATAAATTAGGCAAATTAAATTAAATATATGTTAAATAGATGCCTTTAATACCATTCTGTGGAACATTCCCTGCAAATGGAAAGACGTCCAACGAGAAAAGTTACAGATTGAATTTTAACTGTCAAAATATACCTGCTTTAGTCCCACATTTAGTCCTAGATTGAACCTGGTTAAGTTCTGTTAAAGATATTAACGATTCATTTTGGTTTACAGCTCTAATACAATACTTTAGATAGAACAAAGGGCCAAGATCGTTATATTCAACATAATTACAATCCATTTTTAACACGGTATTGCTAGTTTTCATACCTGTGGCTGGTTCTGTGGATGCCTGGTCTGCTGTTGTCTCTATAAGTGCAGCTGTTGAAGACTCCGCTGCAGGTGCCGGTTCTTCAGGGGCAGATTCGGGTGTTTGTTCTTTTGTTTCGGGGACTGGGGAGCTTTGGACCGGGCTTTCTGTGGACGGGGCGGACTCTTCAACTACAGCGGCTGGCTCTGGGGTTGGCACTTTTTCCTCCTAAAGATAAACAACAGAAGACATTGCAAATATAAGACAGAATATAGTACTTGTATTAAAAAAAAGATGAGGTTGCAAGGATAAAGGTGGCTTGAAGAGTTAGAAAAGAGTTAGAAAAGAGCTCAGAGCAGTTACCTGGATGGTAGTCAACTAAAGAAATTATTGGTCAACTAAAGACCTTCCCCATCGTCCGATTAATTGACAAAAAAGGAGAAAAACGATCAAGTACCTCTCTGTATCTGACCCAAACTGCACTAAAAAAGCACAACTACACAGGAGTTCATGCAAAAAAAAAAAAAACATATTAATACAGAAAAGTACAAGGACAAGTATTTATATGTTAGCTATATAAATATATATAAATTAGACTAAACTTATGATTCACTTTAAAATCTTTAGCTAACTCACTCCATATCTTCATGTTTTCACTGCTTTTGTCTTATAAATCCTTTTAATTGAAATTAAATAATTAGTCGACTTATAAAAAAGTTGGTCGACTAAAACATCATCGACCAGTTAATCGACTTAACAACTAAAAGACTACAGCCGTATGGACAATGTTATTATTATTATTTTTTTTAACAAGGAAAAAACACCTGGACAAATGAGGGATTACACCAATGTAGTAAATTTAAAAGTTCGCTGTATAAAAAAATCTGAATATGTTTTATTGCCTTCATCAGTGAACAAAATTCACAAACTAGGAACTTCCTTTGGCAATAGGTGCAAAATAAAACAATGAATTCTCTAGACTTAAGGGCTGGTTGAAAGAAAACCAAAATTGTACCCACCTGTAAATGGTATGAAAGTGTATGAGTGAGAGTGAAAGAACGAGTCTAAAATTTGCACTGATCTATTTATTTATTAGAAATGTGTTTTAATGTGTTTTGTTATTGATTGTAGAAAGTGTAGAAAAGTCCAACCAGGGACGGGAGTTGAAAATTAGCACTTGCTATAAACTCTAACTACAAGCTTTGTTCTGTAACTATGTATGATTGCATTGTCCCTGTCAAATAAATAAATAAATAAAATAAAATTATAATAGTAAAATATTTTACTGTTTTGTCTGAAATGTTGGTCAGTATGGCATTAAACACATCCATCTTGCATTTATTCAATTACAAGCCATTTTACCTCTTAAAATTACCTACTATTAAGGAGATAGATGAGTATAATGCAATACTGCAGGACATTCTGGGGAAAGAAATAAAATCTCTATGGCAAACACTGCATTAGAAAAGTTACACAAAGTCAAAAATACAGTTAAATAATGTAAAACTGTTCTGGAATTATTGACTTCTACTCAGAGCTTTTTGGAGGATGCTTTGGCTTCGTAATTTTTTGAAGGACAATAAAACTATATTCAGCTAACTCAAGGATGTTCAAACTTTTTCACCAAGAGCCACGCACTGAAACATATTGTACAAAGTGGACGGCCACAGACTGGAGAATTTACAGTGTTTTCAATAATGTTCATTTAGCAAAGGTCTGATTGCACTTCAGCACCATCATTTTCCATGGACACCTTCATTTTAGCTGTTTTGGTAATCAAGTGTATAATTGTAGAGAACAGAACTGCAACTATTATTTTAGGAACAGCCAAACAATTTTTTCTACTGTATATTTTTAATCATTTGAAGGATGAAATATAGTGACGGAAGGCTTATAGATAGAGAAAATCAACAAATGAAGTGTATTATTTGGGAAAATCTGAAACAGTTGATTTTTTTTGCCATTTTGATTTAATAATGCCACTGTCTTTGTTATAAAAAGGTCTTTTCATAAGTTTTAGTCGGTTGTTTGGCTCCCAGCGCCATAGTTTGGACATGCCTGAGCTAACCCAAGCACTAAAGTCAAAGTGAATGGCAACATTAAGAGGGAACTGACACAGATACACATTTATATTTTTCTTTTTTTTATCTGTTGCTTTTTTAAAAAATAATTTTCTCCCTTTGTTATTAAACGAAAAGTTCATTGGACAGAAAAGATGCCTTAATATCCTGTTTTTGACATTTTTTAAGGTCATCTGTGGTGACGGGAGGTACTGGAAACGAGTCACGGGAACACAGCATTTTCCCGTCACCAAGAAACTATTGAAAAAGAACAACAACAGCCCAAAAAACGGTTTCTGAACCGGTAAAAGCCAAAGAGTGGAAATGTTAAAGTGGGAGTGTGGCTGTATCGATATTAGTCAGAGATAACGAGATGTTTTCGGTGACTCAACATGTCTCCTCACCGGTGATGGAGCAGCCTCTTCAGGAGCAGGAGGCGCTTTAGGTGGAGATGACAAAAGTGACGAAACAGTGGCGCTGCTCCATTGCCCGGCAGCGTAAACTTTTTTCCCTGTGACCTTTGCAAGAGAGAGATAAAAATCGGTAAGACACTATAAATGAGTAGGTGAGCTGAATTCAAATACAGATTCAGAGAACTTCAGAGGGGAAAATTATCTCAAGCCGTAAAAAAGCAGATAGGGATAATGAAACATGCAACAAAGTGGAGCTCTGAGATCAATAAATAGTACCCAATAAAAAAGACATTACATCTACATAATCACTGAAGTAAGAGTTTAAATTTAAAAGGAGAATAGCTCTAGGAATTAAATATTTCAAATATTTATGTGTTTTGAATGTGAGACAACATAGCAGCAGCCTGAATAGAGAAAACTCACTTTTTAAGAATCACATTGGCTTTTTGTGATATCTGTGCATTTGAGAAGAAAGCCAAATCTCTCTGTGAACTCCTGTGATCTTTAGAATTAGATTTATTGCCATTGTGAGCGATCAAACTTCACAAACACAGGAGCTTGTTTTGACGTAAGGTGGAACATCAAACAGTGAATAACAGTAGCAAAATATATTTAAAAAAAGCATGCATAAAATTAAGAATTAAATAAGATAAAATAGACTTTAGAGTATACACAGAAATATACAGTTGGATAGACAGTAGAGCAAATTGGCAGTGCAAATAGATAGCTCTTTTATTACATGATTGTTAAAGTGGCAACGGCAGAGGGATACAGAGGGATAGAAACTGTTCTTGTGGCTTTTGAACCTATTTAACAATGGAATGAAGTTCTTGTTCTTGTCTTGAAAAGTTGTTAACAACACATCAGTAGCCCCCCCAATTAAAGACTGATGAACAGCTCATATTTGAAGGACTAACACATGGTGCAGTGCACAAGCCATAGACCTCAACTGTCTAACTTTGATTTCTTTTAGTTTCGAAAAGACGCTCTTCACACCCTTTGGCTAGAACCATAAACAACCAGGTGTGAGGAGAGTTTGATGTTGATGAAAGAATGAACTGCCGAGGACCCACAAACTTGTTTGTACGTCGTGGTGTAACCGAGTAACAGACAGCACAAAGAGGGCGGAGCTGTTCCCCTCTCATGGTTCAAACTCAGGTCAGGCCTTTGACAGAGTAACTTACCTTTAAAACAGATACAGCTTGAGCAGGATAACACACTGATGCTCCTGCAGTCATCAAGCTCACGGGAAGAGCAACCCTTTTGAGCTGTGATCCTGGAAGAGCAGAGTGGATTATTAAAAGCAATAACTAAAGTGCCAAGATTATCAAAAGCCAAGGTTGGGAAAACTATTTAAAAAATTAAATAAATAAGATATATATGCACAGAAGAACTGACAAGTTGATTTTTCAATACCCTTTTTAACAAGGATACATCGTTTGCAAGATACATCCAATTGTTTATAAAAGGGTTCATTTACAATTAATTAAAAAAATATAAAGGTAAGTTTACCTTTGCGCGCCAGAAACATGCCGAGCAGACCTGCCATGGTGATGGTGCCAAATCTAGGCACAAACTCTGGAGGAGGGTCTTTTAGGTAATAATACACATCTGTGAAAGAAGACAAAAGAGAAGATGATGATACTGATATAATCCAGAATTCAGAGCAGCCGATCAATTCTGCTGATATTTTTGGACCAATATGTTGGGTCTATTTTGATCATTTTCATCCAAAATATATAATTTGAACTAAACTTAATTATTGTGTGTTTCATTGCTCTGCACAATAAAACAAAAAAGATCTATAGAAGAAGATATTTAATCATTCACCACTCTGCTTTACCACTAACTCATAAAGGAGCAGTGTATAGTCACATTTAAGTGGTAAAATAAAGCTTTATGTCTTTTGCTTTTAGTGGTTAGTCATCCCAAACTATCGACCTCAACTGGAAATAAAAGGTCGGTAGCCAGTTTTCTAAAAAGTGCAAATATTGGCCCAATACATCAGTCTATTTCTGTTGGAAATGGACGAATATTCCCAAAACTATTATTAAAAGTCAAGGATATGCTTTTAACATTCTAAACAGGAAACATTTAAGAAGTTCTTATAGAATTTTAACTAGTTTCCTCTAAACCAGGGACAGAGTCAAGTCAGATTACATAAAACTGTCATTACTTACATAAGAAATGAAAATAGATTGTAATAAAATAAATGAATAATTGAACAGTGTAATTGAATAACTGGAGAACAACTTTATTTTAGGAATTAATTTTTTCTTAGACAAATAACTCTTGAAGATTGATTGCTAGAAATATCCCTTTATTCATCTCTTTTTGTTACAGAGATGTTACAGACTCACCTTGTCCTGCATGGTAAAGATTGACTGTTGTCCTTTTCACAGAGACATAAGCCCCCTGCAGGAAAACAGTAGAAATGATCACATTGATAACACGAGTGACTCAAACAAAAACAACTTGATTTGAAGTACGCAGTATCATTCACAGCTTCAGATGTGTCATAATCTTTTGGCCACATTTCTAGCACCTGCTCTCATTCCGGTGCAGCTACTGTTTCCTGTTTTCCTCCTGAACTTTTGCAAAACCGAACAGTGCAGCATGTGGGATTGTGCTCGGAAACCACAAACAAAAGAACCCCGATTTTTATCAGATCTTAAATGCAAATGTGTTGTATTTTGGAAATTTAAGGCTAAGCAATTCAAGCAATTACATGGAAACGATGTGAGAAATGCAAATCATGCTTCAGTCATCTCCGTGTCGTTTGAAGTGTATTTTGTGTAGAACTGAATAAATACACACAAACTAGAATAATCAGACAACCTAACAATTAGATCTGTTTTTAATGTCTTTAAAGTCCAAATAATTTTAACATTTTCTGTTAAATTTTTGTCTTAGTGTGACTTTTTTTATATACTTTTCGGTCAACACCTGCACAGGTTTGAACGATCAGAAATTATTACTCACATAAGATGGAACTGTTTACAAGATGTTTCAATAATACGACACGATAATACTTCAGAAATCAGATAATGATCAGATTTTTGGTGCATGTAAATATTGTCACATTAAGATTCCACGTTTAGCATGCCCAATAATGCTGTACATGATTATATTATTGTAAAAAAATACTATATGTGAATATTTAAGTTTAACTCTGTACCAATTCCAGTCACATTTTTCTTTTCTTGACCAAATTATCAGTAAATTGTGTGTTAGTTACAGTATGAGAAACACCAAATAAATGTCTTATTTATTAGATACAATATATGTCCCACACAGACGACAGTGAATACCTGTATGGACTGGACCACTGGCACTACGGTGTGTCTCGCGGCTGATAACCCGCTCTCAATGACGCCCGGCGCTTCTGTGACCTCCTGAGTCTGAGGCGACGGGTGCAGAGGGTTGTAGATGTTCAGCTGCAGGGCAAAGAATATTGAATTCGTTTTTTTTCTCTTTTTTTCCACAAATTAAAATAATATTTAACGGTTGCATCTTACTCCTTCTCTAGTGACCAGCCCCTCAGCAGGAGCATCAGAGACTCTGTAGATTCTGATGGAGGCGGCTCCCAGCACTGCCGGGACGGCCACCATCACCACCTGAGACACAACACAAAACACACGAGACGCTATAGGGGACTGTGAGGTCGTTTTCTGGACACAAATAGCATAAGTACGAGAAAAATAAATGTATATATGCTTGTTATTTGAAAGTCTCCTTGCCATTCAGTTGTAGTAATAAGACTTTAAGGACAATAATTTTGGTAATCGTCTAATCTAGCATTTATTCTTTCAATTAATCAATTGTTAGAAAGGCGCATGAACAAAGATTTATTTTCTAAATTTAGCTGAGATGAAGATATATGCTGTTTCATGCCATTATGATTAGGGCTGGGTATTGCAACGAGCCTCACAATATATAATATTGTATATACAATATACAATATTGTGAGGCGAATCCCTAAAACAGTTTTAAGTTTACTAAATTGCTGTTGTCCTTATGTGGAATAGCAAATACATTTGTATTTTATGTTCACAATGTCCTAAATATCAGATTGATTTATGGAGAAATTTTGAGCTCAACATATTATCTCTCATCTTAAAACACTAGTCAGTAGTAAAGTTTATGAATTGGCAATTTATGATAAATTCTCCATCCATTTTCTACCGCTTATTCCCGTTAGGGGTCGCGGGTGACTGGAGCCTATCCCAGTGACTTTGGGCCTTAAATTGTAAATTGAATTGGCAATTTATGATAAATTAACATAGATATTGTTATTGTTATTATTGAATGTTAATCAAAGTTTAAAACACTCAAGCTATAGAATAGAAGTGTACTAAGCCTATAGTAACAATTTCCTACACTGGGGAATGTATATACTAATAAACATAATCAGAAGACTGCGTGAAAAGATGATATTACTTTGTCCAATAACAACACAAGAAAGAAACAGGCTACTACTGTGGGATATGATTTTACAGTCTATTCGTTTGTTTACCTTTTACACTTTCATAACAATAACACTCCTTACTGAGCAAACATTGACTACAATGCTTTAAAAACAGGCACAGACATAAGTGCAGAGTGCCACCTGCTTGCACACTGTAAATAAGTGAGAGTGAAGTATCCTGAGCTGCAGAGTACAGCTTGTACGGACACGGATCACACCGCAGACACTCTCAGCTGCAGATTTAAAGATTATAAAATGATAATCAGGTCACGTTTGCATCAGGGACAAAGGGACAGGTGGCGCTAAATTTGCATGTGCACTTTCATTGAGAAAATGTTGTAAAATTGAGGTTGAAACGAACAGAAATGGTAAAGTCATGCATTCACCTTGGCCGCCATGACAGCGCTCCTCTTCTTCCTGCTGCGTCACTGCGTCACTGCGCCTCTCGTCGGTCCTGCACTGCCCCCCGCTGGAGAGAAGAGCGACCTGCACCAGATGATGTCATTGTGCAAGAGTGAGGTAATGCACCAAGCTTTTAAGGACATTAACCTTGCATAGTTTCTTATCGGATTAATACATTATTTGTTTTTCAGAGACAGCAGCGAGACTTTTTGGACCTATAGCTTCGCAGTTGTTGCACATTCTTTAAACATTACACTACGTCTAATCGACTGGACAATTTGTACAGTTTGGCTGCGCATTTGGAGGGCATCTCTTGCTGTTTGATGTACTGACAAAACTACAAAAAATATAGGTTATTTTTACTTAAGACTATCTTCTGGATTAGGCCCGACCCAAACAAAGGCTTTGGTCTGTATGGAAACTCTATTGCGTCTATGATTAAATTATTTCAGTCAGGTGTATTTGGTGATTATTCCAGAAACATATACACTTGATAAAATGATTAGGTGTAGGCCTAAGATTATGCTTGTTACTGACACCTTATTACTTGATATCTTGTAATTTGTAGAAAGCAAAAGGAAACTGTTCAATAACAGATGCAATTGTCACAGAAACTTCTTATCTGCTGAGAGTTCTACATGTTCTACACTTGTTTCCAAGAATCACTTTAAAAATATTTCACAGTGGAAGGAGAAGTACATAATTTAAGTTCATCCGTGCAACTGTTCCAGAGATTTACACCTTTAACAGATACATTTCCTGATATATTCTAAAAAAATTCAAGTTCATACCCAACTCATTTTGTGGGTTTTCTACTGCAGAAAACAGTACAGCAGAAAACCGTTGTGAAATACCCTCTTCAGGATAAACAGTGGTTACAACATGCGCTTGTTGTGGGAGTGGAGTTCACAGAAGTAAAAGAACCATGTCTCGTAGTGCAGAGGATTCAGTTTATTGAAGTCAAAGTTTAACAACTTAAGTTTACAATCTGTATTTTTTGTAATATATATATTCATATATATGAAACCAAAAAAGGCTACTTTAGGAAGAATAAATGTCATTTTCTTTCTTTTTTCAATATCATCTTTAGTCAGTTTAATGTACAGAATAACAGTAAGCTAATATCATCCTTGAAAAAGAGCAATATGTTCCTTTTTTAATGTCGCAGTGCAACTTACATCTTCACACCTGTGCAATGTACCATGAGGTGTTCACCCCTGAAATAACACACAGTGGAGCCTTTGGGCCTGGGTCAGACTGACGCCATCGTCCGGGAGGGTTTACACAGTCTGTGCCAAAACAAAACACACGCTCTGAATCTAAAACAGAAGACCCACGGGACACATGAGACAGAGAGGTCAAACGCTTCTACAGCCGAGTGTAGAAGTCTATCAGTGTTTGGGAGGCACAGGGAAAGTGCTTGCATCGTTTAGTTTTCTTTTCAAATGAACTGTTCAAAACAACATCCGGGGTGCGCTTGATTTCAACAGTGATATGATGAAAAACTACTTTTACAAAAGACACTTAAATATGAAGAAGACAGTGCTGGATGCAGCGAGTGCTACACGTCTCTGGTTTTAGACACTAGGGGGCACCATTGAGTCCTTGGCCTGGCAGCACAGATGAAGCCGGTCATCTGAGTTTCACATTGCAGACCATGAGAGAAAGGGTTCATTGCTTCCCAGTATCAGAATGTTAGATGCGACTTGTGTTTTAATTTCTTAAAGAAATCCATTCACACTGTACATATTTAACCAGGTTCAGACTGTGGTAACCGGGTTCTTGCTTGTGATTATTGTCTTGTCTCTTTAACGATTTGGTCAGGGGTAATTTAAAAATCTTAAAGTTATTATAATTTTCCTTGTTCGTTCTGATCAAATGTGTCAATTTTAAGGTGCACTATATAGCATTAAACTTATCTGTCTCCACAAATACAAGCGACGCCACAGAGTCAAGTTACAGGTCAGATCTGTGGAGATGTGACCCCTCAGAGAAATAATGCATGTTTTGTCAAGGTATTTTGGACAATAAAAACTCTTTAAAGCCATTGAGCTGCAACACTTTGTAACGCTTTGCCTGAAGGTTCTTTAAACTCTTTAAAACATGTTTATATAAAAGGGCTTTTATTGATTTAATAATTGTAATAGTTATTTTTTGTCATTTATTATTACTATTAATTAACTTACTGTGGAGCATTTCAAACAAAGCAATCAGCAAACATCTCGTCTTAAAGCTGCACCTTTTACTTGCATTTTACTCTCTGTTTGTTTTTGTTTTAGTTTAACCTGGGTCAAGATTAGCCAAGATTACATAAAGAGGACCTTGACTGAGAGTTGCTTTTGTCTTAATTGTTTTCATTTTGTCATGAAACTAAAGCAACCAAAGGAAACCAATCCAAACTTATAGCCCTTCACTGTGCAGGAATCAGAATGAATGCAAGGTTAACTACTTCTCCACAAGTTTTACTATTAAAAGAATGATTAATCTATTGATATTTGACGTAACAAATTCTCTCTCACTTCTGCAAAGACACTGGGCAGCAATGAACCTCCCATTTTTCATGTACAGTGAGTGTCTTTAAACACCATAGATTAAAAAAAAAGAACATTAAAACAAAAACGTCATTCCTAACGTTTGCATTTTTCATGCGCTACACAACTTTTCTTGCAAATGTGACAGGAAGATTAAGAGGGGAAAAAAAGTAAAACAAATGAGTCACCATTTTTTTTACCCTGTCCAGTCAAATTCTGCCGTTTCTCATGCAACACATTACCAGGAGTTCTCTTATACATATTTTTCAAAGTATTTTCTCGATGTAAAATGTAAAATGTTTGGTGGTTTGGTATCTCCTAGGTTGATTTAAACTGCACCCTGCTTTGGAGTGATAAGGGGACACTGCAAAAATCTTGGCATAGATTACATACTTTACATTATATCTAATCACACAAAACGTAAATAGATTTTATATATTCTTCTATGTTTAAATATATTTGTAGACTGTACACAAATCTTTAGAAAATGAGATGGCGAATGCGTTTACCTGATATTTCTGAAATGGTAAAACATGAGACATTTGGATAGATAGAGACCCTGTGATGCAGCGGATGAGACAAAGACATATAGAAAGTGCATTCGTTGTGAGTGACTCCTTTTGGATCAATAACAAAACACTCTCCAGCTCTTGCATTCACAGGCGAAAGGGATACTTCTGTTTTATGAACGGGACAAGGACATTTTCAACTAGTAATACATGGATAGGCTACAGTGGATAGTTGTCAGCGCATATTTAGGAAGTAGATTTTGCCAGTTTAGTATCTTAAATTGACCAGAAAATTTTAGATACTCGTGGCTAGGCCTGTCACAAAAGAAGCTTACTTAATTGAGTAATTTTAGCAGTGAGTGGCAAAAACGCATGAAAGTCTGTGGTGAGTAATGACATTTTCTCCTGTAAAAGCTCAAAACACAACTAAAATGTGAAAAAGTCTGAACAAATATGCCTTGCTTAAGCAAAACTTGAGCAAGCCCACCTGGCCTGTGCTTGAATGGGATGTGTTCAGATGGGCCAATAGCATAGCATCCTCACTCGTCAGCCTGCCCCGGGCAGCTGTGACTACATTACAACCCCGAAGCCTATCAAATACTGAAAGACGCTTTTAGCAATACTTTCGTAATATCATTTGTCCATTTTTACGTTCAACAATTCTGTTATTTTTACTGTTGAGCATCTGGTTGGCATTGCTTTTGGATCCACAGAAACAGTTCTGTTCATCTGCCTCTCTGAGGTTCATTACTGTGGAGCCCTGACGCGTCACTGTGACTTGTATTCACGAGTGGGATGACCTTCTCTGGCCACTAGGAGGTAGGGCATTGGGAAACTTTTATTTACAAGGCAACGCTTGGATTACTGCCTCCCTACGTTTGTACTTTAAGTACAGGAGAAGTGTTGACTCCTACTCTATACGATCAAACGATCAGCTGTTGCTCTCTGTTCTTTTCGCTCGCACAGAGCTGGGGAAGAAAGCCCCACTCATCCACTCAGCTCCGTTTGGTTGGGATGTTGCAGAAAGACTCGAAATTGTCTGACTTTTTTTGTGTTTAAAACCAAGCTGAAAGCATTAGAGGCCGCCTCAACAATGTGCAATTGTTTTACATAACTTTTAATGTTGATGTAATTTAATGTAATTTTAATGTTGTTTGTTGTAACTGTTTTACTTTGCTGCCTCTTGGCCAGGACTCCCTCGGAAAAGAGGTTTTTAATCTCAAAGGGAAAAATCCCACACAGGGTCAATCTGGCTTTTTTTTTTTTAATTACATCCTAATAAATTCAAGTTGGACAGTGCACAGGAATATTTTCTTTTTATTTAGAGGCTGATTTCTCTCCTCCAACGCAACCAACTTAAATAAATTGATGTGTGAAGTTGTAATTCATATTGTTGGCGTTGATGGTTTTGGCACACTTTCACAACTCTAAACATGTGAGTTAGATGTTGTTATGATACATCAATGAAAACGCAAACTATAGCACGATTGAATGGCTGCTGAACTGATTAAACTCACTGATTTTGTCTTTGGCGACACTTCGGATGCACTGACAGCGACCCTCTGTTTATATCTATCCATATATATTAATCGAACCATTTTGAATCCACTCATGAAACGCAAACTATCCCTTTGGTAAAAAAAGAAAATGATTTGCACACACACGTCAACACACTCTCTTCCCTCCGCTACCTCTAGAAGCAGATCACAGTGGTAGTGGAAAAAACGCAAACGTTTGTACATCAGTATACACATATACATAGAGAGAAGAGGTCCGGATCTAAGCTTAAAGTGTAGGAAAATATAGGAGAAAGGAGAAGACAGGAAATGCAAAAGTGAATAGTAGTCATTGCATTCAATCCTTCACAGTTCACAGTTTGAGTTTTACGCACCAAACTAGCAGTGCTTGTGGCGTTTAGCTACCTTTCTCAGTCTTACAGAGTTACAATCTCAGCACAGTCCTGTCAGTTCAGGCTTTATAATAACAGTGAGGTCCCTAATTTAACACAAGATGCAATGAAGAAACCATAACATTACATAATAGAAAGGAGGAGCGGGGGAGGAGTGTTGGCTCTGGGTGCAAAGTTCATCAGTACAAAAAGTACAGTGCTGTGGTGAAAAGGTTTCTCCTCTGTATTGCTGCTACATAGCTCCCCCTGCCTCCTGAAAGAAAAAAACGCAAAACAAAAACAAACAAACGTACAAATAAAAAACAAATGTGTTAAGAAAAGTCTGTTTTTGTTTGTTTTTTTCTTAGTTTGCCTGACAAGCGAGGAGTGGCGTTTATGCTGAGATACATAGACAAAGGAAGAGTAATGCTTTTTGTTCAGGCATGCAATAGGCACCCTGTGGGGTCCTCGTCGGGATTATCAAAAGTTGAACACGTCTCTCGCGCACCCATCGCTGTATTTACACATGTTACAGGAAAGAGGAGTGTCTCTGTGAGGGGCATGCTCAGGTTCAGACGGGACCAGGGCTTTGATGGGCAGCAGCTCTGTGAGAAAGCACCGTTCAACCCACTCACCATTTCTTATAGTTTTGATATTTCACAATTATTTCAACCATTTCAAGTTCAGACATCGGCAAGATACATCTTTGTACTTTTGTTAAAATATCTGACCACTAAGCCATGGTTTTTGGTTCGATCCCTGGTGGTGGTGATGGGCTAAAAAAGTCTGAAAGCATTATAATGTACCGGATTGTAAAGCCGTTTTTACAATCTAGGCTTTAAATAAATTAGTACTAATGTGTTTAGAGTGGCAACAAATTAATCAATTAAGCGACTAATTGATTATTACCTATTTTATTAAACGGATAATGGTTAATGGATCTATACAGAGGTTTCAACACGTGACATGAGCTGAGAAAAGAAGTTTTAAGACTCAAATTGAGCTGCTATTGGATGAAAATTATGCAAAAAAATGTGTAAATTTTGTGTATTTGATTAAAACGCTCTTTTGTCCATAAAAGTACTCCACCAGGATCCTCAAATGGCTTCATTTCAGCTTCATCTGAGTCAAATTTAGTAAAAATCTCTTCGTCATGTGACTTTTACGTTCCAAATACGTAATTGATTGAGCGAAAGAATGATCGGTAATTGAAGCCCTAGATGTGTTATTACTTTTTGGCATTTAATGAGAGCAGGTAAAAACGATTATTTTAGTAGTACACTATAGGGCTGCAATGATTACCTAATCAACTATTTGTGTCTAATCCACTATAAAAATGATCGTAGTTGTATTTTCGTCATCTTAATCGTTATCTGGACAATATGGACTCTGAAACAAATATGAAAATACCATTTTATAACAAAAACAGTGGCATAATTCAATGGAAATGTCAAAAAACAATACATAATTTTAGATTTCCATGAATAATACACTTTATTTGTACATATTCTCTATCTAGAAGCCTTCATTCACCATATTTCACCTTCCATTTGGTTGATATTGTATTTAAAAAGTCTCAGTGTACAATAGGAATAATCTTTTTACTGTAGTTAACTGTCAAAAAATAATTCCTGACTAGTTGACTACTAAAATAATCGTTAGTTGCAGCCCCAATATAATAGAACTAATGACTCGTTCTAATAATATAAAGTATTTGTTAATTATCCAAAATATTAGAGCGATACTCAAAACCATAAGAAATCCAGAGGAGGCGCGTGCTTTGCTCACAGCTCTGTCTAGTATATCATCATGATGGATCTGTCCGGTCACTTCTGGTTACACGTGCGTCTCGATGAAGGAGTGTGTGTGGGTCATGAGCGGCGCCCCTAGTGGCGAGAGGTCGTCCTGTCCGTTGGATCCGGGGCTGAGTTGACAGATGTCTGAGAAGAGGTCGCTGTGCCACTGTTTCCACTCTCTAAAGGTCTGCGAGCACAGTCCGGGCTCCTCCAGCAGCGCGCAGATCACCGCCAGCTCCGACTCTTTGGCCTGGAGCACAGACACAACAGGGATCAGGACGCACAATTCACTCGCTTTTTACAAGAATAACTACAGGTGAATAGGAAAAAAACGTACATTTAAAGATATCAGTTTGAAAGTTCTTCTACTCACATACATTTTATTATATTAAAACATGTATTACGAGTTTGTCATCATGTCATGTTTTCATGTAGAAATAAGGTGTTATGTAATAATAAGGTTATGTGTAAAAATGGCCAAAAATACACATATTTGGGACATATAAACCTGAAAAATTGACAGAAACAGGTTTAAATTTCTTGGTTCATTTTGTACAAATATTAGTTTAAAAATTACAGGGGAGGTTATGGATTTCTTATTTGGTTTTTAAGTAATCTAGACTGGACTGAAAATTGTCAATTCAAATTTCGCCTCATTTTTTTGACTTAAAACTTCAATAAATCAATTTTAGATTAGATATTAAAAAAAATTCTTCCGTACGCTTTGTCAAAATCTTGTTGAATCCAAGATGATAAAATTTGGTGTATGTGGGATCGACTTTAAATGGTTGATCCTTATGTCCCCAGGGGAGAAAAATGCATTTTAAGAAAATGGCCTTTGAAATTACAATGTCCCATAGACATCTACAGATGCAAGTGGATTAAATGGAAGAATAAAACTTTTTTAAGGACAGATTGGACACATTTGTTGTTTCCACTTGAAAGTTGATATGTTGAGAGAGCAAAGTGACAAGAAAAAATTGAATTGAAAAAAAAAAAAGTTTTGCCTGTAGTGTCTCACCTTAAAATGGAAAGCGTTTGGAAGAAAATGAACTTATTGTTTAGTTGATCCTGATAACAATATTCAAATGACAATCCAGCAAAAATGTGCTAAAATGTGTTAAAGTCTTAGTTATCAGGCAAAAGTGAAATGTCTGAAAAATGAATCACAAAAGAGCAGAAATAAACTCTTATACGTTTTGAAAGTTTAAAACACAACTTTTTTTTTTATAATCAGCACTTTTTTGTTACATTTTTTTTACTACATACTAGATTTACGGTACATTTTGTAAATCTTCCAAACAACATTCATGATATTATAAAATCTGTACATGTTGCCCACCTCTATTAAACATCCTCTTCACGGTTACTACATTTTGTGACTTTTGTGGTTGGGTTTTGGAGCCCACTGTGATGTCATGGATGTTCACACCTCTGAATGCCCGGGGTAAAAAGCCCCCACAGTCAGAGGAAGAGTACAAACCATGTTTCACTCACTCTTTGAGGTCAGCTTTTTAAAGAGCATATGACGGGCTTTGTTTGGTGGGACAGTTCATGTGGTAATTAAATATCATAGTTTTACATAAGTAAAGCTGCAGGTGGAAAGAAAAGTTGAAAAATGAAAGTTAAAAATAACAGGAAGTAGTGCTGAGTTCTTAAACAGAAGTCCTCTGAGATGTCAACAACTACACGCAACGATCATTTAAGATTTTTTTCTCTTTCTTTTTTCCGTTTTTTTCGCCCCTTTCTTTTTATTGAAATAAGGAATTACAATCTCAAACAAAAACAATTCATGTTGCCAAAATAAAAAAGAGAGCCAAGGCTTCTCAGGAGAGTTGTCAGTAAATATTGCATGGCTGGTTTTCCGTCCAGAGACAGCAGGGGGCCACAATGGGGGCTTCAAACGTCTCCAACAAACCACCATACGGAGCTACAAAGCCGTTTAATACGGTAAAAATTGTCCTTAGCTCTGCTTTAATATAGACGTTATTGTCACATTATGCTCATGATTTATAGGCTTTCCTTTTGGACTCTAAGTGACAGACTTGCCAAGTCCACTTGTTTATAGCAAGTTTTGCTCCCTCCAAGCGGCACTTTCATGTCATAAAAGAGCTGATTTTTACCCTTTTTTCCACGTCTGTTTTAAGAGACCCAATGAATCCAGGAAGTTAACCGTTAATTAACATTTTAAAGCTGTTATTGATATTAAACATGTTAAATATCCACATCTCATGATCACTTGTTCAGCAGTGACACATTTAACTAGCTTTTAACTGCTTGTTTTGGGTTGTTTTCCAAAGGCTCGGTCACTTGTAACTTTCTCAAAATCCAGCCATTCTTTTTACAGTCTATTGCTTAATATTTTAAAGAGGTCTTTGTTATATTTATATTATAATATCATTTCCTTGAGCAGTACACTGAACTCAAAAGAATCAGTAGTAGTTTCTGTACCCAAGTATTTTCACCTGTCAAAACTAGAAATGTACCTATATTTTCTTTTTTTCTTGAATTCAGTAAACACTTCTCCATCGCACATCGTCCATCGCGGTCTGTACCTTCAGCGTGCTCCTCAGGGCCCTCACTCGGTGCAGTCTGTCGTTGAGCAGAGGGTCCCGGGCTCTGTGGGTGAAGCAGCGCCTCAGGTCGTTTCTGCTGCTGGGACGAGGGTCTCCCAGAGCCGTGACGTTGGCCTGCTCCAGAGCTCTGTACAGCTGCTCCAGACCGTCCAGGCTCTCCAGGGGGTCCCGGCCATCCGAAACCCTCCGCTCGCGGCCCTCCGACACTCTCCTCTCTCTGCTCTCCACTCGCAGCTCACGCAGGTCTACGGCAAGTACAAAGAATCTACTTCAGCTAATGTAAGGCTGCCATTTCCCCACTGTGCGATATAGCATTACAGAAAAATAATAAAACGATAAACGATAAAACCGAAACTACTTTATTCCACTGACAAAATAACTCATAGTGTTGTTAAAACAGACATGAGTTGTGATACTGTAAATAAACAGCACTTACAACACAACACTTTACCACTTATTTAACATATAATTAGTCATACCAGTCACTTTTTTGACTTTCTTCTGCTCAAATCTTATCGTACAACTGAGAAAATAACAAAACTTTCCCTAGTATTGCAAAAAAAAAAAACAACAACAACAAAAGTATACACAATAAATATTGAGCTCCAATATGCTATTATTTATTAAAATGTATATAGTAATTATTGTGACAGGCCCAACTGTGGGATGAAGGATCATCCCAGGGGGTTTTCTATCTAATACGTCAAACTAGTAATATGCACTACTCATTTAATCTAGTATTTTACATGAATGGACTGTTCCAAACATCTTGAAAGCTCAAAGGTATATCATCCTTATGTAGAATGATCTTCTATTGTTTTACAATTCTAAATTAGCCAACAATCTGTAACCGATACATCATCTTAGACTGAAGAGTGCAAAAATTACAGTTTGGAGAGCAACTAATAATGCTACTGCCTCTAACGTGTCATCCTGGTCCTATTCACAAACTCCGATTAGCGTTGTTGTTTTGTTTAGGTTGTTTTTGTTTATTCCTGAGGATGAAGGTGTAAATTGTTACCTTAGATCTCCATTCTCATTCAGAGATGGATTGTCTTTCCTGATAAATATGGCCTCAATGTCAGAGGAACTGAAGATGCTACTTGGATGAGTAGCAAATTGTTAACTTTTCTTCAATCTTCTCTCATGGACCCTACCTGGGCGACTAAGGGTCTGCTCAGACATTACACAGCCGCTACAAACTCAGTGTTATTTTCTCACCCTCTTCTGCCTCCAGCATGTCGGCCTGGCTGTCCCCCTCCTCGTCCTCGCTCCTCTCCTCCACGTGTGCGGCGCTGGTGTGGAGCAGCTTCCCGGGCACTGGGTCTCTGTTTCGGGGCAGGCTCTGGCTCCTCTGCTTATGGGACGAACGTCTGTGCGTGTGGCTGTGAGTGTGCGGACCCCTCTCCAAAGGGAAGGGCCCGTCTCGCTCCCTGTCCCGTTCGGCCGCGTGGTGTCTCCGCACCGGCAGCGTGGCTTGCCTGCGCCTCTCCGGTGACATCCCCTGCCTGCCCAACCCGCCGTAAATCCCCATGTCGGCCGCCATCGTCCCCATGTGACCGTAGTCTGTCTCGCCCGGCGCCGTCTGGAGAAAGTGAAGCCCGGCGCTGGTCAACGGTGTCTCGATCAGGTCCTGCCACGAGCGTCTCTCGCGGTGTGAGGAGCGGCAGCCGGACGAATGGGTGCTGGTGCTGCCCGTCCCGGTCCCCATGCCCATGCCGTCTCCTCTCTGGTCCTCCGCCGACGAGTGGGAGTGCGTGGATTCGCTGGAGAAGTGGCGTCCGTGCTTGGGCTCTGGGAACGGGCTGGAGGAGTTGACCTGCAGGGGGAGAGGGGACGTGGAAGAGACCATCTGTGGCGGGATAGGGGAAGTGGACGCACTCATCGATATCGGGATGGGGCGGGGGGAAGGCGTGGAGCGGAGGAGACTCATGGAGCTGACCGAGCGGGGTAAGTGGTCGTAGGTGTGGAGTAAGTTAGTCTTTGGGGCGGGACAGGTGAGGTGGAGTTAGTGACAGAGAAAAGTGGACATGTAAAAGTGGACAGATATGGGGAGATTGTGAAGAAACATTACGGTTATAGCAGACAGAGGGGCGAGAAGGTACAAAAAAAACCATGAGCAATAAGCAATGAGATGACGATGATTAAAATAACAACTTGGGAATGACTTGCATGACTACTGCAGTCCTTTCCACCTTCAACTACAACAGTAACCACACATCTAAACTAAACACTTTTTTGAACAAAGCTTGACTACTTGTCTCTTCTTGCAGCGCCCATTATACAGTACATATCATGAAATGTTAAATTTGCTTTATAAATAAATTTAAGTTGCTGTACCTGATTTTTACTGGTTTGAATTGTGAAAGACAGAACTAGTTCATGTTAAACTCTTTAAGGCAGTCACATGTATCGCTCACTTTCTTAATGCAGTCCCAGCATCCTTAATATTCACAGTGATGAATTTGTAAGCACTTTTCACAAGTCTCAAAAGATTATTGCCGTTCTAGGTAAAGCTAACAAACTTTATATTTGGAAAGTTAATTCTGTCTTCTTGTAAATATTGACTTGAGAGTTTCCTCTAATAAGACGGTTGTAAAAAAAAAAAAGCTCATTTACCTTATATGTTTTTTACAACTGTCTTATTAGAAGAAACTCTCAAGCTAACACACATGCTAACGCGCACTTCTTGTACACTCGATAAGTAGATGCAGAGCACTATTGTCTTATTTTCACCTGAATAGATGCTTATATTACATGCAAAAAAGTGGGTACATGAACTAATTCTGTTTTTGTTTCAAAACAGCAAAAATCAGGTACAGCACCTTTAAAAATATGTATGGTAAAAGTCTTGTTCATTAGAAAAACAGATTAGTTTATCAATGATCTAAAATAGTGCATGCAAATATTCTAAAGAACATATTATTGTGTTAAATTATATCTGTACAATTGTCACAATTTATGCTACAGAACAACTAGTGCCTTTAATACTCATAATAAAAGACATTTAAAAAAAAAGTAGATATAATACGTTAAACCTTTTCTATTTTACTCAGAAATTACTAGGGAAAAATATAAACAAATGCTAAAAGCACTTGAAAAGCCCTACGCAGCATCCTTGAGTTAAATAATACAATCTCTCATAAAGATCTACTGTGCTTTGTTGCCACCTAGAGGACACATTGTGCACAGTCGCTGGAGCAGAATAAACAGAACGCTGGTTGCTTCACAAACCTCACTCTCAGATGTTTTATTAATGTTTGGAGATCTGGTCTGAAAAATTGCAGTGCTTTTAGAGATAAATTATTCTGTCGGAGGAGAACTGTGTGAAAAGTGCGCCTTACCGAAGGCGTGCGGTGGTAGGTGTCGCACATGGACGAGGGGCCCTCCTGTTTCAGAGTCATGGACCCATCCACATCCTCCTGGTCACTCTCACTCCAATAGTCTGAGAAGAAACCACAGAAAAGCACATTCATGTCTACAAAGATAAAACTATATTGACAATAGCTTAAATTACTTCAGTTCAGTATTTAAGAGTGGATTAGGTCAGATATCATTAAACCTATAAACTTTTATGTTTTCCAAGAAAGAAAATAGAATAGTTATGTAGGTTATTGGTAGAAAAACTCTACACCTTGGGAAAACGAATCAGATACAATTGTGACCAAACTGAATTATTGATTGATATTACAATAATTGTTTCACTACTACATCTAATATTCCAATCCAGTCTAATCCAACTTTATTTGTATAGTACATTTTATAAACAAGATAGTTTCCAAAGTGGTGCACATAATAGCAATACAAAACAAAATAATTTAGCAAAAAATAAATAAATAAAATAAATCATAAAATAAATACAAACAAAAGCAACACATTAGATAAATAGGATCCAATAAATAAAAACAGTACAATAACTAGAAAAAAAAACCTAAAATTATACAAATAAAAGACAACAGAGTACTCAATTACAGCCAATATTATTACTTGTACTATGAATATTGCAATGTAGAACATGCACTGTCGAAAATACCTTCGTCTGGACGTGGCACAGGGTCGTCGGGCGTGTAGCCGATCGCAGCCAGCCCCAGTCTGTTCATCCATCTGAAAATGTAAAGACACAAATGGATACAGAATAATTATACATCAAGAAAAAGACTGTAGTTTTTGTTGATGGTTCATTAACATGTATATGGTATTATTAGACATCTACAAACGCTAGTAAATGCCTATACGTGTAAAAACAACTACTAACTACTAACGTTACTACTACTAACGTTTATTAATTCCTTATATAAGACATTATTACAAAGGACCCTTATTTTAAAGCATTACAGTATATTCCAACAATAAAAAGAAATGTCAAAAAGCCACAAAAACAAAACAACAGTACATTTCTGCACTTTTGATGTTAATTATAAAATATATTCACCTTTTGAGTGGCATATGATCGTCAACAACAACATTTAGTCATGTTTTATCACATTTTTACACATAAAAAAATGAGAGATAGATTACTGGTCAGATCTGTGGAGAGGCGACGCCGCTCACACTAAGAATGCATGTTTTTAAGGCATTTTTGAGCAATAAAATACTTGTTATTGAATGTACGGAAGATATATATGTTTAATGTCGTAGCGTAGAACATTCCCGGCAAATGAATAACATTTCCATGGAGAAAAGCAGGTGGCAGACCCTCCTCCAAAGTCACACCGTGTTCCTTTAAATTCAGGCCCCCCTTTGTCCTTTATTCCTTGCACTTGTCTCGTCCCACATCTCCACACAAACTAAATAAGGTCATCTCTAAGAATAGATTTCCGGCTTCGTACAGAAGAAACAGTCAAGTCATCTCATGAATCATCATCTCTTTAATAATCTGTATTCAAACAGTGACGGCGCTTTGTGACATTGAGACGTGATTAATTTATCAGAATAAATGACTTAAACCAGCATTTGAAGGACACACGGCTAAAAATAGTCACCTCAAATGCATTATTAACGGCTATGTGCGAAGCATGTCCTATATTCACCCACTGACATGTTTGATTTTGGCTTTAGCTAAAATGGTTATTGACCTAGTAAATAAACAAATAATGTAAAATGAATTTGTAAATGTTTTCTAACCAGGCTCTGATATTACACGTATATAGCTGAATGGTTTTCATTTGCCAAAACTACCCTGATTTGTCACATTTTATGATACTCTGAAGCTATGAGTATAGCTTTTCTCCATTGAAATTGTCCTCAAAATATATATGTATCTCAATGGAAGACAACAAACAAAAGCCCATGTTTGGAAAGAATTCTGCTGGAAAGATGTATCACTTTTTTTTTATAACACCCTGTTAAAGTGCTCACTATTCACAGGGAAATTTGAATTGCTGGACTACCATTAACATGTTTTTGGTATTGTCCTACTGCTCAGAAATATTGGGCTGAGATTATAAAAGCCCTTCAGAAAGCTCAATTTTGGGCCTCAAAACTCCTGCCATGAACACAATAAATGGATATCTTTGGAACATACTTTGGTGGCAGGAAAAAAAGCCATGAAGAAAAAATGGATGACACAAATTTAAAATCTGGACTAGTATTATATTATTGACATACATAAAATGAATAATAATAAAAAAAAAAAAATCAACTTAATTTAAAAACTGACACATTTGAAAGACTCTGGGCCAAATGGAAAGATTATTTCTAGACTAAACGTGCCTTCATTTTCTTTGGATGTCTTTTATTGCCCTTTTTTCTCATTTCTTTTCTCATTTTTATCTTCTGCGCTCTCTGGTTGTGTTCTGTTTTTTGTTCTGTGTCTATACTTGAATAATGAATAAAATAAATTACATAAAAATCTCCATCCAGTCTCCATTCCAGAATTTAGATTATTATTATTATTATTTTTTTTTTTTTACAAACTTTTAAAGGGTCTATACGCAAGTTAAAATTTTCTTTTTATTTTGATTTCTTGCGTATTTCATTTGTCCCATTTACCTTCCTCTCATGGTACAAACATTTTTATTTTTTCTTCTTTTTTATTATTACTATTATCATCATATTTACGTAATCATTTGAAAATATATGTAAAATAATATGAGAAACAAAGAAAACTTCCAATTATATATCTTAACAAACAAAAGGCACAAGGCAGATAAATTTTTTCTCTCTTTGAACTGCCTCACATCATGGCTGGTATTTGAAAACGTTTTATTGTTATTATTATTTCCTAGTATAGATCTACTGTACGTCACACTTCTTCGTCATAATTACCCGCATTTTCACCAACAAATGCATAAAAACTATAGACAACCGCATTTTCACACAAGCGCCCATTAACGCAGCACGGCAGTCACATTTAGCTGCTTAATTACTGTGGTTCAATTATCTCCCGGTGTGTCGGAGGAGAGGTGTGGATAATCAGGCCTCGTCACATCACACTCGACGACACACGGGTCCCAGCCAGCGCCCCAACACCACTCATGCTTTATTCATGTACATGTTGTATCTGTGGGATTAGCCCGGTGTAAAGCGGGTTTACTCTTTTTAAATATGCATGAAGGACCCTGGTGTCTAACTGCTGTCTGGACTCAATGAGATGAGGACATTTGTTTGTTTGTTTGTTTTTCAAGTGCTGAAAGAAACTGCTAATTTCACTTCTATGGAGTTGACCTAGTTTTGTGTAAGATGTTGCACAAGATAGATGAATAAATTAAAAAAAACATGCCTAGTTTTCCCAGCTTGACATGTTTTTGTGAAGTTTTAAAATTGTACTTCCTTGTTGGATGTGGGCAACAGATTCCAACTGTTACCAGGCAACCGACACATGCTGTAAACAAGGCCCAAAGCAAGTGTGCCTAATTTGCACAATAGTCATTATTTGACAATTAAAATAAATGACAACTATTCTATTGTAAATGGGTGTTTTAACTGTAAGAAAATGATGTTCCTTGAATGCATTAGTCCCTGTATTTTGAATGAAACATTGAGTATTGATGACTTCATATCATTTCATACTTCATAAGAAGCAAGACATTTGTTCTTGTACCTGGAGCTGTAGGAACAAGAACAAACTTCTTTTGTGTTTGAACATGTCATACTTCATAAGCCCTGCCCCCATGAACTTAAACAGCTGCTGCTATGGAGATTATCAACAGTACCGTGGCAACACTGTACCATTGTATATAATAGTTCTATTTCAATCAAAAAATGTTTTTCTTAATTTCACAAAAGAGAAACAGTTAGCCACATCCACTATGAAAATTCAACCAATCACAGCACAGTTGTTGACAGTCCTGCAAGAACAAAGTCCTGCTCGGCCGAGTCAAGAACAAACTGCAAGATCTGCAGAACAGGAGCTGCAACAAAATGTCATCTTGTTCTTAGAGCTCCGTTTGTTAGAACTCAGTGCTACTTCATGTCATTTTCAACTTTTGTTTCAACTTCTCAAACTGACACTCTCGAAATATCTAAAACTGTGATAATTATTTAACAATGCTAGTATCCCATCAAACAAAGTAATAATTAGGAAAGCAGCAGGAACTTTTCCAGAACCATGAGAGATTACATAATGCAGGATAAACTTAACAGATACCGTTACAAGGCCTAGAGTAAACAATATTGATTGTCCAAATGGACCCCCCGGCCCTATTTTACCTGAAGATAAATTAACAACCCAAACATCTTTTTCCTGCTTGAGAAGCTACTGTCTTACATCACAAAATAGAATTATTTTCTGGTTAATAAAGATGTTCTATTATAAGACATTTTATAGAAGAAATCAAAATGACAACCCCTCATTTAAAACCACACTATCTAGTTTGGATTTCTCTTTGTGGAGCCAAATTTGACTGCTTAAGAACATTCCTGGCAAAGCTATAACATCTCTATAAAGACCAGCAGGTGGCAGACACTGTACCAGAAAAGTCACACAGTGCAGCTTTAATTTCATGTCAAAACCGCCTTAGTAAACATATTTCCTTTAGAAAGATGGTGACGCATCCAAAACCTTTTGCAGCCGCTGTATTATTGATTTGTTTTGGGGTGTGAGAGGTAGAATTTAAAGCAAAGGAAGCAGATTACATAAGGATGAAAAGATACAAAGCTTCACATTCACCTGTTCATTTCCTCCAGACAGTCTGTGGCGAAGAAGAAGCTCTTGATTTTGGGATGGCAGGCTTTGAAGGCGCTGTCAATCAAACGCACACAGAGACACTGATTAGCATTAGCGTTAGCCGCCTCTCGTGTGCTCGCGCATTCACTTGGAGCGCCGAGCGGCAAATGATCCTTGATTAGTAATTTTGACGACACTTACAATTTCCGCCGGCACTCGATGGCGCGGTCTATTCTGAACTCGGGGAGACTGATGAAGCCCTCTGCTTTCTCGTCCTGAGAGAGACACAGATGGCAGAACAGGGCACAAAATGTCAGGCACAAACGCAGGCACGAGGAGCAGTGTCTTAATCATTCAGACTCAAATAGAAAAACAGCATGTTGTTTACAGTGCCAGGTACATAAACAAACACTGATACTATACGCTACAACAGTCCTTCAGTGTGAACTCTTGACTGTTTTATTATTTCTTGATTAAGTGATTACATAATTGCTACCAATAATGAGTATTATTATCATTTGTAAATAATTTTTTACAACTTTGGGCAAGATATTTAAAAGTAAGAATAAGGAGAAAATGTTATTCATCTTCCATTTTAGGTCCATGTGCTGTAGTTTTTTTTGTAGTTTTTCCTCGCCAAAAAAGACACAAAAAAAAAAGACTAAAACGCACGGTGAGGCCTCGTTCAGTTTTTACGGCCCCCGTTTATGGAACAGCCTACCTGAGGAACTGAGGTCTGCTGCGAGTGTTCATATTTTTAAAAGTAAACTTAAAACATATCTTTTTAAATTAGTCTATAATTAAAACTTAAAAATAAGTTAAATTACTTTTAGTCAGGTTCCTTTGTGTTACGTTTTAATTCTTTCTTTATGTCTATTCACAACACCCTAATTTGTATTTCTATGCATATTCTCACATTCTAACTTTTATGTTCTCTATAACCCTAAGGAGTCCTCTCTGTTTGTCTGTTGCTAATTGTTGTATATGTGAAGCACTTTGAGCTACATTTTAAATGTATGAAAAGTGCTATACAAGTAAAGTTTGATTGATTGATTGATTGATTGATTGATTGATTGATTGATTGATTGATTGATTGATTGATTGATTGAAGAAGGAGGGTCAAGGACAGTTATCCATTTGCTGAATTCCTTTAAACATTAAACTACTTTTCTAATATTGACCAATGACTGTTTCACTGTTGCCCACCGAGGCAACTTCTGTCCTGATTTTGGCATTACAAAAATAAACTGAATTTAATTGAAAAATGTACAATTGTGAGACAAAGAGAAAGTCTTAAGAGTTTGAGCATTTCTAACTTTCATGAGTGCTTTGGGATGCTGTTTCTCAGTTTTGTGGACGGATCCACTTAGTCATTGAGCTCACAATCAAATATGTGTTATTTTGCTGTTAAACTAAATGTGTTGTTATTTTCATGCACAAACAACTGCGCCATCTCTTCGATTTTGAACTCAAAATAAACAGTACAGTTCATCATATGCACATACGGTTTATATGTCATGAGGTTGCTTTAGAACTCACACCTTTCTGAGGTTATCTTTTATTCCCACCTGGTCTGTACTAAAACCATGAAAAGGTCAAGTGTCGACAATCGGATAAGATTAGCCGTGCTTATTGTGTAAAATCATTCCCATTAGTGAGAAAGATAAATGAGCAGAACCATCTTGACATTTTTCCTTGTTTTTCATTAAATCAGTAATAATGGATCAATGGGAACTTTTAATATTTACTACAGAATGTGAGAGAAATCTGGAGAATAAAGACAAGGAAAGTAATTAATTTGGTCTTCTTTAACTCTAGATACTTTTATTTCCTCTATCAGATCAGTGTTTTCTGACAAAAAACAAAAACTGGTCTGATAGAGGAAATAAAAGTTGATAATGTAAGGTTTCTGTGCAACAATCTATTCTCTTATTGGTTTTCATTTCATTTTTGAACATCGTAGGTATATTTATAACAGTTTACTCATGCGCTGAACAACAAAATACACACAACTGTACTTGAAGATATATAAATAATCAGATTAGCAATGATTTCTTTTGATAAATTAGTGAAACCCACAAAAAGCATGCTATTTTTATTCAGAATATCCATCGCATTTTATTGTATTTGAATGCATTTGATTATTTCATCCATCTCTTTGTTTCTCTTGCAGTCGTTTGTTCATTATTTATTGTCTTTCTCAAAACGTTCGAGTGTAAATCCTTACGTTCTGATTGGTGTACCAGTAGAGGCAGGACTCCTTGAGGATGAACCAGTATTTCCTCCACTTCTGAGTGAAATATCCTTTGGCGTCTTTCTTCTTCCAGAGCCAGCCCTCACAGTCTCCGTGGCCCAGGTCTTTACACGAGATCCTCCTCCGACTCGCACTCGTCAGGGAGCCTGGGGAAGAAAACACAGGAAATAAGGAAAAACAACACATTATACAGCCTCAGAGAACAATTTTGAATCAGTTATAATACTTTTTTGTGGGTTTGTTTATGTGTTTGTTTTCTGCGCTTCAATTGTCATGATACAAACATTTAAAACTTGATCAACACAAGGACAATGCTTCATCAGGCCGTAGTTGACCGATTTTGATACCACACAGTAGGTCTGGGTGATATGGTGATAAAAATGGATGGAATTGTAAGCTGGTCCCGGTTACAATCTGCTATTTTTGTGAAATCGTGGTATCGTGATTCACTGTTTCTGTCTTTAAAGCAGCTGTCTGTTCAAACACACTTTTTCTCCTGTTGTTTAGCCTCTGAAGCCTCTGAGCAGATGACTTTATTTACCTCTTAAAGGCCAGGGCTGCACATTTCAACAAATAAAAGAAAATTACGTTGAAAAATGACGCTGAAAAATGACAAAAAAAGCGTCTCGATACACCAAGACGTGACTAAAAGCGACACAATTGTGTTTAAAATGAAAAGTGAATTTGAAAAGAATCCTATTATTAAAGCATAAAATCTAATTGCAGTACAGGTCAGAAAAATCACAATTCGATATTTTTTCCTAAATCGTGTCGACCAAGAATTTTTTCGACTACAGCCCTGTTAGCTAAATTCTAGGCCGTTCAAAAACTGTTCCAGCAAGGACTGAATTAGTTAATTTATCTGTTTTTTTAGTATTCATATCTTCTCAAATAAGTATCTAGTTTTGATACCCGTTTTAGAACTGATTTATATCCAAGCATCATACTTTGTGACAACCTTGTAAAATGCAATGTCAAAAAAATAACACTTTTAAAGGTGTCAGCAAATGCAGTTCTGTTTGAATTATTCATTACAATCTATATAAAAATGGCAACAAAATAGTTACAGAATAAATGAGGTCAATAAAATACATTTACAATACATACTTTTTTTTTTTTTTTAAACCAATGCCGATCTACAATAAACGGAAACTGCAAATTCTTCCAAAAAATTCTAGAAAAATATAATGGGGAATTGGATTAATATCTCTTTTGTAAACCACCGAAATACAGTAATGTTGTGTTTGATAAAATGCCTTAATTAGATTACACACTGACTGCAGCCTTACCTTTTTTCTTTTTGGTTTTCGTCCGTAGGGAGGTGTAATGAAACGACTGGGAGAGACAGACAGAAAAAGCACGTTTATAAATAGTTATGAAACCCACAAACTTTCTGCTTGGTGTAAATGCATTTGCCACGTTTCGAAGCGCAGCGGTCACTCTCTTTTCACATTTTGGTTATTTTTACCCCCTCAGACATACACCAGAGAGGATTATGGGTACGCGGGGTTCACAGGATAAAGCTATTTCCACCTGCACCTGTAATGGAGGCCTAAGAGCTGTGCGGCTGTTGCAGTTTGTGTCGCCTTTTCTGCTATTTCAGTCCATTTGGTCATTTGGTAAACGCATCAAAAAGGTTTCACACGTCTGTTTGTCATTTATTTATTGGAACGCAAGAGTTGTTTCATGGACTATTTAAAGATATGGGACATTTTTGCAACAATAGCCTATATAACCCGCGTAAAAGGACCACAAATGGACTTGAAAATTGCTGCTTGGATTACAACTAGACCGAGGCTGAGCGTTTGTAGCAGAACGTCTGTATTTTAAAGGCGGGTGCTGGTCCATATGTTGCTCTAATGTGTTTTAGCACAAACTATGAAAAACTGGGCTGTTTTGGCGACTGACAAACACCTGAGTAACACCAGAGCCTCGTTAGAAAACATCACCACGTAGCAATGTTTAGTTACTCTGTTTTGTTCCTTAAAGTGCGTATGACGGGTTTTTATGATTTTCTCATTTTGACTTTCTTCGGTGTATTAATACATTGTGTAAATACAAATTATAGTTTTACACCAATCAAGTCGCTATTTGTGGAGAAAAGTTATCAAATCTGTTGACAATTACAGGAAGTAAATAAATTGATGACATCACACTGGGGAGACAAAGGTTACACATAATTTACACAAAATAAACTACTTTTTTGACCCTTTAAACTTTGATTCAACAAAATAAAGGTGTTCCCATGTGTTTTTCTTTGTCAAATGAACAAAATCTGTGACATTAGATGAGTTTTGGCCAATGTACAGTGTGGTTGCTATGGTGATTTCCTAGCGTGATGTCATACTTTACAACCGGGAGTAAAATTTAAAACATAAAAAACAGCTAAACTGGGGTTAAATTTGTAAAGATTTTAGTAGAAATGTGAATATATTTATCTTAACTGCATCTTAGTCAAATGTGTATTTCAACCTGTCAGAGGCCCTTTAAGTAAAAGTACAGATAGAGAGTGACAAAAGTACAACATAAAAACATCCTATTTCAGAAAGTGTTGAAGTATCTGTTTATTACATGATATTACATTAAGAGTAAAATGTATTTTACAGAGTGATTTAGATAAAGAACTGAGTTGAGCTTTGGTATAAAAGAGCAATTCCTTTTTTTCCCTGGACAATTTTAAATATACTTTTGTTTGCTCAAAGCTGGGGCATGAACTCAAAAGCTTTTAGAAGTATGTCACCATAAACGTGCTAAAAATAACTCCTGAAATCATAATATGAAACTACTTTTTAAATTAAATTAAAGTACAGTAAAGTAAAGTACAGAGTATCCAGTGTAAAGTACTTGTTTTAACTTAAGTACAGTGTTGCTTACTTTTGTACTTATTTACTTTCCACCACTGAGTTTGTAATAAAGTTTTCTAACATCTAACACCAAAAATAAAGTGGGCCGCAAATGGTTTCACAAGGAAATATTTGTTTTGTTTCATTAAGTGCTACAAATCCTAGATTAATTAGTGAACTTCATAAAATGGAGCAGGGAGTTTGATATTGACTCTTACTATTTGTTGGAAAATGTAGAAAATGTACAAACAACAACAACAAATCATGACTACATCTTTTTCATTTTTAAAGTGCACTATGCGACTTTCAGGCAAAGCAACATATCCATGAGACGAGCAGGTGAAAAACCCTCCACCAGAAAGTTTACACGGTGCACATTTAAAACATTAGTGTACAAACAGTAGTTCCACGTTGGCCCAGGCGCCTCTTGGATGTTTACTGCAGCCACAAAGTCTGATAAATGTGTTTACAGAGCATCGTCTGACTCACAAACACAACAACTGTTTTTGGAGGAGAGACTCGAGCTCATGACTAACACAGTGTCATAGTAACCTAAATACTCACTCCACTTCAGCGTAACCTGCTGATTTGATTAAATTTTTACTCCAAAAGGATTTCATCACAGGTATGGTTCCTGTTTTTGTCTGGCTGCTTGTGCTATTCTTGAACACAATTGATCTTCATCGCTGCAGTTGCTAGGAGAGCGATGATGTAATGATAACAGATTGGTTGCCACATTTCCTTCAATATTCAGATGTACCACAAATTATTTTACAAGAATCTTAACGACTTTGAAGAGGCAGTGGCTCTTAATCTGACATTTTATTTTGAACTTGCCAATAGGTTTAGTGCAAAGAACTGGTCACCTAATGCTACTTTGAAGAATAAGATTAGTTTAACAATAGGAACCATACATAGCCCATATGACCTTTATTCAACAAAGCCTGTATAGGAGGTTTTTAATCCGCTCTTCAGGGCTTTCCTGGCCTGTATATAATCCTTTCTACTATTTGTCTGTTTGATTTTTTTGCTTCATTTTACGCCGTAATTGTATGGTCTCAAATAGCAATTCAAAACAAAATATTATATCTTTTGAATGCCTTTGCCATTAGTGGAGATTTCAGGGTTTCAGCAAATCAAATTGAAGGCTTTTTAATGTTGCATTTCAAGATTTTGAATGTCATAATTAATGTCAAAACAAGACATTTACGCTTTTATCATGTCAAAACTGCTGTCTTGAAACCATCCACAATGACGAGAAAATAAAGAAACCACTTTATAATATTACTATTACAAACAATATTAACAACAAAAACATAATTTACATGAAATTTAAGACATGTAAATGTATGTTTTGAACCCTATCTTTTACTTTTTAGATGATTTCATCTCAGTACATCTGGGATTCCAAATATATTTGAATGTCATGGACAAACACTTTTGAGGCTCTCGGGAGAGTTTTTAAAATTATTATTATGTTTATAGTTATTGTTCTAAAGGATAAATCTGTTTTTCCGAATTGTTTTTAGATTCCTAGTTCATCCTAGATTCCTAGTTAATCTGCAGCCTGTCCGTCCGTGGGAGTAGGATCTCTCCTTCACTGTGGTTCTCCCCGAGGTTTCTACTTTTCCCATGGGGTTTTTTGTAGTTTTTCCTCGCCGCGAAGGAGGGTCAAAGGACAGGGGCATTCTGGGACAGTTATCTGAACTGCTTTCTACCTGTGGCCCATCGAGGCAACTGTTGTTGTGATTTTGGGCATTATAAAAATAAATTGATTTGATTTGATTTGATTTGATTCAATGCCAGTGGGCACTGAATTTAATGGTTTTTAAGGCCTTATTTTTGCCAAAATTAATTTAATGACTTTAATTATTTTTAATGCCCCACAGTTCTTTTCCTACTTTATTTATTTATCTTTATAATTTCTGAATCCAATATATTGCCCATCCCTAGTGAGAGGTGCCATGGCTCGATCAGTCCGCCCCAGGGCAGCTATGGCAAGATGTAGAGGACACTTTACTGAAAAATCAATCACACTTTTGTTTGTGGTTTAGAACTTGGTTTTGTTTTGACAAATTGATCTTCAACCGGTTTATGGGCAACTGGATTTTATTGTAGTTTGTTATTCCAATTTATTGTTTATTTTTATGACTTTGTGATAGGCATACTTCAAGTTTAACACATTTTCCTCGGCCAAGTCAATCTAATCTAATCTAAAAAATGACAATACTGAAGACGTGCCATTCACCTTTCTCATAGAAGCTGCTCCTGAGCCGCTGGACCCCGAGTACCTGCTAAAATGAAACACATGATTACATTAGACTGTCCCAACTCAACCATTATCCGACCACAAAGCCACACTAACCTGTCCGTGGTGTCGGCCCGCAGTGTGTCCGCTCCTCGCTGCAACAGAAAGCACTTTGAATCAGCTCTCCATGGTTACACGGCATTATAAATAGGATCTCATTTGTTTGTACAATAACCTCCCTAATAAACCATCTCTCCACCATTCACCGGTTTACCCTGGGCATGATGGACTGTATTGTCCTTGTAATGGTTTTCTCTTGAGGCCAGTGGTTAGAAACACTGTCTATTGCTGTTATTTAAACAAAACAGGAGGATGTTTTTTGATACGAGTAACGCTGGTCAGCATTTCTGCAACTCAACAACAATATAAGGGCTCTGTTCTCCGTTGGTTGAAAATAATTGTTTGCATTTCACTGAAGGGCTATTAAAGGTGCAGTGCGTTTCTGGAGGAGGGTCCACCATGGAAATATCATTGCTTTGCCTGAACAGTTCTATTATGGCTATCCTACATTTACAATTACAGGTGTTTAAATTGCTAATAATACAATATCCTGAGTGGTGTCACCTGCTTTTCCCACGGAGATAAGTCTAATGCAATACTCTGGAATATTCCAAACAATGATAACAATTGGCAGACATTCCACCAGGCATTTAGCGCATGAAAATACAGCATTACCGACGAGAACACAGCAACATGGCAAAAGCATTTCCACCTTTTCATGTGTGTGATCTTCTGTAAAATTATTCAGGCTCTAATAACTTAATGTATGAAGAATGTACATTGTCTTTAACTTCTTTTTCATGATATTGGTACAGCTCAAAGGCACGCTATGAAAAACTGTTCTCACAGAATATAAGTAATGATACACCAACACTAAATGTTATCAAAATACATCTTATTTTGTACCATTTTGTGATAGGGATTGAAGAGTCTAATTTGTGCTGATTATTTATCATTCAGATGTGTATGGCATTTGGAGACTCATTCAAATGTACACTAAACTACATTACAGTTAGGAATGAGTTTTTAGTTGCCTGGAAAAATCCAGTCTGGTCGGCATTTGAGTCAATTCACTTTCTCGGGGGCGGAGCAAACAGGAAGTGGAGTAAACCAATTAGAGAAGGGCGGATGTGAGGTTAGCAAATCAACATGCGAGCCTACAGTGAAAAGTAAGTAAACGGCTCGTGACAAGCACGGAGAGATAATTCAACATGGCCTGCGCTAGAGAGAGCACATGACGTGTCGTTGTTGGGGGAACAATTTGAGAATATGTGGTGTTATAACCAACTCTGCTACTTCCGCCACGCTAGAGTGAAGCCGTTTGCATCACTGAAATAAACTAATCTGATTGCTCAATATGTTTTGGAGTTGACTCTAGGCACAGCACAGGGCGGCCGAACTAATATATTGTGTATAAATAATACATAAATATATAATTGTGGAAAGGCAAAGTTTTTAGCATAGTCCCAACTTCATGACAGAGGTTTTCTTTCTTCTTTTCCTTTTGGTCATTTGTATGCGGTTTTAAATGTGGAAAACACCTCGTATTGTCAAACGTCCTGTCCTTAAAACCACTCTCACACTTTGCATTCCTCAAAACTAATGTCACATTAAAATAGTACATCGAGTTCCTTTACAATTCTTGCACAGCTTAAGCCAGTGATTAGCATATGCTTGTCAATGCTGCATACGTACTGTAGTACACTCTATGTGCAATGGCAGTGAGTCACCAGCGCCATTAAAGAGGGAGAGGGGGAGAGGGGGAGAGAGGGAGGGAGAGGGAAAGAGAGAGAGAGGGAGAGAGTGGGAGAGAGAAAGAGAAAGAGGAGAAGGAGAAAGAGGGAGGAGAGAAATGGGATAAAGAGTAATAGGTGGAGGTAGAAAGAGAGGAGAAAGAGAAAGGAGATAAAGATGATGAGAGGAAGGAGAGGAGTGGAGGGGTGAAAGGGGGGAGGGGGTGAGCGAGGGGCTGAGGGGTGTCGGCCAAGCTGTTAAAACACTGTGTATTTGTGTGTGTGGTTTTAAGCACAGTCTGACAGCGGCGCTTGTAATTGGTCTGCCTGATGCTGAGTCATACCACGAGTCCAGAGGGGAAGGAGAGCGGGGGAGATGGAGGGGGAGAGAGGGGGTGAAACAGGGGGAGATGAAGAGAAAAGAAGAGAAATAAGAGAAAGAGGAGGTGGGGGAAGGGGTAGAGAGAGAAAGAGAAAAGTGAAAAGAGAGCTAGAGTTGAGAGGATGAGAGAGAAAGGGTGAGAGGAGAGGTGAGAGACTGGGGTAAGGAGTGAAGGATGAGAAAGGGATGGAGAGAAAGAGGGGGAGGAAGGGCAGCTAGAGAGAGATGAGTGGAGGAAGGAACTGAGCGAGAGAGTAAGAGAGGAGAGAAAGAGAGAGAAGGCAAGAGGGGTAGAGCCAGATAGATGACAGAAAGAGAGAAAGGGAGACGAGAGAGAGAGAAAGGATGAGGATGAAAAGGTAGAGGGAGAGAGGGGACAGAAGGGGTAGAGAGAGAAAACGAGAGGAAGGGAAAGAGCGAGTGATAGATAGATGAAGAGACAGAATGAGGGGGAAGAACAGAGGAGGAAGAGAAGGCAGAGGGAAAGGTGATAAAGAAAGAGGAGGAAAGAAGGGGCAGAGAGAGAAAGGAGAAAGAGAGAGTTTGAGACGGAGAGAGGATGAGAGGAGGGGTAGAGCCAGAAAGAAAGAGAGAGACAAAGAGAGAAAAAAGAGAGGAAAAGAGAATGGAGGCAGAGAGAGGAAGAGGAGAGGTAGAAAGTAAAAGTAAGACGGATGGATGAGAATGAGTGGAAGAGGGTTAGAGTAGAGTGAAAGAGAGGAGAGAATAGACAGAGAGAGAGAAAGAGGGGGAGAGAAGAGAGAAGGAAGAGAGAGATAGAAGGAGACTGTATTTGTCCAGAATAAACTTGTATTTGTAATCAGACTTGTCTGAGGAGATGGGGGCATTAGGAGTCGTGAGACGTCCACTTTGAATACAAATGAGAACAACTGTCTGTGCACCATGATGGCTGAACAGAAATAGGTACGAGGCAAGAAAGAAGCTCGAGTGTAGCCTCTTCACAAGTAACTGTTGTTGTACAAATTAGGGCTACTTGAATATGGAAAATATCAATACTGTATAATCACGGTAATTCAAATCATAATTGAAACCATTATTCAAATGATTATTTGCCCAGAGGTGGAGCATCAGTGCACCTACAATTAAGAGAACAAACAGATGAAATGAAAGTTTAGTAATGTGTAATGTATAAACGTCCAATCTAAGAGCAACTTTACCACTCAAGGAAACAAGTATGTGTACACTGAATGCACTTAAGAGATAATGTTAATAATCTTTACCTATTACCTTACCGGATTATGCCATATTTGTACTCGATTAGAGCAATAATCATAATTGTAATGGGAATTTCATTATTTGCACAGCCCTAATTCAATGTGGTACCAATTTAATTTAAAGAAAAGGTAAATTATGTTCAAAGTAAATATTTAAATTTGTTATGAATAAAATCAAAACATGCTGCTAGCTGCTAATAAACAGAGATTACTATAATGTACGGTTTTGTAATACGGACTATGACTGAACACGTGTGGAAAGAGCACCAATAACACCTCTACAGCCAAAGTGAAAAAGTATTGTGCATCTTAAAAAAAGGGTAAATATTTGGTGTTAGAAGTTGACGGGGGCAGTGAGAGTTTGACTACAACCTTGAATTGAAATGTGCTCTGTCCGGTGTGTACCTGTGTGCTCCTCCTGTGCGTCCTCCTTATCAGAGGCGTAACATCGGGGGAGTCGAATCGGGAAACTGTCATTCGCTAATGAACAAAGCTACAGTAACAAACCGCTCTTCACTGCCCTGTTTCTCCTCTAGACGACACACAAGCAGATATACGAGCGGATCTCTGCAGACGATGACCTAATCTTACATTACATACTGGGATAAAGATGTAAATTATCAAGACATGCAAAAAGTAAAGTTAAATTCTAGGCGATAAAACGGATGGCGTGTGTAATGCAATATGCCAAAAGAAAATGTAGTAATAACTTAATTGCTTCAGTGCATAAAATGGAGAGGAGCATTTTGTCATCCACCTTGAATTATCCTTGAAAAATTGGCCAAAAGCGTAGTTGGGTGAAGAAAAGAAATTGCGTTTATTAAGTTAAAATAACCACAATGTATTTAATGAATATCACACATCCAAAGCTATCCAAAAATAAGAATAAAACACTTAAAACAATGAGATAAACTATGCAAATGTGTATATGTGCTAATAATGAATACTGTGATGCATTATATGGGATTGAACAGTGGTTTCTAGTGGCTTTTATAACAATGGCCACAATGTGAAGGGTACAATCAGCTTCACGTTCACAGGAGCAGAGTTTGGTGGGTTTAGTTATCCATGAACCCAAATGCAAATGCACAAATCTCCAGATCTTGATCCAGGTTTATGGTCTAGAGGAGAACTTATTTGGACGATCAGACGACTGTGTGCATTGTGTAAGTCCTCGTAAGAACACAAGTCTGCCTTGAAAAAATGCTAGATTCATGGATTTTGATGAATAACTGACCAGAGTTCTGAGCAACTTCTAAACAAAAAAGAAAGATAAACGACCACCAAATTTAAAGAACCAGACCCAATGGAATGGACAATAGGCTAATTGCAACAAGTTTTTTCACTAAATGGTGAGATTTGGTCATGTTTTAGTTGGTAGTGTGCGGAAGAATATTTTCAACCAAAAGTGTGGCGTGAATCAAAAAAGGTTTAAAAACACTGGTTAGATTTCTAATTAAATGGTTGGATTAAAGTCTGTTTTTAATAGTTATTTCTCTTTAATCTCCTGCTGTTCATTTGTTGCAACACTGTAATTTTTACAACAGTCTGTTTCTGTGAAGAACATCACCTACTTTCATTCCATCTGTTCCTTCAGTTCATTTTAGGTGCGCCTTCTCTCTAAGCAAATCATTGTTTAAATAATTGTGATTCCAGTGATGATTTAAATGATTGTGATTGGCATTTCTTTTCCTAATTGAGCAGCCCTACTACTACTCCCCCCTTTTCCTCCTCCTGCTACTACTCTTATAACTATTACGCTTACCACTACTGCTACTACAACTACTACTATCACTACTCACAGTCATCTACTACTATACATAAAGTGTCCAGGAGCAGATGAAAGCGCAGGGTGGAGCTACGACAACCGCTACTACTAAATATTACTACACACTTTCAGCTACTACTACTACTTAAAATCTATAACAGGTTCTGATACATTTCTAATTGTGACTTAGTTTGGTGGAATAGCACCTGTAGTAAATATTTATCACAGTTTTTTGAAAAGTGAAAGTTTAAAATTACAAGTAAGTGAGTTCTAAAACAAAATGCTTCTGTGATGTCATCAAAAAGCGACTTGCCATTGAAAATACAGAGACAATTTACACAACAGACAATTTGGTGTGACAGTTTAAACAGTCATTCAGTAAAATAAAGGTGTTATCAGGTATTATAATTGTCAAATCACAATCACTACTGTGTAATTTATATGGAGTTGGGCCCTTGTTTTCAAAATGGTTGCTAGGTAACGTTATGGCATTACCTCTATCTATGTCAAATGTTCTGCCCATTCCGAAAACTGAAAAATGTTTAGTAAAATCTGAAATATAATCTTTTTTTTCTTTTTTGTTTTAATGAAATGCGTAGTCTAACCTGTCATACAGACTTTAAAGTGTCTACTACTTTTACATAATATAAATATTCTGCCAACTCCTCCTTCTACTACATCTACTACTACTACAACTACTGCTACTACTACTACTACTTCTACTACTACTACAACTACTGCTACTACTACTACTACTTATACTACTACTACTACAACTACTACTACTACAACTACTGCTACTCCTACTACTGCTACTCCTACTACTGCTACTTCTACTCGTACTACTACTTGTCCAACTGCTCCCACTACCTCCACTCCTGCTACTCCAACTTCTCCTACTACTTCTACTACTTCTACTACTCCTCCTACTACTTCTACTACTACTACTACTACTTCTACTACTCCTCCTACTACTTCTACTACTACTACTATTTCTACTCCTCCTCCTCCTCCTACTACTACTCCTCCTCCTCCTCCTCCTCCTCCTCCTCCTCCTCCTCCTCCTCCTCCTACTACTACTTCTTCTACTACTTCTCCTACTACTACTCCTACTACGCCTCCTCCTCCTTGCACTCACCGACAGGGCGTCCAGAGGCTGGTCCAGGCGCAGGGTGGAGGAGAGCAGGGAGGGGCTGAGGGGAAAGCTGGGGCTGCTGGGGTTCCGGCTCTTGCGTCTGGAGCGTCTGGTGGAGTCTCGTCTGCTCTCTCGCCCCGGGCCCTCGGGCTCCTCCTCGATCACCAGGATTTTGTCATCGCTGAGGTATCGGAGCAGCGAGTTGTCCGAATCTACGGGGCAGGAAGGCGGAGACAGATAGAGGATAGAACAAGTTAAATAAAAAAGTGAAGTAGATTAATAAGTAATGAATGTAAATTTTCATAGATACAATAGAATGCAAAAGAATATTTTAAGGAAGGGTACGGAGAAAGAAACTTGAACCAATACAAATATTTATGGAAGACATTTTGGACAGCTAAATCCCCTGTCAAAGCACTAGTGCAATATTTGATGTAAACATATAGGCCTGGTGCTCAAATATACACTCAGGTTCTTATATAATTACTTCAATTTTTCAACTCAGTAAAAATAGTGAAAACATACAATAAATTAACAGGAAAGCCATCAGTGTTTCCCACAGGTTTAAATGACTATGGTGCCAAAAGTGATCGTTTTGATGCATTTTATTTAATACAATTTTTCGATTACAGTTGTTGCCTATTTCACTGATTACAGATTAAATAGTTACTTCTGTAGGTTGACACAGACTACCACAAGCATAAAGCACAGTAGTATATGTATTGCCAATTTTTTTATTGTATCGATTGTTTTAGTCTAAGGGAGCAATTTTAGACTACAGGGGCCAACTCAATCTCTCCTATTAATGGGAAACACTGAACACAAAACCATAGTGAATCAGTTTTAGCACCAGTTTGTTCATAGCTACTGAAGTTAGAAACCTTGCTTTCTTGACTTCACAAACGCACGAGAATCTTGTTTGACTATTGCTGTTGTGTTCAATTGTAAAAGGGACAGGACCAGACCCCTTAACTAATCACAGGGCATCATGGTCGTTAGGGTGGAAGCCAAAGGTGAAGCGCAGAAATGAACCAAAACAAACATGGCGAGGCCGACAGACGTACCTTCGGCCTACGGTTTGTGCATTTGTGGACGAGAAAGATATCTGTGCTTTTCTCTCAGCTGGATTTAACAAACTTTGCATTTCTCTTCTTCTGCTGTTGTGATGCTTCGACCGATCAGGGTTTTTTTAACGTCCAGACTGATGCACTACATAATTAAATCTGCAGTGAGCCAGGTTATGAAGTTAGTATCATCTTTGGGTTTTAAACTGATAAATGATAAAGAATAGACACTAAACACCAAAAAAATAACTTACTTGTCACTGGTCTGCCTTGTCCTATGAAAATGTACAGCATTTCAAACACACAAGCTAACAATTTCCACACAGCACTAAAACTGAGAGTATTACACACCAAATCCAAATGGATAGATGGATTTAGATCTATAGCATCTGATTGTGATCCTCAGCTGGCGCGTAGAGCTTCAGCTTATCTGTTTTCAGTGTTTATGCCAAATTGGAAATCTCAAACACTAACACGCACTAAAAGTTCACTTGAAGGGGGGAAATCTTCTTGCCTAATTTGTTTACTATCCATATTCTTTAATGTAAAACAGTGAGAAAAGAGCACAGCGAGGTGAGAGGGAGAGACAGACAGTGGTTTAATGTTATTCATAGACTTTGTGACGGCAGAGTGGAGCATCCGCGCCTGGATACAGATGGAGAGTGGGTTCAAAACGGTTGAACAGGTTAGAATTAGTCACAGAAAAAAAACAATGTGTCCCCAGCCGCTGTATAAATGCCATTTCCTCACATCGCTGTTGATTTGCTGCGCCGTCAAAAGAATACCAAGTTGAAAAGTGGCCATTCTTACTGTCAAATTTAGCTTTCTATAGGCTACTATGAAGGACAGGCAGTGTATCTAAGCTGTCACATTCTTTGTGAGGGAAGTACAGAAAAATAACTACGCTATCCACCAAAAAAGCAAGATAAGAAGTGTATATATTAGGGAAAATTGACCAAACAAGGAACCGAATTTAACTGACACCTTTTTAGATAATGTTTTCAAGCACTGATTAGTAATTTTATAAATGAATAATGTTGAAAATTGAAAAAGAGATGTTAAAATATACATAAAATACTGGACTTATTAATATTTTGACGCTTTGACTTCAGAGGAAATGTCTGTGCCGAGTCATTAGATACATTTATTCTGCCAATAGAAGGTTTAAGGTGTTTTGGATTGGATCTGGATCAGTTAGTTAGCAAAATTACAATGTTTTGGCATGTCACGCTTCTTAGTAGTTTATTTACTGCAGTAATCGGACATGTTTATGATATTACTGCCTGTTTTGAGGACATATTTAGCTTGATTTTTAGACATTTAGCTTTAATAGACAGAAATACTAAAAATCAAGTCACATTTATTGACTCAAATGTCAAATTAATGTTCGATAAATTCAAAAATCTGAACTATATTCAGTCAAATTAAGATAATGATTCCGTATTCACGTCATTAAATACGTCACAATAACACATTTTGAAGTGTGATATAAGTTGCTGCAGTAATTCTCCACAATAAATGATAATATTGAAATTAATTCATGCTACCAACACAATAAACCTAAAGCAAAATGTCCCCAGTAAATCATTCTGTAAAATATCAAAAACATGAGCTGCTTTAATAGTTAGTATCTGTAATTAGTTATTAGACCCCTTACAACTCAAATCTTATTGTATTACTAAAAAATACCAAACAATTCCACACTGATGCAAAGGACATGTACACACGATAAATATTCATCAATCATTTACTATTATTTTCACGACAGGCCCATCGTTTACCACATGTTTTCGCTGTGAAATACATAGAAAACCTACCTTTCCAGAGCAGCTTTATAAATGCATTTGACTGCATTTATGTCGACTGACCGCTCTGTCAGATACATAACAGACTGATATGTATCCATTGACAACCAAAGCAGCATGAAGAACCGCAGATGAGATGTGTTGAGAATGGAGCAAAGCATGGCGGCCGGTCGGAGGCGATTTGGCGTTGTATATTTTGGGGTGACTTGTTTGGGGTTAGTGTTAAAGTGTGTGTACCTCTGCTCCCTCTCTTGCCCATGCTGGGTTCCTTGGGCTCGGCCATCCAGTTATATTCGGGAGGCATGGAAACGGGTCTGTGGTCACCTGGAACGACCAATCAGCATTTAGAGAAGCTGGAGGTGGGAGGGACTTGTGGGAGTGTTTGTGGTGAGACACTGGGACACGTGACGAGTGGAGGACAAGAGGGCGTAAGTGTGTGTGGGTCAGGGGACGGGAGACACTTCTGGGACTGGTACAAAGTGCACGGAGACAGTAAGGGGGTGAGGTAGGTTAGCACTTGAGCGTCACAGCAAGAAGGTCCCAGGTTTGATTCCCGGAGAATACATTTTAATCTATAAAGAAATGCAGTCTCTTGCTGAAAACAATACTGAGTTCTGATACTACATGAGACTAAAGCCCTATTCGGATTAGATTACTTTTACCTTGGGACGACGGGTAAATTTTAATATTTACGAACGTCGTCTGTGTTACTACTAGTTACTACAAACTAGTGAAGTCTGTGAAAATGTCCGTAAAAATGCCTTTGACTTTTACCTTCTGTCTTTCACCACGGTTCTCAGGTGATTTTAATCCCGTGCGAATGCTCATGTCTGTGATTTGGACAGTTTTTAGTGTTTGTGTTGAAGCTTATATCGATTCAAAATGTCTCAACGTCCATTTTACATCCAAATTTGAACAAGAGTCATATTAATAATTCGCCACGGAACCTTTGTCGATCCAATCATTGTTTATTTTTCTACAATTGCAAAGTAAAAATTACAAAACAAACTGCGGTAAAGACCTGACTCTCGAAGTACAGCCCCGTTGTTGTGGCAATCAAGAACCAAGCAGCACCAAGCAGCAGTGTGGATGCTTTTAGTGCAAAGTTTAGATCGAGTACTGTGTCAGCGTGAATAGATTATAAGAGAGAAGCTACGATTGTTTCAAAGAAATCTGAGCCTCTGGACGTCAACTTAACAACGAGGTAAAAAGAAGAATGTCTTTCATGCTACAGCACAAGCAACACTACTAAACGCTAAAAACAAACCTAAAATAGTTAAACATTGAAGAAACACTTGCAACACAGAAGAATTTAAAGATTCTTGTCAAATTAGATGTGTTTGCCAGTCGGCTAATTGCAGAATAAAGTCAGTCAGTGTTGCTGATTCCGTGCGAATGTTGACAATAAAGCTCTGACGTCGTGGGATAATTTCAGTTCTACAGACGTCCAAAGGTAAAACTAATTCCGTTGAAATAGGGCTTTAGTAACTATCACTATGTTTACGTACACACCAACACTGTCAGATTATTGAAATGTCATGTAAACGGTTTCATCTAATGTGAGTAATCTGATTTCTTTCTGATTGTTCACGCCTGAGCAGATTTTGATAAGGAACATTGCACAAAACAAAAAATGGCAAACTAATTTGGCAAAGACAAAGATGAAAGATACATTTTCATTGTTCTTTGTCTTCCAAATACAACAGTTATTCTAAAAATCTACTAATTAACTGACACATTAACTAATTTTAATATTTACCTATTAATATTCATTGATTTTATTGCATTCTGTCGCCGAAGCAAATTCCTAGTTTGTGAATTTGGTTCACTTACAATGACAATAAACCTTTTTTGATTCTGAAATGTGACTCAGTGTTTTTGATTTCTCTTTCGATTGTAAACACACACTAAAAACTGATCTAATTACTGAGTTTTCAAATTGAATTCTATGAAAAAGATGTGTTTAGTGTAAATGTGTAAATGTTCTTATGATTGTGTGGTGTAATTGTCACTTTCGCCCATTTGAAAAAGAGGTTTCGATCTCAATGTTTTTAGTTTTTTTACCTGGTTAAATAAAGGTTAATGTATCCATATACTTTTTCTTTCTGGCTAAATAAATGTCCCCACTGTTAAGGTCAATAGTTGCAACAGAAACAGGTCATTTACATTATATACCAAAACACAAATCAATATTTTTAGCAACAAAGGCTTATTCTGTATGATACTTTCTTCATTGTACATAACAGTATTTACATGTGCCCTACAGTCATTTTAGGGACGAATGGTATAACAAAAGATAAAGTTAGGTTTCCACTAAATAAATCAACTTCACAGCGTCACTGTTAAACTTTTGAAACTGAAAAGCGGCTGAGGCACATTACATTAACATCAGACGAGGAACACACTGCTGTGACGTCAGAGGCCTAAAAATAGAACATCTTTAAATATTTTAGAAATGTGGGGCAACTGAGTCCTCCGTCATTAGTTTTAGGCAAATCTATTTTTAAATAGGAAAAATATAACCATTCAGTCGCCGCGGGAATCGAGCTGCTTCTTCAATAAACCTTTATGAAGTTCAAAGTTGGCGTTCATCTCTGAGCAAAAGGACTTTTAAGAACACTTCAAGCACAACATGAATTCAACTTTTTCAAAAGAATCTAAATATTTAGAGGAAAAACAGAAATAAATAAACCTTACCAAGGACTGGACGCTATGGCAAAAACAAGAATTAACACATTTTCCTTGTATTGATCGATCACAATTATTGATTACGTTTAATTTCTCTTATTAAAACGTATACAAATGTTAAATGCTCATAAACAAGACATTTAACACAAAAAACAGTTCAATTAATTCATCCATAGACTGAACTCTGCTGAACTCTTACTTTACTTTACAATCTGAAACGACTGGCTCTCCATATAATTAAAATAGTATTATTGCACAGGCCTATCCTTATATTTCTAATTTGATCTGATTATTTTGGTGCAGTGAGCGTTCGGGAGTCCCAGAGGAAGTGTGTGGTGTGACAGTGAAGGACACACATTGTGATCGGACAAAGAGTTTGTGTTACGTGATCAGTGTTTTGTAGTTTAGACATGAAGCAGTAGCATGAGGTGATCAACACAAAGAATGTAAAACGCATGAGCAAATGGTAACCACACACCAATAAAGCTTAATCATGACACTTATGGTTAGAGAATCTTGTGCTATCAAAAGTATGGGTCAAATGCCTTGAGAGACACCTTAACATAATTTTAGTCGACAGAAATTGAGTATTTTGTCTGTTGATTTGAGGAATAAGAATTCGAGTGAGTTTGAAAAAGGTCAAATGGTTGAATTGCTAATAAAGTTGTTTTTTGTTTTGCTGGATTCACATTTGTCAAGAATCAATGATTAATTTTGCTTCATTGACATCTATTAAAGTTCCAGTGTCATCTATTAAAGCAAAGGCATCGACAAACATCACATTGTCAACAAGGATGTGACAAAATGTACCCTGTTTAGTAATTAACTTATGCAATCTATAGTGTGTAGTTAATGTTAAGTTTGACCAAATAAACAGATGTCACAGTGCTGGAGGAAAGCATGCCTGTTAGACAAAAAGATGCAGAGAGACTATTTTTACCGTGTGTGGGAGTTTTGTCTCTCCTGCGGACCCCAGTGTTTCGCCCCCGGTCATAATCGGGTCCAGGGGGTCCCTCTCCCTCCAGCAGAGAGAAGTACTGTCCGCTCTCCTGGTCCAGGTAGTAGCTCACCGCCTCAGAGCCTTTGGAGCTCGGCTGGGAGCTGTAGCGGCTGATGTCGTCACAGGACATGAGGCCCAGCTCTTCCCTGGAGGTAAAGGTGAAGATTAGTGTCATCGGACCAATGTAATACCCATTATCAGCATCTGTGCAGCAGAGGAGAGCGCCGACCTGGTGCCGTACAGGCCAGACACAGGGGACAGGATGTACACGTCCTGCATGCTCGGGGCGTCCATTTTGGACATCCCCAATGTCCCACCGGGGGTCGGGGAGGTGCTTGTGGGGCTGGTGGGGATGGGCTGTGGAAGGACAGAAAAAACAAAAATGATTATAAGATACATTTACCTTGAAAACACCCTTTCCTGAACCAAAAGTGTAACACATGAGGATAAAAATAATAATCAATCAATAAATCAAACTTTAATGTAAAAAAAGTGCTTACACAGACAATTAAAATCATTCCCTCGCATCCACGGACCCACAACCATCCACTCACACCCAAGCACACTCACGCACACACACCCACACACACTAAAAATAAAGAATATGAGACTGAGTACAGAGGAACCAGCTGAGAGAGCACCATCAGAGGAGCTCTTCTGACATTCCAGATCAGCATTTATTTCAGACATTTTTGTTTCTATAGCCCGTTTCAGTCAGGTGGGTGGGGTTTTATCTATTGAATTTGGACAAATAGTATGATTAGATTGTTTTTCAGTCCTTTTTCAGTCGTGGCACACCTTTTTAGTTGAAAAGATACCATGGCACACCATTTACTGAAACATCACCAAATCAGACCTTACACTGTAGTTAGAAAAGTAATGTGGTATAATGTCTGGTTGACTGTCTGGTTCTTTAAATTTGGCTATATTGAATGTTTTACTGTGTTTTTTGGTACCACATTTAGCTCAGGACACTCCTAAAAGCCAATGAAATCAATTGTGTAAATTTGTTAACTCAAACACAATAAAGGGATTAGTTAAACTGCGCTCGTGATTGTGTCGTCACATCTCACAGAAATGTTAAACCAATGGAGATTTTAGGATGCTGAATAAACGTATAGCTCTTATGTAAACTTATGTATTTACAAATAGCAGCCTAGCAGTTTATTCAATTGTTCCATGCTTGTTTTGTCCAGTTTTATATTCATATTGTTTTTGCTCAAGTATCTCGATGAACAATTGCACATCTGGCCAATAACGTCAAGTTTTTACCTTTTGATCCTGAGCTCTGAAAGCAACAAAAACTAAATATTTATGAATTACTACTCACAGTTTCAACATGATTTACTGTACTACCATTGATATTAGCAACTGTTCATTATTTGTAGTTTTGTCTTACAGATGGACCGACAACAGCTATCAAATTTCTGAAATGCAACCAAACAGATTTGAAAAGAATAGCCCACTCCGTTGCTCGTTGATGCCTGAATTTGTGATGAACCATTTGGACAAAACAGACCCATCTCTCCCACATTCCCCTCCATCTGTCCGTTTATCAAAATCACCCACAAAAACCTGCTCACATGTTTGGTTTCTTCCTTTACAGGTGAGATAAAAAAAATAAAAAAAATCAATAGCAAGACTTATAGCTCTGCAACTTGATATAATTGGTGAGACAGTACAAAAAAAATGAAATGGATAATCTCTCTCTTTCGCACTGCAAAACAAACACGACCACATTGGGGAAGAAGAAAAGCATTTATTTGTGAAGCTGCGTCTGCCGTTTGTTTGAACAACAAATCCTGAACAGAAAGACAGCATTTCTACCGAGCTGCGAGCCATCTTTTCATATAAACATCTCCCTTTTTCTCTTCTCGTTCCAAAGATAATTGTTCAAAGAAGAAAATTATATAGTACCACAACTGTGTAATGTATACCAAGGTGAGATACAATGACTTACTTTTAGCAAACATTTTATTAATGTTTAATATTAATTAAGTTGGATTTGCCAAACAAAAAGCCATATACCACCTCAGAAATGATTGTGCATATGAGGAAAGCATCATATTTTATCTTAAACTCATCGCTTTTAACACATTGATCAGATAGAATGTCCTTTTTTTACAATAATTTCACAAGATTTTCTGTATTTTATTCGTTTTTTAGTTTAATTTAGTGGTCAAGTTGTTTTCAGATCTGCTGTAAATAAATTTGATTGATGAAAAATTGACTAAAATTAGGTTAAATCAGGATTAACCTTGGTCTAAACTAAGAAATTAAGTAAGAAGCTGTTAAAATAAAACTACAAATACAGGCAAAAATGTAAACTAATCGAAGTAAGAACTAAATTAGGATGAAAAAGGGACGAAACCAGATCTCAAACAGTACTACAGCATGATTTATACCGCTCCTATGACACAAAACCAAGCGGAATCACAAAGACCTCAGGGTACCACCAGTTTTCTGCGAACCACAATTTGGGGATGACAATATTAATGTCTTTTAATTATGAATCGTCAGTAGCATCTTTTATTCAAACGGTGCTTTTCTCTTTCCCGTGTTCAAACGCTCCACTGTCTTGTCATTTAGGTCTTCTTCTTCTTCGCTCATGCAGTTCGCCATGTCTGTTCCCATGACAACCCTCTCCCTCACTCGCCCTAAATGTGTGCTGTGTAGGAGATAGGCAGCGAGAGACGGAGTACACTGTGGAAATAGTGTAAGCCATTTAGTTTAACGGCACACGTAAAGCCACAGTTTGTGCCATCACGGTCCTTTAATGAAGAGGACAAAGTCAAGGAACTACAATTTTAATTCCTGGTTAAATAAAGGCCAATAAATAAATACATACATAGTTTAAAATGTCTGAAACCAGATGATGAATGAATTGGTAGGCAAAAACAAAGTGAAAAATTGTCTCACTTCCTTTCATTTTCCAATTTCCTAAGCAGTGACTCGGACAATGACAAAGTGACAACTGAGAGAGTGAGAGAAAAAAAAAAGAACTTTAAAATTGAAGAGAGTTAGATTTTAGACAATGCAACTAAATAAGAACCATATTGATTCTAGTTTAAAGCAAAATTACACCTGGCCCATATCACAAATTAAGTTGCTTAGTCTAAAAAAATAAGTTTAGATCACAAAGAAGTCAATTTCAAAGACATTCCATGTACATATTATGGAAAAAAGAAAATAATCTATGTGGAAGTTATCCAAATCTTGAGTAACAAACTGCAGCAACAAGAACTCAAAACGGAACAAATAACTATTTCAGCGGACAATATAATTTATAAACTGCATGTCAAAGCCTGCAATTTGTATTTTTGACATGAATTATATGTTATAAGTCATTTTAAAAATAAACTTCACCAAAGTACAAGTTAAATTTGGACATCCTCCTTTCACAACGCATTGACAGGTTAATAACTGCTTTTTCTTTCTTTTTTTATGAATATAATGACAATAAATGCAATCGCTTAACAATGAAGAATATCCAGTTATATGAAAGTTCAAGAAATACAGCATATCTGGGTACTTTTGGATTATTTTGATGATGATATGCGGACAATTTGATGGCAATTCATCACAAATGTGCTTAAACGTGGCTATAAATGTAAACTGTTACGACAAAAAACGTGAATGAACGATGAATTCAGGAAAAATGTCCAGAAATCTCACATTATATTTCTCTGTGTGCTTCAAAACAAGCACATTTTCAATCCATCTCCAAACTCTACATTCTGCTGCAGCTCAATTGCCTCAAAAGAATCAACAATACTTCTCCAGAGCTGTTTTTAGCTGTTCATTTCAACTTGAAACACTTTGGTCTCGCTCCTTCCCCGCCCCCTCCACCGCGGCTCCTCTGAACCCTTTCTCCAGTGTTCCCTGTGAGCGCGGAGCTTACAGTGAGACGGCCTCATGATAAATAATGAAGACGAGTCGAGAAGATGGGGAAAAGTTGGGGAGGGGCCAAGGAGCAGGAAAAAATAGGACAGAACTACAAAGGCAGAGAGGGAGAGCGAGTAAGAGTAACATTGTATAACGGTTCAGCAATTAAACTATAAAATGTGATTTTAAAATGAATGTCTTTTTGGGAAAATATTTCAGGTTTTTTGTCTTCTAAACCTACAAATCTGTATTAAATTTACACCGTTTTGAACAATTATGTCTTTGAGTGTAATCTGTTTATGTATTGATTGTAATGAATTAAATATAACTATAAAAAAGTGTTAAATTATTAAAGAACAGATTTTGTAGTTCAAAGCTTAGTCTAACATGTTGTATTGTACTTCAAATCAAAATAAATTGATTGCAAAGTTAAATAATGAAAATATACAGGTCAGGATTGAACTTTGTGTTACTGTGCTACTGGATGTGGAAAACATTCATCGAGATTAATAAGCAACAATATAATATTAAAAAGTAAACAAAAAGGTGTGGAACAAAATGATACACTATGGTACATTTTATTTTCAATCGCTTAGTGTCTAAATTCTGGCACAAATGACAAAATGTGCCACTCGGAAAGCAAATTCAACACATATTGGCACAACAACAATTCAAGCCTTAACTCTAAAATCAAAACTACAAAACAATTTTTGTAGCACTTAAGACACACTGATCAACAATTTAAACACAAATTGCAATTGTAACACTCTTTGCATGTGCTACAGTCTAAACACTGCACACTCTAATGTAGACATTTTATAGACTATGACGGAGTAGAAAGCACAACGTAAAGACTGAACCACTTTTGGACCCAGATACTCCACTGTCCAAGTCTTAAACAGTTCTGAATCAGATGCTAAAAAGAATAAATATTGAAAACAAGCCATTTTGGTTGCGTGTATAATATTTTATTTGTATTTGCAGAATAAACTTCACTCTCAAACCATTAGAAACTGTGTGAAACTGGTCCAATAGCCTCTAAAGTGTAGCATTCTCTGGGTTGTGTCTTGATGATTGATACATTTATAAATCTGATGATTGTTTTCATGTTTTAACCAGAAAGTTACCTTTTTTACAACTTAAAAAAGTTAGATTCTTCAAACATTCTGAATTATTTTGAGACTTAAGTGAATAGTTGTGCAAAGTATGCAAAAATATGCTAGATTTATGAAAAGTGGACAAAAAAGCCAAGCCCTGCAACTACATTTAGATTAAGGCTCCTTAGTAAACTATTTATAATGTATTAATAAGCACTTGTTATGTGTTTAGAAGCACTTATAAGGCATTTACAAGCATTTATTAGCGTGATAATTGAAAATAATGTAATATGCAGCTCATTCAGGCTCTGTACATGTGGTTTATTCACTCAAACATGTTTTGGCTGATGGATTATAAACATGTATAAGGCGTTATAAGTGCATAAACAAGCTATTAGTGCTTATTGACATCTTATAAATAGTTAACTAAGGAACCTTAATCTAAAACGATAACCATTTATCAAACTATTGTGTCAAAATACTGTTGATTGAACGCTAAGTTTAGTATTTAGAATCTTAAAATCTCCATCGGTTTAACGAAAATTCTCTGAGGCGACAACACAATCCCGATCCCTCCAGCAAGGTGCCCAAAAGCAGACGAAAACAAGCCACAGATAAAGGGGAGAGAGAGAAGCTTGAGCAGTGTGTGTTGATTGGAGCTGAGAGCAAAATAGTAATTTAGTCATTATAGCCCGTGCACCGCCACCGCTGCTGCTGGCCTGAAAAAGGGGTGTGGAGGTGGAGAGAAGTGGAAATAAATAGCACGTCCAGAGCAGCGGGTGCATTTCGGAGAGTTAAAACAGCACTTAAGCCATTCGACCCCCGCTGTGTCCACTTCAGAGGCCAAACATGTGCCCCGTCTCTCTAATCTATCGTTCAGTTCATGGGTTTTGGCTTCCTGGTTTATGCAACAGTTTGAGGGTTTTAGCTGCTGTATGTCATCATTTTGTTTATTATTTTGAATCGGATACAGTACAAGCAGATTACATATGCAGCCCTATGTAAATGAATAGGAAAATTATAGTTAAATGATGCTGCTTGCGTATTTTACTCTTGGGCTGCACGATTTGGGGAAAAAAAATCAAATTGTGATTGTTTTTTTATCATTAGATTTGAGATTTATGTTTTACTAATGGGATTATGCTGAAAGTTCACGTTTTAAACACAACCAGAAGAATGACAACAATACTGACAGACTAATACTGTAAAACAATTGTGTGTTTCGGAATGTTTTTGTTGCTTTGTGTCACATTTTTGTCTCTTTCAGTGGCGTTTTTATTGTTTTTTAGTCACGTTTTTGTTGCTTTAAGTGAGTTTTTGTTGATTTTAGTCCTGTTTTAGTCGCTTTTTGTCACTTTTATGCACATTTTTGTATTAATTGCTCTGCCAACTGTACATTCTGTATATAGTGTTAGTCTATCTTAGTCTATTTTATTCTTAATTTTATGCATGCCTTTTATATATTTTTTATATTTTATCCTTTGCTTTATGTTGCACCTACGCCGAAGCAAGTTCCTACGTTTGTGAATTTCACTGACAATGGCAATAAACAGTTTCTGATTCTGATTCTGATTCTAAAAACTTAGCCTTTGTGATGTTTGCGTCCATTCAAATTGTGATTTCTGTTAGATTTTGATTAATTGACAGCACTATTTTACTCTACAAGAAAAAAAGTTTACTTCTGGTTCTAACTTTGATTTGATGATACTGACCACTTCAGCCAAGAGTTTCAAGAACACAATATCCAAAATAAAAATAAAAATAAATTGATACCCAGATACTAATCAGAGCTAAAACTATTGAAACTCATTTTAACAAGATATATTTAGAAAGATATGAATCTTTATCTGAACCAGTAAAGACCACATTGTAATATTAAAGGTGCACTATGTAACTTTTTGGTGGGTGAGAGGTCTGCCACCATGGAGATGTTTGTGCTTGACCTGGAATGTCCCATAGTATGACATTAAACGCATCTGTCTTGACCTTATTCAGTTACAAATGAATGCCTTGAAAAGCATGTGTTTTAACTCGACTCTCCACAGATCAGACCTGTAACTTGACCCTGGATGGTGTCTCCAATGAGATAGGTGTGTTTCATGACATGCAGGCAAAACGGTAACATCTCCATGGAGACAAGACGGTGGCGAACCCTCCTGAAAATTATGTAGTGTATCTTAAAAAAAGAAAACAAACAAACAAAAAAAAACCTATAAATATTTACTGTTGAAAATAACTTTATATTAAAAAGAAAAAAAAAAATCATTGCCATTGATATTGAGTTTGAATTTTGTGACAACACATTTTTAAACAAATGAAAGTATTATTCAGCAGTGGTGATGATTGATCTGTTTTAGTCCTGTTCGGCTCGTCTGTGGTATTTCTATAGGATTTCTGTACATTAAGCTGCATAAATGTATGAGCGACTTTGAAGAGCATTAACATAAAGAGCTGGACGGTCTCCGCTGACCCAGATTTATGATTTTAAATGAGAAACGCTCATGTTTTTATGCAATGAACTGCTGCACTTTCCCATCATGTAATTGACCATTAAAATAATTATGTCAGCTGTCTTATGTAGCCCTTTGAAAATAAATTGGAATCAACCAGAAAATTTCAATTACTGAGACTTTATATTTGAGGAAGATGTAGGGTCTTCCCACTGTAAATGCAATGTGAATTCTTTTGAAAAGCACTGATTCTGCGCAAGGAACGTTATGGATTTAACCAGCGTTCAGCGCAATGTTTAACAGAGCGCGGAAAAACATGGAGCTTATGGACGGAAAAGTTTCTATTTTTGACTCATTTATTCAAGAATGTATTTACCCCAACAACATTTCATACACAGTGTTAGTCTTTGTTGTTGCTATTTTAAAAACAGAAGTTCTATAATTTTAACATACTATTTCAATCATTTTGCTCCAGGAATTATCTTTATAATAATGAAACTTGTCACTGACGCAATAAGCCGAAAGCAGGATCAATCCAGTAAACAATATATACCAAGTCATAGAAGTTACTTGTTTGAAAAATCTAAAGCTCAAATTTATAGTATACTACAACATATAATCATAAAAACTCCACTCCTGTAAAGCGATGCACACATGATAAATACTGAGCCCAAATATAGTTTTTAATTTAATGAACGATAAGTCTAATTAATGTATATTCATATATTAATGTATGTATGAAAAATCTGTAATATCTATCTTCACGGAGACAAGTAGGTGACACAACCAGGCCAAGTTATAGGTCAGATCTGTGGAGAGGCAAGCCTGAAATGAATGCACCTGTAATTGAATAAATGCAAGATTAAAGGGGCACTATGCTCTGCTACATTCTAATTTCTAGAAAAATGGATAAAACAAAGAAATTTCCCGGAAACAGGCTGCAAACCAAGTACTTTTTGGGAAATAAAAACTCCTTTAACTGGACTGAAATGAAACATACTTGAGTTTATATCATAATTTGGAACGTTTCAGGCAAGGCAAAAACTATTTTATGAGAAAATCAAGTGACAGATATCAATAGAAAACGTATTTTTACACCCTCAAGACAAGATAATGCCATACTGCGGAACATCAGACAATACAATAATACTTCTACTCGACCGAAAAGGCTATATAGTGCACTAAAAAAAGAGACTTATTAGTGCTAAAACATGAAACTACTAAGTGAACAGAACTAAACGATTACAGATAGAAATATAAATTGTGTTCACGTTCTAAAATAATTGACACCATTAGTATTTCCCTCCTTTGTAGATTTTGCTTTCACTGTTGGGCTAATACATGCAATCTTCCAGACACAAACAGATGGATTTCCATGTTTTTGGATGAAATGTGAGATTTTTCATGGATGAGATTTGGCGCTGGTTTTATGATCATTTGCTGAGATAAATTGTTTCCTTTGTGGATTGGGTTATAATCCACATCTGAATATTGGCCACGTTTGGGCTCGATTTCTGATGCGGGTTTAGAGAAATGTCGGTTGTGGCGTATTCTCTGGTTTGTACAAAGCCAGGTTCACTAAGAGCAGTGACCCACTTTTCTCTTCTCTCCAAGGAGCAAACCAACAAAACAGATGCAACTTTCACACAATTAAGGATACTGGAAGTGAAGTTCAGTAATTTGTGTCTCCGAATCAAACTACAGTATACTTTGTGTTATGGTTTCTGGATGAAAAGCACACATCAGATTTGGATTGTCAAAAAAAAGCACAACACTGATACTAATCAATTCTCATTTAATAAGAAAGAATGAATAAATAAATACATACATCACATTAAAAGCACATAATTTGACCTATACTGGATAGTTTTAGAAAGTTATTTATCTTGTTTTGTGCTGAAAATTACATCCTACAATCCATATCAAATACTGAGCCTTTTCCTTGCCATGAAAATTGAGTTTGAGTGTGATGACAACACAACAATCAAATAAATAGGCTGATAACATAAACCAACTGTAAACACTTTCATCTAATTAAAGAAGACACTGTGTACTAGATTTAGCTGATTTGTGTTTACAGCTCCTGGGCAGGTTAATAAACACAACTGAAATACGTTCAAATATCCATTCATTTACAATTACAGTGATCCCTCGCTATATCGCGTTTCATCTTTCACGACTTCGCTGCTTCACGGATTTTTTTTACAGTGCGGATATTTTTACAGTGCATCCACTGAACTTCAGCGCACGGCACAAGAACGGGACCCTTTGAGTCGTTCATTGCAGTTCTCAAATATAATCGAAGGTGGCATATCCGTTTATAAAAATCTTCTTGCTCAGAAAAAGAAAGAGCGCCAACAACTAAAGAAAGACTCGTGCGCCTTCAGTAGAAACAGACGCTGCAGCGGAGAGGAGTCAGGACGAAGAGGCACAGAATGTGAAATACGCGAGTGACAATGTTTCCAACCTTGTATTACTATATTAAAATTATTGTTTTAAACAAATTTTGGGCTTTAAAACAGGTTTTGATTTTTGGTTTCATTCTAGTTCATCCTAGTTCGCCTACAGAGCCAACAGTTCGCCTACAGAGCCAACAGATCTGTAGACGACGCCATCAACCTGGCCCTCCACTTCATCCTGAAGCATCTGGACTCCCCGGGAACCTACGCCAGGGTCCTGTTTGTGGACTTCAGCTCTGCATTCAACACCATCATCCCTGCTCTGCTCCAGGACAAGCTCTCTCAGCTCCACGTGCCTGACTCCATCTGCAGGTGGATCACTGACTTCCTGACGGACCGGAGGCAGTGCGTGCGGCTGGGGAAGAATGTCTCAGAGACTCGGACTATCAACACAGGAACTCCACAGGGCTGTGTACTTTCTCCTCTGCTCTTCTCCCTGTACACCAACTGCTGCAACTCCAGCCACGACTCTGTAAAACTGATCAAGTTTGCAGACGACACCATTTCATCGGACTCATCTCGGACGGCGATGAGTCTGTCTACAGGAGGGAGGTGGATCGGCTGGTGTCCTGGTGCAGCACCAACAACCTGGAGCTCAACGCCCAGAAGACAGTGGAGATGATCGTGGACTCGTGGAAAGTCTCAGCCCCCCTGCCCCCCCTCGCCCTGACAGACTCTCCCATCACCACCGTAGACTCTTTCCGCTTCCTTGGCACCACCATCACTCAGGACCTCAAGTGGGAGCCGACCATCAGCTCCATCATCAAGAAGGCCCAGCAGAGGATGTACTTCCTGCGGCAGCTGAGGAAAGCCAAGCTGCCGGCGCAGATGATGGTGCAGTTCTACACGCCATCATCGAGTCCATCCTCACCTCCTCCATCACCGTGTGGTACGCTGGAGCCACAGCCAGGGACAAACAGAGACTACAGCACATTGTGCGCTCTGCTGAGAAGGTGATCGGCTGCAGCCTTCCATCTGTCCAGGACCTGTACGTCTCCAGGACTCGGGGACGAGCAGGTCGGATCACAGCTGACCCTTCTCACCCTGGACACGGACTATTTGAGCCACTCCCCTCGGGCAGGAGGCTACGGTCCATCCGGACCAGAACCTCCCGCCACAAGAACAGTTTCTTTCCCTCTGCCGTTGGACTCATGAACACTTTGTAACACCTGTCACTTCAACAATAATACTATTTAAGAACAATCTATTTGCACTACTCATTTGCACATTGCACTATCTGCCAACTGTACATTCTGTATATAGTCTATCTTAGTCTATTTTATTCTTAATTTTATGCATGCCTTTTTATATATTTTTTATATTTTATCCTTTGCTTTATGCTGCACCTACGCCGAAGCAAGTTCCTACGTTTGTGAATTTCACTGACAATGGCAATAAACAATTTCTGATTCTGGAATCAGAATCTGATTCTGATTCCATAGTTCAGTATTGCATTGTAAAATAATAAAAAATAAAGCTGTGACTATTTCACGGATTTCACTTTTCGCGCGTTATTTTTGGAACGCAACTCCCGCAATAAACGAGGGATCACTGTAAACCATACAGTCTCTAACTCTGTTGCCTAAAACATCAGGGTTAGGGCTCACATTCAGTGGTTAAAATGTCCAAACATTAGAAATTACCATGTAGGCTTACATTACAAACAACAACATGCAAATACATAATCAGCGCTAACAGTGTTGTTTTGCTGCCTTTGAGCTGACCGACAGAAACATGGCTGCATCAACAGCGTCTCTGGCCACCTCCAACACCACATTCACATTAACACTGTGTCTGAGGCAGTGGATTTGATACGGCTTTAAAACTGCATCACCGCCAGCCAATCCATATCTCAACTCTGAACAGTTTTCAAACTTGTCTCACCAAGTACCACCTAAAATATTTGTCTTTCTGAGTACGACCGGGTCTAAACCTAAACCCTAAAGTAAAACATAACTGTATCAGGTATAAATTTAGCCAAAATGTCCAGAAATAGGACTTCACCATAGCTTGAGTGCTTCTTAACTTAAAAATATCGGGACATATTTGCACTATTTATCTTAACAGCTATCAACTTTAAATCTCCAGCAGAGGCCGATAATTTGTTTGGGCCAAAATGCTGCCTAAAGAATACAAATAAAGTTGTAGTTGGGTGAAGAAGGAACTGCACAAAACGAGACTACACTGCTCACTTAGTTTGTCGTAAAACAGGACCGTGGGTGACTTTGTAATAAATTCAAATTGTATCTTTAAGGAAAAATAAGCTAAATTGGCGGGTGCACGGTGGCAGAGCGGCTAGAGCTTCTGCCTCTCAATAAGGAGATCGTGGGTTCGAATCCCGCACCACCCCAACATCGTGGTTTCGAATTCTGAACCACCCTAACATCACACGATCTCTCTGGGTGGAGTCTGCATGTCCTCCCCGTGTTACCGTGGGTTCTCTCCGGGTTCTCCGGCTTCCTCCCACCGTCCAAAGACATGACTGTGTAGGTTAATTGAGAACTCTAAATTGTCCATAGAGAATGAATGTGAGAGTGAATGGTTGTCTGTCCATGTCCATGTCTCTGTGTCAGCCCTGCGACGAGTTGGCACTGTCCAGGGTGTACCCCGCCTAAGGCCCAAAGTCACTGGGATAGGCTCCAGTCACCCGCGACCCCTAACGGGATTAAGCGGTAGAAAATGAATGAATGAATGAAAGCTAAATTGGCCCAAAGATATCAGTAGAACTTATCGGCCATATTTCTCCCTGGGTTTTAAACAATTGGTGCCTCATATTGGTCGATCTTCTCATCAAGGACACATATATGACAACGCAAAATAGGACACATAGGACAACACAAAATATGGAAAACATGAATAAATCTGTCTCTAAATTAAAAATACAAAACTTGCAAAGCACCACACGTACCACCAGAAGCAGCCAAGTCTGAGCAAGTCACATTCCCTCTCCCTGCCTTATTACACCCCTCCCTGTATAAAGCTGTCAATTACATTTTTATCTATATCTGGGCAGTGATAGTTTATCATTTTGTTGTGAATAAAACATCCCTTTTTCCGAACAGCCTGCAGATGGGCCGGCTGCACATGGCCACGCTTGGAAATGTGCGCTCCAGTCTGTTCAGTGGACATTTTGGCTCCACTGTATTAGCTGCGTATTTGCTGAGTAGAAGTTCTAGTTTCGGAGCCAGTGGAGCTCAGTGCCTGTAGTCGCTATGAATAATTAAGAGCCCCAGTCTTTTCCGAGAGAGAGAACAAATCTAAAACAATGCTTTCTTCTCTTTTCTCCTCCGCACACACACAAACGCACACACTTTTACCTCACGGCGCGTCGGGGAAAGACACAATCCCCACAATCCATTGCACAATCCATGCACAATAAAACAATGGGCGCATGGAGTAACTTGAGTGCTGATCTAACAAGGCAGAAACTGGAAGGAAGGCGATGATTTGCGGCTTGTTAAAGGAAAGCGTACTCTCTCTATCTCAAGGCAAAAGCATCAGATTAATAGCAATCAAACTGAAATCACTATTTGAAAGTTGCAATAAAGAAATCGCAAGGGCTGCAATTATTGTTTCAGCAACAAAATGCCCTCAGCAAACAACAAAATGTCTGTGGTATTATGTATAAACACTGCGAACCCTGCGGTTGTTTAGACCGCTAGAAACACAGAAACAGTTCTGAGATGGATTTGATTTTTGTATTAGTTTTATCGATCATATTTCACTCTTCTCTCAAATGTTAATAAAATGCTTGCCAGACTTGTTTAAAATTCTGAAATGAAAACATAGAAACAATTAGGCCTGCAAGTAACGTTTATTTTGCTAATAAATTACTTGTTTAGTTGTTTAAACATCAGATTTTTACTCAATTTGACTCAGATGAAGCTGAAGTGAAGTCCAGGTGAAGTCCATAAAGAGTGTTTTCAACAAATACACTGAATTTACACATTTATCCTCGTTATTTTCAAGCAATTGTGATTCAATTTGAGTCATAACATCTCTTTTCTCGGCTCAAGGGATGTTTTGTAACTTATATAGACGAGTGAACGATTATTCAATTAATACATTATGTCGCTGAACCTGATTTTTATTGTTTTGTTGTTTTTACTGTAACATGAAAAACAGAACTAGTTTGTTTTAAACACTTTACATCAGTCACATGTATCTCTCCCTTTCCTACTGCAGTTCCAGCAACCTAAATATTCACTGCGATGAGTTCATAAGCATACTTATCATACTTTTTTGTTTTGCCGTCTTGGGTAGAGCTAACATGCTAATGGCGCACTTCCAGCTTCTCATAGGATAAAACGCTCTTAAAATAGATGCAGAGAAAGTGCTGTGGTCTCATTTTCACTCTAATAGTTGCTTTTACAATATGTCTTTATTGGGGCGACACAGATTTTATTTATTACATGCAACACCTTTAACTTGTTGCAGCCTTAACACATTGATTAATTTTCACAATGCTTGTAAGACAAATGACAGTTCCATATTTTGCCAACCATTTTCAGCTTAATGCAGAAGGCTATTCCTCTAACCACAACGGCTGCTCTTCAGTGGTCGATTTGGATTGCAAAGAGAGTAAGTGATAGATATTTAGGAGAATATTAGCAGAATATTTGTAGAGAAATGAAGCTGGGCATTGGGCAATATTCATATTAAGTAAAGCTGAGATATCTGGATTTTCAAACTGTGAAAGTTGGTAATGAAATCTATCTGAGCATTTCGGCGCTCTCACAAACCCTTTGGCACGTTGCTAGTATTCACAATGTCACAGGTTAAATCAAGGTTGTGGAGGAGATGGAGAAGACTGTAGCTGAAAAGGAATATTATGTTAAAATAAAACTGAAGTGGGAGGAGATGGTGTAAGCAACGAAACCCGACAGACAGTTAAAATAGCTGCATGATTTTGTTGCCACTAGCACAGCTTTAGAACAGTTTTTTTTTTTCTTCTAATTTCTGACGGGAAAGTGAAGCGAGGTGGACCACACTTGGACAGTCAGCTCTCATTCCAAAGAGTCGTGTATTGATTGAAGGCGTTGTACCACATTTTTACGCTCTTAAAAAAATGAAAAACAGAAATAATTCATTTTAAACTCTTTGCAGTCGTACTGTGCACTTACTTAATGCATAAAACAGAGACGCTTTTACAATATATCTGAACATAGGCGAAACAGATTTTACTTTCTTACATGCAAAAATTCAGGCACAGGTCCTTTAACATGGGTCTTTTTGGAAGTTTTTGAGTGATAAATGTTTCATAACTGGACACTTTTACACTAGAAAAACAAAATTAACTACTTTATAATAAAATATTTGGCTTTAATATCTCAATGCAGTTTTAATATCTCAATAGTCAATGTATTTATTATTTTTGTATTATTATAATCCCGATGATGATAATCAGAAGGTTTTAAGGCAGAGCATCATAACTGTGCTCAAATGTATCTGTAAATGTCTTGGTTATGGTTGAAGTTTTGCACAAATGTGAATGGATTGTAAAACTAACCACCACAAAGTGTAGAAATATCATAAAGATTACACTGTAAGCATGTTTCTTCATTAGCATTTGGCTCTTTTGCGGCCTTTTTAATAGTTTCTCATTTAGACTTTGTAATTAATCCAATAACTTTGCATATTTCCCAAAAAGCAATTGTAACACGATCCATTTTTCGACACATCTCCCGTCTCTGCTGCAAAACGGGACGAAGCTCCACATAATGGCTGCCTACAAGAACAAAAGACGAGGCAAAAGACAAAAAGGTGCTGACAAAATACAAATCGTTAACATCAAAACAGTGGAAGGATGCTCCCGTCGAACCATAAACAAGAGACACCACGGGCAGCCGACCACACGGAGAGCAGAGATGAAAGCGTGCACTGGCCATGTAAATGAATTAGGCCTATGCGAGGTTATAAATAGCAGCCGCGCAACACTGGGCCTGACAAGACAGACAAGCCCTCACCCTCTGCCCAGCGCCCCTCGCCTCGCAACGCCGTCAAACTGTGTCGTATTTCCTTTTGGCTCGGGCATGTCGGAGGAAATGACAAAGACCACGCTTTTGTAAGTGAGAGTTGGAAATAGGTGATGACCTTTTGGTTAGAAGAGCAGTACATTTATGTTGTGTGTAGCGTTACAACAATTAATCTGTGATCAAAATAATCTTAGACTATGAAAATAATCCAAATTTTAATCATCGTAACTGTTATCTGGACAAAACAGGCTCTAAAACACAGGCAAAAAGACGTTTCATAACAATCAGAATCGGTTTATTGCCATTGTCAGTGATCAAAATTCACAAACATGGGAACTTGCTTTGGCGTAAGGTGCAACATAAAACAATGAATAAAATATATAGGATATATAAAAGAGGCAAGCATAAGATTAAGAATAAGATATTATTAAATAAAAATGGCAAAATATAATAGACTATTTTGGGATTTCATTAATAATACATTTTATTTTATTTTATTTTTTACATAAGTCACTATATTTCAGCATTTATTTGGTAAAACATATGTTTAAAAATCTCAATGTACAACTGACTACTCGACTAATGGAAAAAAGAATTGATAACAAGCTGACAGCAAAAATAATTAGTTAAAGCTGTAATATTGTGGTTGGTCTGTTTGCAGGATAATTCATTTACAAATAATGTATTTACTGTAATTTACAGTGTAATGCACCCCCATTTGTTTGTTTGCTGTTGTATCTATCAAAAGAGTGTTTTTTTCTATTAGATTGTCTTTTTTTGTCTTCTTTTTTTCTTTTTAAACCGTTGAAGTAATAGTTTTCTTTTTTCTATAACAATGTTATAGATACAAACATTGTTTGAAAAAACATTTATTCTATTGCCAGATCTAAATTCATGCAGACAAAAATGTATAATCTCACTAAGAATACATTAAGATTTTTTGTGTGTTTATCTCTGTGGCATTGAAGTTCTTTTTATTTTCTCAACATAGCAATCGATCCAAAATGTTTACAAGTATATAAATTCTCAATGTTTTCACACCAAGTACCACTTTGACTTCCTGTATACTAGGTGGGTGCTAAAAAATCTGATTATCGATATATTGTGATACATTTTGATACATTTTGATCACTGACAATATCAATAAACCGATTGTGATTCTGATTAATTTGGTGCTACTGTATGGATATTATGGGCTGCTGTATCGATAGATCGTATTAAGTCGTTTTTTCATATTTTACTAAACTATTTTGTGAGAGCGCTTAAAGTTCTGTTGCTTTTTTAGAGAGACGAAACTTCATGCATTATACAGTATTGTATTTCATATTAAGTCAGTGCAGGTAGTGGTTTAACAATGAAATCCTGTTGTGAAAATATAGCTAGTTGTTAAAATGAATGACGCCCAGGTCTACAATTAAACCAAGTCTAAAATAAGACAACGCTGCATGACTAAAGTAGTTCTTAAAACATACAAAGCAAAAGGAGGACAGAATGTGGAAATATTGACTCTAAATTAAGCCCAAGTTTGTGAATCGCTTTAATCCCATTTGCCTTTTGGTGACCTTGTGTAATATTTTCCAGTCTGGGGCACGTCTTTAGATAAAAACACCAGACTGTGACCACGGCTCGAAGCGCTGGCTCTTTAAATAGGCTCTGCACATTTTTTATATCTAAGTACATTAAACATTTAGTCCTTTTGAGGATGAGTCGGCCTCGAGGGCAAAGGTTGAATGAACTCAGACCTCAGACGGACCCGGAGTGACCTGGCATTACTCGGCACTATTTCCTGGACCAGAAAGTTCAAGCCGTGTCATTATATCTTTATCTGACACGGTTCGACCAGTGCAGATAGGATTTCATGCGAGACAGGGATTTCATTTTCCCTTATTACAGCAGCTTCCACTTTGAGTTATCTTTCTTCAAATGAGGCTTCCGTTTGCCCAAAGAAATCAGAGTCCAAGATCAGTTATTGACACATGCGAAGGAATATGAAATAAGTGATGTCTAATGGAGGAAAACATGCAACACTTTGAACGCTACTAACATCCTATTTCTGACACTGATGTTATAGCCATATTATGATAAAATGTACAGCTGAAAAACTGAATACTTTTTAAGCCGTTTACGAATAGCTTTATGCAGTATCCTTAGTGATTAAAGGGATGTGCAACTCTTAATTGTTTCTGCACTATTTTTCCTTGTTTTTAGTTATGTTGTTGTTGTTGTTGTTGTTGTTGTTGTTGTTGTTGTTGTTGTTGTTGTTGTTGCAAGATTACCCAAATTTTAGACATAGTGTGCAAAAAATGACGGGTAAAAGCTTTGAACCGTGCCATTATCCCCTCATCGTTAACTCAGCAATTTGTATTTTGAGTAGCTTTAACTGACAATTATTTTAGTAGTCGACTAGTCAGCAATTTTTTTGTTTTATTTAGTCGACTGGTTAAACAATTTCTTTTCAAATAAAGGTTGAAATAAGGTAACTGGAGGCTTCTAGATGGATAGTATTTACAAATGCAGTGTGTTATTGGTGAAAATCATCAACATTTATTCCTTTTTGACATTTTGATATAATAATGCTGCTGTTTTTGTTATAAAATATCTTTTGGCAAGTGTTTTAGAGTCTTAATATTTCAGTTGATGATGATCAAAATCCGATCATGATTATTTTACTATTCGACGATTATTAAACATTGCAGCCCCGATTTGCACGTGTTGAATGGCAATCACTTAAAACCGGTCTTCACATATAATTGTGATGATTATTATTATTATTATCAGCATCATCATCACTACCATCATGGAATTAATACTGAAAGCAACATTTATTGTAATAATAAACAACACAATTTAATCAAAAGTTGTGCTCGATCAATAGATGGGAAAAGATCAATGTGTTTGCCGTATATCAACCTGCTCTACAGCCAAGTGTCACAGCAGCAATTAACCTCTAAAAGTACTTTTTTGTATTTCCATAAAGAATCAAATGTTTATTTCACCACTCTTTTGACAATATAAGAAGTTATTTGATATATGTGTACGATATTGCAAAGATACAGCCGTCAGCGCCTCTGTTTTGCAACTCTCCGGGTAATTCAAGCCAAAACAAAGCGTGATACCATCGAGTAAATTTACATAGTAGTGAATGGGCCTCTCAGAAGTGTGTCGATATACAGTGTACGTGTCTACAGAGCCACAGAATGGAGGTCAAAATTCAATTTCCTGCTCCCTTGTTGAATCTGAGGTACAGTCATGCGTAAAGAGCAGCGTGTCATTGCATCAGTTAAGGACTCAGGAGAGCGAGAGGGGCGTCCCGCTGAGGATAAGGCAGGTGGCGCCCGCTCGGGGTGGTGCGCTCTTTCAGATGACACTACACCTCTCTATAGAAGCGCACAAAGTCACAGCGGTAACAGTAAATCAAGTTGATGCAATTTAATCACAAATGGTCGATGTAAACCCTCATTCGTCCAGGTGTGGTCCATCGTAGAAAGGGGTTCAGAGGTTGTCATCCGGACGCCGTTTAAAGATCGAGACGTTTCGACTTTTATCCAAAAGTCATTGTCAATCCAATGAAAAAGTCATTGTCAATCCAATGACAATGACTTTTGGATAAAAGTCGAAACGTCTCGATCTTTAAACGGCGTCCGGATGACAACCTCTGAACCCCTTTCTACGATTAATCACAAATGGATTGAGTAAAATGTTATTATTTGATTTTTTTTACTTTAAAATTATGCCCAGTTGACTTGTAATTGGCACTTTTTGTTACCTTTTAGTTTTTAGGCTCAACATCTTTCCAAAACAGCAGTAATATTATCCTTTTTTTGTCGATTGATCCTTAAAAATAAGAAGAGCAGAGATTCAAACAAACTAACACTACAACACAAACACTGGAAGTTGAAACACTTTTGGGAGCAACAGTTGTTTGTCTGTGCAGAAGTTAAGTTACTAAGTCAGTAATTATTGCACATGTTTGTTCATTTTCCTTTTGGATATTTCAGCTGAAAATACATAAACCAACACAACAAAACCACCCCCTGCTCCCATCTAAGAGAGTTTAGCTTTAGTTTGCCATTTGTAGTTTAAATCCACATGGGAAAGAAATGTGCAATGAGCTCAGAGTGCACAGAGGGACACCATCACCGTTGAACTTTAAAACAATATTTTAAAGAAAAAAAGTGTTCCCAGGTTTACTTTACTGTGACAGGACTCCATTTGGGATTGTAGATGGGAGAGGATTTTGTCTTATATCACAGTGACTAGTATCTACAAATTAACACATTAAACACACAAAAATCTGCTAAAAATCATAATCAGTGTAGTTTTCACCAATACAATTTTGCGAAGAGATCTCTTAATTGAATATCACAAAATTACCTACGAGAAACTAAATTATATCCCATCGCAACAGTAAGAATATCTATCTGATTAAACAACAAGGATAATCTAATCATTTCTGCAAAAGTGTGCTCTTTTTTGCTTTTATTTGCAGTTTCTTTTCCAAGTTGATCTTATGAACGGTCTCATTTTTAAAATTACCTAGCATTACTTGAATGCAGCGTGAGCCGTGCAATCAGGTTTGTTGATTTCAGAGACACATGGGAAATGGACAAGCTAATGAGGTTCATTTGGTCTCCTGAAATTTGATTTTAAAGGTTCTTTCATACCGAGTTTGTTTGTTTACCTGATTGATGACTGAATGACAGCTCATTGGTTATCTATCATTTAGAACGAAATAAAAGTCTCTCACCTCAGATTAGTTAACTGCACTCATTACTCATTGCAGACATTTGCGTTGTTTTACAGTCCTTTGTTACTTTGTTTGCTTTCTTTTTTCCTCGTACCCAGCCAAATTTGCTTTCTATTCATGAGTCTCAACTGTCTGTTTATAGGTGATATTTGAGGACATTTCCCCCATTCAAAAGACAAAATATGTTGTGTTAAATTGTTAATCACTATGGCAACGGCCCTATTTTCACTTTATTCTGAAACCCGTGGATAAGAAAAGTGTGTAATCTTGGCTGACCAGGAGCTACTGTGGTTGAATGAACATAGACAAACGCACATTGTCTCTTGAGCAAACAAATTCTCTTCAAATAATGCCATATATTTTTTACAGCAACACAGTGACATCACGATGACTAAAAGCAGCCGTACCTGCAGGCCCAGGGGTTTCCAGCGCACGTTCCGGAGCAGTGCGGGGGTTGAGCTGAGCGTGTTCTGGGGCCGTTTCTTCAGAGTGAGAATGACGCCGCATGGGTCTTCTCTGAGAGCGTTTACCAAGTTCTTCAGCTGCCAGCCCACCTGAGGACACAGAGGGGCCCGGGTTTGACAAGGTTTACCAACATGGGCTGAAAAATGGGGCCAGCAATGCAGTGATGTAGACAATTGTAGATGATTCAAAGCCTATAGTTTGCATTTTGGGTTAGACAGAATTTTGAAATCTGACAACCGACCACAGTTTCTGCAAATACGTATTAAACAGATGAAGAAAAGTAGATAAACACATACACTAAATATAGCCAGTTAGCAGTACTAGCTGTTGATGCAGAATAACAACAGTAAAGATTGTTTTGAATTAATTGCAATATTTGGTAGATAATATTTTGTCCATTTTTATTATTTTTGTAGCTGAATATCCGTTGATCGAGAAGAGCAGGCACGTTTGTCTTCTGTCTACACCTGGTCAGGGATTAATTTTCATATAGAATTATCAAATTTTTTGTAAACTGTTCAATTAACCAAACAAAATTTAAATAAAATGCCAACAGAACATAACTTGTGTTTCATCGCAGTAGCTCATTTGTTGGATTGGTGCACACAAAACAGTTTTCACTTCTGACATATTGTGAATTAAAGCTAAAATACCCAACTTTATTCTTGTTTTAAGTATTTTATCTACTGTTTAACTCAGGAAGTAAGAGACGTAAGCAGCGGTAGGATTGACTATGCTTAGGTTGGAGGTCCATGTTTCACTTTGCTGTCGGGTTGATTGCTGTTCTATAGCCGTACACGCGCCAAAAACGTATGCATTTGAGTAATAACGATGTGACAATGGGTTTGTAAAGTGTAAAGGGTTTGAAAGCTATAGGTTAATAACTTATTACATAGATTTGAAAACGTGTGACAAGACTCAATTTCCACAAGACAGGACGAGACACGAGACTGGGTTCATGAGAACAAGAGAGAAGACAAGATTTTTTTTACATAGTTACAGTAAATATATTGTGCTGTTCAGTTCACTATTTTAGCCCTACAGTGTTTTATTTTTTATTTTTTCAAGGGGTGTCCAAACTTTTGTTGGCCCTATACCGTAAAATGTAAAAATGTGCTATCATAACCTAAATAACACAATAATCTACAGAAATGTTCCAAGTCCACATTGAATGTGTGGTGGCTCATAAAAACTATGTTAAATGCAACAATATAAATGATTAAATTCATGTTTTCTGTGGCCCTCTGCACCGTATAAGTTTCAAAATGTGGCTCTTGGTGTAAAAGGTTTGGACATCCCTGGTCTAATCCAAAAGCTGTGTAAACACATGGAAGAAAAATCTCACAAGATAACAATAATTTTCCTCATGCGTGCACAATCTTGTAGCAATTTTATCTGTCACGAGATCTTGTCCCATCCCTCGAAAACACTTCCACAGTTTGAAATTGGAGAATGCAACTTTAACTGTCACTTTAATCTTCATTTTTGCTCACTTTTTTCTTGCTCTTGGTCTGAAAACATTCGGTTTGAATGCAGTAATATTCACCATGCCTCCATTACCTCATTCACCAACAGCTGCCATGATGAAAAGATCCTCAACCTGTCAGTGGTTATAATATTACACCTGTAAGTCTATATACGAGCAAAACGTTCAGCTTTAGCTCCCCAGTCACAAAAACTGCAAGCGGGCTACATCTACTACTACTTTCATCTTTCAAACTAGTGCAGATCATACACCGTTAGTTGCTATAACTCCAGTTTGCTCAAATCTGCAGTATCGGCCATATTGGGATGAAGAGCCGAGGAAAAGGGGTGCTGACTACATGGTTTCACTGCCGTTTTGAACCGTCTGAAACTCCCAGGGCTCATCATAGGCTCTGGTCTACTGTAAAAGTCCACAGAGAGCCGCCACACGCAGATAGAGGATAGAGCGTTGACCTTGTTCTTGACATAATGACGAGCAGCCAGTGTCGGACCATTCGCCTCGTCCCAGTTCAAACGCGAGCTCGTGCCCCCCAGAAGAGGCAGAGCGAGGGCGCACAAGGACGCAGCTCTGGTCATTTATTTTGGATGTGATTCACGGATCCAAATAGGACAGAAATAGAGCTACATTTATTACTTGAATTTATTACGGTCGTGTTCTGTGGGGAACTGTCCCGTGACCGTGGATCAATACACAGTAGGTGGGGAAGGATACGTCGAAACATATGCATTTTATCATTTTCTCAGAGCCAAGGGCATAATTTCTGTGCAGTAGCTTTATACTGCCTTAAGACTTAACTACTAAATGCTTCTTCTGAGATTGCACACCTCACTGTGATTGGTTGAATCCCCCTCATCATTCACTCAAGAGCGGCGGATCAATAGGAGGCATGGGTGGTGAAAGGAGTGGACACATCTGAATCACCATTTCTGATCTCTCCAAACTGAATGATTAAAAAGTTATATCTTCATCTTAAGCCGGGTGTATATTGCACAATTTTAGCCATCTGCGACTAAAGATTTCTGATTGTGGAGCAAATCTTGAGTCGTAGGTCCGATTATGCTTTAGATTTTATAATGACATTTTCACCCACACACATTATAGCAGTGATTCTCAACCTCACGACCGCCATTGTTGGCCTTCATGACCCCCAAACACAAAAAAAAGGTGACCCACAAAGCGATAAAGTAGCTTTATGTCTCATGATTTATTTTATTTTTGCGATATAGACCTAGATAAATTCATTCAGGTGGCCAACAAATAGGAATCTACCACTAGGAAGTTACCACTGAATACGAAGGGTGTCAAACCTTGTTTAAGACAATTATATACATTTTCAATTTTTCCCCATTTCATCTGGGACCCCCAGTAATCATTGCGCGACCCCCATGGGGCCCCAGGTTGAGATGCATTAGAGGATGGCATATAACAGTGAACTGGGCAATATTTTACAGTATCCATCCCCTTGGAGTTTGGGAAATAGACACAGAGGTTCATCTGATTAGCATTCATTTCAGTTTATAATGCTATTTGCTAATAATATAATATTCGTTGGCAATGCTTAATTATCTTAACATCAGTCAATTGAGATCCTTATGATTTATAACAGAAACAAATGTAAATGTACAGAAAAATATCTTTATGACAAGAAGACTTCCAGTTCTATTTCCAGACTATTGTTGGATATTGTATAAAGTTGTAGGACAATAAGTTTTTATCCTTTATCTTTTACATTATGCTACCTTTCTGCCAATGATCTAAAGAAAGTTGCATATTGGCATTGTATAACTTTACTGTTTATCCGTTAAGTGTCGCTCCACAAAGCCGGTCTAATGAGGCCAGTTTAAAATGGTTGTGTTATGCAAATATGCAGAAAGCAAAAGGGAGCCGACAAGAGGCCGACCAAAAAAAAAATGCAGGAACGTAAACTGCTGCTGAAGAGGTTTTTCAATCCCCAAGAGTCTTCATTATTTTCCCAGATGCTATTACCTCCATATAATTATGTCATCTCTTCAAACAATCACTTTGTTATTTGAGCAAAATTCACGTTTTTTTTTTTTTTTTTACTTGAGCGGAGAGTCTGTCCGGTTTTGAAGTTGGACTCAAACAAAAATCTCATGAATAGACATAAAGGCAGCGCCGCAGCTGAGTAAGTGGGATAGGGCTGTAATGATTTTGTAATGTAATAGAATTTGTTCTTTCAATCTCCTCGCTAATCTATTTTTAAATGTGGCAGCTTGTGGGTAAACATATTCAGAGCGTTTCAGGATGTTCTAGTTTTCTTCTTGGTTTCAGATACAATAAAGTTTATGTCTTTTATGTTTCCTTGTGCATATGATTAAGTGACAACCGATCTGTCCCGAATTTCATTTTTTAGAATTTAAATAAAGTCTATTCCACACTGAAGACAGCATTTTCATAATTAAATGTGCTGAACCAGATTATTTTTTCATGTAATAAAAGTTAAATTACTTTTGCCCCAGCACAGATTGTTGTACAAGCAGCTCTTGGGGTCAAAATGAGACCATGTTAGGATTTGTTGTTAGTGTTTCTGTAACGGCAAAATCTGCTCTGGCTTCTGAAAGTTATGAAACATGCTTATAAACTCAAATTAATATGCTAGGAATAAAGTGGGGAATAAGTTTGGACTGCTGCTAAACCTTTGAAAGTTCTTTTTTTCATCCATATTTTTGAGACAGTGAAAATCAATTGCACTGCCTTGAAAGACTATATTGTTTGCGCTTTTGTGTTTACGTTGCCACAATTAATCAATCAAACACACATTTAGCAGGTTTATACATTTCCAATCACAAAGTATGTTGCTCAAGTATACAGCTTGACGATTATGTTACGTTTTAGGTTGAAGAGAGGAACCAACCCAGGGAGAACATGCAAACCATGCAAACGCACTGTGGTGAGGCACGTTACTTAATTATACTATAAACTACAATGTAAGCTGCAAGTTACTCATTAGGGAAAGTAGAAAAGGAATTCACAGTTTAAACTAAACGTCTTGTTGAGTTTTGTGTGACAGAGTGAATGAACCTTAGACGAACAGTGAGGAGGCAATCAAAATTCAAAAGGTTTTGTAACAAGCGAACTATAATCTGCTGCAGCTCCAAACTTCATTAGCCTACATAGAGACACAATCACAGCTCACAAAGCACTGAGGAGGCAGCACACGCACTGATCTATCTCTATGTGGACAAAAACTACTTTTAAACCTGATTAATTTATAATAGTTCACAACCATGAATGTATAAGTAATACTGGATAATAACGCTAATACTAATTAAAGCTTTTATAAACAAAATCTTTGCAAATGTAAACCAATCCATCTCTTGAATCCAAAAACACATTCAGCATGTTCTGAAGCTGTCCACATAAGACACTTAGTGTGGTCCACACGAGGCTGGGGAGGAAGACAAAGCACTATTGTTCATGCAGTGCTACTTGGAGGATGTGAAACAGGGCACATCACCACGGTAACCACGGTAGCGCAGTGGTTAGCGCTTTCGCTTCACAGCAAGACGGTCCTGGTCGTGGGGCGTTTCTGTGTGGAGTTTGCATGTTCTCCCCGTGTGGTTTCCCCTGCCACTAAAAACATGTACAATATTATTCTGATGTATGAAGGAGACTGTGTTGTGAGAGTGAATGCGAGACAATGGATGGAAATTAGTCTAAAGTGTGTTTACAGCATGTGTATCATATATGTTCATTAACATGCACTGTCCTGACCAAAGAAAGAATGAAAGAAACAAACGAAAGAAGAGCGCAAACTAAATCGATTTCAGAGCAAATGCCTAGACATTAACAAATACCTTTTCTTTGAATCTTTGCTCGAGTCTTGTAAACTGTTGTTGATTAATAGTTTTTATAGCAATACAAAGAATACAGTAATACTTTTGTGCATTGATTGAGTACTTTTTCCACCTCTGGCAAGATCTGAGGCAATCTGTGATTAAAATGTTAACTATGAAAGTTGGTAAAAATACTGAGGCTCACCACTGTCTGATGATTGACCTGGATCACCTCGTCACCTGCGTGGATCTTCTTGCACAGATCGGCTGGAGACTGAGGACAGAGAGAAAGAGGGACAGAAGGAAAAAGAGAAAGAGAGGATCAGACATTTAAGGACACGAGGAGATGGTTTTATCTCACAAAAAAACGTAAATGCCAGGAGTCTAGTTTCAGTCAAACAGAAAGAGGAAACTCACGTTCTCGGTGGTGCCGGTGATAACGTGGAGTCCGTCGTACGTGGATTTGATATACATCCCCTGCATCACAAGAACAAGGGGAAAGACACTCAGCGAAATGACTAAAAACTGGAAAACTTTTTACACTGAATTCAAGATATACATGTTCATTCCAAGATTTCAAGCTAATTATATAATATTAATTACTTTAGAGAGGTCAAGTCAATTTTGAGCTGTTCTATGAGTTACCTGACCTCAACTGGAGAGAAATATTTTATAAGCCAATTATCTGTTTAATTTTACTTTCTTTAACACTTTAACCCAAGTATGTTCCCACGAAACATAAATCAGACAAAATGTATGATAAAAAAACATGTTTTCTTTGCAACAATAATCACAAATTCTATCGAGCTCGAGTCCGTTTGTGTAAAGTCAGTGCGTGTGTTTGTGTCTGTGTTCATACCAGGCCTTCGTTGGGTAAGATGCTGGTGAGATGGACCACCTCCAGATGGGCCGACTGAGACACCAGGGAGTCGGACGAGAGGGAGATGATGTGGTCGCAAATCCCTGCTAAGGTTTTACACTGGACAGGAGAAAGATGGACGGGTAGAGAGACGGGATGAGAGGAAGAAAGTGAGAAAGAAAGAAAGATGAAGAGGAGATAAAGAGAGAATAAAGTTGTGAAAGAGAAACAGGGAAACAAAGAGGAAAGGTGAAAGATGATAAAGTGAAGAGAGAAAGGGGGAAGGTGAAGAGTAATGAAGGGCAAAGATAGAGATATATAAAGAGGATGAAATGTGAGGAGGTGAGGAAGGAGAGGGAACGAGTGTGTGTGTGTGAGAGAGCGAGAGAAACAAAGAAAGAGAAAGGAGCGATGAATAAGTGAGGAGAAAGAGAAAGGGAGAAAGAAAAGGAGAGTGAGGAAAAGAGAAAGAAAGAGAGAGAGAGTGAGAGAGAAAGAGATGAAGAGCAATGACGAGAGAAACAAAGTGAAAAAGGAAGAGAAATAAAGAGGATGGAGAGCGAGAGAGAAAAGGAGACAGCGTGAGAGACAAAGAGTTGAAAAGCAACGAAGAGAGAGAAAAAAAGAGAAGTGCGAGAGCGAGAAAGATGAGGGCGATGAAGGAAAAAGAGAGGGAGACACAGTTATTACGATTGGTTTCTGGTCCGTGGGGGAGACTTTGACCTGAGTTGTATGAGGTGAAACACAAATCATTTCTTCAGATTGTCCCACTTTCCCATCGGTCCGTCTCGTGTCCACAGGCTGGGCCCCCGGGCTCAGACGGAGCAGAGACAGAGCACAGCCGGCCCTCCAGGACCACACTGACATTTAATAACATCTGAACAGCACACACACTCGCCCTGCGCTAAAGTAGAACGCTTTAGGGGCCATTTTATCATTCAAGTCACTAAATAAGACCCGACATAATGTAGATGGCCATAGTCTTAAGTACAAATGCTACTACTACAACTACTACTACTACTACTATTTAAACTACTACAACTAATATTACTGCTGCTGCTGCTGCTACTACTAAGACACCTACAAATATTACTGGTGTGAACAGGTGTTACTTTTTCTGCAAATGTGCTGTAACACTTTAAAGAATAAATCTGGTTTCTTCCAATGTAATTGTTATTGCTACTAAATAAACAAAAAAAAAAGAATAACATGTTCTACAACTACTGGTACTATTGAAGAATAATTATCATATACATTCACTCATAAAAATCTGGACTAAACTCGAAACTAAATCTGGACTAGATCAGGACTAAACGAGGACTCGAACAGGACAAAACCAAGTCCACATCAGGACTAAAACTGGCTCAAACAACAAATGAAAACACACCCCAAAATCCCAAGTACTGATCTAATTAGCGGTTAACGATATGGATAAAAAATATCATCACAATATTCTTGGAGCCATGATTTCAATTATATCGCGTTTCATTCACACTATTTTCCTATGGCTTTAAGAAGTAAATAAATCATCTGCTTCTTTAGAATGTTCACACTTCATTGGTTGAATCTAGCTGTCACTCACTCAGAGCATGACCAAAGCTGACCAATAGGAGGAGAGGGTGAGAAAAAGTGTGTTTGAACAGACAATAGAAAAATGGCAAATCACGACATGACGATCAATGATTCAATTTTTATCACCGTATCACCGAGCCATAAATCCAATTACAACTGGTAGACAAGCACTGCAACAACACTAAAACTTAATTCAGTATTTCTTGAATAAATAACTATAACAGTGATAATGCTAAGTTCAAGTTTACGGTGCACTTTATTGTCTCCGCAGGGAAATTTGTCCTCTGCATTTGACTCTGTGTCGTTATAAAATGAGCTGCTGCAATAAAGAAGAGATGAATAAAGTATATCTATCTACTATTGCTTTTACGTCTATTTCTACAGTCTAAAAAACAGATACTTCTACCACTACTACTTGTACTACTGCTATTATTATTACTATACACCCTTCATTTTCAACCTGTGTGCCGGGGAACACTAGTGGGCCTTGAGGTTTTGCCAGGTGTGCCTTGAAAAAAAGTCAAACTCAAGTCAAGAAATTCACAAATGTGGATATAATTGACTATTGTACCATTTTTGGAGCGTCCTGAGCAACTTCTGCACCAAAAAAACCCACAAAACCATCACTGTTTCCAATTTTAAAGAACCAGACAGCGGCACAAACATTATTGATCACATTTTTTTAAACTAAATGGTCTGATTTGTTAATGTTTTAGTAGAAGGTGGCGTGCCGTGCTATGTTTTAATCCCAGAAAGTGTGCCACAACTCCAAAAGGGTTGAAAAACATTGCTATACACTATGAGATAAAATAGTAAGACCACTGCAACTACGAGGATGCGTTCACACCAAAATTGCGACAAAACCAGAACCATAACAGGACCAAGCAATGTCTACACTAGGACTAAAATGGGCTCAAATCAGGACCAAACCAAGACAAGTGTAAAGCTCCCTAATTACTACCAAATTACTAAGAGGAATGCGTTTCTTCCTGTCAAATAAATCAATCCTGACACATCACGCCTGATTCCTCTGAGGACGTAACTGTACTTCTGTCCGTGTCATCACTGAGGCAAATTCACCAAATTAAAAGCCCGGCATCGCTTCACCTTTGTGCCAAATAAACCCTGACTGTTTTTCAGGCAATTTGTGGTCGGCCACGCGTGCCAGTTAATTTACCTACAGCCGCATCTAATCTTGAATGACTGACTGCAAGCTCGGTTATCGAATCACACGGGATATAGGAGTCAAAGTGCGCTTGTTAGGGGAAAAAATGCAATCCAGACTATATTTTGTAACAGTGAATAGACAATCTAGCATGCACGGCTTGCTCTGCACATGCACCAATGAACCCTGCAACAAATAATCTTCTGATTTCGATCTTAATGAGTAATTACTGGATTAGAGGTAGCACGAAATAGCAAGAGGGCGGCTGCATGTAGAGGCAGAATTGGCACATACACACAAAACTAAAACGCATCCTCTCCTCTCACACACTTTCCTTTTTCATCCCTAAATCGCTTCTGTAGTTTTAATAGTAAAAGCTGCAAGTTGGTCATATAATGTGCGCTGTAGGGTTGTCAAAAGTGTTAAAAATCAAATGCTAATCGATATATAGTAAAATGACAGAAAAATTCATATAAATAGGACAAAATGTGCTGTTTTCTGAAACATTTTATTGAGTTTTATCAGTACAAGACCAATGGTAACAGTCTATTGTCTAAAAAACAATTCAATTTCTTGTTATCATTGTGGTATCAAAATCAAACTAGTCCACTTCAAACAACAGAACATCCATTGGTCTTGTTATATATCTGACTATGCGCTGTAGTTTAAATTACTTCAAACATATTCTGAAATGCAAGGTATTTTTGAATTAGTTAGGTTTTACTTATCCCGTGGAAAGCAGGATTGGACATTATTATTTTAGTTTTTTTTCACTGAAACATATGCAAAGTGGAAGGTCGTACTGCTGGGATATATTTGAGCTCATCATAACCGCAAATCAGATTCGGCAGCTCGCTTTGTTTCAGAGGTCAGAACAGAGAATGAAACACAAAGATAATACCTGTTTCACACCAATCAATATTTTTGTTTTTGAGGTTGACTTGACATTGTTAAGGTTATTGACTAGTGTACAGTTTATATCTACTGTATATCTAACATATTTCTGGGCTGGAAATTCTAAAGTGTTGCTTATTTTTTGTTATAAAGACTTAAAATAATTACTATTTAAATCTAATGTTGTTTAATCATTGAAATTGTGTTACTGTCTACTTAGTTTTGCCTTCAGTCACCTCCATGCCTGGATTTTGGACATTCTAATGACATTTTAAGGGGTCTATATTGTGCTTTTCTTTAAACACAGTGGGCTTTTGGACTGGGAGAGTGTGTGTGACTCCGGCTTGGCACGGTTCATGCTACATATGCCAAACTCTTAACGACTCTGCAGGATGGCTGTAAAGGGTTAAAGCAGATGTGTGAAATTGCTTAAGTCAATGCAAAGTTTAACAGCAAATCACAACGTAGCACGTGTCATGGAGGAGTCACAGATGCGTCCCGAGGCAGTCCTTTGCCACTGTTTTGGCTGCCTTAGCTTTTGCAGGAACCACTTTTGTACACTTTTTGTTCAATAAACCGAGACCAAGAAGAGTTTTTCTCAAGTTTTTCAAGAACCTCCCGGCTTAGTGTCTGTTAAAGACTTTTTCTTAGACTCGAACAAGAGTTGGGTGAGTAGTTATTAAGATTTATAGCGCTTCTCCGGATTCTCGCGGATTGTAGGTACCATTTTACAATCAAGAGGTTACTGATTATAGTTAGACTTTATAGACATTATAGGAGTACCTTATCATCCACTAACACTGACTAAAACTTCTACGGTCGCATCCACTTCACTTTTTATTTTAAGTTTAGTTTTATTAAAGCGATTGGAAAACAAGGGTTGAATGATTTTGGAGGAATATAGTATAGAATAATAAGCGATGCGATTGGATTCGATTTGTAATGTACGTTTTGATACGTCGATGTAAACCCTCATTCGTCCAGGTGTGGTCCATCGTAGAAAGGGGTTCAGAGGTTGTCATCCGGACGCCGTTTAAAGATCGATCTTTAAACGGCGTCCGGATGACAACCTCTGAACCCCTTTCTACGATACGTTTTGATAGTTTGGTTCCATTCAGACTTCACATTTCAAACCCGTCAAGGAGCATTAACAACTGGGAGGAGACTGAAATCTGATCTACGAAACTAATCAAAGAATCTCATGCATTTCAGAACATGTTTGTCGAAGTCTAAAGAGTGGGATTTTTGATAATTTGTTGACAGTATGTTAGCTAAATAACTGCAGTCCGAATTTGGGCCTGTTTGGAGGTACGTATTTACCTCTGGGTCATAGACACCCATGACTTAAGAATCCATTTTTACTTGATTGTGTAAGCCCTTGCTTGGTCCTAAATTGAGCCTATTTTGGTCCCGATTTGGACTTGGTTTGATCCTGTTCTAGTCCTTATTAAGTCCTGACCTAGTGTGGTCAAGTTTAGTTCTGGATCAGTCCCAATTTAATGTGGTAAGTGCATACATTTGAACACACATTAAATCTTGAGTTTCAAACCTTAAAGTGCCTATGGCAGATTGGACTACTCATTTCACTTAAATGCAGTTCAGATAAATACATTTCAAATTTTGCTAAAATACTTTACACATTTTATTCCAGTTTAGCAATTTTAGAGGTTTTTTGTTTTACTTCCTGGTTGTAAATGATGACATCACACTAGGAAATTACCTAGCAACCACACTGTACTGGGCCAAATTCATCTAATGTCACAGATTTTTTAAAATGTTACAAATAAAAATACATGTGAACAGCTTTTTTTGTTGAATTAGTGTATAAGGGTCAAAAAAGTAGTCTCTTTTGTGTAAATTATGCATAATCCTTGTCTCCCTAGTGTGACGTCATCTTTCTGTTTACTTCCTGTAATTTTCTACAGATTTTTCAACTTTTCTTCACAAACGGCCACTTAATTGTCGCGAAACTATTATTTATATTTACAACAGCTATTAATACACCAAATAAAGACAAAATCTGAAAATCGTGAAAACCTGTCATACGCACTTTAATCCCAAATCTAATCACACTTACGATTTGATATTATTGACAAACAAATAAGGTCAGCACATGTTGTACACTCTCCCTCCAAAGAGAGCAAGATCTTTTATCTCGGGAGAATCCAAGTGCAGATTTTCCAGAGGTTAAACTTGTGTGGTTTTGCTGCTGGCTGCGATTGAAGAGCAGTCAAACAGAAAGGCGGACAGAGGACGCTGCCAAATGGATTAAACCTGATTCACACATCACAGACTCCTGCTCTCCGTCTCTTATCTCACACCTTCCTCTCCTCCGCACAGACAGGATGGGCTCGCTATTCTGCTTTACTAATTCTAAATCATGTGTCATAGTCAAAGCTGGAGTCGCGCATTAGAATAGTGCTTTGTCGGAGAGTTATTTGGACCAGAAACAAGTGGTTTTTCCTTGATTTGTCATCTTGCTTCCATTGGTTTTAACAGATATATTTGAGTGACAGAAAAAAACATACTATATAGACTGTATGAATTCTTGTAATCAACATTTCAATCAATCAGCAAGAAGACTTTTTTCCAAGTGTTTGCTAACTTTGTTTTCCATGTGAGTTGCTTCATTTGAGTCATTTATCTAAAGCTGCACGATTTGGAAAAAAAAGTATTGCGATTACATTTGCGATTAATGTTTTAATAATTGGATTCTGTTCACATTTTAAACCCAATCAGAAGAATTGACAAAAAGACTGAAATATGAACTGACAAACTAATAAAAGAATCACGTGTTTTGAAACATTTGTGTTGCTTTTACTGTACTGTTTTTGTCACTTTTAAGTTTTTGTCGCTTCAAATCACGTTTTGGCCGCTTTTGGACACGTATTTGTTGTGTTTTTAGAGCTGCATTTTTCAGCAGAAACTTATTTTTGGCCGATACTGCCACATAGGAGATAACAACATAAGTAGTCTTTGCTTTTCCAAGTTTAATGCCAAATTAATCTGTAGGTTACACACTTAATAGTCAAGGATAAGGAAATGGAGATATGAGTATTGTATAGAATTAGCCTCAAGACCTCTGGGTCTTGAGTCTGTGTCTTTTGGCTGCAGACGACTCTCTGCTCCTGGTACAGATCGCTCCTCTGATGGTGCTCTCATAACTGGTTCACCTGCCATCAGCCTCATGCCCAGTATATTTATGTATGTGTGCGTGAATGTGTGCGTTTGTGTGTGCGTGCGTACGTGTATGTGTTTGTGTGAAAGCTTTACTGTGGGGATGGTGGGGTCGGGGTGGGGGTGAGTTCGGGGAATTGTTTTTAATATGTAAACTGGAAAGCAATTTGTGTTACAATTTTTGTATGAAAAGCGCTTTATAAATAAAGTTTGATTTCATTTGATTTGATTTTGACTGTCAAAATGCAGATGTTTGTCCTGGTTTATGGTAAATATCTCTGTACATTTGCACATGAAACAAAAACTGGCACAAACTTAAACGTAATGTCTTCTCTGTCAGCATAAGTAAACAAAAGTGAAATTATTTTCTCACGATGGATATCAATTCAGAAAGTGGTGTCATTTTTCAACCAACAAGAAGATGTGATTGTAGCTGAAAGGACTTTGTAAGCCATTTGTGGATCTAAGTTTGAATATTTCTTTAAAAAATAGTGACTCCCCCAAAGAGTTCATACAGTCTGATTGAAATTAGTGCATCTAGAACGTGAACTCAACCTACACGGCAAAAATAAACCTTCTTAAAAAGAGGGAAATACACTTGTTTTAGGTTAAAATTTGCTAGAGACAAGGTAACTTCAAAATGACTAAAATCACTTACTGAAATAAAAAAAATGTTTCAAGGCTTAGATAAATCTTCTAATCAACAATCTCTAAGACAAGAACCAAAAATACTATAGTTTCAAGAAAGGCTATTGTCTTTAACAGTATTTTAACACTTTTTTTGCATTTATTCTATCCAGTTTATAGATGTTAAAACTTCATTTAAACAAAGTTGTATTTTCTTACACATTTAATGATTATTCAGTATAACGCTCTTAAAACATGATAAATAAGATCTTTTATTTGTCTAGATTTAAGGTGATAAATGATTAGTTCTATACAAATTGCAGTATATAGGACAAATAATAGCCCCCAAATGTAAACCTGATCTGCATGCGAGCGGAACAAGGAGGAAAAGGGGGGAAACACACAAGTAGGACAGGCCTTATGTAATGCCTGTGATCCTTCTGCATGCGTGGCCCGAGCCTCCTCACTCTCTCCACGCTCCATCAGCCTCACAGATCCTGCACTGATCTGATCTCGGTCCCATCCAAATGAGCGCTGCAGGCTGCTGTCTACAGGAGCCCATCTGCATTATTGAACACAAGCTGACAAACTGCACGGAAAAAACACAAATGCACCACATCACACAAACGCTCACAAGCACAATTATCGCCCAAAATACTCTACTACAACTACTGTTTTACTATTACCGCTGCTATAGTACTACTGCCACTACTAAGCCTGTCACGATAAGACGATTTCAAGAGTACTGATGCAGAAAAGATATTGAAACTACTCTTTCCATTTATACATAAACTCTAAAGCGTAGAGTATTCCTGTGGACAATATTGTTAAAAAATATATGAGCTGTAACAAACATATAGCAGACTTAAACAGATTAAAGACAGATTCTCATGATATTCTAATTATGACTTAGTTTGGTGGGAGGGCACCTGTGGTAAATATGTATTATAGTTTTACATTTGTCAAGTTGAAGAGATGTTGGACAATAAAAGTTAAAATTACAGGAAGTATTGCTGAGTTCTGAAATGGAATCTCTCTGTGATGTCATCGAAAAGTGACGTGCCGTTGAAAATACAGACAACTGACACAGTTTAAACAATAAGTCAACAAAAAAAGCTGTTATCAGGTATTATTATTTGTCACATCATAACTATTGTGTAATTTATATGAATTTCTGCCCTTGTTTTCAAATGGTTGCTTAAATGGTTGCTAGGTAACAGTTGTGGAATTACCTCTATGTCATATCTGCTGCCCATGTTCAACCAGGAAGTAACATTATACACTTTACCAAAACTGTCAAACTGAGGACAAAATGTTTAGTAAAATCTTAAATATAATCATGTTCACTAAGTTTTAGTGAAATCTGTTTTCTAATCTGTCATATGCAGTTTAAGTACTTAGTTTACGTATATAAAGAGTCATAGAAGATATTTATTTGATGCTCAAATTTAATCATATTATAAAAAAGAACAAAAATGTACCAAAGAAAGTGTATGTATATGTAACAAAGAAAATGTATCATGGTAAATATCGAGCCCTAAAAATATGGTTGATAGATATTAATCAATATCATAATGTTTAGGGGCTATTTATGGCTATTTAATGGTATAACGTAAGGTAAGGTATCTAACGGTCCCAGGTAAATTATTTTAGTGAAAAATATGCTTTTTTTATGTAATTAAGGACTTTCCTACTAATACAGTAATGTTCTCAGTGAGTCTTTTTTTTAGAACTGTGAGCTATTTCCACCCCTGTAAACCCTGAAACAGCTTAAACTTCCATTGACTGTTTTCTATCAACAAATTAATGAAAATGCTACATAACAAACAAACAAAATCTGAATGCCATCTAAAGTGAATATTTACAAGTCTATATTTTTTAGTTCTATATGACATGTTTCTTTTGTAAAGTTGAATAGAAATAGACTGTTTTGAATCAGACTGTTCTACTTGTGTCAAAACTGCATCTGAATATAGGACTTACCTTTCCTTTTTCATCCCGTGGCTTACTTTAAATGACCTACTTATACATCTGCATTTGATATAGCGCCTGTGTGTCATTTACGTCTCAAATATAGTAAATAAACATCTAAACACACGCTCCCTCCTCCTGTGTCCCGGTTTTACACCTCCTCCTCCCACGTGTCACTGCTTTTCCTGTGGAGACTGACTGAGTGTGACAGACTGCGCTGCTCTGTCTGTGCACACATGTTCAAAGCCCAACGTGTCAATATTCCACTCATGCCACTGCGAACAGCTAAACTACAACCACAGACAACCACAGCGTTCAAAGTAGAAATCTATTTAAGATATTTATGAGCAAAAAGAAAACAAAAAACTGAATTTTATATCATTTTGGTTGGCTTGTATTTCTTTCTCTTGTTTATATTGAACCAGATATAGCAATTAACAGGAATAATAAATGTGAATAAGGGCATTCAGCAAATATTATGTGGCATGATTCAATCAATAAGACATTGTAATATTAAAGATTAAATACATTTGGCTTTACATGTAATATTGATTTTTTTTTCTCCCTAGAGTGAACAAAAGGGTGTCAGACTGTCTTGATTATGCTAGAGTAAATTAGTTGGTAAGATTTAGCATGACAAATAGCAAAAAGCTTCCATTATATATTGTTTTCATTTCAGACTAAGAAAGTTGGTGTCATCAAATCAAAAAATGGCATTTCTTTACATAGTAGTCAGGACACAAACCCAGTTTTGAATGTTAAGTTGTTAAATTATATCAGTAAGTTGGGTCACTATCTACAAATTGTTTCTGTCATAATTTACAATTCATTTCAGGGCATATACAACTGTATGGGAGATCCACTCTTTTTGAAAGAAATCAAACCAAATGAACATTAGATTTCCTCAACAAACTTGCCATAATAAATGTATGGCTCTTAGTCCTTCCAACCAAAAGAAATCATGCATTTGTGTTTGAGTAATGCTACCATTTGAGGAGAATATCTTTTTTACTGTTTCCATAACATTGTTTTTTGTTTGGAGTTAGAATTGTTAGCCCTAAGCTTAACCCCCAGAAACTTTAAGTGGTTTTCTGTCTGGGTTTTCCTTCCCTTAGCCACAGATTCCAGATATTTAAAGGCACTGGAGGTTCTCCTTTCGTCACTGTCGCTGTAATACGGAGTGCAATCTGCCCGAGGTTTTGTTAGAGTCCCCTCGAGGCCCATACCAGCATTATTTAATTTTCTTTCAAAGGCAAAGGACAGACAGGGATGGAGAGACTTTGTTGCTGCCCTACACACCAAAAGTAGGCCTCTCACGATAACAAACTATGAAGTGTGATATATTGTTAGAGAAAATATCATGATTACCGATAAAATTGAAACTACTTTATGTCACTGGCGTAGTAACCTTAAAGCTGGATAATTCCAAACAAAGTCAGTCCAAATGTGAAATAATGCTTAAAAAACATGAGCTACAACACATTTTTAGAAAGTGCCAATAATAAGTAATAATCCATCCATCCATCCATTCATTTTCTACCGCTTATTCCCGTTAGGGGTCGCGGGTGACTGGAGCCTATCCCAGTGACTTTGGGCCTTAGGCGGGGTACACCCTGGACAGTGGCCAACTTGTCGCAGGGCTAACACAGAGAGACAGAGACAAGGACAGACAACCATTCACTCTCACATTCATTCACTAGGGGCAATTTAGAGTTGTCAATTAACCTACACAGTCATGTCTTTGGACGGTGGGAGGAGGAACCCACGGTAACACGGGGAGGACATGCAGACTCCACCCAGAGAGATCATGTGATGTTGGGGTGGTTCGGAATTTGAAACCACGATAAGTAATAATAAAAATGACTTATTTCACTTTCTATAATTCAAATCTTATTAAAACAAAGAAAAAGTCCTTCAAAGTGCATACAAAATGTGCAAACTGTAAATATTGAACCCAAAATATCATATCTTGAATGATAAGTTGATACAGAAATTATTGTGACAGAAAATGTAACGGGCAGGAAGGAAGTAATGCCACTATTTAATAATACTTTCACCTTATTTGTGCTGCTAGGGGATTTTGAGCTTTGTCCCAATGTTCTGATAGGCCCAGTAATTACAGAGATAATAACCACAAACCAGGACAAAACATTAACAGTTAAACTCTCCAGTAAGTGACCTGTTCTCCAGCTCAATTGTAGACCCGCTTGAACGCAAACTTTAACACATCCCTTCTTCTGCTCTTCACTAAAACGCTTGCCATCTTCACGAGCTAAACTGCCGTCGTCTTCCTCTTAAACCTGTCGAGTTTTCCACATGGCCTCTCCTCCATTTTGCCAGGAACAGCAGCAGGACACGTCTCCCTGCAGCTGTCAGGCCTGATCAGAGCCCGGCTGCTCACTGGGCCTCACATGTAGCACCAGACACGGCTCCGTCAAACATGCATGAAGAAGACACTCACAAATGCACAACCCACCGCTCCCCCCTCACTCTGCCCCGGGCTCGCGGGAAAACAGGAACCTACTGCGCTGTGGCGAGGAAGAAACAGAGGAGAAGGCGTGTTCCTGTCCCGGCTGAGGCGAGAAGGTTATGTGTGGAGTTTAAATCTAATGCGTGACACTGTTTAGTCTTTGTTTAGTCTTGTTTAAGCTTTGTTGACAACTGGTTTGTCCCTGTTTGAGTCCTAGTCCTTCTCTAGATCTAATTTAATTCTGGTTATATTCGTGTTTATCCCTATCCTTGCTATACTCTTGGTTTTGAACAGGTTTTGAATAATTTTTTCTTTGGTTTAATCCTGGTTTTGACAATCTACAACACACTCTCACATGCTTTACCACAAAGAAAGTATCAATGGTTCTCAGATTTTAGACTATGATGATGTCATACTGTCAGATGTGGAGCAAGAGTCAAGTTTTCCAATCATTTACGTTATGCCATGAAATAGCTAGAAGGTAAATTCACAAAAATGTAAGCTGATGATTTCAAAACATAACAAGACATTTCTAGAAAACTTCTTGTGTGTATTCTGATCTTGTGTCCTTACACATATACTGCATTTAATTTTTATTCTACACATATTTTATTTTTGCATGCCCTCTTTGATACTATTTTAGCATAGTCTATTCTTATTACCTTATTTATTTTACCTTACTGCCAAAGCAAGTTCCTAGTTTGTGAATTATGTTCACCGACAATGGCAATGAAAATATTTCTGATACTGATAATGTATTAGAACAAAACCTGCATTTTAACAATATTCATTTTAGCTGCTCCCCATCTGTATTAAATATTATTGGACAATAGAATGTTGTGATTCGTTGAATCCCAACAATACTTTATTATTTGAACAATAATACCAGAAAATATGACATGGTCTCATAATGTTGAAAGCCCTCAACACTCAGTATCTCAACACGGTCAAGTATCTCGATGATCAGACCATGCATCTGACCCAAAGTGCCCTCACAGTGACGAGATCGCAGGACGTCAGATAATTACAAACACATTTACATTAAACTACAAGTAAACAACAGTGTATTTATCTATAAAGTGGCATATTAAGCTCACAGTTAACTAACTCACTCCATGTATTTTATTTATGCTCTAGTCCATTTATATCTTTAAAATTTCAATACAATAATTAACCAACTAATACAAATTTTGGTTAACTAAGAATCCACTGACAGATTAATCTGACTGACTGATTAAACTAAATGTCTACAGTCCTAAACAACAACAAAAATGAACAGTGGACCTTTAAATAAATGGAAAGCACAGCTAAAATCTGCTGTTCTAGAAACATTGCATTGGGGCTTTGTGGTTGTAAACTAGCCCTGCATGATGTACTCCTTGGATTATTGTAAAATGTTGGTTTATTCCTGTTTTTCACGCAAACAGACAGTATATTATGTGTAGAAGGCTTGAAGTGACAGAAAAGCCACTTACCACATGTAGGATTTTGTTCTCGGTTTCATACACAGTGCAATCCTGCGTGAGAAAAGGAAGAGAAGAGACACGACGTTAGGCAGCGGAAAACATTTCATCAAACATCCGTCGAGAGCTCAAATAACTCCGGCTTCCAAAAATATAACAACTGGAAATGAGAGATTTGAGAACGCAGGACTGAAAAAAGGCAAGTGGCTTTTTTAGCATAAAGGAGTGGGTTTCAAGTCGGAGTGCAGGTACAAATGATGGCACACAGCTTTTTTCGTGATGTTTCGTGATGAACAGTTGGAGGTCTGGTTTTGGATTAGCTCTGGTTTAGTCCTGGACCGGTTTAGCCCCATGTTTTCCTTTAGTTTTGGTTTAGTTTTAGATTTTTGCTACTGGTTTACTTCGAATTATGTGTATAAGTTGTCCTGGTTTAGTCTGGTTCTGGATCCAGTGCCGTCTTAGATAAGTCTGAGAAAATGTGGACTTGACTGAGACTAAACCCAGACCTAAACCAGAAACCAGAACAGTATGTGAACATCAGGGCTAAACTGGGCTCAAACCTGGACCAAAATAGGATAAGTTTGAACACACACTAGATCTAGTTCTGGTCTAGATTCAGTCCTAGTTTAGATCTATTACAACCCATAGATTAGTCTTGGTTTGGATCTAGATTGGTCCTGGGTTGGCTTTGTCCTGTTACATTCTTGGTTTACACTGTTTCTGTTTTATTCATTCATTCATTCATTCATTTTCTACCGCTTATTCCCGTTAGGGGTCGCGGGTGACTGGAGCCTATCCCAGTGACTTTGGGCCTTAGGCGGGGTACACCCTGGACAGTGGCCAACTCGTCGCAGGGCTGACACAGAGAGACAGAGACAAGGACAGACAACCATTCACTCTCACATTCATTCACTAGGGACAATTTAGAGTTGTCAATTAACCTACACAGTCATGTCTTTGGACGATGGGAGGAAGCCGGAGAACCCGGAGAGAACCCACGGTAACACGGGGAGGACATGCAGACTCCACCCAGAGAGATCGTGTGATGTTAGGGTGGTTCGGAATTCGAGACCACGATGTTGGGGTGGTCTGGGATTCGAACCCCGATCTCCTTGTTGAGAGGCAGAAGCTCTAGCCGCTCTGCCACCGTGCACCCCTGTTTCTGTTTTAGTCCATCGTTATCCTGGTTTAGATCATTTTATATTCATTTTTGCCTGTTATTTTCCTAGTTTTATATTTGTTTAGTTTATATTTCCTCCTTTCATCCATTAAAAGATTTTCCATGAAATGATCTCTTGACCACATATAAGGCCTGTCACAATAAAAAAAAAAGTAACGTGCAATGTATTTCATATTGAAATTTTAAAAATTGACATATTGTAAAAATCATGATGTGCAGTTAATAAATAAATAAATATCAGGATTAAACAATTAAGTAGTTAGTTAGTATCCTTAACTGTATGAGTTATATTTGTTAATTCTTCAGCCCTCCACAGAAGCAATATTTATTACATTACCAAGAAATAACAAAGGTTTCCTGTAGGATACAAATGATAAATATTGAGCCTCCAAAAATATTGTTCCAGCTATCATTTATTGAATAATAAGCAGTTGCTACTTAAGCAAAAGTACAACTACACGAGCTAATAAATGGCTGAAATAAAAGTTAAAGTATAACAAAAAATTTACTCAAGAAACTACTTGCTGAACTACTTTCACAATAAAAAGTAAAAGTATTAAACACACATTTTTGAACATTTAAAGCGTTAAATGTGGTGCTTTTGATAAAGAATCAAGTAGATTTTTGGTAAGCAGAAGATTTGCATACATTTCCAGATTTTTGCTGCCAACTTTTGTATATATTTTTGTTTTCTCAAAGCTGGGACTTGAAGTCAAAACCTTTACGCAGAATGTCACCATGAACGAGCAAAAACCCTCAAACCATATGAAGTATTTTGTCCTTTACAGTCCAGTTTAAAAATGTAGTGGAGTAGAAAGTACAGACACGTGCTCTCTAACGTAGAGAGGTAAAAGTAAAAAGTATATACTAAAATTAAGAAAATTACAGCTAGATCAAAATTTTACTGCACTTTTACTTTTGTACTTTTTATTTTCCACCAATGACAATAACTCGATATAGTAATTATTATGACAAGCCAATGTACATTCACTTTTTCTAGTATTTCTTTCATTTCCTGCTCTAGAAGGCAATAGCAATTATACAAATATCCCTCTGAACTCGACAGACAGAGCAGTGGATTGACCGGCTGTAGACCTCCGCTGCCTGGAGCTGCCACATGCCGCCGTTATTTTGCCGATAGTGGAGAGCTCTTAATCTATTTCTGGGAACGAGGCCCAGTGAATACAGCAGATGTGCATGGGAGCAGTTAATTCATTGGTTTGATGCATCCGCGAGGGGAGAGCTGACACGACTGACACTGCTGCTGCCACTTTTGTTTGCCCCGTTACAGACCGGCTGATGGACTCGTTTGGGCCATTGTGGATCATTGGTGGCCCCTTTTTTGTCTTTGGCGAAGTGGGTGGGTTTATCAGCACTAAAACAAGACTCTGGGAACAACTACAAACTGGTTTTATAACGGGGTGGGCGGAGGGCTGGCAATATTTGTACACAGAAAAGGCACACAAGTAAGAAATCTATAATTAGTAGAAGAAGGAGGTATTTTGGATAATATTGCAATTGTTTTTAAGATAAGCAAAACTTCTGTAATATCTATAAAAGAAAAAAAAATTAAAAAGAGCTGATAATAATAAAAAGAACAATGTAATCTTTCTGTTTGCTAAATTTGTTTGCAATTTTATGCAATACTTGTCCTTCAACCAACATTTACTGACACTTTTTAAGCATATTTCCAATGTATTTCCATGATTTTGTCTATTTTTTATCACTCATGTTTAAAAAAGTGAATAAAAATAAAAATTTTATTAACTTGCTTTGGTTGCTTTTTGACAAAAAAAAAAAAAAATCTCGCTCCTGTGATTTTTTTTTAATTGTTTTGTTTTAAGGCTGTTTCATTGATATTGTACAGTAAGTTACATAATATTGCAACATATTATAGCTGTGTTGGGTCCCAGTCAATAAAATTACATTGGGTCGTTCTCTGATTGGTCTGTTCTATTAGATCTGCTACAAACTGCCGTTAGCCATGTAGCTTCATGGACAAATACTCCACTCTATTCTATGTAAACTAACTCCAGTCCAGAGTTCAGACCAATAATATTGATGACCTCAGTCCACATCCTCATGTTATCAACACAGACTGACCTCGGCTCGAGCAGCCACAGTGTCTGTTAGCAATAGCCCTGTTTGTTTGGATATTTATTTTATTTAGACCAAGGTTCTGGACAAAAACTAAACGCTTTGAAATTTGTTGACATGTCTAAGACTTGAATACAGTCCAGACCAGAGCCCAGACTAGAGTCCAGACCAGACACTAGACTGAAATCCATCCTATACTGTAGACCAAAGTCCAGACCAGAGTCCAGACTAGAGTCCAGACCAGAGTCCAGACTAGAGTCCAGACCAGACACCAGACTGGAGTCCAGACCAGAGTCCAGACTAGAGTCCAGCCTATATTCCAGACCAGAGTCCAGATCAGAGTCTAGACCAAAGTCCACATCTGAGTCTAAACCAGAGACCAGACCAGAATCCAGGCCAGATTCCTGAGTGTCCCGACCAGAGTCCACATCAGAGTCCAGACTAGAGTCAAGAAGCTGGACAGAGCTAAGACCAGAGACTAGACCAAAGTCCATATCAGAGTGTAGACCAGAGACCAGGCCAGAGTCCAGAGTCCAGAGTGTCCAGACCAGAGTCCACATCAGAGTCCAGACTAAAGTCAAGACTAGTCCTGACTAGAGTTAAGACCAGAGACCAGACCAGAGTCCAGAACAGAGTCTAGACCAAAGTCCAGGTCAGAGTCTAGAGTAGACCAAAGACCAAACCAAAGTCCACATCAGAGTCCAGACTAGAGTCAAGAGTCTAGAATAGAGCTAAGACCAGAGACTAGACCCAAGTCCAGACCAGAATCTAGACTAAAGTCCAGATCACAGTCTAGACCAGAGACCACACCAGAGTTCAGACCAAAGTCCAAGCCAGAGTCTAGACAATAATCCAGACCATAGTTTGGATCAAAGCCTGGACAGTCCAGACCAGAAACCAGACCGCAGAGTCCAGACCAAGTTTGAATCAAAGTCTAGAGAGTCCAAACCAGAGTTAAAAACCAGACCAGAACCACCTGAGAGTACATTTATGGAGACAGACGGCTGAGGACCATAGAAAAGACAAGAACGTTTTTGAACATCAAGGAACCAATGATCAGAAACAGATAAATAAGCCACTGTATAATAAGTATGGGTAGAATTCCACAACAGCTTCACTAAACTTTGACTAAACTGTACCAAACATTAGAGTCGATACGCACCTGTTGTACGATAGTGGTTAATTCTAGACAAAGCTGCACAATGTTGTTCTTCAGTAATGAGTACTCGGTCACACTGGCGAACGGAGACCTGCAACGAAAAGGAAATACAACTTAATAGTTTGAGATGTGCTGTTAGAGTTAGAGAAGTTTACGCACGGATAAAACGTGAAACACAGCCCAATTTGACGAAGATAGAATCAGACCTACTATTGTGCACTGAACTTTGAGTAACCCCTGCACCCAACTTTAATGTGCGTGAACTAGATAAAAGACAAACCACTATTACTAAGCCAAATGTTGAAATACTTTTACCAAGAAATGAAAGTAAATGAACACCTATAATGCATGTAGAAGTGTTTTCAAATGGGAAAAATAGACATTAATTTAACAGTTAAACATTTATCTTAACAAAGGAGTATTTATAGGTATTGTAAAGGGCAAGATCAACAACTTTTAAAATTATTTTGCAATCAATTATTCAAGTGATTATTTTCTTGATTAATTATTTTGTTGTTAAGATCACAAACCATTTCCAGGGTTGTTTTGGTGTAATTCTTGCTCTGTCTGATCCATTCTTTCAGCACATATCATGAGGAGTGTGAGTACAATCCAGATAACAATAACTGATTCTAAATATCTGTATTTGCTACAAATTTTGCAGCATACACAATTAAAGGTTAACTATGTCAGGACTCCTCGGAGGGTCACACGGCATGACCTGGGAGTCATGAGATGATTTGAAAGATGTTGATTTTATAATTATGACACTGTATTTAATGTATTTTTAATTGAAAAACAGTATATTTTAGTAACATTGTGTGAAATTACTTAAAATAAACACAAATTAACATGGTTTTAAATGTTTTGCAATTGGAAATGATCACAAATGACAATTTCATTTAGCACTGGGGGGCCGGTCTGAAAAGTCTGAGTACACTTTGTAACTTTTCTGGAAGGGAGCACCAGTCTGCTTGTCTCCATGGAGATGTTAAAGCTCCATGCATGTGTTCATAGTTTTTTTAAGCAACATAAACACCAGCAATTGACTAAATGCACGATATAAGTCTAATGCTGTACTGTGAAACATTCCAGGCATGGTAATAATAGATCCATGAGATAAAGTACACCTTAGCATGGACCTGTGCACGTAGGCAATATGGAAATCATTTATCACTGTTTTCTTATTGTGTTTTATCTTAACATTTGCTCACAATTTAAATTTTAAGATTCATGTACAGTTGGTGCTGTGTTTTAGCATAGAGCTGCATTAGGAAAATAAATATTTAAATATTTCTTGTATAGCTTTCTATAGTTTTACAAAATATCACCTCAAACAACATCTTTTCTTGAAATCCCTAGGTCTAAAATAGTAAACCATAAAAGCAGATGAAGTACAACAGACATTTTGAATACCCATTAAGGCCACAAAATTGCCTTTAACACATTTCTCAAACCAGTTCTCACTTCAGTGGCGCTCTTGCTAATAGTGTAAAAAGTGCTATTATTTCAAACAGCTCCAGACTTTTAGCATCTCTTCCAATTTGCTTTTATTACACTTAGACATGTGGCCCAAAATCCCATTTCCACAAAAGTGAATGAGTACGAACAGTGCATATAATAAAAAGCCTGTCTGTGCAACGGATTACATTTGTTATATTAGGGCTTTATTTTGTTTTGGCCTGTAAAGTGTGATTTAGCGCGACCGCTGTAAGAGAAACCAATAAAAGCCATTTGTTGTTACTCTTAAAACTCTGATAGAGACAAACAGCAATATTTGATTTAGGGCCGAAGCTTCTCCACAACTTTACTTAAGAGCCGCACAGTTTTATTGCATGTGTACATAACTTTCTGCTCCAACAATAGATCTAAATGTGGAGCTGCTTTTAAGTTTAATTTTGGAGAGACAGTCTTCTGAGAGTTTGATAAATGGTCCATTAAACAGAGTGAACATGACGAACAAAGGCTTTTTCTCTTCACATATATCCCAGAATACTCCAGGCTGCGTCAGGGTTGTTTGTTCAAGTTGACAATTTTTGCCGAATGTCTCTCCACACTCTTTCCAATTTTACAGACTATTTTCCAATCGAGGAAAGAAACCAAATGAATGCACTTTGAAGACAGATATGCAGTAATAAATAATAAATAATGAATAATAAAACGTTAAGTTTATCAAAATGTGAAACAAACAAACAAAACCAAAAAGTATTAAATAGAAATTGAATATTAAATCAATCAACCTGGAATTCACTTTACATACTCAAAAATTAAATGTGTTGAAATCAAATTATTTGCACTTCAAAATTATAATTACCTTTCTTTGCATTAGGCTGCAACAATGAATCACCTAACTGCGAATAATCGACTTTTAAAATAATTGCAGTCGTATTTTGATAATGGTTATCTGAACTCTACAGACAAAACAAATGTGAAAAGTCAGTGGCATTATTAAATCAAAATGTAGAAAATGCACTTTATTCATAAATATTCTCTGTCTAGAAGCCTTCAGTTACAACATTTCATTTCTTTATTTGGCTGATGATGTATTTAAAAAGTCTCAATGTAAAAAAGAAATAATAGTTCGACTAGTTGACCACTTAAAAAATGAATCACTGACTAGTCATCTACTAAAATAATAGTAAGGCTATCCCTACTTTACAATCCACAATTTGCATAGAAAAAAAAGCTGTAATATATTTATTTAAAGTCAGCATTCATTTTGTGCACGTGTGAGCTGTGAGGGGGGATTTATCGTATTTTGGATTTTGGATTCATAATTAGATCAACAACATGTTTTAAAGTTAATTAGATATAAGTTAAAATATGTTAAGGTTAGGGTTTAGGATAAGGTTAGGCAAGTAGTAACTATGGTTAAGATAGGATCAGTCTTCAGGAAATGAATCAAAGCGTAATGTCCCCAGGAAATAAAAGATATGCAGATCTGTAGCCCTTTTTTTTCCTCCAGTGTGAATTAGCGAGTGTCTTTGTGCCAATTTCTAGAGTGTATCAAACTTTTGAGAGCAAGAGAAAAGAGAAAATAAAACCGAAATGTAACAAAGCAACAACTCCGGAGAGAGCTAAATAAGGATAAAAAGACTCAGATAATAGACTCATTCATGGATGTGCACCTGTCGAGCCACGCCAGCAGGTTTTTGGCCGCCCCGATCAGGTCCACCACGGAGGTGAGAAAGTCGTTGGGTAACCGTCTGGACGCCCTCCCGTCGTAGTGCCCGCCCCGCCGCCGTCCCAGGATGAAGTTCTGCAGGTTCTTGGCTGAGGCGTTCAGTTTGTGGGACAGAGTGCGGAGGTTCTCTGTTTCCAGGCCGTAGTTCTGTAAAAGACACAGAGGGAGAGGTTTTTTAAATGAGTACGCTTATTGTTAATTATATTTGGACACGATCTGCATAATTGTGTTGACAGAGCAAGACCTACATTGATATTTCATTGACTGATGTTTACAATTTCAGTTTAACACTTTATTTTAGATGAACAGTGTAGTTTTTATTGTGAACTGGGCTTGTCTTTATGTCAAAATGTTTCACAAAATAGCAATAAATGTATCTATCTCCATGGAGACAGCCCACAATGAGAAAGCATATTTTTAGAGCACTTTTGAGCAATAAATACAATGAGAAAAGAAAATAGATTGCTGCCACTGAGGAATGCTTCAGGAAAAGCAATTATATCATAATATAACATACCATTTGACAATATTCAAATCAAACCCTTTTAGTGCCACAGCAAAAACATATATCTATCCTCGCTTAAAATTACTTGACTTTACAATTTTTATCTGGATTTGAATAGCTTTGATTCAATGAGATTTAATTTCTTACATGATGCAGATTATTTCACTGCTTTCAAGGTACTTCTGCCCGATTTTGCGATAATTTATCTTAAAATAAGAAAATAAACGTGCCAATGAGGTAAGTAAAATAATCTTAATCCACTAATTTGTTTTGAAGTAAGAAAGTAATGTATGGAAAGAAGTCAGAAATGGGTTGAGACAAGTAAAATAATCTAGTACCATCAAATAAAGACTCTTAACTAATCTTAACTAGTCAAAACGTCTGAAATTAAGATTAGTATCCTGAAAACAACAACATTTAAGAAATACATTTTTTGTTGCAGTGCATGGCTTTGGCATTTTTTTCCGTATTTATTAAGTTTTATTGCTTTTTTAAATCACAAACTTTGCTCATTTAAATTAAGATTCCTTTATATGTCAAAACATGTACATAGAAAAAGCATGAAGAATTAAGGAGCAGGCAATTTATGTTTTTCTAATAATAATTCTAGTTTTATCCCTCATTAATTATCCCTGTGTCTGAGCCCTTTCCTTAACAACGATTTTACATCCTGTTGCATCACTGCAGTCTTTGATGTCAGGCTGAAAATCATCAGACGACGTGCGTCTCCCAAACGTATAACTTGAAACTGTGATTGTAATTCAAAACTGTCATTCACTCCAGTTGTTACTGATAGGTGCAGCTTCTACAGATAACTGGATATTGATCACATTCCTGGTTGATGTGTGGCCAAGTGTCACAAAACCAAAATGTCAAACTCGATTTTGATGCTAAGGAAAAGGCACAATACTCAATAAAGACTTCAGTACCGCGATGATATAAGAAGTGACTGTTATAGTCAATAAATGTAATTTTCAACTCAAGATAGCAGATGTGTCTTTGCTAATAACATGTGAAGACATGTTTCAGTATTGATATTTAACTGTACAAATGAGTATCTAGTTTCAATACTGTTTTTTTCTGGCAATCATAACCCCCCCAAAAAAAAACATAGGTAGTAAAAAAAAGCATAACATATAAAAGAGCAAATCTATGTCCTTATTGTTTTGGCTTTGCAATTAGTAAAATAGCAAATATATATAGACCCGGTGAAGAAGATTGTTCACATACATATTTGTTTTACGCACTAATAGTAAAAGTCTCAACTGGCCTTAATACAAATTGTCTTTGGGTATTTATTCATTCAGGTACGTTAAAGGTATATTATACATTTCATAAAACTATACCAGGTAAATAATACTACAGTGCCCTCATCTGTACTTCTTATTGTTGTCATGGTACTAAAATTTCAAACTTGATTTTGATACTAAGGAATATATACTGCATATCATACTTAAAAGATATACAATTTTTATATCACATTAATCATAAAAATGCTCTTTGTCTCGACAGTAAAATGCAGTTTTCAACACAAAACAGTAGTATTTTCTTTATACTTGCATGGATTACTTACAGAATACAGCTATTTGCTATGTCTTGTTTATGTCTTGTTTATTGTATGTTTTGTTTTGACCGCAACTGTAGTCACAACTGTGTGTGTGCTCATTGTTTATTGTCTATATTGTTTATTGGCTATAAATGTAATTGTATATGTTATGTTGTAACGGCAATTATAGTTTCAACGGTTTATAAAGCGCTTTGGGTGCCTATTAGGTGGAAAAGCGCTCTATAAATAAAAATTATTCTTCTTCTTCTTCTATGCTACCATGTCAAACTGTTCAGGAAATGAATGTTGTCCTATTTATGTGATTTTTTTAGTATGGGTTAGTTTTAGCATCGATTAGTACCTGATTTTCTGACAGAAAATTAGTACCTGGTTTGTTTTCTTTTTGACAACCCTGCACCTCTCCCCAAATCCGCCCTCCGCCTGAGCACTCGGCCTCAGATGTGGTTGAGTGGGCCGTTACTCTGCTCTGTGATCCTTTTAATAGAGCCACACCCCCAGAGGGACGCACAGAGCAGCTCGTCCCGGGACACCTCCAGTCATGTCCGCCCTGTCACCCGACGACGCTCCCTGACAACAAGATAACAACCTCACTTCTGCCGGTGCCTGACCATTTATCACAGTCAGACGAAAGAAATTGCAATCTGAATGGTCGCAGTTAGCAACGGCAAACTATTATTTATGTGAAATCAGGGTCAGGAATTGTATGTGAATGTTGGACGAGTTCACACCTCATATATTTCAAAAGTTAAACATGTAGTATGTCACTTTTCTGGTGGCAATGGACTGATTTATCTTGCATTTAATCAATTATAGATGCTTTTATTGCCAAAAATACCTTGTAAAACACAGAACGGACCTTAACCATAACTTTAATCTCCATGGCGATAAGCAGGTGGTAGAAAAGTTACATAGTGCTCCTTTAAGTGGCAGGACATGTCTAAAAAATAACTGTTTTATAAGATTTTGGGTACATTCCAACATTTAAAAGATATAATATTGTACGAAATACAGATTTTTTTTTTTAACTTTACCATAAAACTGAGTGCATTTTTGACCTCTTTTTAACACCTTTCAACAGTGAGTTCTTAATATTACAAGCATGGTCGTGTTCACTACTTGCTAAACTATGAAGCCTTGTCCTTGAAGAGCCCCTGCATTCACATCTTTTACCAAATAATATCCTCTGAAGCACTCCCTATTCTTGTTCAGATGTAATATTTTGTGTTGAATTGTTAATTATGGCGTTTTAACTGTCCTAAATGGTACACATTTTTCATCAGTCTGAAACGGTGGGACAGACAACATTCCACTTCTCTACTTGCAGCAAATGAAATACCTTTTATGTGTGTTTGTATGAGATTGCTGTAATCATAATGTTCACCTTGTATTAACATTTCCCTTGTTACTTTTCCAAAAATGACCATGAAAATAGATAATATATTTGAATTATGTTGAGAGTATCGACCCTTTAAAAGTCTGTAAACAAAAACTAAAATTCCGGAAAAGTGAAGTGCAACATAATGTGATTTCACTGGAGAAACTGGGTTTAACCTCAGAATATCATAAAATATGACAAATGCAGATGTTTTGTCAAAGTAAAAGCGCTCAGATAAATGTGAGTGAAATCAGAGCTGCTTTAAACACATTTATTATTCTATTTTACATTATGTCTTAGGGAATTATGATAAACTCTTTGCATTTTTAATAAAAGAACAATCCAGATTTGCAGGTTTTACTGGATAAAGGCTCACTGAAATGTTGAGTCCACAATAGTTTTTCATTTTAGCTACAGATATATGCCATAAATAAATTTTTTTGAATCTCAAATACAATTTTGAGGTTAGAAAACAATATTTATTTGACCCTTTGTTACAGAAAACCAAACTAACTGACATTTCTGCCTTTTGAAATTAAAAAGTGTAGCTTTTTTTCCCCCAACACAAACATTTAAACCCATTAGACTTTAGATCTAATGTGAGCAAATCGTTGAAAATCTTAACTTTGCTTCCAGTCGCCTCTAATTTTGTTGACAAAGTATTTTAAAGGGTCTATAGGTTAACAATATAAAAGTGTACAAGTTACAAAAATCAATCAATCAAACTTCATCCGTATACACAAGACTAGAACTGGCCAATTTGTCAAAATAAGTCATATTTTCCCCCCTCATGTTGATCAATCACAATACAGACTTTTAATCAGTGTCATTAACAGAAAAACTGGCAAATATCTTCATCCAAAACCTGAACTTTCCTCTAAAGCCACATGCTTTTCCTGACAGAGGACTGGCCCTCGATTAAAAAGACCCAAGCTGATCATCGCCAATTAGAAATACTGAATCTCGATCTCAATTAAAATCCGATGAAGGCCTGGTATAGACGCGTGCATTCGAGCATCTCTCGATCTATGATGATGTGCTCCAGTCACGACGGCTACAAAGGGTTTCACAGTGACAGCGGGAGGAGACAATCAGCGCTGGAATGAGACCTAAAGCGGCACAACAAGCGATGGGGGAGAGAAGAAAACCAAAGAGAGGGGGACGGAGAGTAACAGAGAAGGGAGAAAGAAGAGAAAGAAAGATGAAACGAGAGAAGGAAAGAGAGCGTGAGAGCGACAAGAAAAAAGAAAGAAAGAGATAGATAGAGAAATGGAAGGCGTAAAGGGGGTAGATAAAGAGGGTAGAGAGAGCTCCGCATCCTTGGGGAAACTGGGTCACGCTATGATCTGTACTCTGGAGTATTCTGCTGTAAATGTCAATGTGTACATATGCAACACGTTTGATTTGGTGTAACTGGTTCGAGCTGTGGTTTGGGGCTCATGAGCGCAGACTCGCTCACTGACTCGTCGGCGTTTGCTGAAGTATTGATGGAAAAGAGTGAAGGCTTGAACCGGCAGTAATTCAATTAATAAATATGAAAATCTAGAGACAGTCTTTAATGATGTTAAGTGTTTGATGCTTTAGTAACAAGAAAATAAACGCATCCGAAATCAAGTCAATCTATTAGTACTTGAAGTGTCATAATATAATTTCACGACAGCTCATTCAAAAAGAAATATGAAATAAAAATGTGCTAAGTAAACACATTTAAATTGTATGATATTTTGACTTATTATTGACTTGACGGTAAAAAGCAGAGGTTCCCAAACTTTTCTGGACGGGAACCCCATAATAGTCATGCAACCGACTCAGAAGCCCCAAAGCCAAAATGAATATAATGCATCATTTTAAGTGTTCAAGCGCGTTAAATCAGGTTTAACATTGGTTATTTAAATAGTTTACTGTCTTACTGGACCACGTTTCACAAAAGATGTTGTTTTTCATTTCAAACATAATTAAAATTGGATCTTAAAATCATCTCGCGACCCCCCACTGTATCAAAAATTAGTCAGTCAATATTAATCAGCAGTAAAATTATCAAAACTAGATACTCATTTCAGCAAGTAAAATAATAAAAATAGTAAAAAACAAAACAAACAGGACAACATTTGATCTCTCCTTAGTTAGAATGATCTTGAGCTTAATCAGACCACATAAAAGCACTATATTTTGCATTGAAATGTCTTAAAAAAGAGCATTATGGTATCAAAACAACTAACATGTATCAAGCCTATTCCATTTCACATTTCCAGACCCTTCTCGTATGAAATAAGCTATAAAACCAGCCTTTACACAAGTCCATGCGCGCCTCTCTGTGGGGAATCATTTCTTGTTTCTTTTGGAATAACTACATGTTCACGAACCGCGTAGCTTTGTCAAATCAATACAGTAAGAGGGGGGCTTTGTCATTAAAACTACCCCCTCCCAACCATTTTTTCCCCACATCGATTCGGTTGCCATGGCAGCGCTGACTGGAGTAGCTTCTTCTCAGTATTTCCACCGCTGTCCTCAAAACCACACTCGGAGCATGTATAATTGAATGCTAAAGCTACGAAGGCATCCGCATTTTAGCTTTCTCATACTCATTTTAGCTGTTGCGTCACATTTTTTTAAAGCCACATTCACAATATTCCACAAAGCCACGATGTTTCCAAATGGAGCATGTCTAACAGCTGCTATTCAAGTCATATTGATTTTGCACTTATGCTTTCAAATATGTTTGCAGTTTTTCATTCACACAGCGCAAAGCAAAGACTGTTTTACATGATTTCTTAACTCGAAAAGCTGAATGTATAACTAGTCAACGTAGTTTGCGGATGGAAGTCACAGTTCTAGATTTATTTTGCAAAAAACGATGTATTTTCAGGGAATATTTCATTGCATTTGTGTTGATTAGTGGACATACGGCACAGAGATGTACACAGCCAGACAACTATGCACTTCCAAGAGATGATTTAGTCACAATAGTTCAGCTAACACCAGTTACCAATTATTAGCAACATCTGTAGTGCGATTGTTTCAGGACAGCATCTCCGGTGTGAGAGAGTAAAAAGGCCCCCTCGTCCCGGCTTATAGTCCCGTGAGCATGTTTATGTATTTTAATTGCTGCCCTGCCTCAACGGGTAAAAAGAAAGTGGTATAATTGGTGTAAATCCACTAACAAGACACAGCAACATCACGTGACACTCTGAAGAAGAACGAGTTAGTAGTCAAAACTAACATAAACAAATTCTGGTCTGAAAAAATAAATGAATTATCAGAAGACCAAACGAACCTTTAGCTTGATAATTCACCAAATCAGACATGGACAAGAACGTTTGAGTTATCAAAATACTCTGTGTCGCAAGTGACAGGTTACACATTTCCCTAAATAGTGAAATGAAGTGCACAAGATTATGTTTAAGTTTTTACTAAACATTTTGATTATTTGTCCCCGGATAGACAGTTTTTATAAAGTTTATTGTGTTACTTCCTAGTTAAACATGAGAAGTTAGAGGTAATTCCACAACTGTTACCAGGCAACCATATTGTAAACAAGGACCACATTTAAGGATCCATTTAAATTACACAATAATAATAAAAAACTAAAAACTGACAATAAATAATGGCTGCTAACACCTTTATTTTGTTGAATGATTGTTTAAACTGTCAGAAAAATGTTTTTTGTTCTGTCTTTTTTTGGGTCCCGTTTTAGAACTCAGCACTACTTCCTGTCATTTTAACTTTGAACTTATCTGCACAAAATTCAACTTCCCAGGTGTAAAACTATGATAAATATGTACCACAGCTTCTATCCCACCAAACTGAGTAATAATTAGAAAAACATAAGAACCTGTCATTTAGACTTTAACCTTCACAAGCCTAAATAAGACTTCCATACCTATCAAACTTAAAATATTTATTCCAACATGTATGCATTGTGCTTTCCTAGAAAATACAGAAACAGAACTTCAAGTGTACGCAGGCATAAAGCAGTTTCCACCTTTACAGTGACAATGGCAGCGCAGTCAGCGGCACATGAAACCTGCATTGATCCAGAGGCACAGACACCTTTACTGCAGAAACACGAGGAGAGGGGGACCAGTCTGCTCTCCTACAACACACTGAAGTGCTGACCTGAGTGATTCTACCTCATATTCAGCAGCACAGACGGCTCTTTGTAACGTGCAGAGACTCACTGGTAAAAGGCTCGCCCTGGCTTTACAGTACTTCAGTGTATTTAAGCATAAGCTAAATAGAGAAAGCCATATATAACAGAAAATGATTACTTTCTGACAGCCGATTGGTCATTATTTTGATTAATTATGATTCAGGTACAGGCTTTCAGATCACCATTCAGTTTTATATTGCCATGCCACTAATGAGTCCGTTATGTGAATAAGGTGTATCACAAAACTCACCAATTACATTTATCACAGAAAAGATTAGCAATAGGTCACATAATAATTAGCCTAAATGAAATGAATGCCTATAGAGCTAATGATTGGGTAGAGCACGGCTAATGAGATATACCATTGTCTATAGTGGGACTGAAAGAGAGAGCCAGCACTGAAGGCTAACAGCGCCGTCTCACATGACACATAATTAGTAAGTAAATTATGTTTTTAACCTTATGATATCCAGATCTCTATCCTTAAATAACAAACTGCATTAAAGATGGTTCAATATGGATCTGAGCCGATTCTGATCCATTATTGGTTGTAGCGATAACCAACATTTATTGATACAGATAGTAAGATTTTTAAAATAATCATGGGTATTTATTTGTATACCCAAAAAAAGCATCATATTTTTAATAAATAAACTTAGAAAGGTACAATTTTGTTCTGTTTATGTGTTTTGTTTTGTTTTTCATTATCGATAAAAAGTTTTTGTTTTGATTAATATCTGTGTTTCGATACTTTTGACAACCCAAGATAGTTCAAATAAAACCTGGATTTAGTTATTCGGAGAAAAGTGGGTGCTTCAGTCAACTACAAGGATCCATTGCTTGTCCCAGCGGGGGAAGAAGTGCTGCATTTTCTTACAGAATAAAAGTACAGATACAGGAGCAAAAATGTTCTCAAGTAAAAGTAAAAGCAGCACATACACAAATGTACTCAAGTAAAGTATTGACGTACAGGTTTACAATGTTAACTTTAGAGTTGAAATTTTAGTCAATCAATTTCTCAATGTTTCCAGATTTATTGTGTGTACATTTTTGTTTGCTCAAGGCCAGGATTTGAACTTAAAACCTTAAGACCTTAAACGTGCTAAAAATAACAAACCCCTAAGGAAAATAACTTTTCTACTTTTCAGCCTTTTATATAAATGTAGTGGAGTTGAAAGTACAGATATCTGCTTCCAAATGTAGTGAAGCAAAAGTAAAAATGATGACTAAAGTAAAGTACTGATCCTAAAAATTGTAGTTATGTACAGTTCTTTTACTTTTGTACTTTGTTACTTTCCACCACTGCCTGATGAAAACCCTAGCTTTGATCGAAACAAGTTGGTTTCTCCTTCATTTAATACAGGATTTATAACTTAATATCAGAATGCCACGGACCTCCTCTCTTCATTTTTTTTTCTATTCAGTATTTCGTTCTGCCAGAATTACATCTACATTATTTGATCCTAGATTTAAGGTATCACTTGCCACCTCCTGGTCCAACTGCACACTTGTTTACTAATGGTATGCATCTAACAATCCCTGACACTAAACCTACAAATGTCCTATTGCTTAAAGTGATAATACCACTCCTGCCTTGACACAGCCCAAAAATGCCTCCTCTCTGATGTTCTTAATGTTCTTAAATCTTAAAGTTCTGTCAGGGTGAAGTTATCCTAAAAATGTCTTCCTCCCTCTCGGTCCTCTCTGTGTGAGCGTTTGAATTCCAGCCTCTGTGTGTGGTGCGTGGCTCGCTCATGGTTCGGGACGCTCTCTACGTTTGAACGGAGGGGAGAGAGAGGTGCTGATTAGCGCACATTCAAACAGGACCCACTAATCCAGCCATGTGCATCCCGGAGATAAGGGGCGCGTCGCGTACCCCGTCCACACACAGCCTCTCGGTGCGTTTCTCACTCGTTTGGGACAGTAGCACCTAATTCCCCCTAATTCTCTAATCCTGAACAGGACCAGAGCGCGACGGCAGCCAGCGGTGACCAGCCGTGGCACAAACAGTAGAGCCTGGATAATGGGAATGGGGAGGTGGTGGTAATAGGCAAGTACTAAGCCAAATTTGTATGAGAGAATAAACAATATAATAATTATGAACCTATTCACGTGGAAACAAGCATGATTTTGTATTGTTATTGGTTGAAGAAATATCCAAAGTGACAGGGACCAATATGTTTCATAATGAATACAATCACACCACAAGCCAAACAGTAAATACGCCTGAATGTGCTGATGACATCTGAAACTGCACAAGTAATTTAGAAGTAGAAGGAGTAGAAGGAGTAGTAGAAGGAGTAGTAGGAACAGTAGGACTTGTAGGAGTAGTAGTAGTTGTAGTAGCAGTAGTAATAGCAGTAGTAGTGGTATTAGTAGAAGTAGAAGTAGTAGTGGTCGTAGTTGGAGTAGTAGTAGTAGTAGAAGTAATGATAATAGTAGTTGTAGTAGAGTAGTAGTAGTAGTAGAGGTAGTAGTAGAGGTAGTAGTAGTACTAGTAGTGGTAGTAAGAGTAGTTGTAATAACAGTAGTAGTAGTAGTGAGTAGTAATAACAATGGAATAGTCGTAGTAGGTGAATGTAAATTACATGAACAACTTCACAGTAGGTTTTATATTTTACACACAAGACTGGACCTGGTTTATTTGGTCCTTATTTCTTTCAGTAAATACTACATTTTTGAGCATGAATTTTGGTCTGTGTGACGTAAATGAATAAAATGTAACGCTAAATGTTTGTCTCATACGCTGAAAACAATGATTAAAAGGTGTCTAATTCTATTTTTTCTGAAATACTTCACTAGGTGCACTGTTTGGTTGTAAACGTACTATAGAATTAGCTGTTCCTCCTTGTAATGTTGCTGACGAATGTGAATTTCTTTTATATTCAGGACACAGCTGCACGCGGCTTTTGCTGCACACAGTCTATACAATTTGTGACCTTATTTACGGTAAATGCAGTGTACAGTGTTTTCTTTGTCAGAAAGTTAACCTCAAATATATCTTGATATTTACATGTATTTTAGCCGACCTATTTTGAATCTTGAATATTTTTGCTACTGCTTTTGATTTTACTGCAGACTTTGTAGTTTCAACACAGTTATTTCTCCATTTTGGGACAAATAAAGGATTTTTTGTGTGCTTTCAATGCTATAGAAAGAAATGTTTAAACTTGCTGTTAAACTCTTGCTTGTATCATTGGCATATAGTAACTTTATTGTAATATTTAAGATTAAGGTCCAGGTATTTAATTGAGGAAAATCTCTTTGATTAGAGGAACCTTGCTGGAAGATTATGGTGCACATTTTAGGTTCTTCTCTGTTCTCTGCAATACACTTTACTACTTTAATTGCGTGAAGTAAATGTTTAAAAATAAACGAGCGGTTGTGACTGACCAGTGCACAGAGCAGGTCCACCGCCTCCAGGATCAGCTCTTGGTGTCCTATCCTCGTCACCCCGAGCTCCTCCAGCTCCTGGTGTGTGATGTGCAGCAGCTGCTCTCCTCCCATCTGCTCCCGCTCGAAACTCTTCACGTACTGCTGCAGACAGTCGTCCAGACCTGAGCCGACACAGACGGGGACAGACAGACAGGTGAGTGAGAGACAGGTGAGGGATCGGCAGGTTAGACAGGAGCAAAAAGTGTCTCAATCAGTGTTTCACAGGGATTCCAGCTGAGACAATATTGACACAAGCGATAGTCACTTATCGCCTCATCTTTTAAAAACAATATTGTTACATGTACACATTTGCCATAGTAAAAGTAGTAAAAGTAAAACATTTTAGAGCAAAGGCAGCATCTATTAACACAATGAGAAAGAATATCAGACCAGAGCTGAACAATTTTGGCGAATTATCTAATCGATATTTCAGACACTGCGATTGGATCTGCGATTAACGTTCACATTGCACATTTTAAACACATCTAGGAGCACAATCATAGAAGATTGTTAAACTAAACAAAGAATCATATGCATTTCAGGATATGGTCTTAACAGGTCTAAATTACTGGGTTTTAGACAGAATAAGACTATTTTGTTGTTTGCACTTTAAATTATGACTCTAATAACTGCAGTCTTTGCAATCTGGTAATTGCGTCATAAAATTAAGATTTTGATTCAAATGCGATTTATCTTGCAGCTTTAAGTCAGACTATTGGGGCCAACCTCTACTAAAGTTAAACACAAGAGCAAGAGCAGCTCAATTGGAAGAGATATTTTTCCACAAACAAAGGTTCATGGTTCAATTCCAATTACTACCATTGACAATTTGGATTTGTAAGAAAAATATCAAGTAGAGAAGAAAAATAAATAAATAAAAATGTATGTTTCTCTGGCTGAAATACTTCAAGTTGATGGGTCAAAGTGTTGCAACAGCGAAAAAATAACGAGAAATTCAGCTTTTGGTAAATCCAGACAAGCAAGTGCACAAACCGTTTCCCTTTTCTTGTTTTTTTCTTTGTGTTTTATCCAAAATAGTCCGTATTTCTGCTAAAACAGGCTGAAGAACGTCCGTGTTTGTTTTGTTCGTTTGGGGCATTTCGTCTGGGGTGAATGTGACATATGTTAATTTTACCTTTTGTCATTGCGAGACAGGGACAGCGATTCAGCTTTGATTATATCACCGTGAACCATCGCCATGAGCTCTGGTAAACTGCGACTAAACTGGGTCTATAAAAATGCACAAAGCCACACAAAACCAAAGATTACCGTATGTATAGATTTATGAATGTTACTGTATCGAATCCTACAGCTAACAATATTGATCCCAAGCCAATTAACTTTCCCGCTCACATTTTTTACTTTATACTAGTTAATTTGATCAAAACCAGTCATTTAGCTCTAAACTCTCACATAATATGGACCACACAATCAACTCTTAATTTCATTTCTATTTTTAGATTATGTAATGTTGAAATAATATAAACGTATGTGTTTATGTAACTAAACAAAGATGAGTCAAATTCAGATCCTTTCTCTTCGTACTGTTTAATTATACAAAAATTAAAATTATTTGACTCATAACTAAAATATATATTTGAATAATTGATGTATACTCAAAAGTGAATCTTTAGTTTAAGTTTTAGGGGCAGAACGAGTGCCCATATCGTTCATTTTTTGGTAATTGATTGGGCTAAAGCAGAAATTTGCTTTGGCGATCTGGTACAACATAACACAAAGAATAATAATAGTGATATATAAACTATGATAAAGTAAAGGCATTCAAAGGGTATTAGAACAAAAATATACTTTGAAATTGTTTAATTAAATAGTTCTAAAGATTCTCTCAAAGAATAAAAAAAATGTATAAATAGATGCAGAGAAATAACATATTTTTACTCAAATAGATGCTTTTATAATATATCTGTACTGGAGCAAAACAGATTTTACTTTATCACATGCAAAAAAAATCAGGTATACGAACTATCTTCTGTTCTGTTTTTCACGTTTCAAAAAAATCAGCTACAGAGCCTTTAAAATAAATAAAGCTTAAATGAACGCACAAAACCATTTACTTAACTATTAGTAATGGTACGCTGCTGTATAATTGAATAGCCATTGGCCTGTTTTTGTTGAACATTGACCTATTATTCTCTTGATTCAACCATGCAACCATTTTGTGATGATAATTACTGTTTAACTCCCACACAACAGCATTGATCCCTCACCAATCAGATTTCACTTTTATCATTACTACTCTACACTAAGTTCATTTGATCTCGGTCCTAATTGTTTGCGGCTGCCTCCAAATCGTGCCTGCACCGACGAGGGCAACATATCGACGGGGGACTTTGTGCTTTTAGGCGCTGGACCAATCAGAGCAGCCCGTGGTGGGTCTGTGGATGGTATTGATCAGCGAGGGCCCCAGGCTTCGGACCGAACGAAGTCAGCAGAAACACGCCTCCTGCAGAGCTAATGAACAAGCCTGCACGAAAAATGAGAACGAACCCACAAGCGGGAGCAGATCTGGTCATGCATAGAGGCATTAAAGCACTACTTCAAATGCTAGCAAACATACGCGGGATAAAGTGCTTGTTGTATTGCCGTAGTGTCCCTGGGTCAGACGCATTTACTGCCCAGTTGGAGTAATGTGGCTGATTGTGGCAGAAATAGCAAAACTCTGGAAGCCATGTTTTCATCGGTCAGTCCCAGGGCAGTTATGGCAGCAACACAACATAAATGCTCTAACTGAAAGGCTCTGGGTATCTTGTGGGTGATACATTTCCAAATTAGAAAGCTGCAACCATTACACTCAAAGGTTGCGCTTCCTATTAGAGAAAACCTTATAAAATATATATTTTCCAGGCTTCAATTAAGGTTGTAATTGAAGGTTATAACACAAGCAATTGCTGTAACACTGCTCCAACTGGGTTTTACTACTCCTCCTCCTACTCCTACTACTAATCCTACTCCTACCACTAATACTACTACTCCTACTCCTCCTACTAATCCTACTACTCCTACTACTACAACTACTAATGCTACTACTATGCCTACTATTACTCCCACAACTCCTACAATTCCAACTACAACTACTCCTACTACTAATCCTACTACTGCTCCTACTCCTCCTTTTACTTCTCCTCCTCCTACTATACTACTACTCCTACTCCTCCTCCTCCTACTACTGCTCCTATTCCTACTCTTACTCCTACTCGTACAACTCCTACTATTTCTACTACAAATAGTCCTACTACTGCTCCTACGCCTCCTCCTACTTTTCCTCCTACTACTACTGCTCCTATTCCTACTCTTACTCCTACTACTACTACTACTCCTCCTATTACTACTACTACAACAACTCCTACTATTCCAACTACAACTACTCCTACTACTACTCCTACTCTTCTTCCTCCTCCTACTATTACTATTTGGGTATTTTTTACATCCCTAAACCCCACACAATTACAAGGAGGTATGAATCAGAAAACTGTGAGAAAAGAAAAACTACTACTTCTACTACTACTCCAACATTTCCTCCACCTCTGCATAGTCTCACACACAAATACAATTACGTGTGTCACTGTGGAGCCGCGAGGCAAACAGTGAAGCCCTGGGGAACTGCAGCTGACGGGGCGCAGACAGCGAGGTAGCACCTTCCCAGTTATGCCCACACACGCAGAAAATATACTAAAATAAACAAATCCAGGAACAAAGGACCAACGAGAACCATCACATTTCCAAACCCACGCTCCAAACCCCCCTGCGCCACGGGACAGGAGACAAAATATACGCCCGTGTTGCTCTGACTGACACGGACAAACAATCTTGTTACAAACGGCGCGGCAGAGCAATTTCAGATCTCACACGACGACGACACAGAGAAGCAGAAGTCAGGAGCGTTTTAATAGAAAGCCTCCCCAGCGACGAAGCACAAACCCACGCTGCACATCTCAGATAAGGTATGAGAGGAGGAGAAGTTTACTGTACAAAGAGCTGTAAATATAACATTAATACGTGTCTTAATGTTGTGAAAAAGAAAACATGTTGATTTTGCATTACGTACTTCATTTACGCCTGCTGTAATTCCACAAAATGTAAAAGTAATGGCACAAAAAAGCTACATAGACAAAAATTAAGATTCTTTTTAATGACGGTTTACACTGGAGTTCAATATTTTTGTACTTTTTTTTTTTCCCCAAGGACTTATCTATAGATATAGATGGATACAAATGGAAATGACTTGATTAATAATTTATTTGAACAAAAATGTGATGGTTGTTGGGATTGAAAAACACAATTTACCTATAGAACATTGCGTATTTAGATTGACTTTGTATTTGTATATTCAAAACATGAAATAGCCTTACATATCTGAGTGTAAACTCCACAGAACTGTAATGTTAAGAAGTTCAAAATGTTCATCACAACCTTTCATTTATTCAGCTCTGGGGGGATGGAAATGATGACGTAATGTGTAAACTTAATATGTTGCTGAGAATAGGTCAATTTAAGTTTTGTTTTTATTTTTTAACTTTATGGTGCTGGTTGAGATAAGGCAAGTTGGTTTTCTTTTATTTCTTTCAGTTTTTTGTTTATTTTACTGCTGCTGCACATTAACTAACCCGAACCATGTCTATAACCCTAGACCAGGGCTATTCAACTTAATTTTCTCAAGGGGCCAGGATTTTGAAGTTCCACAAAATCTGTTCAACTCTAGATCTGTTTCAATAATGACAAAATACAACAGAATTAAACTAGAGCAGCACTCACACTTGATTTGGTCCTGTTTTGAGCCCAGTTTAGTCCTGATGTGGACTTGGGTTGGTCATGTTTCTAGTCTTGGTTTAGCCCTGGTCTAGTCCTGGTTTTGTTCCAGGTTTAGTCTCGGTTTAGTCCCGGTTTTGATGTTGTCCAAGTGTTACTGTGAAGGACCAGATATGAACCATATCACAATAGCAAGTCGCAGATTTCATTTTTTTTTTCCATTTGTGCCACACAAAAAAATGAGTAGGTAAGGTAAAACAAAGAACAGTGGGCATGTCTTGGTGAAAACAGGGATCTTCGGAGCAATGGTAAGAATAAAGAAGAATACTCAAACATGCATAAATCTCTCTAAATACAATTTCGACAGGTTAAATGAGAAGGGAAATTACAACATGGTTAGAAGCTAAAGAGTCAGTAAAAGCCAGTTTAGCATATTACAGTATGCCTCCTTTAACCATAACCATCTCCTTATCTAAATTATAACCCTTCATCACTTCGAATGACCAATCACAGCAGACTGTCCTCCCGGAGCTTACTATCGATGTACTGTAACCACATTTAAAGTCCTCCTTTCCTCCTTCCACTGCAACACACCAGCATTATATAAATGGGCTGTTTTTTCAGACTTTGAATTTCAAATCCCACACAACAAAGACAATATAGTGCAGTGGTAGTCTAATAAATCAGGACGGTTGCTGGCAGAGATAAGAGCAACTGGACCGAGCACATTTATTTAAGTGGCCAGAAGCTACAGAGGCTCACGCAGTAATGCAGGGACACGAGGCAAAGGAGGCAGCCCCCAGTCAACAACAGGCTTCTCAGAGAAACAGTGAGGGTCCATAAAGACACCGAAGAGGAGGGGAAACGGCTCTCTATAAATGGCAAGAGGAGAATTTGTGCTCAAGTAAAAGTTAGTTCAATTTGTCTCAATAAAAACAAATAAAAAATGCTTTCAACTTTAATTTCCAACAAAAAAATAGACAAATTTCTTCCTCCAAATTCTGAAATCTGCTCCAAACCACATTGTTTTTACTGACAAAGGATTGGCTGTAAACCTCTCTAAAAAAGACCAAAGCTGATCATCAAAATGTAGAAGTTTATGGACAATATTGCTCCAAGTTAACTAGGTAAATTCACAACAAACAAAAAGTCTTCTGCTAATACTGTAATGTTATCCTATACATTATTATGATATAAATAGGACTATACATTATGGCTGCAATATTTTATAAACTTTTTGATTCAATAAGTTCATTTAAATTACAAAAAAAAAAAAAAGTACACTCTTAGCAGAGACTAACTAAAACCAAAACAAGGCTAAAAGAGGACTTTTATGAGGAAAATAAGACATAAAATCAGCCTACATTACATTTTACTAATAATAATAAATAATAAATAATAAAATAAATAAATAATAATAAAATGCCTTTATTGATTATTATTAGGGCTGCACAATAAATCAAAATCACAATTTGGATGCAATTTGTAAATCGCAAAGGCTGCAATTTAATTTTTTAAGTACAATCATTTCCTCCCCTGTAGTTTGGATTTTCAAACAGTGACAAAAATGTGACAAAAACAACACTAAAAGTGTTGAAAACAAATAGTGAGAAAAACATGACTAAACATGACAAAAAGTGACAAAACATGACTCTTTTATTAGTTTGTCAGCTCATATTTCAGTCTTTTTGTCAATTATCCTGGTTGTGTAAAATGTAAACTTTGAACAGAATACTATTATTAAAAATATAAATCGCAATACTGGGCTGATATGTCACAATTAGCAGCTCTAATCATTATGTTATCCATTTTTGTGGTATCAACATGATCCGGATTAAAATATATTGTGCATCTGTGATACTATTTCAGAACCTTTGTCCCACTCATTTGTTGCTGTTTCTTCAGCCATCGCACTACAGTTTGCAGATAATCACCCACAATGTACACTAACATTAACTGGAGATGGAAAAAAACAGATTTAATCACACTTTAGGTCTCATTTATTCCATCATTAGCTGCAGCCCGGGCGTCTCTCTCCTGACCTACAGTTGGACATGTGCGAGTGTTCGTGATGAGGTTATGAATAAGAAATCAAAATGGTTTCCCACTGGATCCTCAGAGGAAGTGTCATTGTGCGGCTAAGTCCTACTTCTCCAACATGAATAAAAGGCTTCCAGCAGAGAAAAAAGACTCACTCACTTAGATCAGAGTAGTATCAAGCTCAAATCATTACTTGTGTAAAAGTGTAAAGTACTACACTCTTACATCTACACCAATTACCAAAGCTACTAAAAAAACTCCAACAACTAAGATCTAGTACAATAAGGGCCTGCTGCCATTCATGAAATTAACTTGAATGTAAACAATTCGGCTAATGCTAATCCATAGGTTAAAGAAAAGTAAACATTATATGCATGTCTCTAACATTTTCAATAACAGTATAATCTGATTTGACCTGTCACAAATGTTTACAACGTTTGAGTGGAGGTGAGTGGGAAGAATCGTGGAAGAAGCCGTAGCTCAAGATTGTGGCTCGTAGATCTGAGTGTGATGGAAACAAAGACCAAACTCTGAACCGTCGTACGACCAAAGACGAGCTCCGATTGATATAAAAAATGCGTAATATTTTGGAATCTTGGTCGCAGACTGAGTCCTCCTATCGGCGTGTCTACGATCAATCGTAGTCATCAATGTAAGAGGAGCTCCGCCGCAAATTATCTTCTAATTTTTCTTTCATTTAGTAACTTTCACAAACGCAAAAAAAGAAGAAAAAAAAAAGCTAGCCTCCGCTAACAGGTACAACAGTGATGACTTTATTCCACAGAGCCTGAGCCTGATATTCGCTCAGATAAACTTTTGTCGTAGCTACGTATCGTACAGTACGCAGGTAAAGATCGTACAGTGGACACCCGGCTTTAGATACACTTTTTAATCGATTATCGTTATTGTAAGACGTCACAGTTTATCCTGTATGTGAAGTGGGAGTCAGACCATCTTCCAGTGCAGAAGTAGGCAGTAATGAGTTCCAGGGCATTTTTTCAAGTCTGAAGTGGGAAAAATCACAGTGTCCCGAACCATCCAGGACAAGACTGGGCTCAAACCAGGACCAAACCAAGACAGTGCAGTCTAATAGTCATCAATAAAAATGTGATGGGGTTTAAACTGTAAACTCAAAAATGCCTAAATGTGATGTAACAAACAGAAGTATACAGTGGCCTATATAGTACTCCATAAGGATAAGAACCGCAGCTGCTCCGTCGGGTCACGTGAGCCTCCGCCTCCCCCCAGGACAAAGTGCTGATCTGGGTTCATATGGAAGCTCCAACTGCACATGGGGCCCGGCTCTTCAGAGACGCACAGGGCAAGTGAAGGCATTACAGTACACCAGGCTATTTATACTCGACAACACATACATTAGGCCTGTCATGATTTATTAGAGATCAAGTTATCGTTCAATATGAAAGATGGGCAATATAGACTCACATGGCTCACTTGTATGTACTTTATTCATGAGTTTCAGCTTCTTGCTTATTGGTGATATTTTGAAGACTTTTGGACATTAAGAAATTGAATATTTAGTTTTGAATTTATATTTTTTATGGCAACAGTAATACATTTTTAAACCCATACATAGGCACTAATGGGGTTGACCAACAATGTCCTAATTTTAGTGCAACAACGTGTGGGTAGAATAAATACTTTTCCTGGTTGAGGGTGTGTCACCTGCTTGTCTCCATGGAGATAGTATTGCTTTACCTGAAATGTTCCACAGTATATGAGATTTAACTTATATCTTGAATCTATTCAATTACATTTGGGTGCGTTCACATTTGTCGCAAATTGGTCCTAAATAGATATGATTTTAGTCCTGATGTGGACTCGGTTTGGTCCAGTTCTAGTTCTCGTTAGTACTGATCTTGGGCAGGTTTCGTTTTTGTTTTTTGGCCATTAATAAAGTTTCTGATTCTAGTTTATTCTGAATTTGGATAAGATAAATGTGAAAGTCTGAGCACGGCCTTTATTGCAGAAAAATTGTGAGGTCCACTCATCTGACCTGTAACTTAGGTGCTGTTTCAATGTTAGATGCTTGTTTCCATGGAGATAGATAAGCAAAATCCCATACTGTGCTATCTTATGCATCAATAAACATCACTAAACAAAGAACTAATCTTACAGTTCAGTCAGCAATGTTGTGAATGTGAATCATGCCAAACAAGCAAACAGTACAGTGCTCTTCCGCATGATTGAAGCAACAAATGCATTGAATCGACTCATAAACAGCTTCCTGTTTTCCCCGAGAGACAAGGACGTATAGAAATGAGGCACACACACATGCACTTATTAAAATCATCAAAAATGTATTCACAAGGAGCCAGAACATAATACGCAGTTCAACAATGATAGAAACCGACATGCTGCTTCCATGGCTGCAGTTTACAAAGACAATACATGCGTTACTCTTTTCTTTGAGCCTCAAGGGCAGGGAGATAATGACATAAAAGAATATCTTGATAATTTTTGGAGTGGAAATGCTTTAAAACATCTACAAACATATTAGCTGAGGTTTAATTATCAGACGAATGATGAGAAATTAATAACAGAAGTGCAGAAAAATCACCTCATACCATTGTTTTAAAGTTTACAGCATAGATTTTTCATTTTTATTTTTAATTAAGACAGACAACACGTCTAGCCTCGTCTTATTATTTTCTCCACATAATAATATATCGGGTGCACGGTGGCTGAGCAGTTAGAGCTCCTGCCTCCCAATAAGGAGATCATGGATTCAAATCCCGGACCGGACCAATGTCACACGATCTCTCTGGTGGAGTCTGCATGTTCTCCCCGTGTTACTGTGGGTTCTCTCCGGGTTCTCTGGCCAAAGACTGTGTAGTTTAATTGGCAACACTAAAAAAATTGCCCGTAGAGCATGAATGTGAGAGTGAATGGTTGTCTGTCCTAACTGGAACAAGTGGTAGAAAAAGAATGAATGAAAAATGTATAAAATGTAAAAAATCGTGAAACAGGTACATAATGTAACTTTTCCAAGAAGGGGGTTCCATCTTCTTCACCTACACCTACTCCATGGATATGTGTTGCTTTGCCTTGAATGTTTCATAACGTAGCATTAAACTACTGAACACTTGATTCATAATGAACAAATGGTTTTTGAAGACTGATTCGGGTTTAGTGACTACTTCCCTAACACCTTAATTAAGTAGTTTTTAGGCCTGAATCCTTCTTAATAAACGATTTGTTCATGATTTATTAAGGATAAATAAGGTGTAGTTATTATAAACTGGAATCAACCTGTCTGTCTTTCATTTATTCAATTAAATGTGTTTTACTGCTAATAAAAATAAAATCTTTTGTAACTTGTCTAAGCGGCATCTGTGTAATGTGCTAGTCTCCATGGAGATAGATACGATTATTTTTTTTAGATGTAAGATGCGATAAAATGTAGATAAAAACCATGATGTCTTAGTTTGTTTTTTAGTCATTGCTCTTCAATTGTTTTAGATGTTTTTCATGTTTCTAATTGTTAGATTTTCTTTTCATCTTTCATCTTAATAAATGTTTTATCTTGTTTCAGATAAAACATCAGGTTTAGCAAGTAATTTTGTCTCCTGCTGACTCAATCCTCAATAATTCTATCTAATCTTCCTAATGTATTGATAATAATGTGCATATTAATTCACCATTACCTCTTAATGTGGAATGGGAATGACACAAAGAGCTTTTACTGCTGTATGAAAAACGTGACAGTAACGGAAAAACTAACAACAATTCAAAAGTCAATTATTTGGTGTCAAGCATTTCAAATTTGTGAATAGATTTCCTACAAAGATTAGGGCAGGCGTTGGTGTTTTAGTGGGCAAAAATAGCAGGACTGAACTGAAAAAGGAATACATTTGTGCTTTGAGTGCACTGCTTTTCCCAGTGTCAAAAGATTTTATTTCGGGGATAGATAGGCACTGAAGCACTCCATTACCGCGTCCCAGAGCGGTGACTGTCCACACAGCATCTCATGTTGACAACTTCATCCACATTTTATGCAACTCTATCGCTCTCTCTCCTCTATGGTAAAATAAACAGGAGCGAGAGAGAGAGAGAGAGAGAGAGAGAGAGAGAGGATCAACAGCCCCGCAGGACTGTACATACCATCAGTGCGAGGTTAAGCAGCTCTAAATACTCAATACACACATAACATGGGATCTTAATGGACAGTTTTCTTTCCTCATAGTGCTCAATCATGATTTTCAGTTTTATATAGTCCTAATTAAAAAACAAAAAAATAAACAATATTGACTTTTAATCATCTACAGAATCTCCAGGAGTCTTTTCACCTTATTCCGCCCCGCCCATTTTTGTCGTTTTTAGCCACAGATATGCACTTTTGTTGTAAACGCACTTCCATTTGACGAGAACTCCGTTAAAGCTAATGACGAATAAGGGAAAAGTCTCGCCGCTAAAATGTTACGTAAAGTAGATTGATTTGTGTAAAATGTTTAATGAACACGAGCAACAACAAGTCAACAACTCACCGATTTCCTGGTCAGTCTGAAAACGTCTTTTTAGTCCGTGTAGAACTTATTTTCTGTTGAGCTCGTCTGCCCCCTGTAAACTAATACAACGAAAACAAGACGGCGGCGCGTACGGCAACTTCCGGAATAAGATGAATACTCTGCTCCAATCTGAACCAAAAGTCTGAACTCTGCTCCTACTGGAACCAAAAGTCTGAACTCTGCTCCAATCTCAACCAAAAGTCTGAATTCCACCTCAATCAAAACCAAAAGTCTGAACTCTGCTCTAATTGGAACCAAAAGTCTGAACTCTACTCCAATTTGAACCAAAAGTCTGAACTCCACTCCAATCTCAACCAAAAGTCTGAACTCTACTCCAATTTGAACCAAAAGTCTGAACTCCACTCCAATCTCAACCAAAAGTCTGAACTCTGCTCCAATTTGAACCAAAAGTCTGAACTCTAATCCACTAAGGCTGTAAAAAAAAAAACTAAAGGTGACTAAAGACTTGCAGCAAGCTCTGTGCATCAATATATTTGACTAAAAAGGAGGGGGCATTGGCAAAAGCTCTCAAAACTGTTAGGATCTAGTGCAAAAAAACCTACCACGTACACAGAGAGGTTCCAGTAAAAAGCATATTCATAAACGAAAAGCCAGATTAAACTGTCCAGTCACTTCCAAAACTCCAGTTAACTCACTTCATGATTTCTCCTTTCTATTGTTGTGCAAAGATATACATATTAACTGAACGACTAAAAGCACAAACAAACCACCTGCTTTTCCCAACAAAGGCTTAGCTGTAGACCTTTCCATCAAAAAGACCCAAGCTTATCTCTGACGATTAGAAATGACCAAATCTCCATCTCGATTAAAATGTTATTAATTACACATTCCTAGTGATAATTTGGTTCTTCTAATTCAAAACAGACCTCCATAGCCCTGTCTTTTGTTTCCTCCTTAGGTAATGAGTTCATGTACAACAACAGGAAATAATCAAAAGCAAAACAACAGTACAGCGTAAACTTGTTTTCATCGTCTTTAGAAAATACCAAACAAAGCACGATGAAAATAACCAGATTCAAATTGTAAATTAAGCAACCACAAAAAATGCCTTTGTATCTCAGGAAGCAGGGTCTATGCACAGAATATTTAACACTTTATTTAACAATCACTCATTACACAGACTACTTCTAACTAACATCTAACATCAAGTTTCACAAATGAATCCATGTGTCAAGGTAGCTACATCTTTTACAAACTGGTATAGGGGATTTGACCAACAAAGTCACAATTACATGTCTAATCTTTTACATTTAAACCAATATGGTTAAATTATCTGCCATCCACAATGATTAGCTTCAGTTCTACTTGTCTATGTTTATTTTACCGATTTCTTCCACAGCCGTGAGTACAGTCTTGGGAAACTTTGGTGGAGGTGTAATTTATGTCCACTTCCCACAAAATGCAGGTGCAGTTTAGTCCCTGTTAAGCACATTAGACACACAGGCCTCTCTGTCCCACTGCCGGATAGAGCCAGTGCTTTGATATGATGCCCACTGCAGCGCCCCTCATTCTCCACAGACTCGTGTCCTCAACGCTGCTCCTCTGCTGCTCACTTCTGGTCCATGCACCAATTTGAGTTTATCTTTGTCTGTCCATAACCTCAAACAAGTGACCAGTGTAGGAATGCATTTTAAATAATGTGGTAATAATGTAGGGCAGTAACTAACGATCATTTTAGTAGACAGGGATTATTTTTCCGATTAGTCGACAAGTCAAACTATTGTTTCTATTGTACATTGAGACTTTTTTAATACATTATTAACCAAAATGTTGAAATATGATGACTGAAGGCTTCTAGATAGAGAACACATACAAATAAAATGTACAGGCTAATTTATGAAAATCAGAAATGTGTTACATTGATTTAAAGATGCTGCTGCCAGCTCGTCGCAGGGTTAACACAGAGACACGGACATGGACAGACACCGTTCATTCACTCGGGGCAATTTAGTTTTTGCCAATTACCCTAATCATGTCTTTGGTTGGAGGAAGCCAGAGAACCAGGAGAGAACCCACGGTAACACGATGAGGACTCCACCCAGAGAGATCCTGTGATCTTGGTCTAGTCTGGGATTTGAACCCACGATCTCTTCCAGCACACAAAGAAAAAAAATGCTCCATAATTAGTTGCAGGAAGTGCACAGCAGTCTCATTTTGACCCTAAACGCTTCTTTATATCTGTGGAGAGGCAAGACAGATTTTACTTTATTACATGGAAACAAATAGAAGTAAAGGGCAGAGAAAAGTAGACGGTATGCTCTGTATTTGAGCCACAGAAAAGCACTGAATCACAAACAATATCTACAGATTGTCTCAGGGTCATATATATACAAAATTGATTATAAAACAGGTATTATAACGAAAAACTAACGCACATTAATGATTTTGGAAAGGTTCAAATGTTCAAATGTTGCTTTAATAGATACTTTTCTTTCTTGGGGCCACAGTTTGACTACAGCATCAGATTATAAAACATAAATATAATAATAATACACAGTTTCTATAAAAGTGAACACAAGCTTCCAACATAACAACAAAAAGTTCACCAGAGGAAAGCTTTTTTACATAAATTTGGGTTTTTAATCTAGCAAATACCATTTTGGATCTGAGACACATCGCCGCGCAGTCTTAGCTTGAACAAATTTCCCTAAAACGTGATGTGAATTGTGTTTGCCCATTTTCCGACATGTGCTTTGCCTCCATCAGATCCGGTTTCCATGACGACGGATGCCCCATTTACATCTCCGGAGTTTGTGTGTAAAAATGCAAGTCTGTGCAAATCGTATCAATCACTGGACGTACACATACCACATTTCTCTGACCGATGCAGTGAGTCTCCTGCTGGTTGCAGTTTCGAATTCGGTGAGAGGGTTAGCGAAGTAAAAAAGTGGTGAAAATGAAGGCCTTGTGCTTCTTCATAATAAGGCAATGCTCTTAAATCTTTAATGCAGCTGCGACTACAACCAGCACACAGCCGGAGCCGGGGGAAGCGTGTTTTCCGACAGACTTTTGTAACGTGTCAGCAGGAGGCTAAATCAGGGGACACAGTGTGGGACGTGGTGAACATGAAGCTGCTCGCCGGGAGACGCAAACAACCAAACAACAACCAGAGGATAGTTTCAAAAGAGGAAGGAAATACATGGGCCGAATCTGCACCACACAGAAACGATGGTTTGGTTTAAGTAGGGCGTCCAATGTAGGGGTGTGCAATTTATTCAGATTTCTGTCAATTATATGCTTTGGAGCAGAATTCAGACTTTGAAGGAAGAATTTTAAGTATTTGTTATTTTAGACTGCAATTATCAAAAGTCTGTATTGCTGAGGAAATTCATTTTGAAAGTCATTATTATTTGTTTTTTTTTAAATTGTGATTTATCAATATGACAGGGGAAATTGAAGATGATTACTTAATTTGTTTACCATAAAAGTATTGCAAAATGGGCAAAATGTAATATTTGGAATAGAACATTTTGCCCATTTTCAGTATTCCTATCACAATAAATTAAATTAAAGTAGTTTTGCGGTCTTCTAAGTTACAAGTGTTTGAGCCGTCATTTGCCAAAGCAGAAAAGGGCCATTAAAAAAATGAGCTTGGGCTTGTAATTTACTCTTGGCAAAGCAGAGTCCAATCAAAATATAAAAATGTTCTTACACAATTTCAGTCACATTATGTTCCCTTATAATCAGCAGAATAACAACACAAACCATTTTAGCAATCCGGAATGATGTTAACATAAAATTAAATACGATATACACGGGGATTGATAAAACCATGATAAATATTAATTTAGGTTTAGCAACTTTCAAACCAACTATTGCCTATTATATGTATTTGTCTTCCAGGCTGGAGTTTAAATCCATCTTGCACTGCAGCTTGTGTGATCTCAAACGCAAACAGCTTTCTACATGATATAAATCTTATATCACTCACTGTTAATGACATAACGCTGCACAGCTGTAAAAGTGCACCATCTGTGAAGAGAAATATATAATCTCTGAGCCAACTGTAATAGGCGACATGAACATATGATACCATCAGCAGTGGGTATTGCTTCACTGCACTAAAAATAACTATGAGTAATAAGTAAAGCAGTGGTTGAAAAGTAGATGTGTTTATAGCCTCAACTTAAAGGTGCACTATGTGACTTTTCTAGGGGAAGGTGTGTCACCTGCTTCTCGAGGTAGAGGTGGCCAGATTATCCAAATATTTATAATGATGTGAACATTGTTTTGGAAAATATGCAAATTGTATTGTTTGCAATTATACTATTAAAAAATACTGCGAAAAGAGCTGTTTAAAAATGAAAATGGAAAAAAGTAAACTTCCAAATAAAGTGATAGTTCAACAGTTTTTTTCTTTATTTATCTGATATTTACATCTCAACTTGTACATACTGTATAAAAACAACTTTTAGCCCATTTCTGTTTAATTGACATAACGAATGTTGTTGGGTAAACATAAACGCTTTGCCAGAATTTTTCATAGTATGACTTTAAACTTTCTATCTCCGTGGAGACAAGCAACTGGCAGACGCTCCACCTGAAATGTTGCATAGTGTGCATTTGATTAAAACATTTGTAAATTAAACCACTGCAATAACTGTAGAGATGTAAAATCCAAAGTGCACAATTACGACGGTTTGTAAATATTTTAATCTATCTTAAATGTACAATAACCTTAAACACCTGGGAATAGTTTGAATAAAAGGCACCATATTTTCCCTCCAAAAAGGAACAACATAGAAATCAACAAACTCTGCTGCAATGCATTGTATAGAAAACATTAAGTATATGTTTGTCTAGTGGTCTTACAAAATGCCACACTCACTATACAGAATCCATAGGGACTAAAGATGATCTCAGCCTCACTGTCACGGTTATTTTTAGATTTTGCACCAATACAGAAGATGGATGACTGTAACAAAGTGCTTTATTCATTTTCCTGTCAAAGCATGCATCTGTAGTATCCCCATGTACTGCGTCTCATCTCCTTTTTATGCTGCCAGGAGAGCGGGGGTCCGATATTTCCTCGGTAGAATGAGGTTTTGCACGTCACACTTAACACGTCAGTTGCGTCTGCACAGATCCATACGCTCACGCAGACAGGAAACTCCTCCGGTGTGGGTGTTCAAATCAAAACAAACCCCGATGAGTCATCTTTATGTGAGGCTCCTCCACAGCGAGAGACAAGGGGAGACTTGGCCTGCTGCTAACGCTAGGCTAGCTGTGTCAGGGTTTCTTGACTGGACTGCAGAGAAGCCCATAGACTTTATATATATATCGTCATGCATAATGAACAATGCTGCTAGAGGCTACAAGTCTCCATTGAGGTTTGGAAAGCATAATTATAACCGTAGTTATACTTAAAGTTAGAAATGCAAAGACATCATAGATATATGCATTAGTTCTTAAAAGGTGCACCATGTAACTTTTCTGGTGTAGGTCTGCTACCTGCTTGTCTCCACAGAGATGTTATGGCTTTACCTGGAATGTTCCACAGTATGGCAGTAAACCTTAAACAGTATCTTGCATTGTTTTTTCTTTCATTTGCTTTTATTGCACAAAAATCCCTTGAACATGGTTCAAACTTGGTGGTGTAAGTTGGTTAAGGTTAGGGTTGGAGATAGACAAGTTTAATGTCATACTATGAAACACTCCAGGCAAGGCATAACATTTAGAATTCCTTTGTCATATTTTTAACTTTACTTTTTATTGCGTCTTAATCTGGTTTGAATTATTTGTGTTTTGTGTGTGCAGTGTATGTATACGTGCAAGGCCACAAACAAAGTTCCCCACTGGGAAAAATACAGTTCTTTTGATTTGATCTCAATTGAGACAGGTAGGTAGTCCACCAGAAAAGTCTTTAAGTGATAAGTTTACATGGCCCTCTCCATTTGCACAAGCTTGGATCTGGCCAGAGGAGCGATCATTCCAAAGTTCCTAAAGAGTCTTAACTGCATATTACTCGAATTACTTCATCCAGTTTTATGACAGCGGACCAAAACCTCAGCCAAAGTTAGGCAACTAATTGTATCTTAAACACTTATTTTGAACCAGCTATAAACTTGTCTACAACTTCACTTATGCAACAATGAATAGCTGTTTCCCCAAACTGAGCAGCTGTAGCTTGAGATTCTCTCTCATTCTTGTGAGGGCTATATTTAACTCTCTGATGCAAGTCACAATGCTGTATGCATAATTAAAACTCCCATCTAATACATTATGAAATAGCTGCAACTATTTTGAATTTAGTTATCAGACTTCTGCGTGTACCCAGGCCAGGGAGGACTAAAGCATGAAGTTGTTTGTACACTTGGGTGCATTTTAAGTCATGTTACATTTTAATAGATGCTAAACTTAATACAACCAAAGCAGTATCTCAATGGAGCTCAACAGTGACCGCCCACCACATGGTAAATTTGCCAATCATTTTATATATCAAAAAATGAAAACTTGCTGGGGGCTAATCTGCATGTATAATGACCGCAAGACCTATCATTTTGTTTAAAATCTGTTTTTGAAACTTTATAAACATAGTTTTACTTAAATACTTAAAACAGTACAAAATAGAATATACTACACTGTCAGTCATTTTTGGCCATACATTAGACTGTAAAGTGGCAAAGGGGTTAGCACTCTCCCCTTCAGGTTCCAGGCCAGACCGGTCTGAGGAGTTTGCATGTTTCTCCCTGTGTCTTGGTGGGTTTCCCTGGGCTACGGTTTCCTCCATCAAAACATGCCCAATAAAATCCTCCAGCTACGCTCCTGACCAAGCCTCAGCTCGGGATCTGGAGATTGGTCCCAGAGAGCTGCGCTGCAGCATCAACTGCTCCTGACGGGTTTCCCTAGCAGTATTGATGGATGGGTCAAAAGCAGAAGACACATTTCCCAACGGGGACAATAAAGTGTGAAATCATAATTTTCTACAACTAGCCTTGAAAAACATTTCGCTTTTAGTAAATAGCATCTTTATACAGCAGTTAGGAAGTAACTTAAGCTGTCTGCTTCAAGTTTGCACATCACTGTCATTAGCTAAAACGCCTGTCACTCACACAGAGCATGACAATCATTTGCCACCCCGGCTGGAGACATTTCTTTTTTCTTTTTGCCTACTGCAACAACAAATCCTTTGCCTCACATTAACACTGCATTGATTCGCAATCTGACTTGGTGTGAATTTTACATCAGATGCCCTCCCTGACACAACCCTATCAATTTACTCAGACATGGGAATGACATAAAGAGATTACTGAATTACTAAAATTACTGGATTCTAAACTATAGTCCAAATGGTAAATAGTTTCTTAATGATTCAAGCAGAGTGATATGCCTCGCTCTATAAGTACGGAGAAGAGGCAGTGCAGTTAATAAGACGATATCTTGAGTGTGTTTTCAAAGCGCTTTCTTCTTTATGGTACAACATCAAAGACAAGTCTCGATGTAAGTGCTCCTTACAAGATTGAGACGTTGGGATATAAACATCTTATAGAAAACAAAGGCCGAAGAGTAGCCCATGTTGCTATGTTCATTAATGCCTCGTTCCTTTTATTTGCTTCAAAACAATATCTCAGTTTGCACTACACTGGTGGTGGTTATTTGAAGCTGTGGACAGGGTTGCGCAGGAAAAACGGGCAGATATTTGCTGGTGTCGATAAACATATTCACTTCAGAGCCCTGGGTCTTAGTCTGAAGGAGGCCCAAAGACCAACAAGAGCAGCAGGAACAAGAGGGAGCAGATCAGGAGGAAACAACAACAAAGCACACTATTTACTTTGGCCTTACTTTCTTTACTGTGTGGGTTAACTTTGATATATGTTGTAGGTAAAAGAAGAACAATAAATGCAGTTAAGTTATAAAGTGGTTTCACCTACATGTGTTTGTGGTTTTCATTTGCTTTGTTAACAACTTTCATCTCTAACTGATGATACATTGTACCACACATGGAGGGCTGTGGGATTCATCAAATTTTCATTGAGATGCGATAATTTCAAACGGTCAATGATCAGATAGGGGCATTTTAATAGAAAGGTCTAGTGCCATTCCTCTGTCGGTAAAAGAAGGTTATTCGCATCAGTACCTAGTACCTAAAATTGGATGTACAGCTTCAAAAGTGAAAAAACAATCTGTGATCAATCATTATGGAGAAAAAATAACTTATTTTTGTTTATTTTTCTGCCATATTTCCCTTTTCCACAAAAGGTATTTGATAAATACATAGAAAGGTAAATTATGTGCACACATACATGTATATTGTCTGTTATTATTGTTATAGTGGGTCAATGCTGCAAGTATTGATACATGATGTCATCAATATTACTTGGAGGAGTGAAGGTAACTGAATGTTCTGCTCTGTCTGAAGCTTTTACTCAAATTGGACTTTAATCTGAGCTTGGTTTTAACACAATCTGACCATAAAGAACTGACTTTGTTGAAACTACGGCAGGTGAGAAGATTTATACTGTAAATAAGTCAATTAAAAAACACATTCAAGTCACAAGCATTATCAAACAGCTACGAAAAGACTAAAATTTTAGCTAAAATATAAAAGGAAATGCACCTATCAATCCAAGTTGGCTTAGATTTGAGATCCCAAACCATTTGCACATTAACAGTCCACTCGAATGTGTTGCCAAGCCATCTTTCATTTTGCAAATCAGAGCCACAAGCACCAAAGTGGCAGAGATAAACCTCCCAACCAAATTCAAACCGTGGCCAGTCTCCTAATGAACACAGCAGCCGCGAAGCATTTCCAGAAGTGCCCTCCACTGATCTGAGGATGGCTGCTGACTGAGAAAGAACCAATTATAAACCAGGCCATAACTGTACTCATCAAAATGCAATCAAAACACCTCGACAACAATGTGAACGAATAGTCTATCAAACACCTGGATAAATAGGCTGCGCTCATGAAGTCATAATTCTAGGTGGAGGAAAGGGATCGGCAGAATCACTGTTTTTGAAAGAAATTTCACAGCTTATGATCCACAAATGTTGAGACTTATCATTATTTTTTATTTGTTTGGAATTTGCTCCACAAACTTGCCATTTTATCTTATGGCTTTAAGTCCTTTCAACTGACATAAATCACATCTTTAGGGTTTGAAAATGGCACCAAAATAATTTAACTTTGTTCATTTATGCTGACAGAAGATATTGAACTTTGAGTTTATGGGTGCGTTTCACAGCTTCCAGTTGCTAGAGCAGAGTTTTACCGTCATGCTAATACTAGCAACTGGCATCCAGTGTTATTTCCTGGTACAAGCTATAAATAGACACAGACAGCACAAAGTGATCTCATTTTGACCCTAAATGCTGCTTTTACAATATAGCTCTTCTAACTTTGGACTCTGTCCACTTTATTACATGAAAAACATCAGGTACCACCTTTTAAACTGATTCAACCATTGTGACCTGTCCCTTCAGCTCAATGTGTATTATAAGGGCTTTACAAAATGATGTGATGTCACATGAACGCAAACTATTCATCCATAACAAGATCAGTGATAGACAAATACTTTATTGATCCCGAGGGAAACTGTAGCAAACAGACATGCAGCCGTACTCGTGCAGGCGCAGAGTGTGTTAACCAAACTGAACCTATGTCATCTTAAATCTGCTTTATAAAAATATAAGCATTGGGGTATTCACCGTCAAGGCCATAGGGATAAAATGGACTATTACTTCAACCTTATCATAAATATCTCTTGGGTTTTAAAACAGATAATGCAAAGTGGCTGAGAGGTATGGGTAAGTACTGATGTAATCCTTGTGTTTACACCAGATTTAATTTGTTTAAATCCTGGGTTAGGACCTAACTTTAGCACAATTCAGTCACCCATATAAATGTTGAAACCTGAATCGTGTTTTTTCATTGCAGTTTAGAATAGGATTTAGTTCTGGTTAAGGGCCTAAGCTTAGTTAGCAACAGTCCTGGTTTAGTTTTGCTTTGGAGCTGATCTAGATGAGCCTGAGGTGTTAACTCATAAGTTGAATCTTGTCTCATTCATGGTGATTAGTACTTGATTTCAGAATTTCCCTTGGAATCTTGCATTAGTCACAAATAAATTCACTGTTTTTAATTGCTTGTTATAGTAAAATTTGCCATTAATTAACAAAAACATAACCACATAGAGTAAGATTTTTCAGTTAATGTACTCCTAGTTTGATCATTTCTGTACTGTTTTAGAACAGATTTTTAGGTTTGCACATACTTTAGTCCTCTTTGAAATCTTGTATTTGAATACATTAGTCCTTTTTTCACTGTGAGTTTGTTGTTTTGTATTGATTTTAATGCCGGTTTAGTCTTGCTCTTATCAAATGTCTTCTTTTGAATTCAGACACTTGCTCATCGGATGTTGGTGTGCACTATGAAGTGTCTTGGGGCTCATCCTCCTCATTACTGCCTTGATACGGATTAGACTTGCGGTTTTGAGTCATCACAGATAGCGGCAATTAAGTCTTTTCTGTTAAATGGAAAGACTGCGGACAAACCTCTTCCTATTGTCCATCAATGGGCCTTCTTACTACACCACAACCACAGTTTCCTTTACACCTCAACACAGCAGCTGGCCAAAGTGACAGCAGCAGCAAGTCACATATTCACAAACACATATCCAGCATCTATCCAGAGTCTGACATAAGCTGTACATGATTACATATTACTCATTCAGGGATGTGCAGCGCCACTCAAGCGTGCAATACAAAAAAGACTCGCTTCTTTTAATATGGCAGGCGGCATTGCGCTGTCCATGGTGCTGAAGCTGACTGTACGGTTGGCACTGGGGGGTGAGGGGCACGCGCATGCAGCTAACTACATTAATCACACACGCACACGCAGGCACACGCGTACACACAGCAAGGTGGTTGTTGCATACGGGTTATTACGGGTCTGTAAATCCATCCTTCACGTTCATTGATGAGAGCTGTTACGCTGCTACTGTTGTGCTGACTTGTAACTAAAAAAGATGAAATATGACGATCGCAGAGGCTTATTTGACTTAAAATGTCACTGCACTGGTTTGAAACGCATTGTACTGTACTTTTTGATCAGTGGTTGGAAAAATCATACGTCAGCTTGCGGGTTTTCTGTACGAGGAGCACGCACATGCACGCAGCCAGCAGTGGCCCACTACATATTCACACAGCGTGACCGCAGCAGGCGTGTTAAATGCCTGTTTGCCCACGTAAAATAAGTGTTGCATTACCTTTCATCCAGTCCAGGACTTGCTTTGGTGTCCATTTACTTATAGGCTCCATAACCAAAGCCATGGTTTCACAGTCTATCCGCGGTGCACGACACAGGACTCAATGCGGGCGACATAAAACGCCTTGTCAGTCACATCTGGAATGAGACAGCGGTGGGAAAAGGTGAGAAAAAGCAAATCTCGACACTTGTAAATTCTCCAACGTGAGCATGGCCGCCTGCAGAAACGGTGAACGGGATGCGGTGGTGCAATCCACGCACACACACGGAGACACACACACGCGCTCGCTCCCTCCTCCTCCTCCTCGCACTTTCTCTCTCTTGCGCGCGTTCACTCTGAGGGTTCTCGTGCCTTCCCGCGCGCTGAGAGGAGGGATTTTGGTGGGCGATGGAAGGAGATGGGGCCCCTCCCCTCCCCTCGCCTCGCTGCAGCATCACAAGGGCCACCACTCATAACAGAGCGGGAATGGTGCAGCGCACAGCACAGGGAGGTTTCTCTACGTCGCTGCCGCTTTACGCACACATGCACTTACCTCTAATGACAGCGAGGGCTTCTACACCGAGGGCAGGGAACATTTTCAGCGAGCCACGTTTTAACAAACTGCACGCATCACTGAGATGCATAACCTGACAGAGCATTCGCCCTAAACTTCAGTTTAGCAAATTAATAGCTAATTAGCATTCAAGTTGTTACATTGATTAATAAGCTCTTCGTAATATTTGTAACGCATTTGTAGCAGTGACTGACGCCACTTATTAGCACGTGCACCGGAGGCACGGAACGTTTATGTCATCGGTTTAGTGAACTTCACCGCGTTTGACTGAAGGGAAATTCAAGCATCAGTTGTCAGGAGTCCCTCTGCTCTGTTCTGCTTGTGGCTCTGCTCTTCTGCTCTGAAGCGAAGGGGCGCCCCCTGCCGCGCAACCGAGGGAGGTGACGTCATGCACTAATGTCCCTCCTGTTGGAAAAAGAACACGAGAGCAAACCAAGAGCAAACTTGAGAAAGGAAAACAACACATATATGTGTAAATGTATAATATAGATTCGATTAGTTGTGTTATATTGTGACATTTAAACATAAAATAAGTTATTCACGTAAGACCTTTTGAGTCCCTGAATCTGTGAGTGTTGGTGATGCTGCATTCCAACTTTTAACAAAATCCTTTTTTTTTTTTTTTTTGGTACATCAATTATGATAAAACATCAGATCAAAAATTGTCTTTGTGCTCCACAGATCTTCTTTAAATATTTCAAGGTTGAACAGTCCCACAGCTCTGGAACATGATTTAAAAGCAAAAGAGGAAGGGTGAGCGTCTATGTTCTGCTAGTCGGATGCATTATGCTGGGCTGGATTAGGATTGTGTTCCTTGTTTCAAGAAGAGAAGGGTTTTATTATTGGTCTAAATGAGAGAAGCGCTGGGGGCAGCGCTCCATGCAGCTTGAATGCTTAAATCCATAGCACATCAAGGCATCAAGCACCTGTGAGAACAATTGTACACAAGAAAGAGGTCTTATCACATTGCAATTTTAATGGGGAAAAAATTGGGGGAAAAACAAATAAACATACTCATTCATTCTGAACAATCATTCAAACCAGATTTTATGATAAGTTGATCTGATTCAAGAGACTGTATTTTTTATAAGGCCTATTATTTTGGTCAACACCTTATTTTGACAGTATAATTTATTTAGAATAGCTTATTTGATAGAACTGTCAGTGGTTTATGCTTAATAGTTCATACTAATTTATTTAACATTGTATTGATTAATAAACAACAACTGTTACAGTAATATAACAAAATTTAATTCAAAATATTATTCATATATTAATAGAAATCATTAGACACAAAACTTTGGTAAAATGTGATATGATTATTGTAAAATTACAATACAAAAAGAATAAATACATAAATAAAGAATATATATATATATATAAATAATATGGGATTTGAAAATCAAAAATGTGAAGAGACAGAAGTTTGTTTGGGTCTAAAAGTGGTTTGTCAGAATCCTGGGTGTCTTTGTGACCTCCTCCTCCAGTGAAAATGCACAAAGTCAGAGGGGGGCGGGACCTGTGGATGTCAGCGCGTGATCTCGAGCTCCCATTGGCTCCTGTCTGTGCACACGTCACAATCATGATTAGAATTGATGATCGGACGCTCTGATTTCATTGTCTAGCAAAAGGGGTCTGCTGAAGAAATCTGCTGAATTTGAACGCACGTCTGATTTTGACCAGATCAGAAATGGTGAGTCTGAATCTGATTTCCTGTCTGAGTGTGATTTCTGCGTGTGTCCTCGTGCTGTGGCTGCTCGGGGAGAGATTACCCTCAGTGACCACAGCGGGGTCGAGAATTCACACATTTAAAGGAAAAGTTTAGCCTTGGCTATGCACTGGGGGAGGGATGCTAGGCTAATGCTAACTAGCCCAGGTGGCCTGGCTATGGCTCAGGCCTAGAAGAAGCTAACTAAATGCTGACTCCCCACCGATGTTACAGCGCTTACCCAGTTTACGCAATTCTCACTACCGTAAAGTCATGACCCACGCTGCGCGCGACAGTCGCGTTTCTAAACACTCGATCTCGTGCCTGGTTGACGCACTCGGCTGACGCTGCCACTATTTGCCTTTTCGCTCATTACATCCATTGCTTTTCCCCGTGTATGTAATGATGCCCACGACGCACTGTTTACTGTGGCCATGCGCAGTCTCTGCCGAAATAAATCAGCTCGAAGCTTATTGGTCGCATTGCGTCCGCGTATGCAATCTTTCCCTAGTTATTAAGTCCTTATAAACATTAACTTGCTCCCCCTAGTGATACTGCATCGTAGACTGGATTAAGAGCATCTCTACGTCAGGACAAAAGAGATCTGAACCTGTGTCTAGAGGAGAAAAAGGAGATGCTGAATAATGATTATTCACAAAATGGACAGTTATTACATTGTAACTACCACAAATCTTGTATGATTTGAAAGTTCTGATAATGGCAGAGCTTGAGTTGAGATTGAGTAGATACAGCAGCGAGCGACAGATGTTCTTGAAAGAGGTACAGTTAGATACCTGTAAAACATAGTCCATAACCCATGTATTAGTGCATAATGTTAGACCGTGAAGCAGTTGGTTTCCAAAGTGGGCTCAGACGGGGTGCAGTGGCTCCCAGATGTTTTCTACACAACAACAACAATTTAGATTTAATTGAAATCAAAATGTAGATACATTTTGGTTAGAATGACTACATAAATAACATGAAGCATATATTTTGGTTTAAATAAAAAAGGGAAACCATGCAATCCTATTTTGTGGTTTGAATGCCGCTACAGATTTTAGGAACGTCTGAGTTTACGTTTACAATAGTGATGTGATTAATCAAATTATTCATCATAGCATAACTCTTAAATCCTTTGGGGAGCTTCTTGGTGGCGCTTCTGGCCCACGAGCTACAGGTTAGAGACCCTTGCACTGGGCTGTATGTTTGGTCCAGTCTTTATTCATCTAGGCCTTAAGTTATAATTGTACAATATAGTATGACTTGACTGTAAGAACCTACACAAAAAGCGATGTGTGATTTGGATTTTGAACATTAACATTCAAAACTAACACTGCTTTATTTGACAAGGTTTGATATACTATAGGCTTTGTATCTTCTTGTTATGTTAATTATGTTATTAGATGGTAGCATAGGTTCAGTTCTGGTGTCAGTTGTATGTGGTTTTATGTTTGTGGTCATATATTCATTATCACAGCATCGTATATAGTACATAGCAATTTAGTGCAATAACAGATGATTACCTTTGCTTGTTGATGTTTATGTATCCTTTATATCTCCAGCCGTATCACCTGCGCGTGTGCGTCATAATGTGGACCCGTCATAATGTGGACAAACAAGCCTGTTCCTAGAATCATGGAGCGCTCTCAGTGATGGCCGCCCCGTACCCCTCCAGCAGCAGGATGGATGCATGGGATCAGAGGCGCGGCCTGCAAACTGTGAGTCTACGGAAACATTATCCCCTACACAACACATAAAAGGCTAAACAACAATGCATTTGGCAGCATATTCTTGGATTACGTAACACAATAAACTATCAGCATTAGTTTAGTTTCACTTGTACAATGGTGAATGTTCTTGCTTCATAATATTGCCTTTAACAAAATAACTCGAGATGGACTTAAAGCACTAACCGGCTCTCATTTAAAATAATGTTTTGCATGTCATCATTACTGTAAGTGTAGTTTAATTATATATGATAATAATGCAAGAACAAATCCGACCAATATTCTCAAAAGCATTTAATGAGTGAAATAGACTATAAATAAATTTGAGATTGAAGGTTTAAAACTTTACATTACTGATAGGGCCGTCAGCTTTCAGTCGTTTAGTCGATAAAGTTTTTATTGGCAAAAACTTTTATTAGTTGACTTAATTTTTTTTAAGGGAAGGCATGGAGTGAGTTACCTGATGATTGCCAGTGAATCATGAGTTTATCTGCTTTTTACAAATAAATACATTGTTTCCTTGTTCTTTTCTGTGTTAATAGTTGCTTTTGCATGAACTCCCGTGTGGTTGTTGTCGTGTAACTTCAGTTTGGGTTGGATTATAGTGAAATACAGAAATGTTTTGAGAACTTTAGCCAGTTTCACGTCGCCTGTAGTCAACTAATTGATCGCCAGAGCATGTCTTTAGTCGACCGAGAGTATTTTTGGTCGACTACAGCCACTGGCCACACGTGCAGATATTCATAGAGATTGGCAAAAACAATGTAAACAAAAGAGCCATGAAACAATTAAATAAGCTACTGGCTCACGACTGGCACCACTGTGAATACTTATGAATGAGCATGTAGTTTTGTATTTAGCATCTTCAAATCCCCATTGGTTTAACATTGGGCAAATGAGTAATGCACAAAATTGTAAAGCGTTATACCAGACTAATGCATTATTCACAGTGGTATCAAATTTAGTATTGAGTATCGGGCCTTTTCCTCAGTATCAGAATGCAGTTTAAAGTTATAAAATCGTGACAACACTAAAAAAGTAAGTAAAGTAATGTTACAGAGCAAAGTAATGCAACAGTGTGACATTTCGGGCTTAAGATTAATCACAGTCGAATCAAAATCACAGTTTGAAAGGATGTAATTGAAGAATCGCAAATCCTGCAATTTTGAAGTGCCATATTTTCCTCCACAAACAACAAAATGTCCTGTTTTATTCAGCATAAAAACTGCTAACCCTGTATTTCAGATCTGTAAAAATATGTTCTGATTCATAGGTTTATTTCAGTTGCGTTTAAAATGTGAAATTTTAACAGAAACCCATTATTAAAGCACTAATTGCAAATCTAATCGCAATTGCAATACGTCAGAAAAATCGCAATTAAACATTTTTCCCAAATCGTGCAGCCCTTAATGGCATGCATCTGTTTTTTTTTTACAGATGAATCTTCGCTCTGTGTTTACCATCGAGCAGCAGAGGATCCTGGAGCGTTACTATGAGAATGGGATGACCAATCAGAGCAAAGCCTGCTTCCAGCTCATCCTGCAGTGTGCTCAGGAGGCCAAACTGGACTTCAGCGTGGTCCGGGTAGGCACATTATGAGAATGGGAAATATTAAGGAAAAGTAATGAGGGCAGTAAATCTGTTTAATTGTTATGCATTATGCTGCTCTGCTTACTGCGCTATACCACGTCCCATAGGTGAATGTGTAGTGTAGTTTAAGTGATATTAATGTGGTGTTTATTTGCTTGGGTGAGTTACATTAGCTTTATATTTATTTATCTCAATATACTATACTTGTACTTGAGTCAAATTTGATAATCCTTTCCTTTTTATTAATATAACATAATACTTCAACTTTTTCATTGCCTGTGCTTTAGGTTGTGAAAAGCAGGAGAGATTTGGGAATTGCACTTCCTCATGTCTATTGCTAACGGTGGTTTCTGGTGGGAAATATCAAATTTTGTTCATTATGTTAACTGTCTCGCTCATTAAATGTTAATGATAAAATACATTTATATATTATGCCCAAACTGTTAGTTAGTAATTAGGTAGTATCCTCATTGTTGTTGTTTTTTCCTTATTTACCATACTAATTGGATGAAAAAAATGTATTTGTCCATCTTATACCTGAAAGTAACAATCCACCTACTTAGGTATATCATCATAATTAGAATAATCACAAACTAGGAACTTGCTGTGGCAAAATGGTACAACAGAAAACATTGAAAAATTATAAAAAGAATATAAGCTATGATCAAATAAAGGCATGCAAAAATAAAAATAATTGGTACGTCCAAAAGTTAGCTTTGTAAGGTGTTCAAAACCTTCATATTTTAATCAAATATCAATATTTCTTTCTGTTTATTTCCAGACATGGGTCGGCAATAAAAGACGTAAGCTCGCCTCCAAAGCAGATCAGAACGGTGCATTGTCCCACTCTTTGTCCGGCCTCTCAGCGGGACTCCTCTCCAACCACACTTTATCTGGTGGTTCTTTGTCAAATCCCTCTCTAGTTCCTGGACCTCTCTTACATTCGGAAGTCCTCACAGCTCGTAGCATCCCAAATCGGGTTAGTCTTTTTCCCCACTCAAATTTCAAAATCCAAACTCCAAATTTCACTACTACATCTTCCTCACCGTCGTCTTCTTCTCTGCATACTGTTCGAGGCAACACTAATAATAACAACAACGACGTCATATTAACCGGTATCTATTCCCTTAATTCTGCTGAACGTTCTAGACAACGACCAGCAGCCGCTCCGCCGCCTCAGCCCGAGTCGGCAACCTCTTTTAACGTCAACCTAGCTGTACAGAACAAAAATAACTCAAGCATTTTACCTCTTCAATCAAAACCTGTTTCACTAGCTCAAAACCCGGCCCCGTTACCTCCTTCATCAAGTTCTTTAGTCCACACTGCAGCCAGGAAGAGCACCTTATCCTCCGGAGAGACAGGCTTTAACATAGGAACAAGTATTATACCGCAAAGCTGGACGAGACAGTACGGTACGGCAAATACTCTCCCATGGTCCAACAGCTCAACCTCTCAAATCAAGACTCAACCAAGACCTCATTCAAACCCACAACCTCAGTCTACTACAAACACTATTGCTCCTCAGAAAGTCAAAGTAAGCATCCCGGTTCAAAACTCAAGTACTCCCTCGGCTACTCCTCGTATCCAACAAGTGTTCACGTTGTCAGAGAAAAGTGAGTGGAACAAACTGATTTCAGCACGAGAGACGGGTCAAAAAACACAAGAAAATCGACGACCCGCGAGCAGCTATTTGGATATCAGTCATAATTTCTCAATCGCCATGGAAACTGGAGATGAGGAAGATGAGTGGCAGCGGGAGGAGGAGCTGGCAAATATGGCGGCCCAAACTTACATCCAGCGGGAGCAGAGGAGCCCGAATGGGGGTGAAGTTTGTAGCAGAAGTAGCAACACACAACCGACAACTAGCTCCAAATCCACATCGGTTCAAAGTGACGACGGTCTCCGTGGTTACGAGGCGGTGGCAGCTCAGACATCGTTCACGGCAGAGTCCAGCGTACAGGTGAGAAAATTAAAACATTCAACACAAACACTAGCCAATTGGAGGTAGTTAACTATCTTTCTTTGAAGGAAAAATTTTATGCATTTTTGTTATAAGCCTTTAAACACTCTTGAGTATCTTACATTTGCCATCTTGTTTTGAAACAAAAAAAAAGTTTATTATGCACTATATGAAGTTTCAGACAATTACTGAGTGTATGTAGCCAGTAGATGGCGCCTAGCACTACACACAGTTTAATCATGTTATCGCTTTATGAGAGGCTAAGGTCAGGTTAGCAGTTGCAGTGATTGTGTTTAGAGGCAGAAATGCTCAGAGCGAGTCTGGCGATGAGTTAAGGACTTAAAACAGAGGAAGATTCTCGAATAAGTGACGTATATGATTTGAAAAAAACGTCACGGAGCGAGGGAGTTTAGCAGGGAGTGTTTTTGACTGTCGGAGAGGAGAGGATTTACAAATCAACATTCTTCAAAACAGCTAGATAGGTAAGTTTAACACCATACTCTTCATTAGGAGTGTCCAAACTGTGGTCCAAACTGCAGCTCTTTTTGAGCAATTTTTGTTGGCCCTCAGATCTCGTTGAATTGACCCATATTATCATAGAAAGGACTTTTTACTGCAAATGTAATATCTCTACCACTAAAACCTCAATAACACCACATTGCATTGTGATACAGACCTAATTAGGTTAAGTAATCTAAATTAATATTAAAATTAATGAGCCTTATTAAAAGTTGCTGTGCTCTGTCAAAGCTGGGTTAAATGTTCCCAGTTCACTGTGGCCCTTCTCTTCAAATACATGTCGATACTGTATGTGGCCCTCGGTGAAAAATGTTTAGACACCCCTGGACACCATACAACGGTTATTTTGTGTTGTTTCAGTGCATGCTTGATAGGGATAAAATAAGATCATTTTCATATCAAAGTGCTTGGAAGATGCTATATCAAAAGAATACAGCAATATTTTAAATGTAAGAAATAAAAAAAATCTCTAAAATCTCTTTTTTGCAGACTTCAGTCAGTGCCTCTGCTGATCCCTGGATTGTAAACAACTCCAGAAAGAGAACAGTAAGTGCTCATTTTCAAATCAACCCTTTGTTGTCGCTTTAGTTTTAGCTGCCGTAGTGCTCTTTCAATTCACTCCCAAACCTCAATTAAACAACATTACTAATGAGGGCTTATTTTTAATTCTCATCAAACAAAGTGAAATTTGAGAACAACTCTTTTAAATGACTCAGCTTTTCACATGCGTCACTCAAATCATTTCATGAAGGGAAATCTTGGTGGTAGTTTCACTGGAACACCACGTACCATGTCCTAATCTCTACTCTAATAGTTGCTCCAACCATGTCAGCCCTGATTTCCTGCGTCATTGTCAAAAAAAAAAAGTTGTAATCCTTACCTGAAACGGTAAGAAAGAAGTTAGAATACAGTACATTATTTATGCCAATCACATTTCCACATATCTTAATGCAAATTAAATTGATTTCCAGCAAGTTATTTGATTGTTCTGTGGGGCTTTATCAGGGATTGTGGGATTATCGATCAATTAATCAAAATGTATTTGTAGAGCACCATTTGTACCCAATGCAATTCAAAATGCTTTAAAGACATTGGAAATACATTAGGATCACAATACAAATGCAAATCTCACAAAACAAACACACAACAATATTGTAAAGGCTACAATTTGTTAAATGATAGAGTGCCCTCTTTAAACAAAACATCCAATCTTTTTATGGGGATGAAAAATGTCTACTAGACTGCAAACTGTATTGCAATACATGGAATTGTAGTATTAGTTTAGCAGTTCATATTTCATTCCTCTCAAATGTTAATGCTCTTGGATGGGTTTACAATGTGCACTGTGAGCTGTATCCTCATTTGAAACCATCAATTTCTAGTCTAACCTAAATTAAATTACTTGACAGGAACAATGTGTGAATTATTTTTACTAACCAGAGATGTGTGTATTTTTAGCTCCAGGATCGGACCCAGTTCAGCGATGGGGATCTGGTCCAACTTAAACGCTACTGGGACAGAGGAATGACCAGCCTGGGCTCTGTGTGCAAAGACAAAATTAATGCGGCAGCCAATGAACTCAACGTGGACACTGAAATAGTCAAAGTAAATATACCCCAAAGTGCTCTTGTTTTGAAAAATGTGTTGGATATGACTTTGCTTTGACATAATGATAATAATGGGAGACAAAGTGAGAGCTCATTTGGGTCTGAAAAGTTAACTCTGATGCACAAAGTGGTTTAGAAGTCAGACAACGATAATTGAACTAAACAAGGACAGACACTGGACTAAACTTGAGTCAGGATTAATCCAGGACTGAACTGGGACTAACTCAGCACATAAAACTAAGCCAGAATTGAATTTGTTCTAAACCAGGGCTAAAGCAGCTCTTGATTTACACACAATCTGGAACTGTACTGTAACCAGATATAAACCATCTAACGTAGACTTATGGTGCACGGCGTAACTTTACACCTGCTGGTCTCCACGGAGGTGTTAATTGCTTTGCCTGGAAGTTCTACAGTATGTACAGTATGTATTAAATGTAGCTTTCTAGTATTGTCTTCCTTGCAGGTCATTCTTAATATGAAGGTACATTCTAGGGATGTCACAATATCAAATGTTAGTGTTACGAGAAACGAGAAAAAACATCACGATTATTCACAATTACTGAGAATATGACCAAACAACAGAGACATCTTTCAGATTTGTGACAAAACCTTTGGAACTAAACCTGGACTATACCAGGACTTAAACAGAATTAAAGCAGGACCAAACCAAGACTATGTCAGGACTAAACTTTGCTCAGAGCAGGACTTAACCTGGCATCGCCTCTTCACAGATCTGAACTGTAACTTGGCCTGGTTGTCGACTCTCCATGTAGATTTGGAGTTTAATGCCATACTGTGGGACATTCCAGGCAAAGCTAAAGCATCTCCAGGTGCGTTCTCTTGTCCGATGAGTTGGTCCTGTGTTGAGCCCAGTTAAGTCCTTATGTAGATTTTGGTCATGTTCTAGTCCTGGTTTAGCCCTGGTCTAGTCTTAGTCCAGGTTTAGTCTCAGTTTTGTTGTGGTCTGAGTGCGCTTTCTTCAGGGGAGACAAGCAGCAGGTGGTAGACCCTCCATGAGGAAAGTTACACAGTGCAGTTCAGGACAAAACTACAACCATAAAATACAATGTGTAAATCAAATCTAAAAGGCAAACTTAAAGGGGGAAGTTTGAAAAATGTGTAAAGCCTGACTTTGTTCTCTCAACATCATTTGTTACTATGGCGTCCGCAGCGGGAGCTCCATTTGGGTCAGAAACGTTGCCTTAACTATGTCGCACAAAGTTGTTTAAAAGTCAGAGTTGTGTATCAGGGTCGGCATGCTGATGGACTAAATATAGTGCGTCAGTACAGAAACACATGACCTACTGCCATCTCCTGCCATCTCACTTACTTATTTTTTTATGGCCTCTGGAGAGATTCTGCTGCTAGTATAAGACAAGTTAGAAATATTAAACCTGCAATGATAATGTTTTGTATATTATATATTACAAATGTTTCCATAGTACCATTCCGTACAGTATACAGGTCTAGCATGCATGCTACGGAGCATTTTTAGTATTTAGTATTCACATTTGCCTAAACAGCAATAAATATTTGTTGCATAGCACCTCACTAAATAGAAACATAAATATTTTTAATCATATTGTGATGTTTCCATTGTAGTTAAACCTATAGAGCTCGGGATTGTGTCGTCACACATCATCAGCGGTCACACTTATAAATCGTGCGTACCGACAAAAATGTTACATATGTAACTTCCTACATTCAGTTTGTTATCTATAAACAGACAACTTTACATACATGTTTTTATGGACACTTTGCACTGCTGCCAAAAAACATTGTGGATTTTGTTGTTTTTTTACCGTCCCAAGATAAATCGAAACCTTTACTAGCGCCAAGCCAACAATTAAGATGTAAAGTGATCTGAATGTGTTATCCATCAGTATTGAAAATATATTTTTGTAGTATAACTTGTCAAGGGATGGTTACTGTGGACCAAAATCTGTGGATCTAAGACTACAACCCAATATTACCCTCATCAGCAGCACACCATCAAGGGTGCCATTTATTAGTTAACAAATAGTGCCATTTATTAGTTAACAAATTGCTGTGTGCTAGAAAGCTGATCATTTGGTGTGGTGACTGAAAAGATAGATTCTTCTGCTTGTAAATGTATGACTAATACTTTGTTTTGACAGACCTGGATCAGTAACAGACGGAGGAAGTATCGTCTGATGGGTATCGAGATCCCTCCTCCAAAAGGGGGGCCTGCAGTATTTACAGCTTCGTCCCCAGGAAATGAGTCTCCTGTGGCCCTTAGCCCCGACGTGGACAGGCTGCAAACGCCGGATTTAACAGATGACACCAATGACGGTCTGTCTGAAGGTAAGGCAAAGGTCTAATCACACTATATCAAGAGGTGAGAATCTGAATGGAAACGGTGACATTCTACTGACTACTCAAAACAGACATGTTAATCTTAAGCATCAGATTTTAAGTTCATCAAGAGTATGTAAGTCAAAAAATAGTTAAACCTGTATATAGGCCACATTTAAATTTATATATTAGATACACATTTTATATCTATTTTTTTTTTATATTTAGAGATACTTTTTAACCAAAATCCAAGTTAAAATTTAGACATAAATATACTTGTTTTCACTGCAGTGGTGTCCCCAGCTAACCTGACTCACACCAGATTGATATGTGTATCACTCTGAATTAGTTCTACACATTATCAATCTGGACAGGCCTTCGTCAATGTCATTTGGGAAAATGCGTAACGTCATGACGAACATTTGAACTGATCGGTTGTAACGTCACAAAAGCGGAACAAGCCAAGAAATCAATAAAGCTAGTTGAGAGAAAAGCACAGACTTCTTCCTTGTCCTCAAATGCACAAAGCACTTCTGTGTGCACGTTTTCAAAAGCAAAATAGTGCATAATGTGCTATAGTGCTGAAATAGGCCAAAGTAGGTCCGTCTGCGCCGCCATGTTTGTTTAGGTTTGTCTATTTAACTTCCGCACAAACCACAATGCATCGCTGTGATTGGTGCACCACACAGCGACCGGTGCAGCCCTAACAGCAGCACACGCCCAGATGGATTCTCAAGAGTTTGTGAATTCACAAATATCGCAAGAATTCATATGGCAGGGCCAGGTTACTCCCCAGCACCTTTAAGCAAAAGATCTTCCTCATTTAGCCCTTTATGTCAATAGCATCACCCATTATATTTACAGCATATATGTATATTATCTTTTTAAGTAAATCCAAACTAACATTGTTTACCTTACTTTTTTATTTATTGTTTGTTTACTTTGAAAAAGTATACATAAATATGTGTGCTGTATTTTTTTTTTATTAATTTAATTTATGTTATAATGTGTTTATTTTATTTTCACTTGAGGTTTATTTGACAGGTTTATTGTATTTTATTGTAACTGTGTTATTGATATTTAATTTTAGTTTTCTTAACCTTATTTTGATAACTCTATTTCTTCTGCTGGTCGGCGGAATGTCTGTAACAGTTTCCCTCTTGGGATGAACAAAACTAATTCTGATTCTGATTTACATTTGATGGTTATGTAAGTGCATTGATCTATTTTTCAGATGGTACCATCAACTTCCAAAATAGAGAGGGTGAAGATGATGTGGATATGTCTTCTGCTCCGCTGGCCATTAATGTTGTAAGTTATTTTATTATTTTCAGAGAAAATTCCATTGTTCTTGATAATGTTGTTTACTACATACTACTACTTAATGACAACTAAATTTACTGTGGCTTAAAGTAATCTACTTTGTTTCCTTTACAGAAAATAGAAGTGAGTGATGATGATGAGGAAGTGAATGAAGATGGTGTGGACATGATGGCTTCAGACCTCGAGCAAATGCAGAGCCTGCTTGAATTTAAGGTACTTAATTATACTTTTTTGGTGACATCAGCACAAATTGTTACAGCTTGTTACAGATTGTTCAATTTACAGCTAATACAAGAGCATGACCTTATCGTATGCTTACATTACAGCATGAAGAAGTGCAGTTCCTTGAGAATGAGCTAGAGAACCAAAAACACAGATACCAGGAGCTTGCAAGCTTCACCAAAAGTCTGCTCATCGCTGTGAGGAAGAAGGACCTGGAGAGGCAACAGGTACATGGATGAGTATAAAGTCAAATAGTTGGGCAATGTGATACCAAATAGTATGCAACTACTAAATAACTTTGTATAGCAATTATGTCCATCTAATTAGGGAGTGGTCAGTATAAAAAAAGGATTATCACAATTAAAAATGTTCCACATTTCTTGAACATCAAGTATTTTTATATTCCCTTTAAGATGAAACTAGAAAAATAACGCTTTACTGTCTCTCACTCAAAGTCCTACAGAAGCTGACCAATAGGAAAAGTGGATGAGGAAAAGTATTTTTGAGCAAATAGATGCATTAAACAGAAAATAAATGAATCACGACATGACAATATTACTTCGTCACAAGGATTACATTTTGAGTCCAGTGGTGCATTTAATGTGAAAAATGCTATTTATCATGATTTTAAGCATATTTAAGTTGTGAATTCTAATGAAGTAGAAATCTGATATGGATCTGTTTAGTCTAATTCATTTATATTGACTGTTGAGGTCAGAGCTCAAAATGTATCAAAACTTCAATGAATCTCACGCAAAATCACCAAATATAAACTCATACTAGGCATAAACATAAAATTATCATAATAAAAGATACATTTGTGACTATTGTGTTTACTTTTAGGAACTTGTTGACAGCCTACCTCCGTCTTCAGATCAGGACTGGGACCTCATGGAGGACGACATTCAGATTCCTGGTTCTCCTTCAGCTGACGAATGCACTGACCACAGGGGGTCCCCGGGGAGCTGTGGGGGGCACTCACCACTGCCCAATGAAGACATTAATAAGAAAGTTACTGAACCTTCTGCATCAGAGGGAAAAGACTGATTCCTTGTGATTTAAATAGATTTAGATGTGTACACACAGGTGATCTGAGAAATAAAAATATGGAAATACTCACCTCACGCTGCTGCCCTGCTGTGCCTGTGGATGTACGCATCATTTTGACTGTTGGGCTGACGCTGCCTTTTTACTGCATAGTATTAGCCTTGCTCTAGGGTTGTCCAGCGAGAACAATAAAAACTGACCAAGTTGCCCACTATTTTTGTTTACTGTGGACTGTTACTGGGTTGACCACCGGTCTCTATTTTGGTCTTCCTGCACATCCATTTAGACCATGTCCTTAATTTAAAGATAATTTACACCTTTTCAGTGGTACATGAATTCAATAAAAAGCAAAATGTACTTAGAAAACAGGATGTACTTATTTTTCCCGCAAAGAAATCTCGACTTTTTGGGTTCACTGACTTTCTAAGTTGTGTTGGCTCTCTTTGTGTGACGTGGGAGAATACTTTGAAAGTCATTTTGCTACAGAATACTGAATACCTACATTAAAATGTATTTTGTAATGTATTCCCCTAGTCTTATCAGAGTACTGTATTCTGAATTCTTTCACTTTGATCGGAATTATAATATAGTGTAAAAACATGACATGGGATTAAAACAACGTTGTTATGCGTTTGATATGCATTTATTTATCACTGATTTAGAGGAGGAAAAATTGCAAACGCACTCATCACAAGTGTGATGTTTTCTTTTTTTCTCACCATTATTGACAGTTTGAAGTCTAACTTGCATTGATCAAATTAAATTTAAAAAATGCAATTTGATCTTAAGAAAGTAACTGCACTTTGATAGTTCCAAATGTAAGAGTACAGTACTAATACAGTTACACAATATTAGTACTATTGGCCATGGCAATGACTGATAGAAACAAAAATCATCAATCATATAAAAATAACTCCTCTCTATATAATTTGAGGTGGACCCTGTCACCCTGGTGTTAGCTTTTTAAATGTTCACTTAACATGAGTATCACATAATGTTTAGTTGCAAGACTTCTAGGAAATATAAAGGATTGAGCTTAAGCCTCTTAGCCAGTCCTACTTTTGAGCAGAGATAGGCAGGCTTAAATGAAACAGTTGCTTTAAAGCATTGCAATTGCTCACTTGTATGAAAGGCTTAAGATGTCTTGGATGGATTTGCTAATTTTTTGAAGTTGATTTTTTTTTCTTCTGCGTCAAGACAAATTTCGTCAGTCCTTCAGTAATCACGGTCTCCACTATTTCTGGTCATGAGGAGGAAACATCCGTCCCCCGGAACATGCATGTGCAGCCCCCTCCTCTCCTCGCTCTCCATCCGCGCATCGGCTGCTGCTTCTGCACGGGTTTGGACGGGGGAAATCCTTAGCTGAATTGCGTCATAAACACGTCAATAAAGTCTCATTCACTGACGATCAGGTACCACGGGAGCCGCCATATTCGCATCCATGGCAGGGCTGCGGAGCTCTGGGTGATTGTCTATGGTCCAGTCCTCAGCATCCGATGATATTACCCCTCCTCCGACCCCCAGAACATCATCCCAGCAGCAGCAGCAGCCTCCGTGCGCCCTGCAGCCTGCGACCATCAAAGCAAAAGAGCGTTTCCAAACAGGGAAAGACATGCAACGTGGAGGAGCGTGGGTCTAGCAGGACTTAATAATACGATGCCTTAGACTTTCGCACAAACCTGGGACAAGATGGAGGTAAACAGCGTTAGCAGTGAGGTGAGTTGTCAAATACGTGTCTTGCATGCTAATTTAACCGGGGGCTATTTTTGTCCCGGTACTGTCCCGTTAAGTTTAGCCTGGCCACGGCGGCTGCTGGCTACGGCTTAGCTCCGCGTCACGATCTGCGGCGCTCCGTGATGCATGCTAACAAGCTAGCTCATGCTAACAGCTGATGTTTATTTTTGTTGCACTTCTAAGTTTTACGACTCCTGTGGTCCTTCCCAAGTTTAGTTGCAGCAGTTTAGTCCACAGTGACACCCGACTCTTAATGTCATGCCACATGTCCTAATTTTCATTTTTTAATTTATTTACACTTAGAAAAGGGAGTTGCTTCATGGCTAGCTTAGCATTTGTAGCATTAGCATATAGTTAGCGTGCTAGCCCTGACAGCTTACGGACTTAAAAACTTGAGAGAGACAAGTTTCTTTTAAAGCAGTGCATCTCTATATCATGTCACAAACAAAACAATTTATAAAGACCACGGCTTTCAGCTGTTTAACAAGCTGAAAAACAGAAAGCTAAACTATTGTACCTCCGCAAATGTTAATTTTTCTGTCATAAGATTAGGATTAGAATGGCTCTTTTAAAGGTTTATCCACTGAATACCAGGCTCTCACGATAAATTGAGTTACACGATTAATCACAAACGTGTTCCTAATAGAGTAACTGACAACTGTGTTTATAAATTGTGCCTATAATATATACATAGTTTTAGAGTCACCTGTCAAGTATCAATAATCACTGCACATAATTGCTCCTCTCAGCAACAGACAGAGACAGGGTTAGTTTGCTTTAACCTGGGCCCCAGGATGTGATGTAATGTTTAGCTTATTCAAACTCACATTTGTTTTTCATCTCTGGCATTCTTTCTCCTAACCCCAACTCCGACTGCTGACTACAGTGACTGTTTAGGGCCCACAGAGGAAAAACCCATAGCATTTACCCCCATAAACTACACTGTAAACTTCTCACTGTTTTGCATTGGCTTGGTTGTCTGCTGTACAATGTTGCTACACTCCTTATAATGAGTTGTATAGATTGCTATTTTAATTACAGTTTAACTACCTGATGGTAGAGTTGCAAAGATTAAGCGCAATCTTCGTGACTATTAATCACAGTCATAGTTATGATATTGGTATATCATTCTCTGGACTAAATAGACTCTGAAACATATGCTAAAAGATGCTTTATAACAAAGACAGCAACAATATTAACTCAATATGTCAAAAGAGAATAAAAGATTTCTGATTGTCTAGATTGTATACTGTAGATTGCTATTCGTTTAGCAACTTGAGGGTTTGAGATAGTTTATTTTGGAAAGCAGCATAGACTTGCCAAGGTAACAGATGCATCCAAGTAAACATCAAGCTTAACTTCTTAAAATAAGAGTAGCAGCCTTGAGTGACTTTATCAAGAAACCGTAGGACAAAATGGATCGACTATAAGCTTGTAAGACAGACATCTTCTGATAAGGCAGCAAAAGACTCTTGGTTTTGCGAGGCGAGTGTAGGCAGCGCTCTGCTACAAACCGTGATGATGCATAGTAAAAGGTGGGAGTGAATATGTGTGAATTATCACTGATGATTTTGACTTGACAGAAAATTAGACTGTAACTTTTGTATATTCTTCTTATCTTGTTTATTTTATTAGGATGGTTAATTAGAGAATATATAGCTTATTTTTTACTGTGGTTAATTGTTTTCAGATGTATAATCTAATGATGTCACACATTATTAGGTCTGTACTCACAATATCGATACGAGATACTGTATTGTGACAGTTTCATCATAAATTGCAGTTACACCTAACTACACTCAGACTGAATCTGCTGAAAAGTGAAAGTGATTGCTCTAAGTTACTTAATTAAAAGATAACAGTTTTATGATATTAGCTTTGTGGAAATAAAATTCACTTCCATTTAGTTATTCTATAATGACAACATCTAAGGTCATTTTTTTGCGATATCCATGCATACGCGGAAACATAACTCCGTATCGAGATTTGCATTGTATCATGAGGTACTTCTTGATTTCTAGCTGTACACTCTACTCACATGTGTGGTCAAGAATTGTTTTTGTACTGAATATAATATTTGCCAAAATATCTTCATTCGTGTTGATCAAGTTTATTACAATTTATTATGTTTCTATTAGAGCTGGGTGATGATGAAAAAATAATTTATCTCAATTTCCAATTTTATTTTGTTTGGTATTCTTAAAAACAAAATAAGAATGACACTCAGTAACAATTTCATGCATACTAATTTTACAGCGTTTCCTCTGTTGTCTGACCTCTGCTCTAAACCACATGTTTTTTATTGACAGATTGTTGTCTGTGAACCTCTCGATTCTAAAACCCCAACCATATAATTGGATCAGACATCAGTGAATCTCGAGCACTTTATCTTTCGATTAATTGCCGAGCCCCAGTTTCTTTATTGTTTAATCACAGCTTTAAAATCTGTGCGTCACCAACATACATTTCACTTGCCTCCGCCTCAATTAAACAGTCATATAGGTTGTTTTAATGTGATGTGCAGTGATTACAGGGTAGAAGCGGCGACGTGGTTGACCGGCATGTTCTGTGGATGTACGTGAGTGGATGCGCGCGGTGTGGGCCTGCGTAGTGCTATGACTCATCCCCCTCTTCACACACTTGATGGAATTCAACACACACACAAACACATTGGACTGAATACATCAGGGAGCTTCAGGAAAGAAAGATAAAACGTAGAGAGTGGGCTAATGGTGCAACATCTTTAGATTTGTCTTACAAGTGAGAGCTGGGCAGTATTGACAGTTTCATCTTGAAGTATTACCCTTAATAACAAGTCATTGATCAGATTGTATTTTTGCATTGTAATTGGTGAAAATGTGTGGGTAAACCTTGTTTTTAGTGTTTCAGTCCAGTCGACTAAAGACAGGTCTTGATTCATCCACTAAAAGGGAGCGAGGTGTGGAGGTGGCAAAGCTCTCAAAACTGATCTCTATATCAGACCAAACCTAAAATATCTGACCCAAACCACAATAGCAAGACTACGAGCTCAAAGGATTTAATAAAAAGAATAACTATTTTACTGCAAGTTCTAGCAAACAAGGTATTTATATGTGGAAAAAAAAGATAGAATAAACTCACAATTCACTCCCAAATCCAGTGAAATGAATAGTCGACTAATACAAATTTAGATACTATCAACTGAATTAAGCAAAAGACTAAAGACTTATTGCCCTACTTTTTAATGTCAAAGCTGGACGATATGGGAAATGAACACGTCTTTCAATGTTAGTAGCATGGACGTAAACGAGACAGACTTTCAATCGGCGCCCTTTCATACAAAAAAGAAAAGGAAAAACAGTCAATTGTTTGCTTTTGTAGTTTTTCTCAAAAGTCTGACCTCTGCTCCAGCCCACATGCTCTTACCGACAGAGGGTTGGCACTCGATTAAAAACACCCGTGGGTATCATTGACAATAAATTGCAAAGCCTATCCGTGACTCAAAAGAAGGATTGATCATGACATTACACCAAAGTGCAGAATTATGACTTAAGTTTACACCTCAATATTCTCAGCTTTTTTGCTTATTTTTAGTGCTACAACTAAAGATTTTTTCAGTAGTCGACTAGCCAAATGATTATTTCTATTGGACATTGAGAATTTTTTACATTATCAATAGAATTAAAATACGACTACGATCTTTTTTTTTTATAGTCTACTGTCACTACTAATCGATTAATCTCTGCAGCTCAAAGTCATGTTGCTATATTACCCATGTCTAATAGTTCAAAGTGCTCCCTGAGGTCACCCAATCCTTGTGAGACGGTATTAGTGCATAGAAGCTTAAAAACCAAATTGTGAGTGTGCGAGCGCGAAAGTGACTTGAAGCATGTGGTCATTTTCCTGTAAATGGCACTTTGAGACCATTACACGAGGCAAAATTGCTGAAGAACCATGAGAAGTTATTTCTCATGAGATTGAATGCTGACTGCAGCTCTTCACCCACAGCCAGTCAGACATGTTGTTTTTGCTCCGGCCGGGGATTAAGCTAGAATGCTAATAGTGAGGGGCTTTACAGAGGCGGGATGAGCGCTGGACAGCTGGACGTGGCGCAAACTATGGACTCCATACTGTTTGACAACAAATAGAGCCGGAGTAGTGGGGAGAAGAGGAGAAGGCGCCTTGTTTTTTTGTACTCGTGACTCATCGAATTCATCTGTTGATTTGCTTGTATCATGCATGTGGGCGGGTGACAGCTGAAAGTCCTGGGCTCTTTATTTTAGTGGAGGCTCACGCTTTGCTGAGAAATGCTTTACTTGTTTGGGATTAAACTCCTGTGACTGAATTCTGGCTCTGCGTGCACAGGTCAATGGACATCAGATCATGGACGAGCCCATGGAGGAGGGAGAGTCTTTCACACACTGTGTAAGTCAACATCACTTTGTTTAGCAAATTTCTAGCTCGTCTTCATCAGGACGTGTGCTCAAAGATGGGGAGAGAACTCTGCTACTTTAAGAGGATTACAGTTATAGAATTGAAAAGTGGTGATTCAAATAATTTTCCACAAAAACGTAAGGTAGTATTTATTTTTAGGAGTGTAACAATAAGCAGAATATTGTGATATTGTTTGTGTGTCAAATATCTCACAATAATATTGTGGGCTGTCATAATAATAATCATAATAAGTAATACATATTGATGTGTTGCAGCAGCTGAAAACTGAAAGAAGTACATAGACCATGATCCTTTCAGTTCAAGCTATATGAAGAAATAACTTTTATGAAGCCCTATTTATATCTTTTTTTATATTGACAGTAAGAATTCACACTAAAGTCTGGTTTAGGCATTTTAAAAGAAAAAAGTAGCAAACAATCCTGTTAGCCTCTCTCCAAAATATTACAATAAATATTGTACTGTGAGATGCATTTCGTGATAATTTCTTATTGTGAGATTAGGATATTGTTACATCGGTAGTATTTAGCAAATTTAACATCTTATTTTTAATTTTAAATACAATCTGAGAAAATGTTTTTTAAAATGCGCAAATGCGGTATTTCCAACAAAACATTCAAATTAGAAAAGTACCATATTTGAAACAACACAATTGTCCCACAATAGTTGATATTGACAACGGAGAGCTTTTGTTGCTGGTAAACTGACTCACTGAGGGACGAGTTCCAAAAACATTCAGTGTTACTTCAATAAAGGCATTTGTCAAGCATGATAAAACTACTAAGTAAACTTTCTTCAAAAGGCTACTCAAGTAAACGTAAAATTGAGTAGTAACTGTAGCTCGGCTTGGACCTAATCAGTTTTGAATGTGGTTTGTTTTGTTTCCTCTGCTTTGTGCAGGACGATGATGGCGCTTATAAGGAGATTCAGATCACACATCATGTGAAAGAGGGCTGCGAAAAAGCTGATCCATCTCAATTTGAACTTCTTAAAGTCCTTGGCCAGGGCTCCTTTGGCAAGGTGAGAAAAGTGCACTCAAAATCAAATTAATAATTAATTAATAAAAGACTTTAAAGTCTTTTATTAATATCCATTTTGTTCTGGCAGGTGTTTCTTGTCAGGAAGATCATAGGTCCAGATGCTGGTCAATTATATGCAATGAAAGTTTTAAAAAAGGCATCATTGAAAGGTATTGTGCCCTTGTTTTGGCTTCATGTTCTACTGTTGAACTTTTTGTTTGACATTCTTCTACTGTTTGTCTCCACAGTCAGGGATAGAGTTCGCACTAAAATGGAAAGAGACATTTTAGTGGAAGTCAATCATCCCTTCATTGTGAAGTTGCACTACGGTAAGACAACAGTGTGTGGAGTTTGTCGGGCAGTTTGACAGTAGAGACACAATACTGACATTATTATTGTAACTGAGATATTTGATTTAAATCCCTGACTGTCTCACCACCATATTTGCTCCTTTCGACACCGACAAATGCATAAAAACACGGCATCACCTGCTCTGACTGGCCAGAGATTGCAGTTTAAATCAACGTACTTTAAACTGCTAATTAAATCAAAATTTCTATAAAAGCCTGAATTTAATGTTAATAAAATTGTGAATAAAAAAAAAAAAAAAGTAAGAAAGTAGTATTTTTTTTTTATACTATACTTTTTTTTTTAAGTTTAATGTTTGGGTAAATGAATAAAACAATGTATCAAAGCAATCATTAGATATAAAAATGTCCCCAGGTTTTAATTGCTAGATGTTTATGTCTTAGGACACCTCTTCAGTTCTTGGGTACATTTTATTCACATTTTTGCTCTTCTTTTAGAAATGTCTTAGTTAAACCTACTGTGACAATGACATTTTCCTACTTAAGACCTGGTTTAGCCCTAATTTGGACCTGGAATAGTGTTAAAGACCCAATTGAGATCTAGTGGTTCTCAGAGAGCCAAATATTTTCTTTTGTGGTACTTGATGTAAAACGTTTGACAACCACTGATTTAGTATATACTTGGACGTGTAATGCCTGATGAATTGTACAAACGTTGACGCAGAGAAACTGTATTGATTCACCGGGGAAATGACTAGAAGTGCTCTGTTTAGGCTTATTAGTTTAACACAGTTAGTTACTGTAGCAGAGGCTGGACAGTTTGTGACAAATGCAACAGCTCAGTGTTAAAACAATTATCATGGCATATTAGATTTACATGTAACGCTACGTTGTTCAGCTGCAATGAAAATCAGCCATCTCTAGTTGAAGTGATAGCTTTTGTGATTGTATAGACGTCATGCCATTACACTTTTATCTAATCAGGGCTTGTTACTGGCACAAAAATACACAAGAAACAGTAAGAGCATAATAGTGTATGTTTGCATGGTTCATTTAACTTACTTGCAATTTATTTGTGAAATATAATCACTAAATGCATTTAATAAAAGAAGCATTGTTTGGTTTTACTGGAGCTTTTATTGCTGGATATGCTTTATGACTCACTACAAAGCATAATGGTTGTAGTTTGTGTTTTAATGGCTGCAATGGGAGGTAGGTGCAGAGGCTAGTATAAAACAGACAGCTAAGCATTCTGGAAAATCGATGGCATATTAGAAGTGTTGCACACATTGCAAGAACTTTATTGTTGAAAATATGTCGGTTTAATTTTGATTTTCGCTTTAATTTTGCCAGCTATTTCACTTAAAATGCCAGTAACTAACTTCTTCTAGTTCAAGAAAGCACCATTTCCTCTCAGCTGCATTTACAAGACAATGCTATTTGCAAAAGACCGTGAAAGAAAGCTCCTGCCACAACATTTTAAACAAAATTTTTAATCAGAAACATAAAGAAACTACCCCATATGTCTTTCCAAGTTAGTTTTGTTTCTGGTTCAACATCAGAGGTGAGAGAAAGGACCAAGTCATTCTGAAACCTTCACTAATGGTTCAAAACTGGGTTTAGGCCATTCAATACAACATAATGTCTCTCTAGTAGCTCTATTACTGCTCAATTGGACCAGGCGTAGTTATTAATCACAGAAATTCCCTTCAGCATCACTGGACGCCGCTTAAAAGGGGCTGTTGACTTTATTTTTTACAACATGTTTTGTGCTGAATCTGGATTTCCCCAAAAGCGCTGTGAGCAATTATGTAAAAACGGCATGGAGTGTTTGACGGCTGTAATTTGTTTAGCCTGTAAACACTATTGACCTACATGTGTCTGCTTTTAATCGAGCCATAAAAGTGCCTCGGCTCAATCATAATAATATTTGCAGCTCAGATCCGTCTTGTGTTTTGTTCCGCAGCCTTTCAGACAGAAGGGAAACTGTATCTAATACTGGACTTTCTCAGGGGAGGGGATGTATTCACTCGCTTATCCAAAGAGGTAAGAGGACCTTCTGCTTCTTACACTGAGCGCTGTTGTTTTCATTCTGTTGCAAACCCCAAGTGTGGACTCTGCATATGCCACGCAGTTTTAAAACGAGCCCTCTGGACCTGTTCATCTGACAGCTACAAATGAAACAGGTGTAAAGCCAACACTGCCAAGATATTAGTCACTGCTTCTCCAAAATATTTTCTTATGGTTTTATCCATTTCAGTTTTTAAAGAGGGGATATGTAGCCTCACTAACCTGCGCTCCTAGTGGTTTGAAAAGGGAACTACAATCACAACTGAACTTGACTGTGAGGTTGTCATTGTCTTAACCTGGAGATAGAGGACACTAGGAATGTCAAGATTATTTGGTAAATGAATGAATAAGTTTATTTGGCTGTCCATATACCAAACAAAATTATATACAATAGAGAAAAAATACATTTCCATCTGTTTGTAACCAAAAGGATTGGGCTGAAGCAAATTGCTTATATAAATCAATAATCAATAATCATGTTTATGCAGGTCACAATATAATTAATAGTGCAAACTAAAAAAAAATTAATTATTTCAGTTCAATTTGAAACCATAACTTTAAATGTAAAAGGCTTTTATATGTGACTTTTTATGTTAACCTTCTTATTATTATAAGTGTGTTAACTTATTAACTTAACTTTATCATTCAGAGAGTTTGATTTCATAAACCTAGACACTTTTATAATATAGAAAGTGCGAATAAGATAAAATGGTAATTTGTTCACAATTATTGACACCAACACCAAACAGTAAAAGGTTTTCAATTATTAAAGAAGTGATGTTCTTCTCATAATAACTTCGTTACACCCCTAGAGGACATGCAAGTTCTTTTCTTTTTTTCAGTTTATGTTGAGGCTCATGTTCAGCTCCTTCTCCTGAATCCCAGGTTCATGAGCTGCAGAGGCTGCACCAGCACTGACTCATGACTGGTGCAGGAGCTGGGCTTTAGATACTGACCGTTCAGATCAGAAAGAGGACGCAGAGGTTTAAACAAATAATAATTTGGTGTTTCTAGTTTAGTCCAAATTTGTTTTATATATACAGTATATTTGATTTTTGCAGATTCCAGATGAAGGCCAGGAATATATCTTCTTAAGTTAAACTGGTTTAGTCTAGGGTTTAGTCTCTGTAGTCGACTAAAGAAGTTCTTGATCGACTAAAGACCTGCCCTATCGATCGATTAGTCGACTAAAAGGGGGTGTGGCAAAAATATATCAAAACTGTAAAGTATTTCCATGTATCTAAAACAAACTACACTCAAAAGAACACAACTGTAGAGAAGTTCATGCAAAAACAACTATACAGAAAAGTACTAGGAGACAGTGTATTTATACATAAAGACTCCAAAATCTTCAGCTAACTCACTTGATATCTTCTTGTTTTGGTCATAGAATTTAATAGAAATAAAAGAATTGGTTGACTAATAAAAATCTTGGTTGACTAAGATACCATCGACCGACTAAAGGACTACAGCCCTAGTTTAGTCAGATCTTTAATCTTCTGTTTGGACTACTTTAGTCTTTTTTTGAACAAAATTTAGTTATTTAAGACTGTAAATCACAGATATATCCTGCAGTGATACTTGTTGCAACAAAATGAAGCTCAGATATAGATGTTAATGGTACAGCTACAAGTAAAACATGTAAATCAACATCTCATTTTTAAAGAAATGTAACTGTCAACATCATTCATCACCTCAGCACCCTTTTGTATTTCTTTTATTGATATCTAGTGCTTGTGTTTTTATTTTACCCTCTTTAGATCTGCTGTAGCTTGTCAGATACAGGCCCAGATCAATGCCCTTAATGCTCTTGGGAGCCGAACAATGTGTGATTGTTCTGCAGACAGACCTTGTGTTGAAGGCATGTCTGAAAACCAAAGCAATCGCTGCTGGCAATGTCAAGTCAACATCTTCGAGTTGTGAAAGCGTTTTGAAATGTTGTGACAAAGATAATGCTCTGTTTTGTCTTTTAGTGATTGACAAAATTGAAGTTTTTGATGGCGATGTGTCTGTTGTTGCTGTGTATTCCTTTTGTTTGGAGTTCAGAGAGTAAAATTGTCCAGTTTTTATCAGGTTATGTTTACAGAAGAAGATGTGAAATTCTACCTTGCAGAGCTGGCCCTGGCCCTCGACCACCTGCACAATCTGGGCATAGTTTACAGAGACCTCAAGCCAGAGAAGTATGAAACATTTCCCTTTGCTCTGATATAAACATCTGGTTTAAGTTTCCTGTCTGTGTGTGAACTCTTACATTTGATATCAGCGATCACAAACCGCAAGATAAAATGCAACCTATAGACATTATTGTACGTTTGTTCTTTATATCTAAACTATGTGGTTGAAACAATGAAAATATTGAATAGGTAAGAAGAATTAGAATCAATGTGTCTAATTAGAGACGGTAAGTCTGTTGCAAAACGGCAGAAACAACAGGCATTGAAGAAAAACACAATGGTGCGAAGAAAACAAATAACACACCCAGTACAGAGCTACTGCTGTTTCAAGAACTTGCATTTTTTCAGTTAATTAATGTTTCCTTACACATCAACAAATAAACAAACACATCAACAAATAAATACATAATTAGAATAAGAATAATGTTGTTGTTACACGCATTAAAAGAACATGAATCAGCCTGCATTGTTTTGCATAAATTTCACTTTTTAATGCAAGTGCTCTCTAGACATCGGACCCTCACAAAATGTACCTGAAATATTGTCTAAATGATCAGTTTTTGGAGAGAATTCCTCTGTAGATGTTTGACTGAACACTGTTTTACTACTTTTAAAATGAAAATCTTACACTTTGTATTGCCTGATTTTGCTTATTAATTTGTATTCTAGATTAAGATTTTGAGAACATATTCTAATTAATGAGAATAATTATGAAGGCATTTTTTTTCTTACCAGTTTATGGAGGTGAGGCACTGCTTGTGGCTCTTACATTTACTTGGAGAAATATAACAAAAAAATGAATTACATGTTTTTCAAGTTGTTCATGATGTTAATGTTTTCAGATAGAAATAAGACATTTTATGTGTAAAAATTTTATTTGGGATTTATAAATTAGAAACCTGTATTGACACAGGTTTAAATTTCTTTTTATTGACATTGGATACAAATCACAAACATTACAGAGAAGATTTTAGATCTTAAGTAAACTAGATTATAGATACTTGATGAAAATTGCCGTAATAAATGTCATCATCAAATTTTAACTAATTTTTTGCAGTTAAACTTAAATAAATCAGGCTTGGAATTAGATGTCAAGAAATCCATCTGTAGGATTCGTCAAAATCTTGTAAAGTACAAGAAGTGCTTTTGAAGTTACAATGTCCCAAGTAAGTTTATGGATGCAAGTTAATTAAAAAATAAAACATCTCAAAGTGCAGGTTGGAAAACGTAGTCATTTCCAGGTGAAAGCTTGTATGTTGAGAGTGCAAACTTACCAAAAAATGTATTTTAAAAATATTAGATATGCCTTTAGTCACAACTTAAATCATAAAAACTCAAGCTTTTTATATCTATGTTTTCATTCCACATCCAGACTTTTACAGCAGGCAGACTTTAACTCCTCTGTGTCCTCTTGATTTTCAGCATCTTACTTGATGAAGCTGGACATATAAAATTAACAGGTATGTTTAGTGTAAGAACAGCACATTTAACACCATGAAAAAGCCTAACCATTTCCTCTTGCTCTCTGCAGACTTTGGTTTGAGTAAAGAGTCTGTGGACGCTGATAAAAAGGCCTATTCTTTCTGTGGTACTGTGGAGTATATGGCCCCTGAGGTGGTCAACAGGAGAGGACACACACAGAGCGCAGACTGGTGGTCACTGGGAGTTCTCATGGTATTTACACATACGATTCATGTAGTTTGTATTGTTTTAGTGACGAATTAGAAGTTTGCAACCTGCACACTTTATAGAACATAGTTTGATGGAAATTGCTGAGAAAGTAATAACTTAAAAACAGTAGGGCAGTGTAAATCTTTATTTTAATTATTATTTTGATTTTAATAAATCACTATCTAATCATTTCAATTAGTCAATGATCAGCTTGGCTCTTCCATTTTATTTTTTCTGTTTAAATGTCTACGGCCAATCCTGTTGCAGTAAAAATGTGGTTTGTAGCAGAGTTCAGATTTTGGAAGAATTATTACTGCAAAATGTTGAATGTGTTTTATGTTAAATGGCACTTGCTTATGTTCATAGAATTAAATTGAGAGCCACATTTTAACTGGATTGGTCAATATGACAAATAAAATGCTGATTTAATTTATCTGGTGAAAAGAAAATACTTGTATTTCCCTTTCTGTATTTCAGAAAGTCACAAACTAACATTTTCTGCTTCAAACACATAACTTTTAGGGGAAAATGTTCACTTGTTGCATTTCATATCTCACCCACAAACAGCTAGATGCTTAAAAGACAATAAAATAACAATTTTCATTCACTTTTCCTGTCAGTGTTCATGAAATGTTATAATATTGTCGTTTGTTTTGTGCTTTCCTGTTAAAAAGAACCGTCCTTACCTTATTTTCTATTCTATTTTTTTGGCAGTTTGAGATGTTAACGGGGACATTACCGTTCCAAGGGAAAGACCGCAATGAGACGATGAACATGATTCTCAAGTGAGTCATTTTACACTGAATACATTAATATTATGCCGTTAAACCAGCAGCAGCAGCAGGAGGAGGAGGAGGACATTAACCAGCGCTGCTCTCTTTTCTTTCTGTTTCAGGGCTAAGTTGGGAATGCCCCAGTTCCTCAGTTTGGAGGCGCAGAGTTTGTTGAGAATGCTGTTCAAAAGAAACCCAGCGAATAGATTAGGTAAATGTCGTATGAAAAAACGTTAAACCTAATCTGAGAGTAAATGAGAGTGAATCTATCTCCGGCCTGTGTAAAGCCACGGATATGTGACACCTACGGCTCATAGATGCAGAGAGAAGCTGCGAACTTGTGAAAATGGTAAACCGAGGAACAGGAATGAATAGAAAAGAAAACAAGATATCAAACTAAGACTAAACGATTTCATTTGATCTTTTCTCTGTAGCCTGAAGCAGTTGCTGGTCTTCAACTATAAAATAAAATGAACAAATGAATTGCCAAATGACACTTAAAATGGAATAACAATTAGCTGTTGCAAAAGGACAAAAAGATGATGCATAAATGTCAACAGTAATTCAGAATAGAAGTGGGTAACATTGACAAAAACTAATATCTTGATTGTTTTTTTTTTTCATTATTTGGATAACAATATTCGATGGAACACTCCTGGACAAATTAGGACACCGACTTGTTCTTCAGACAATATTATAAGCTTTAATTTTATAATAATTTAATCAAAAATGTGGTAAAATATGTTCTGGTCTTGGTTGAGAGTCAAGTATCACACACACAATGTGACAAGGACCATAAAATTAACAAAAAGGCTGAAATATCAATTTGTTTGGAAGATTACGCTAGACTTTACTGTCTCTTTTGAGGTTATGTTTAATAGTTTTTTTTATTATAGATGATACTTGATATTTTAATCTTGCAGATGCTCAAAACGGGAACTGTTATATTATATTTTTTAAAAACATATCCCCCACCTCTAGTTCAGATTATAGTTGTTTATTTGGTCAAAAAGTAACTCAATGTGACATTTAAAGGTGAACAATGTCACTTTTTTATGTGGAGGGTTTGCCATCTACTTTGTCTATAATATTCCACAGTATTTTATTAAACTTATCCATGGAGACAAGCAGGTGCCATCAGGCCAAGTTACAGGTCAGATCTATGAAGAACCGGCTCACAATAATAGTCTGATCTACTTTAGAGCAATAAAAACACCTGTAATCAAACAAATGCAAATAAAGCGAATATATACCAGCAGGTGGTTAACCCTCTCCCAGAAAAGTTACATAGTGCACATAGTAAATGAATTAAAACATAGAAAAGCAAGCTCTATAGTTCTTCTTTGTATGTTATGACTTGTGGAAATTTTAGAAAGGACAAAAGCAAAAATGTTTTAGACTTTTGTGAGCAGTGCAGCTTTGAGTTGAACTTGTTGCGTGTCTCTCATCATCCTGTTCTCGCTCGGTATGACTTCACATTTTGGCATTCACTCACGCAACACGCTGAGAAAACTGGAACGTGTGAAAGCGTTGATCCCTTTAAAACAATAAACCACAACTCACCAGGTTAACCCGACCTTTGTTTCGTATAGGGGCCGGTCCAGATGGCGTGGAGGAGATCAAACGACATGCTTTCTTTTCTACCATTGACTGGAACGTAAGCAACAACAAAAAAAACATACAATTATCTCCTCCCTCTCACTTTTACTGGTCACAGCGTGGTAGCAACATGTAATTCCGTCCAACTTCTGCTGAGGATTCACACCTCACAAACGTTTTGGCTGCGTTCGCTCGTGGGCATCGGTGTGCGGGGCGTGCCAGCTATCTGCGTGGTTTGCCCGGGCGCGGGGCCAGTTCTCTGCGTGCCAGCGTTTAAGAGGCAGTAGGAGGCAGTTGGCTCGACCGCGCTGGTAAAGGGCGGGAGAGGGTTAATCTGGGAAAAGACCCGCGCACTCGCTCACATATGTTCTGCACAATGAGCGGCTTAATGCTGTGAACGTGAGCTCCTATTGTCAAGTATGCTGCGTTAAAACGCCGTGTGTTCTCATAATATAGCTGTTCTTGTGACAAGGGATGGGCCAAAATGATTATACATTTTTTTATTTTTACATTATCTTTAGAACAATATTTAGCAATACTTTACTACTACGCCTGGAATGTGTTGAAATGTTCTTTAGTTGTGACGAACATTTTTATTGCACAGCTAAAGCCCTACAGCATAACATTTCAGCCAAACCAACTGACTAACATAAAATCATTCATTTCTTTAAAGATGTTGTGATTGCACTAAAAAGACCTGAAACAGACCTGGCTGACTTGGTGCACGGGTGACTGTTCCAAAGTTTGGCTATTTATTTTGCTATTCCGATTAAGTCATGACCACTACAAAAGGTGCTATAGATGTACGTCTTGGCACGGTGGCACAGTGGTTAGTCTCACCTCAGAGCAAGAAGATCTACGTATTAAATCAGAATCAGAAACGGTTTATTGCCATTGTCAGTGATCAAAAATTCACAAACAGGAACTTGCTTCGGCGTAAGGTGCAATATAAAGCAATGAATAAAATATAATAAAATATATATCTTGTACAATAGGCTCATCCCCACAGGACCCCCTGAAAGAATTACTACAAATCTCAGCCCGACTATCCAGATTAAATAAATCAATATTCTCTAATGGTATTGTTTTTTATGACTATTCTGGTCAAATTGTGGCTCACTTTTGGGTTAGTCCTACTGAGTTACAAAGTGATAAGGTTTTAGTCTAGATTGTGTGCACAAATACAAAGTTTAGCGCTTCAGCTAACCAACCCCACTGTTTAATTCTAGGACTGAGCGAGGTTATTCTTTGTAAAGATCGCTTGCTATCCCGTTGTAGTGTAGTTGTAGTAATATATTTGTCTTTTGTTTCACTTTTATCACAAAACATCCATGCCATAAATTAGACCTGTATTTTTCCTTAATCCTTTAAAAGCTCTCGAGTTGTCCTAATTATTAAGAAAGGGTTTTGATCTTTTTAATCCAACTTTATACATTCTTTTTGTTTGGGTTTGGACTTGTAGCCATTATTACTCTGGATATATTCGTCTGAATGTTGCATGTTCTGATTTTTATAGAAACTGTACAGAAGAGAGTTACAACCTCCGTTCAAGCCTGCAGCGGGAAAACCAGACGACACGTTCTGCTTTGACCCAGAGTTCACTGCAAAAACGCCCAAAGGTAAACTACAGCTGATTTGAGACTTGTGGACTCTATTGCTCCGTTCAGGATGTCTCAGGATCCCAACGTAAAATAGACAACTTTATTTGAGATCAACCCGAAAAACAATAATATTACATCTCTTAACTTAAGAATAATATGTTTGTTTACAAGAAAACATTAAGAACAGCTGTGTGCATTAGATAAGGGCATGTTTCTCTCTCTAGTTTAGTAATTTGGTGATACATTTTTATTTCTGTAACTCAGTAAATCTTAGAAATCTATTCAAAAATCAATCAAATAATCGTAACAATAGTAATCGTATTTCGATAATCATAATCATTCTTTGGATTATGCAGGCTCTAAAGCACATACAAATTACTTTTATAACAAAGATGGGGACATTATTAAATCAAATCAAATCGATAATACACTTTATTCGTAAATATTCCCTATCTAGAAGCCTTCAGACAGCATATTTTAACCTTTATTTGCTTAAGAATATGTTCAAAAAGTCTGAATTTGCAATGGAAATAATCGTTTGACTTGTCGACCATCAAAAAATCTATTGCTGACTACCAAAATAGTAACATAATCTTAGTTTCAGCCCCTTCTTGTAGCCATGAATGAGAAAAAAGGAATAATGCAGGTCCTGATCTGTCAAAATGTATGATTTATGACGTATTATTCTCCGCACGTTAGACTCCCCAGGTATTCCTCCCAGCGCAAACGCTCACCAGCTCTTCAAAGGCTTCAGCTTCGTGGCTCCGGTGCCGATGGACGAGAACAAGAGCTCGCCGATGCTCAGTATTTTGCCCATCGTCCAGGTAACGCCACCATTCATGGGGTAATTATGACAGACGTAATAATTATAGTATAGAAGAGGGCTGGTAATTACCGTGAAGTGAGCTGAATAGACTGAATGGTAAAACTAATACGTGTTATGCCATTGAACTGAAAAGGCAAGTATTAACAGCTTTTTTCACTTAATGTCGTTACGGTTTATTAAATACGGTATTGCACAACTTTTATAGAGCTCATTTATGTACTTGACTTCCATAAAAGTCATACTTTTTCAGTCTATTCTATCCATGTATTTATCACTAATATTACTCCATAACAAGAAGAAAAATCGGGTATAGCGTCTGTAAAAATGTACACACTTAAAATAATTTCAATTACATTAAAACCGCGAAATCTGATTTGAGTAATCAGAAAGAAAAGAGGTGATTTTGATGTTTACGTATGATTTTGTTACTCTTTAAACTTCAAAAAGCTGATAACTGGTAATCCAGTTTTGAGTTCGCATATAACCACAACCGTTGAATGAACAATGGCAAGAATTAAAACGTCCATAAAACTCTTACTTTCTCACTGTATTATAGCCATGTATTCACAGATTTTCTTCTGCAGTTGTTCTTTACATGCACACGCAGAACAAAATTATGATCAGATGTTAAAGATAAACAAACTGTCTTTCTTCTTCTGAAGATCTTTCGATTTGAAAGTAATTTAAATTATTTTAAAAGTCCAGAAATTAGATAATAAGATTTTTATGTACATGTGAACACAGCAAATGTTTGTAAATTTTTCCTGTTGTAATGCAGTAATATTGGTTTTGTTTGGTGTATTTTAAAAACACTTCACACTGATTTGGTTTGATCCTGTTATAGTCCTGGTTTAGGCCTGGTTTCATTCTGGGTCTGTGATGTGTGTGCAAGTGGATTTGAGCAGATCCCACCAAAGCACAAAGAATTGGAAATAATCTAATTCAATGTCTTCCTAAAAGAGTATCTCCATTTAAAGCGCGTTCACATTTGCACAAACACCTCAGTACTCACCTCAGTTTGGGAACTAAACTAAAACTGAACCCGGAACAAAACATGAACAAGGTGTAAAACAGAACTGAAACCGGCCAAATCAAGTCTACGACAGAAATAAATCGGGCTCAAAACAGTGACAAACAAGTCCAGGCATAATGTTCGTCGAGTGCGCAGTTTGGTTAAAATGTTTCTTATCATGTTCTTTCAGATGCACGGAGGTTCAGCAAAGTTCTCTGACCTTTACGAGCTGCAAGAAGACATCGGAGTTGGGTCGTACTCGATCTGTAAACGCTGTGTTCACCGAGTCTCTGCCGTGGACTACGCTGTGAAGGTAACAACGCAGTGTTAGTTGTGCAGCCGTGGCCCGTAAGAGGTAAATAGAGACATCTGAGGCTAAACAACAGGAAGTGAATCACGATGATTACGAATGAATACGACGATTTCACAAATAGCAGATTGTTACAGGGACGAGCTCACGATTCAATTTTTATAACCATATCGCCCAGCCCTATTCACAAGTGTTTTACGTTCTAAACAACTAATCGATTAATAGAAAGAATAATCACTAGACTTATCGATTACTGAAGTATTGTTAGTTGCAGTCATATTCTATACTCTGAACCTGATCATTAGTGACTAGACTTATTCCACGTGAACTCACATGTTGCAGAAATCTTCTTATTAACGGTCGCGTCTTTCTACCTCCATTAAATATGATAATGTGGTTATGTCATCTGAAACCCGGCCATTTAATATGTTGATTAGGTCCAGTTCATGAGCAGCACTTTGCCCTTTTGTGCTCTGCTTACATGTGCATTTATTGTGCAAGACGTCTGGTAATAGAAAGGTAACAATGAGCCGTGTTGAGTAATACTGAGCCCCCGTGATTAATGACATCTCCGCATTTGCATACTACACTCAAGTCCTCTCTGTCGGAACATAATTACACCAATTACACAGTATTTATAGTACAATTGTGGAACCTTCTCAGAGGTATATTGGAGGTGGTAGTGTCTTGTCTGTTTTAAAATTATGCTTGTTCTTAGGTCATTACTACTATTATTTAATTAACCAAACTTTAAATCCACTTATCAGATGACACCGCTGACCCTAACTCATGATAAAGAATGTGATGCTTCTGATAAAACCTTATTTGATGAAAGAGGATTTTATGTTGGGAAAGAATTAAGTAATGAGGTGCCATATCAAAATTAAAGTGATTGCTTTTTAAACTGTTTTAAACATTTATCTGTGCACGTTAAAGTAGTTCCAAATAGAACTGAAAGATTTGGAAAAAGCTAATTTCTACCAAACAGATTTGCAATTTGATTAGATTTGAGAAATGTGTTTCCATAATTGGATTCTGTTCAAAGTGCACAATTTAAATGTGTTCAGGAGATTGACAAAAATACTGAAATATTATCTGACAAACTGTGTATTTCACAACATGTTTGTACAGATTAAAACTATAGCGTTTGCAGTTTTTATGCAAAATAAGATGGGTTGTTTTTGTTGTTTGTGTTGATTATGGCACTTCAGAAACGGCATCAGAACAATAACTATGAACTTAACAAAATCTCTGTGTACTGGATTTATAAAAATAGATGTAGATAGCTTTGATCAAATAATATAAAAAGTCAACGCTAGGATTCAAAACGTACACTTCCATGATTTAACTTTCATGTAAATTAGCTTTTTGAAATATTTTAAAGTAGTTTATTATATTCTGGTCATTTTGTTGCCCAATGGAACGATTAGAAGCCAGTAGTTTTGACATGATAAAAGTGTAAATGTCTTGTTTTGACGTTGATTATGGCATTACAAATCTTGAAATGCAGCAATAAATCATTAAAGTTGAATTGCTGAAACCGGCATAAACCCTGGTATCTATCGAGGGCAGCACAGTTTCTTTATTGTGTTATATTTGTTGATGCAGACTAAATATATCAGTAAATACTACATCAATGTTTTTTCGTGAACAGATCATTGACAAAAGTAAAAGAGATCCTTCTGAAGAGATTGAGATCCTGATGCGATACGGGCAGCATCCCAACATCATCACATTGAAAGACGTACGTACCATGTCTCACAAACACCTTTCAACTTGACATTATACGCGTTTTTGTGGGACTTACTTACTCTTGCGCTCGTGTCCCTCAGGTGTACGACGAGGGCAGGTACGTTTACCTGGTGACGGAGCTGATGAAGGGCGGAGAGCTGCTCGACAGAATCCTCCGACAGAAGTTCTTCTCCGAGCGCGAGGCCAGTGCTGTGCTCTACACCATCACCAAGACGGTCGACTACCTCCACTGCCAAGGGGTAACCAGACCATCACTCTACGCACTGATGCTCTGATGGGGCAGTCAGCCACCAAGAAGGGGTGGTCACAAGATTGATTCATTGATCCGATAGAAATCATTGACATTTGAGCAAGTATTGATGAAAAAAATATCAAAAACATATGGAATTTTGTAGTACTGTATAAGACCACATAGTAACATAAATAAGCTAACATAATAAGCTATTGTTATTACCATTTATTATCATTGTGTTTTTATTACTGCCAAAATCGAAATTGACTTTTTTTTTTTTTTTATCATGACCACCAAGCACAAAAGATAGAAATGGTGTTACCTCAGTATATTTTATGTGCTTTGTGTTACGTTTCTTTACAATTGGTTTTGGTTTCTTTAACTATAGCATGATGATTACATTTATGTTAAATAAATTAAGCATGTAATGACAATACATCAAAGAATCAATGAATAAACACATCTAGTATTGTAAGTCCCTCATTCCCAACCTGGGGGTCGGGTACCAAATTTGATCCCAGGCTTTCTTTGAAAAGCCGCCCAAACTATATTGTGTTTTTATGAAGGTGTGGAATGTTAATTGCTTCTACAAATTATTTTATAATTATCACTGGTCTATAAAGTCTTCATCACCCAACATTAATTACATTTTTCTTTCAAGACAATTACTTCCAGGTACGAGAGAAGGATGTTTGGGTCGCCAATCTATATTTGGATAAAATAGGGATCGCTTGGAGAAAAAGGTTGGGAACCAGTGATCAAAGTGTCAGGTCCTTTCAAACTCTTCATAATCGAACCTGGGTCAGAAAGATTCAAAATTCACAATTAAGAACTGTAATTTTGTTTGCATTCAGCTGTCCTTTGCACTTTTTCTTAAAGTTGTGCAGTTTTGCATTGTTGTTTGTTGAGTAAAATCCAAGTACAAAGCTGTTCCTTGGTGTTAAACTCTATAATTTGATCTTGGTTTGTGCAGGTGGTACACAGAGACTTGAAACCGAGCAACATCCTTTACATGGACGACTCTGGGAATCCCGACTCGATACGAATCTGTGACTTTGGTTTTGCCAAACAGCTCCGAGGAGGAAACGGGCTGCTCCTCACGCCCTGTTACACTGCCAACTTTGTGGCGCCCGAGGTAACGCATACTCTCTCAAACGTGATGTTGTCATGATTAAACACTGAAGGTAACGGCCTAAACAATTATACAGCAGATTGACTTGTTTTATAAGTCAATCTGCCATACAGATCCATACATCTTAAACTTAACCATTATTTGTTAGGGATTATCTCCAAAAACTTAGCAACAACAGTCACATCTTTGTGGATGAACAATGGTGCCACCTTCTGAAACTTTTTTGAATAAATCGTTTCACTTCAGTTCATTTTGCTGATAGAAAACGTTGAACTTTGTGCCAGTTTCATGTGAATAGGCCCAGTAATTACAGAAACCATAAACAAGGTCAATAAATCTGCAGCAAACTCCATCATGAAATTCTAACCTGTCTTCTATCCAAATTTTAAACTATGGTCATTTTAAAATGGTTTGACCTTAGATTAAACCCAGCCCATAAACTATGAACAAAACATTCAAGATGATAAAGCGCTGTTCTACTTTTCTGTCATCTCTGTGCAGGTACTAATGCGGCAAGGTTATGATGCAGCCTGTGACATTTGGAGTTTGGGAGTCTTACTGTACACAATGCTGGCGGGGTAAGAATTCCTTACTACAAATAATGATTTGTCCTCTGTTATTCTTGCCATTGTAATCCATTTTATTTTTGTCTAAAGTTTAGAAGAAAGTAAAATGGATCACAATGGTAACAATAACAGTTTAGAATCTAAACTGTTTTCTTCTATCAAAACAATTTACTGTATGTCATTTTTTTTCTATACTCTATATAAATCTCTTCAGTTTTCTCTTGGCCTCCTGTTTTCAGGCAGCTCTAGCCTCAGCATCCTTCAGTCTATACATTCAGTTCAGTTTATTTAGTCAGTTCAGTCATAACACATTTCATCACACATAAATACTTTGTGACCAAAAGAGGCTAAAGCAAAATACTTTTATGCATACATCCATCTACATTTAACAAGTTACCCTTTTAAGCATTTACATAATAAGTATTACATCTTTGATCTTAGTGATGTAATGTCAAGTAACCATCTAGAAAGGACTGTAACCATGTATTGTTAAATATAAGTAAAGATTTGCATGCTTTCATTTCCTTACTACTATTGTTTCTTAGCTGGGCCCTTAGAAAAGACAAAAATCTTTGTTTAAACTTCATTAAACTAAAAAGATTTTAAGAGATGGTTTTATTTATTTATTTATTTTTTGCCAAAAGTCAGAAAAGAGCTTAAAGTATTTTTGAAGACCTTCTGTGACGCTCTATAGTCACTCTTCCTCTTCTGTTCATGTCCAAACCATCTCAATCTGGACTCATCTGACAATATGTTGTAACCATCTGACCTAATGCTGTCTGTTTTCAAGCAAAATCCCATAACGTCACTGTCTCCAAACATTTCTGCTCTTAATGGCGCTGTGCCCAGTCTTAAGCACGTGAATTAACAGAACTACTTAATGATGAAAACAGTCCAAAGTTCTACACTTTCTAACACGTTCCAAGCATCTTAATTATTCATCACAATACGTTTTACACACATTTTTTTCACAACTTGCAGAGAGCCAGATGGAGTTTTGCCGTCACAGTAAATTTAACTATAACTAACAAGCTAACAGCGCACTTTCTGATTCTCTAACCATAAATCACAGTAATTCAATACAGACCGCAAACTGCAGTCCTTTTTAGTTTTTAAGAGTTGCTTTTACAATATCTCTGTACTCGGACAAAACAAATCTTGCTCAACTACAATCTGGTACAAACACTTCAACCCTCCTTTTAAATTTTCAATTGATTCAGTGTTGGTTCAACGTTAATTTTTCCTAAACCTTTTCCTGTTCGCTCGTATCAGGTACACGCCGTTTGCAAATGGGCCAAATGACACACCAGAGGAGATCTTACTCCGAATAGGATCTGGCAAGTTTTCTTTGACCGGTGGCAACTGGGATACTGTCTCGGACTCATCGAAGGTAACGCGTTTTATCTGGGAAAGAAAATCCAGTTCAAAAGTTGGTATAACATAGCATTTGTCTTAAATTGTCCTCATTTCCTTGCGTTTCTCAGGACCTTCTGTCTCACATGCTGCACGTGGACCCTCATCAGCGCTACACGGCCGAGCAGGTGCTGAAGCATTCCTGGATCACCTGCAGAGACACGTTACCGCACTTCCAGCTCACGAGACACGACGCACCGCATTTAGTCAAGGTCAGACTCACTGTTATGATTTTTTTCATTATTGTTCTTAAGGATATTCCCTCCAACAACCACAAGAGGGCAGCTGCTTCACATTTACTCTCCCATTGTACAATATGAAGCTCTGGTGTGATGTAATCTTGAATAAAAAGCATGAACTGTATAATGTTTTTTGATGGAATGACGTGCTGTTTATTAAGTTTACAAGATGCATGTTTTATTGTTTACTAGATTACACCAGTTGCAATGTAGGAAAAAGTACATTTAATTGTTTTTGATAATTATCTTCTAGAGTTATGAGATTATGGAAATGTCACAAAAACAATTATACTTGATGTGAGTAATTGGATTTTTTGTAACGTAATTCCGTCTACTTATCAAAAAGGCACTGATTACAGATTACTAATGAGGCGTTTTCACACATAATAATACCAAGAACTAAGTCCCCTTTTAGTATGTTACATTCAGTAACAGTGGCTGAAAGTGGGTCGAACTGACTATAATATTAGAACATTTAAATATTTAATTAAGTTTGGAAAACAAAGGTATCATTCCCTTTGGTTCTGTCAACATGCATATAAGAAACAATGAAACTAAAAATAAAAACAATCATTCAGTTCAGTCAGATGTTTAGTACTACTTACTAATTAAGAATAATATTTTTTTAAGCTAATGTGTCCAAGTTATTTCTCTTGAGAATCAAAAAAGTCAAATCATTTTCAGATTTAGACAAACATATTTCCCAATAAAGTAAATGTACTGGTACCACTTTATAATAACTACATCTTATTTTGCATTAATAAAGCATTAACAAAGACTTAATTAACAATGTATGTATAGTTTATTAAACACAATTCAGGATTAGTAACTACTTAATTAAGGTAAGGTAATGGTTAGGGTTAGAAATTAGTGTTAGAATATTTGTTAAATAGTTACTAGGCCTGAATCATTCTTAATAAACTATTTGTTGACTATGAATTAAGTCTTTGTTCATGCTTTATTAAGGCGTGAATAAGTGTAGTTATTATAAAGTGTTACCAATGTACTTGTTTTAACAAAAAAGTCTGATTGGAAAGCACCTGTCCTTGAGCAAAAAAAAAAAAAAAGTCCCCAGAGAGTGGCCCAGTCTCTAGTTCCTACTGTGTGCAAACGTGCATCAAATGGAGACTGGAACTAAAACAAAAAGACTCAGAAAAAAGGTTCACGGTTTGGACAGTGGGAAAACAAATCTAGTAAAATTAGGGAGGAGTGATATTGACGAAAACTAATGTATTGTTTGTTTGTAATGTATTTTTACCATCAGGAATGTGCAAACGTCATAAATGGGAAAGGACTATAAAATGAAGCACAAGGGGCAGAAATATCACTGTATACCCTTGTTTGGGAGATGACACTAGATGTTTCTGTCTCTTTTTGTAAGGTATAATTTTTAATAGTTTTATTTATAGACTATGCACTCCATATTGTAATTTTGCATTATCTCTAAATTGCAATATCATCATTATCTCGAGGGGTGCACGGTGGCAGAGCGGCTAGAGCTTCTGCCTCTCAATAAGGAGATCGTGGGTTCACCCCCCACCCCCGCACCACCCCAACATCGTGGTTTCGAATTCTGAACCACCCTAACATCACACGATCTCTCTGAGTGGAGTCTGCATGTCCTCCCCGTGTTACCGTGGGTTCGCTCCGGGTTCTCCGGCTTCCTCCCACCGTCCAAAGACATGACTGTGTAGGTTATTTGAGAACTCTAAATTGTCCCTAGTGAATGAATGTGAGAGTGAATGGTTGTCTGTCCTTGTCTGTCTCTCTGTGTCAGCCCTGCGACGAGTTGGCCACTGTCCAGGGTGTACCCCGCCTAAGGCCCAAAGTCACTGGGATAGGCTCCAGTCACCCGCGACCCCTAACGGGAATAAGCGGTAGAAAATGAATGAATCATTATCTCGATATATCTCGGCCACCTCTTAGTTATGTCTTTATGTTTATGAGGATACCAATATATAGCATCATTTGCATTGCCAATATTTTGTTAAACTGTGCATGTTTTCAGACAATGTTGGCAAAAATAAGACCATGTAGTGCCGCTACACTAATGGGAAACACTGACATACGCTTACAAAACTAAACTAATCCTCCTAAAACGTGGAATGGAATAATTTCTGTGGCTTACAACGATTTGTATGCGTCTGTGTGCGTCTTATCCGTATCTGTTTGTGCCTGTTTTTTGTGTTCAGGGAGCGATGGCTGCCACTTACTCCGCTCTGAGCCAGAAGACCAGTCAGCCCGTGTTGGAGCCGGTGGCCGCGTCCAGTTTAGCCCAGCGTCGCAGCATGAAGAAGCTCACCTCCACCGACATGTAGTCCCCTCCAAAAAAACTCAAAAACTACAACCTCAGAATCTCAAATCGGGCTCTGCAGATCCAAACAAGCTCTGGCCAGTCGCACTTAAACAATATACTGTCGCCCTGAGTATTTTTTTAACCTATTTATTATATTATTTTTGGACACGCCCTTCATATGCATTCACACACTGGACGAGGTTTGCATCATGAAGAAGTCAGCTGTTAATGACATATCTGTTACTGCTGCGGAGACAGACGTGTGCAAATCCTACATCAGTAAATTAGAATGTGTTTGGGAAAGGTTTGGCCGTGTGGTTCAAAGTTAGAAAGGTGTAAAGCTAAAAATGTTTCAAGCATGTGTTTGTTTTATGGTGATGGTTACAGTGAATGATCCAAGGCACAAAAAAGACTGAACTGTCTAAACCAGGTCAATATAGGGCTGAATCTACTCTAAAAAATGGTACTAAAGCAGGTCTAAACCGGAGCGAAAATATTTCTAAAGCGAGTCTCTAAACCAGGACTGAATCTGGTCTGAAGTATGAGAAAACCCAGACAGAACTGAGACTAAACCAGATGTAAACCTGGTCTGGGTCTAAACCACAACTGAACCAAGGCTTAACCAGATTTAAAACAGGACTAAACTTGGTCAAGGAACAAACTAGGTCTAAACCAGGTCATTGCTTGGACTAAAACAGGTCTTCGCATGACTCAAACCAGGACTGAACCAGATCAAAACTCGGTCGCGGAATAAACCAGGTTGTAGCTGGGACTAAGGTCTTCACATGACTAAACGGGGACTAAACTAAACTAGGTCAAAACAAGATCTATCTCATTACTAAACCAGAACTAAACTTGGTCGTGGAATAAACCAGGTCTGGTCTAAACTAAACCAAGTTGTATTTAGCACTAAACCAGGTCTTCACATGACTAAACAAACCAGTTCTAAACCTGGCCTTGGAATTAACCAGGTCTAGGCTAAACTACGTTTTATTTAGGACGAAACCAGGTCTTACTCAAACCAAGAGTAAATCAGGTCTAAGCTAGATTTAAACCTGGTCTTGGACTAAACAAGGTCTTTAAAAAACTACACCAGTTTGAAGTTAGAGCTAAACCAGGTTTTCATATGACTAAACCAGGACTAAACTAAACCAGGTCAAAGCTAGGTCTAATGTTTGACTAAACCAGATTCAAACCAGGACTAAACCAGCTCAAAACTAGGTCTAACTCATTTCTAAGTGTTGGTGCTAATTCACTTTTAATGTCAATCTTTTAAGGCAGAAAAACTCAAACATTTTTTAGACTTGAACTTCTTAAATACTTCAGAATATTTTTAAAGCTGTATTTTCTCTGTTTCATTAGTCACTGAATGTTGTTTAACGTTAACTCTAAATACCCATCATCACACTGAAAACAAAACACATGCTTGAACATTTTCTTTTAAATTCTAGTATATACATAATGACTTTGAACTGCGCTGCCGACGCGCTCTTTCCCATGATGTTTTAACGTATTGATGTGGTCTTAATGTTTATTTCCACAGCTCTCATATGCACTTGCCCTCCTCGCCTTCTCATCCTCTCTTTCTCTGGCCGGGGAAGAAACGCACCAGCTGATGTTTTTCCTTCACTGTGATTGGCTGATTCAAAGCTGCTTCAACAAACTGTGGTCCCGCCCCCCAAAAAAACCCCCACTGCTCTTCATCGACGCATCGAAGCTTAATATTTCTGTTTTTTCTCCTCTCTTTCTCTGTGTACGTCCTGCCTGTTTGCTTTGCTCGCATTTTTCTTCAAAGTGATGTACGTGGGAGAGTGCTGGGGGATGCTGGATTGACTTTCAGGGGAAAATAATATCATAACATGACTGTTTTTCTTCTGAGGGCTTTTAATAGAAGTTTATAGAGTTTTGCCAAAAAGAAAAAAAAACATATCCCTCAAGATCAAAAAATGCATCTACCAGCACTTGTTTCTTTCACCAATCAAGCCTAATATTATGACCACTTACAAATTAATTACCAATATTAATCCTTTTTTATAGCACTTTTTGCAATATAATGGACACATTTTTATCATTTTATCCTCAAAGTTGATGTGTTATTCGTCAAGTAAAGTCCATTTTTATTAATAGAGCGCCTCAAATGCACACAGACAACTCAAAGTGCATAGTTACAATAATTTACACATTTCCAACATATGCAAAGAATAAACAATTATGACAGAAAAAACACTCAAAGTAGAAGTATAAACTGGAGTAGAGATTGATCGATATGTTGTGGTGTGGTTTTTTTTATTGCATGGGCGATAATGTTTAGTTTTTTTAAGAATCCAGATAAACCAATGGGCCAATTTTGACTAGTTTACCCTATTCATATTATTTGAATTTACTACGCTCAACAACAACTACAAACTACAAAATAGAGCAGTGTAGTTGCATTTAATGCAGGTCCCTCTACACTTTCGATTGTTAAAATTCAGCTTTATGCGTATTCTTTTCGCAGCTGGTAATATGAAAAAGTGAAAAAAGAAATCATTCAATTGGTCTATCACTACTTGTGGTCAGTAAGTGGTCAGTAAGCTGCAAGATTGAATAAAAAATGCAATTTGAATGGTCACTATTAGCAAATGTATCGTAATATAATGCTCTTTCCATCCATCCACTCACTTTTTTTTATAGAGCACATTTTATAAACAAGACTCTTCCCAAAGTGCTGCATAGGGCTGATTTTAAGAAACAAAAAAGCACTAAATTAGCTAAAATCTTTGCAAAGAACTACATATCCCTGTTTCTGTGGTGTCTGAACACAGACTGCTAATAGACCTCAGTATAAACATGAATGATTAATGCATTCGTTTGAGTTAATTTTACACTCCACTCAAATGTTACTCACCCCAAATATATTTGAAATTGACTCTTTGATATGATTCTTGATTTGTAAAACCTATATCAAAATCAGTCTGAATTTTTTGTCAGATCTTTTTCCAGATTATTTTTCGACTCTGAATAGGATTGAAAGAAGGAACCGTGGTAAAGCAGGGCCAGGAAATGCAAAAGTAAAAGTTGGTTCACGTTTTCCAATCAAACATTTTTATGAATTTTCAGGAGAAATATAACGACATCAGAACACTATTTTTATTTTATCCCTGTATCTTGGGCTGGTGGTCATAATCTTTTGCCTGATTGGTGTCGATGCATGCGACATATTTCTTTAAAGTTCAACATCATGTTCGTTTGTGATGTTCCAGTTATTGAATGTGGTTTGCTGCAGATGGACAAAGCTAAAAAAAAGGTGCTGAAATGGCACAGAAGTGAAGTATTGAAGCTGTTTGTGATGAAGAGCAGTTCTCGGGATTGCGCTGGGGGGACGGGACGCACCCCTTTGAACCAGAGAAGCTGAATTATAAATATATATAAAATAAAGACATTTCCATGGATATCTCTTCAAAAAGACATTGTGGAAATTGTATGATAATGTATTTATTTCATTTGATTTTTAAGATTCTATTTTTCTTTCAGGTTCTGTATATATTGACATTAAAGATCATTATTAACATGCAATTATTGTCTTCTAAAACGATTATTCTCGAAACCTTCCCCACGAAGTACAATCTTAAGGTCCTGTCGATGTTTTTAGACAGAAAAGATAATTGTTTTCATATTTCAGGACTAAACGCAGGGATAGAAATTGAAAATTAGATATTTATTTCCAAAAAAAATAGATATATAAAGGCTTAATAAGGACTAAATCTGTACTTTAGAGAAAGAACTAAACCAGGACTAGACAAAACTGGGACAAAATAAAGAATAACTCTCAATTAATTCCTCAGCTGTACCAGGAGAACCAACTTCAGCAGCTTTTTGTCGAAATATACATTAAATTATGTGGGATATCTTGCATGTAGTGTTATTAATGTCCTAAATTAGTTTCAAAATGAAGGCCAATTCTCGACCCTGAGACACTGCCCTCTTTTTGTGACACCAAAGCGTTGCTAATTGTCAGACACAAGCTGCTGAAGAGGTGCTGAACATAATGTCATGTTTCTGAGGTGAAAGTAATAACACTTGACTAATTGTCTTCAGGTTTGCCATGACGTTCACAATTTACTCCGGAACACGTCTTTGATTAGGCCAAGGATTTCAATTCGGTGGAATGCATTAAATGGCTGCCCAACAAGCCAAGATGTGCAAAGAGGAGCATTTCAACCGCGGCAATCTGGTGCAACATAAAACAATGAAATACAACAGTGAGATTTTAACTGACTATGATAAGTCTTTATTTATATATAAATGCAAATGTATAGACCTTTTAAAATGTCAGAAGAACGTTAACATGTCTAGAATGGAGGCGATCATAAAGGATTTGAAGTCTTTTAAAGTCTGTTTTCAGCCTCAAAATTGTATTTGACCTTCACAAAAAGAATAATTTATGGTAACACATCCGTAGATAAAATATAAACGGTCAACTTTTCTGCAAGGATTTATTTTTTATGTTTTTTTTTTTTTGGTCGGGACAGTGCATGTTAATGAACATACATGATTTGTCCAGTAAAAGCAAAAAATCAAGATATCCCTTTATCAAAATACTTGTCCATCCTAATTTCCTAATAAATAAACAAATGATGCACAAATACAATCTAGTATCACTTGTATAGTTTTCATTTGCCAAAATTGCTTTGATTTGTCATATTTTATGATACTCTCTAAAATCACATAACGTTTCATTCAAGTTTGCCTCCAGTTGCTTCCATTTAAGAATTTTTGTCTTTACATACATTTAAAGGGTCTCTATAAATAAAATACAACCAAATTAAACTACTACTGTGCTACGATTTTTTTATAGAAACTGGGCATTGCAAAGTAAGCTGCAACCCAAATAACATATTATAATGTTTAAATAATGTCATCTTGAGGACTCCCTGTTTACGTCACATCTGGAAACCTCCTGTAAGTACCGCTATTCACCACTAGATGTCCCCGTTGCTCACTCGCTCTCTCTCTCTTCAGTATAAACACAGAAGGCCCCGGTGCGGCTCGGTCCTGCTCGTATGTAAATGATCTCTCGCCAGGCAGCCGCGCACGTCCAACCCCCCTTTTCCCCGGAGAATTGTACCCTTTCGTCCGACCACTGGTGTGTGCTGGAGCTGTCAGGAGCAGAGCGCGCAGACCGACGCAGGGCAGCGACGTACAGATGGATGGTGCGCACACAAACACACACACAATTACGCACACTTGGGCCCGTGGACCAGCTGTTGTCTTAGCCCCATTTTTCAGTCTTATTTCAGCCTATATGTCCCGCACTTTCTCCTCCTTCCTCCTCTCTCTGCGGGATTAGGTGCGTTTTGTAGTCAGACTGGAAGCTATAAGAGGTAAACACTGGGCTAATTGGTTTGACATAGTGCTCTTTGTTTTGGCCTCCTGGTGCTAATCGACCACGCTTGCTAATAAGTCCACCAGGCTGGCACGCGTTTTGTTTGGTCTACAAGAACCAGGAGAATCATGTAAAGAGGGCTTTATAATGTTATTAAAGAAGTGAAGGTTTATTAAAGACAAAGGCAGGCATAAGTATCTTTTACTGCACATTCTGGTGGTATAATGACCATTATCTGCTGGTGATTTTTTTTAAAGGTGGGATCAAGTCCTTCTTTTTCAAGTCTCAAGTCTTTGGCCTCAAGTCCCAAGTCAAATACAGGTAAATCCAAGTCAAGTCCCAAGTCAGTGACCCACAAGTCTGAGTCATGTCCCAGGCATCACGTTTCAAGTCATTGTGCCGAATTAGCAAATACATTTTGTTTAGTTTTGTTTTTTTCCCCCGCAATTTTTGTGATTTGATGTGAAGTGTTCAAAACACTGTTATTTTTTTGAAGAGCATCAAATCGTCTCTAGTGTTCCAAGTCCTACTGTACTTCATCAAGTCTCAAGTCGTTAAAATGATAACTCAAGTCTGACTTGAGTTGAAGTCATGACTTGCAAGTCCACACCTCTGATTATCATGATTATACAAAATGTACTGCAAACGATTATTGTCTACCCTTGTTTATTATTAGGGAGGGGGCAGTAGACAATACAAGGTCGTGGACCTTGTTGTAAAAGGCTGCCGCTTTCACTCTTCATCCCAGTTAGGGCCTGATGATTGGTTTGATCCTGGGCTAGTCCTGGTTTTAGAGGGACCACCTCAAATAGTGGTACATGGGACATGATAAATTTAAGGGCGGATTCACAGTTTAAGTACTTGATTGGTCCTGTTTTAGTCCTGGTTTAGTCCTGATCTAATCCAGATTTAGTTCAGGGTTTAGTCCCATGGTGATTCTGCAAGTGTGACCACACCCGTAGACTTTAATGTTTATCCTCTAAAACACAGTTAAAATAGCAATATAATATTCTGTTTATTTTATCCTTATAAATGCTAGGAAATGTTTCAAAGGTAGTCATCAGGTATAACTCCTCCCTTTGTGTTGGTCCAATTTAATTCAGTAGAGCATAAATGCTATCCTCTCAAACCATTTCATTCAGATTGAAAATTACTTTGGATGCAAGTTGATACATCTTGATTTCCAAAAACGGTGTTTCGATGACTACCTTTGAAATCTTTCCAACTCCTGGACAAATGAGGGGTTACATCGACACTGGCACAGGAGCCTTATGGCAGGACCATCTAAAGAGGGGCAGGTGCTCTGCCTGGTTTAGTCCTGGTTCAAGTTCATTGGCTTAGTCCCAAATATGATGTGTGTGTCGGTGTGATTACAGCATAATGTGGGCTAAAGTAGGCCTAAATTATCTGGTCCATTTGTGAACTTTTGATTTTCATTATTAGAAAAAAAATCTGTCCATACAATCAATAAAAGAACACCTTGAATGACTGACATTGGCACATTGTACCGTGTAAAAACAACCAGCAATAGGCTTTAATAAAGTGTTGTCATCATATTTGGGGTCCATTGGCCCCGGGGTCCCACAGAGCACGTGTGGCGCGATCCCGTTCAGGTGTGAATCTATTTATCCTCATTAACAAGGCACTCTCCCCAAAGTCATCCAATTAACACTGGGCTCGTAATGAAGCCATTAGCTGTCAGATGAGGAAGAGGCTTGTCGTCGTGGGTCCGCCGTGCGTCGTGTGCGTAATGTGTGTATACGTCTCTAATATAAGCAAGAGAATTAATGGAGTGAGCGCGCGTGATAATGAGGTAATGTGGAACAAGCAGGCCACACCGCGCACTGATCGGCCCGGAGTCTCAAATGAAGATATCAGACACAGTGATTTACACACACGCACCAATAGTCATAAACACGCCTGTCTTTCTGCGCCTCTGGAGCCGCCGAGCTTTGTGTTTATGGATAATAGACGTGCTGGCAGATGATTCAAGGCACTGTGGGTCTCGACTCTTTACATTCAGCAGCCATGACTTTGTGTGTTTTGAGATGCCGCACAGAGTCCACCACTGTTTACATTTTAACAAAGGATTGTCAAATGACGCAGACAGTCAGAGAACAGAGAAACACACACTTTGTTGACCTATGAAACTTTCACAACATTCTACGAAGTGTCTGTCTTTCATAAAACTCCAATACTGTATAATGTCTTCTCCAAGGCAGATTTGTCTTCAGCGTTTGACCCATCCTTTCAGGAGCAAAGGGCCACTGCAGTACAGACCCCTCTCCAGATCTTGAGCCAGAATCCTGGCAATAGTTTATTGTGGATTAGCCATTATGTGCATGGTCCATGGTCCAAGGCTTACGGTGTGTGCTGCGGACCCCAAGCACTCACACTATTGGGAGAACATATGATACAAAACAGAGATAAAACCTCCGGAACATTTGTCTGGGAGAGAAACTGTGCAAACCAACACTGACACAGTGTCTTAATGGTTAGCACTTTCACCTCACAGCTTGAAGGTGAACAATCCATTTGTTTTTAGAGTGCTTTTTGGACACTCAAAGACTCTTTACGGTGCATTAGGCTTTCACTCCTGTGGTGGTAAAGCAGTAGCCACAGCTGCCCTGGTGCAGACTGATGAAGCGAAGCTGCCACTCTCTGACCGTCACCATCACTCACGCTCTCACCACAGTCACACTTGGGTGAACACGACAGTTTGCACTAGAGCCACAGCTGCCCCACTGTGGCCCTTAGTTTTCCAGCGTACCCCATCCAACTGCCAACCAGACCCAGCCTTAGCCTCCGAGATCAGATGAGATCGGGCATTCACAAGCATATGACCACAGGTTGCAGGTTCAACTCCCAGCACGTGTGGACTTCAAAACATGCACACTGGGTCAAATCCTCCAGCTAAGGTCCTGACCGCCCAGATCAAGACGCGGAGATGTGTCCCTGATGCTGCAGTGAGGCACCTGCTGCTCCTGAAAGGTGCACAGGCATTGAAGGATGGGTCAAATGTAGAGACAAATGTCCAAGCTTAACCTTAAACACAGCATGGTTTTAAAATGGCCACAGTGTTAGTGTTATAATGGACAGCATCAATCATGAGGAGTATTTTGCTTTTCTTACTATTGACGATTGACAGTGAGCTACTGTATACTTTGCATGATATTGTTTACGTTGACAGAGGATTTCCTGACCACATCTGGATGTTTAAAGCTCGTCCTTATGTGAAAGCACAGATTTGGCCTCCAGTGTGAGTCCATAGCCTTTATGCTCATTTGTTCCTTAATGAACCTATCACACGGCGCGACCTTAATATAGTTTTAATTGTCAAAGTAATTGCGCCAACATGCTTCAGCCTCGATGGGGAGGAGTGAGGGGATCACACAGGCAGATGTCTAATGGCACTGTTTTTACCATTAAATGTTTGTAAATGGAGAAAGCTGTCCTGATCTAAATACATTCCACACATCAAGCGGGCGACTCTCCCTCAAGCGAACGAGAAGCTTCATTTTTCTATTTAGCCTGATTACTATAGACATTTGTATAGGGATCCACTGCTCCCTGCCCCTCCTCCATCCACACATGAAAGCTGCACTGAAGAAAGCAGAACTGAGAAGGAATTGGATTTACCATTACACAATTAATCATATTTCTCTATGCTCACTCTGTCAATTTACTTTGCTCTCCCTCATTCTTTGGTGTGAAAACCTCCCCCACCAACTGTACACTTCAAAACAGAACTGACAGCTGCTGATCAACTCTTTGAAGAATGAAGATATAGATGGGGAATGACGCAGATGATGTGCGCAGGCGACACCACATTATATCAGCCGTATTCATCAGCTGATAGTGTCCAGCACCTTTAATACTGATCTGAAGTCTGTTGTTCTGTGGATTTATGTGGTTTTAAATATATATAAAACCAAATGTATTATACTTGGATCAAATTTGAACTCAAAGGCAGACAAAATTGTTATGGTTGATTAAATTATTAGTGGAGGGAACAAAACGACTCGTGTCATTGTAGACAGTGGACTCAGGTGGCTGAAGCATAATGAAAACACTGCTGCAGTCGTGGGAAGAAAATTTGGCAATTATTAGAAGATTGTTTCCCCCCAAAACATGTATTTCCCTAGTCCTCAAAACAATTGTTCTCTCACACTTGCTGCCATTACTGCCTCTTGTTGAGGTCCAGTGCCTCTGAAAAGGACATTGAAATACTGCAATTAGTGCTTTTAGTGTTTAAAGCCCTGAACATTAGGTCAACCATTGGTGAAAAACAAAGTGAAATTTGCCCTTTTTTGCTTTTTTCTGAATCATGGAGAGACGAACCGCTTTGGAAGCTCGTACTTCTCAGGGTCGAACCCTTTAAACGGGCTCGTATGGTTCAGTTAAAGTCTGTTGGTGCAGGGTGTTCTCGTGGAAATGGAATAAAACCAAGCAGTCTCCTGGGGACCACCAGCAAACCAGGTACTTTTTGGACAACGAAAAGTCCTTTAACTGGATAAATGACAGATGGATGAGTTTATATCATACTGCCTGCAGGCAATTGGGCCCCTCAACTTGAAAACCTACATAACGCACCTTTTAAGAGAGTGAAGACATATTCAGTCTGTATCAATCTGCTTCAAAGTGAACCAGTGGAAACATGGCTCGGTTTTGATGACAAACTTGAAGTTCGTAGACTTTTTACTCTCCCAGCCTGTAACACATGGACAAAAAAAATATTTTCACTAGTATGAAGATGAGGAACTCCCTTACAAGTTGAGATATGGACTCCAGGAAGTACAGTCAAGGCAATGACTATCGAGGATACAAACAAAATTGATAGATGTGTTGCGCAGGCAAAACATCATGGTAATCTATCTTTGTTTGTGATAATATTATGTTCAAAACCTTCACTGTCACTGCTCTTCACTCATGCAGGCTCATGCATCCAGCCCAAGCTCCAACCAAGGCATACTGCTGTTGTGTCCTTATGCAAGACACCCTCCTTCTCTGGAAGTTGAAATGTGCTGTGTGAGTGATTGATGGTGGCTGGAGGGACTTTAAGCACTTAATGGCAGCCATGTTTCCCCCAGTCAGCCTCAGGGCAGCTTATTTTGAAGACAGAGGTTTTGAAGATGTTGTTTTTGGCGTTTACCTCGAACAAATGTTTACTTGCTGCTTAATGTGCACAACGTTTGGACAAAACATTATAGGAAAGGGACCACCAGAGAGATACATGTCTTTAATCCTACACTATTTGTGGTGATACAGTCCAAAAATCACTAAACGCTTCACCGTATCACTAGATTAGACGACTGTACATCTGCTCTTACTCTCCGGTGAGGGGCAGGCGTCTGAGGAGTTACATCCTCTTTAGGACTAAAATCACTTCTGCTGGATTTGGCTGCAGTGTTAGTCGGCTAATGGATTCATGTCTCCCAGAAGAGACAGCAGACAGGAGTTTACTGTGTGTGGCAGCAGAAAACCCAGACAATAACAGCAATGAATATGAGTGCACCGAAAACACTAGATGGAAATGTCCTTTGTAAAGTAGTTCATTGAGATTACTTTATCGCATCAGCTCAATAAAAACATTACTGAAAACATTGGTTCAAAAGTTCTGTAAAAACAGTAGATATAAATGGGTATACTTTGATTCTGCTGTGTTTGTGAACGGAATATAAAATGGTGAAAGTAAACTGGTGTATAACTCTTTAGCTGTTGATTCATGGTCCTCTGCTATTCTAGTCTGCTTTACTGCTGTACTATTCTCACGCCACGTCTGTGAATGTGGGATCATTCAGTGTAAAAACTATCTGTAAGCAGTTCGAAATAGGTGATTATACGTTGCCAGGAAGTCATTCACCTAAAATAAATCGATCCAATAACGTGTGGTGGATAAATATTTTTAGTGTTGATAGCTAAAGTTTCCTCTGGTTTTAGCAATTTACTCCAAAGTATAAGTTACTTAACAACAGTATAAACAAAACAAAAAATAACTACCTTCAGTACATTTTGTGGTGACATATTGTTAATGGTTCTCAACCGTTTATTAAAAAATATGGCCTCCCAAGTACCACCAGGCATTGTTTAAAAAGAAAATGTGGTCAATAAATGGGCTGGAATCATTTCTAAACTTGGTATAAACCAGATCTGAACTCACAAAAGACAAATCTTTAATACATGACAGTTTAAAGCGTGTAAAATGTATGTGATCAAAACTGTGTAAAGCAGTGGTTCCCAACCTTTTTTTGTCTCGAGTGCTCACTTCTCAAAACATGAGAACGCTCGTCCTCTGAATCGAAGGTCGGTGGTTCAAATCCCACTCTTCATCATTGGCAGAGGTCATAACCACTGACCCACAAGTCAGCGGTGCGATTCCATCTTCCACAGATGAATACTGCCGTTGTGTCCTTGAGCAAGACACTTATGTGTTTGCGTTCTCTAGTGTGTGACTGTGTGTGGGGTTCAGTGGTTCCTGGATTTAAAGTGCTTTGAATGTCTTTTAAGGTAGAAAAAGTGACTATTTACCATTTCAGTCCAGGCAAACACGTCTGTTTACACCAGTCCATGTCCACAATCCTCCAAAACCTTCTTGAGGATGTACATTACATTTTGATTCAAGTTCTATTTAATTTCACCTTCTTTTTAAGATCTGAATATCGTTCCAATTTCCCCCTGCTCTATGTGCTTGGTTACCCCTCTAAAAGTCTGAAATGGCAGTGGACCTTGAGCACCACAAACAGCAGACAAATAACAGCAGCGCTGCACAAACCTGCACCAAACAATGTTAAAACAGCTGTAGTTAAACTAATGATCAAATGTGCCCCTTCAAAAGTGCACTAGTCATTGAACCTGTGCTGTTGGGTGTGCGTCGGCCCCTCCCGCTCTGCTCGGGGCCCGTCTCCGTCTCCTCCTCCTCCGTGGCTGCTCTCCTGTGGGCTGTAGTGTCTGTAGCTGCTGTTTTCAACGCTCTCCTGGCTCTAATTAAAGAGAAAAGTATCTTGGAGTGTCCTCTCTGTGACCCACTGTGTCTCTCAGTGTTAAACATCAGTCGCCTCGCTCTGATACGACTTCCACGCTTTCATCTCGGCGTCTTTCAGCCTCCGACGACCTGAGAGGAAGTTTGAGAGGAATTATACTGTTTAAATGACTTCCTAAAGTGCTACAGATTGATGTCGTGTTTTACAAACAGAGATTTATGAGAAAATGGCACAGGTTTTTGCACCAGTTGGCTTAAAAGTATCATAGCGACTGATAAAAACAAAAACATATACATTTCACCATGTAATAAATCATAAAAAGATGCTCAATGTTTTCTTTGTAGTTTACTTTCATCTTGTGTGTACTACAATGACGATTTATTGTGTTTGCTTTATATATGTTTAGTATGTTCTGATTTTGATGTGTTTAATATTCATATATTTTTATCCAGAGCTAAAATATATATGGAAAGGTCAGTAATGATTCTCAATAAAGAAATGAGCAGAAATCCTCTTAGAAGTACAAAAAGAATAGTACAGTTTTCTTATTTAACAGATATTTGGGCATGCATTTATGAACAAATGTATATATTTCCATGCAGATACATTTAAAGTTAGTGTTAGTTAACTTATACGTCTTTTTTTTATATTTTAAACTATATATCCTGTCATTAGATCTTTCGAAGTTGTGAGTTGTTCAAAATAAGCTCAATAATATTAAGTTTCTTGTTCTGATTTTGAAGCTTCGAGTTCATAAAGCAGTGTACTCCATGCAGTATTTTGTTCCCACAACATGCAGCTCCTCAGACACTCATTCCCTTCCCAGTTTACGACAGCGCGAGGTCGGCCATGTTGGTGCTGTGGTGGCGACTTGGCAGAGAGTCAGCTTTTTAAAGGTACTAATGGGGCAGGAACACTGTGTGAAGTGGAAGAGGCACAGCGCTGCTCTAAACTCTGGCTCCTCTTTACTTTTTTAAATCAGCTTTGCACCAGATTAGAACACTTCACGGTACATGTGAATAATGAAAATAATAATAATAAATGGTTAGATTTTGGACGTTTGTATTGGCATAGTTTAAGATTTGAAACAACAGGAACGATTCGACTCGCTGTTGAAAACTTTCAAGAGTACGTTGGACATAAAAATGTTATTTAAGTCTAATTCAGAACTAAACCTGGTCTAAACCTGAACTGAAATAGACAAATACACATCGAAATGCATAAATACAGACTGATTACCATGGTGTTATTACAATTATAAATTACATGAATTACCATCACTTTATTTTCTCTCTTAACATAATTGGATTCACAAAGATTTCTACTTCCCAGCACGGTCCTACTGCAGGTGTAAAAGAAGATTTAAAAAGGAATTGGAGAAAAAGATGGAATCATTCAGGCATGCTGCTTTTTTCCCCCTTTTTTAATTATTATTCATCAGCTCTGCTGCATCATTTGAAAACTGTACAATAAATATGCCAGGTTTTGGTATTTGTATTGACAAATTTAAAGGTTTCATATAAGAGGAAAGATTTGACTTGTTCAAAAATATGTTATTATGAAAAACTTTCAAGCATGCGTTGGAAAAAAATAGATCTCAAAAATGCTAAATCAGGACCAAACCAGGTCTAAGTCTTGACTGGAATAAATCCAAACACAACTTTAAATGTATAATTTATAAATTACCAAAAATGTATCACAATAAAGATTGCTATTATTTCCTAGCACTGTCCTGCAGAAATATAATAAATTAAAAAATAATTTAAAAAAATAATAAATACATTAAAAATATATATTTTTAACAGCTGGAATCAATAAGGCATGCTTTTCCCCCTTCATCGGAAAACTCTTTTCATCTCAGCTCATCTGTTTATGTGTGTGATATTGATATATGATATTTTCATCTTTGTACTGACAAAGTTTAAGATTTGAGGAAGATTAAAAGGAACAAATTGACTCCCTGTTCAAAAGTGCTATTATCAGGAGTAATTCTTAAGTCTTATTTAGAACTAAACCAGGTCTAAAATAAATGTGATAAATGACCATAACTTTACAGATATATTTTTTCTCTCCCAAAAATCTTATTTAAGTTTAATTCAGAGCTAAACCTGGACTGACAGCTCTAAACACACCTTTAACTATATAAATTAGACAAATTACCCTAACTTTTACTCTCTTAACCTAAATGCTTTGACTGCGATTATTTCCCAGCGCTGTCCTGCTCTTCCAAAATAAGAACGTTGAATGAAAAATAAGAGAAAAAAAAAAAAGAATGGGGGGAAAAAATAGATGGAATCAATCAGGCATGCTTCTTCTCCATATACAGCCACAGTTCACCTCCGCCCTCTCTGCCTCTCCTCCCTCTCCCCAGCCGCCTCCCCCACCCCCTCTCAGGACTGCAGACTGAGGACATGCATAAATTCAAGCACATTAGTATTCCAGTCAGGCTACTCCATTTCAAGGCAAGGCCGGGCACCCTTTTTGCACCACCAAACCTCTCCAAACCCTGATTTTTGGACAACATCTGCACACCTACACTGTTTGCGCCCCTTCTAGAATGATTTTACGACTTTTCAGGAAGCGCACAAGTCCATTTCTGCCACAATTATAAGCAGCTGCAGCCTTTGAAAGGGGGTTTGGCTTGTGTGTCTTTGTGTTTTGATGTCAGCTCGAGCGGACCGGGCGATAAATCACGCATGTCTGATCGAGGAGGGCAGAAAGGTTTGGACAATAACGTTTGAGGGAGAAGAGGAAGGAACAAGAAGCGAGGGAGAGTGGTCCAAATGAAGCAAAAGGAGCAGGAGAAAACGCAGGAAAGACACAAGTGGATATTTTTACAGCGCTTGGACTGACATTTAGAGGATGGGCAGGAAAAGGCAGGGTTTGACATTGAGGCAGAGTCAAGGTTACGCCGCTTTGTTGTTGTGGCGTGGCTGCGAAAACAGAGAATATTGAGAGACGTGAAACAAAAGGGTAGTTCAAGTGACATGAGTGGAACGTTTGGCTGAAGGGTCAGTGGGGAAGATCAAGTGTTCAGTATTTTTAAAAACAGAATCGTACACACAAGCTCCTCACTCACAAGGAAGGTTTTGTTGTGTTTCCTTCCAAAATGTCTCTGCCCCGTTTTGCATTTTAACCCAGTATTTGTATTTTTATAAAACATACCGTTGATTATTTTCATTTTTGGCATGAAGAAAACAAGATTTTTCAATTCAAAAAAGAAAAAAAATGTACTTCTGTAAATCTGCAAATAAGTTCTTTTCAGATATTTATCAAATAATTGGGAAAATGTTCAGCAGTTCAGATAAAAATCAGATAAAAATATAACAATAGCAATAATAGCCTAAATAATAATAATAATAATAATAATAATAATAATAATACTTTTGTACAAAAACGTTTTTGCAAATGACAGAACTTAAAAGTGATTTCCTCATAGAAAACATCTATTACAAAAACAAAAATGATAATAATATTTTTTAAATCCAAAAAAATCCATCAATCCACCATGCAAAATAAAATGTTAAAATACAGATTATTATTATTCTATTAAAAAAAAAAGATAAGATAAAAGTTTAGTTAATGATTGTAGTTAATATTATTTGTCCTTGAATCTCAGTGGTGTTATGGCAGTAAAGACTTGTGGCAGGAATTGTTTTTTACAACATACATAGTTTATTTGGAAACATAATACAAGCTTTATACTGAAAATAAATAATTACTTGAGCTGTCATCGAAATTTGGACCAAACCTCGCCCAAACAGTTCAGTTTTCTTACTGAAAATATCGTGTTTGTTTTGTACGCTGCTAATTAAGTGCGTGGATAACTAAGATCATTTCTGTTTAAATTAATGACTTCAAAAGAGTAATATATAAAACTGTACAATATTCGAAAAAATACTTAAGAAATAAACCGATAAACAGGAAGATTATAAAATTTGTTTTTCGATAGTGAACGTACAATAAAATTATAGGCAGGTGTATAGCGTCGCTCTGCTCAGAGTTCACACAGTTTATGGTCGAAGATGACGATGAAAACACAAACAGAACAGAAGTGAAGCTACAGGCCAAAGGAGCGGTTCAAACCCGCTCCATAAGTGCTATGTTCCTCTACGCGTAAAATGACTCAGGGCCTAGTGGAGAAAATAATTACATATTGCGTTACAAAATAATGAGTGTAAATATGCGGAGAACTAAAGCACTGGGTTTGAGCCCGAGGGAAGCGTGAGGTGAGAGAAACGGCCTCTGGTGTCCACGGCAAATCAATTAGGAAAACTGACAGAGCCACTGTTATTTGTGGTTATTGGTCTCACTCCGCTGGGCGCACAAACAAACGCAAACAGAGACGCAGACCCAAAACAAGAGAAACAGCAGTCCCAGCTGATGCTGACATTATTCTGAGCTGATGGTGAATCAAACCAAGGCGCTGGCAGGTTATAGGCACATTTGTATATTTATATCCTTGATTCTCGTGTGTTTAAAAAGAGATGGTGCTGATGCAGTAATGCCCTCACGGCGCTGGGAATGACGAAGGCCGGACAGGTGTCTGTTATTGTCTGAGTCTGTCTGTCAGGGGCGCGCGCTCCCTCCCGGGGTCAGAGGTCGTGGCACGAGGCGTCGCCGTGAGAGTAGGGTCCCTCGTGCGGCGGTGGCGGTTCTCCCGGAGGCGTCATGCGCTTCTCCTTCTGCCGCCGGTTACAGAACCACACGCGCACCACCTCCTTCTCGAGCTGCAGCGAGTCCGCGAGCGACGTGATCTCGTGCGCGGACGGTTTGGGGCACTTGAGGAAGTGCGTCTCCAGGACCCCCTTGACGCTCACCTCGATGGACGTGCGCTTCTTCCTCTTTCGACCCTGAGCTGCGATCTTGTCTATGCTGCTGGCGCTGCCCGTGGAGGAATCCGCCTCCTCCAGCCACTTATTGAGCAGCGGCTTGAGTTTGCACATGTTTTTAAAGCTCAGCTGCAGCGCCTCGAACCTGCAGATGGTGGTCTGAGAAAACACGTTACCGTACAGTGTCCCCAGCGCGAGCCCCACGTCCGCCTGCGTGAAGCCCAGCTTGATCCGACGCTGCTTGAACTGCTTGGCAAAGTGCTCCAACTCGTCCGAGGTGGGCGTCTCCTCGTCCGAGTGGTCGTGGCAGTGGTGCGGGCCCAGGTCCCCGTGCTCCGGGCTGAGGGTGTCCCTGAGGCCCCCGTGCATGCCCTGGCCCTGCGTGGCCCCGGGCTCCATGATGCCGTTCACAGAGAAGCCCGTCTGGGAGTAGGACATGTTGCTGTGGGACACGGGGCTGCCCCACGCGCCCGGGTGGTTGCTGTGGTTGTTGTGGTTGTTGTGATGGGGGGAGTGGTGGTGGATGATGCCCGGCTTCACGTCCTGCTGCTCCATGGAGCCGGACCAGGGGCTGCCCTCCCACTGGTGCCCCAGCGCGTGTCCGTAGTCGCTCTGCAGCAGTTTGTGGTGGCTTCTGTAGGGGCTCGCGGGCTGCATGGCCTGGCTGTCCGCGTGCAGCATGGGGCTGGAGCTGAGCAGGGTGTAGGGGCTGGACGCCGCTGTGGCCATGCTGCTGCTGCTCGACCCCGCTACTGGAGCTACTGACGCCAGGCAGCGCCGCAGCGCCTCACATCTCCCTCTGGCTCCGCTCTGACTGACAGCTGCTCGGGCCAATCAGCGCTGAGTGACGACTCACGCGCACCAATAGCACGCACGTGCCCATAAGGCCCGCCTCTGCTGCTAAGCTTTTTATTTACTGGGATCAGAACTTTATTTGGACACATAGAGATGTAAACATGTGCGTTCAATATGAGCGACAGAGAATGTTGATATTCATTACAGTCAATTGTTCCCACGTTTCAAACGCATCATTTTCACAGATTCCCACAAAACAGGCTGTTTTATGTGGGTCCTGAAGTGAAAGCCTTGTGTTTGATGAAGAAACTTTGCCAAGGCCTTAACCTGTCAAGTTTAGTTAAACTCAGATTTGGATGAAATCTTCAAAGTGGGTTGTTTCTCTTACTCTACACTTGGGTTAGGGTTATACCTGTGTAATGATATCGTTATGCAGTTAATTTAACATGTTTGGCCATCCCACATCATTACCTACATTTTGAGCAATGATGAAAGTAAGAAGCAGCAACTGTCCAACTGTGCATTGTGAGTTTTTGTGTAGATTGGCCTCTAGTCAATAACAAACCTGCAAAACACACTTAATCCCCCGGGCCTGTTGTGGTGGTCGTTGTTATTGGGTGAGGAAGGGGTTACTCGAACCGGAAGTGAGCAGTGTCGGTCCACTTGCTCCATGCCTGGCGCGGAGTGATGCGAGCGTGGAGCGCAGTTCCTGTTTATTAATTAAAGTTTCCAACTGATTTACGCACGAGTTTATTGCCGCTCGTGTCACCCTCGAGCGCGTGCGAAGGAGGAGATTAAAGCGCAATGGCATTTGTGAGACGTGCCAGCACTTCATTTAGAGCCCCCCACAATCAAACCAGGACCAGTTCTCAGGCACTAATGATTAACTTTAACGCAATGTTTCCTGGGGTGTTTATAAGATGTCCCCGAGATAGTGTGACACGCTGCTTTTACGCACGAACATTCCCATATAAATATTCATTACCGCTCAATAGTGGAAATATAACTGTCACGGATGTGTAGGTGAGAATGTACTTGCATGAAATCCCAGGTTTTTAAGACAAGGCAATCCCACATTTTCAGCTCATGAAATTCATTGATTCAAATCCTTTACCACTCGTACAAAACGAGGCCTCCTTCCTTGTAGCACTGTTTAAAAATCTCCCCACAGCTCGTGTCTGAATTGAAAAACCTAATCTAACTGCATATCTGAGCCCTAACTTCGCCTGCGTAATTATATTTGCCATTAGAAGACTGAGCGCGTTCCAGTCTCCTTATTGGTTTGTGAAATTCCATTAAATATATTGCTCGGGCTCCCAGGTTAAGCTTGATTTAAATTTGCATACATTTTCATACATTTAGGAGAAATAAAAGAAGCTCTGCAGCCACCAGAAAGTCATTAAAGAGCGCGGAGCCGAGGAGCTACTGCGGCGCTGGAGGAAAGAAGAGGAGGAAGAAAGCGGGCAGGAGGCGCACCGCAGGCCGAAGCAGGTGAGGGGTTTGGCCGCGGGGGTGGGCGAGGGGACCCGGGGCCGCAGGGGGTTGGAAGGGCCCGCTATCAGGGTGAGACAGAGGACAGAGCTCTCCTCCTCCAAAACTCTTGTCACTGTGGAAAAGGCCTCTACATCGGACTTAATAGATAGGATTTTGTCCTTTGCGTTGCATAATTTGACGCGTTTGAAGCTGGAAAGCAGTGTTTTGATTCTCAAAGCACATCTAGTTGAAATATATATTTTAATCATCTAATTTGAAATCTATGCTGTATATGTTGCGTTTAGTGTATCAGAGACAAACTGGCAGTTGTAAATTGTTTCTACTTTTAGTGTTTTGTAACTTATGTCTGTTGTTTGTGCTTCTTTTTAATGTTTTGCTGTGAGCTTTTAGAACATGTTTCCAATTTGCTTTTCAAACAGAAAATGACAAATAAACTAAACTAAACTGTTTTTGGTAGTATTCACGCGTAAAATGGATTAACCCTTGCGTAAACACGTGGCTATTTCCACATTTTACGATATTAAATCTATTTGGCGACGTTGCTGGTGAGAAAATAATTTCAAACCGCAAACAAAACTACATTTTACGCACGAAGCTCGAAGCAAAGTGGACTTAACTCTGGACGGGGGTGCTGTGCTCTCTCTCTCTCTCCCTCTCTCTCGACAGTCTAAGTTTCTAAGTGTAACAGATGCTTCTCTAGAAACGCTCCTTGTGCCGATCCCTTTTATTCACATCGACATTTTTGTGCCGTCGAGCGCGTTTCCATAGCGAGGCGAATAAAAGGCAAATCCCCACTCCGCGCCTCCAATAAAGAGCCCATTCACAGATAACCCGAGCCATGCAGACCCCGCTACACTTACGCAGGCTGCATGAGCGCGCAAAACACACCAGCGATCATTTCTGACACGTTATGTTTGTTTGTTTGTGTTAATTTAGCGGTTATAGCAATTACGCACGGCTATATTTCCATGTATACATATTTACCACGAGCTCTGATCTGGTGAAAACAATAATACGAAGCGCTGATTTTGATAAACAATTGTGTGCAGTGTAAAAACGTATTATTGGTACGTTTTGTCTAACCATATTTACAAGTTTACGCATAGAACATAATGGTTTTACTAAAAGCCAAACGTTGCTCATTGGTATTCGTTTAAATTATGTGGACCATGTTATCTATAATTCCTATTTCATGCTGTTATTTTAATGGCATAACGACCACATTTCTTTACACATTCTTGGCAGCGAAAAGAGACATATTTTGAGGTCAGATGTGAATGAAAAGGCGCAGCTTTTGTTGCCAACACCCCGCTGTTAAGGTCAGAGAATCGCAGTGCGGACAAATATAATTCACCACGTAACAGATGAGGGTTTAGTCCATCCATAACGTGACAATAAAGGTTGGAAATTTAAAATAAAAATGATTATTTAGCACTTGACGGTAAATTAAATCCCCACCGTGTTTTATTGCGCCAAAACCTTCATTTGTCATCGTTGTCTCGCTCTTTTACGCATAATCCGCTCTCCTGAATATATTGTTATTCTACGCCGTCATATTCGCAGTGACTCGGTTGGCTCGTAGATAAATCAAGAACCGTCTGAGGCAGAGACAGCTCAGGGCCCCGGGGCGGGTCCTGTCACGCGGTGTCATGACCTCTCTGAGGCCTAAATCTCCGCCGAGCGCGCCAACAGTCAAAACCGAAGCAGATCTATAGAGTCACAAGCGTGTGTTAGTGCGTTTGGATTCATTGTTGCATGGGTTTCAGTCGACATCACAGCATTGGTGTTACAGATCTTAGTTTTTCACAACATTATCATGGCAAATATTTAGTTTTTGTTAAGATTTGGGCAAATAAAACTCACCTTTGAATAAATGCATGTTGATTACTTGGTTGGATACGTCTAAGATAATGGCCTGGTCACGTTTAACATTATTTGTTATTATTAATCTCACATGACGTCACGATGCAGAGACGTGTTTACAGTCGACTTGGCGCAAGAGAAATGGTTAAAAATGATTGAATTTGGCGTTTGTCATTTATATAATTGTCCAACAGCATTCGATTTGTTTTGGATATTTTTTTGTCTGTGCTTTTAATTCCTTAAATGTCTCTTTTTTTTTTTAATTTGAATGAGTGAATGTTTTTTATGATTGTGTACTGCAATTCCCACTTTGGTCTATCCCAAAAAAGGTTTCGATCTCAGTGTTTTGTCTTGTATTTTGTTTACCTGGTTAAATAAAGGTTAATAAATAAATAAAAATGCGAATCACGTGCCTCATCTGAGAGTATGACATCATCAAACCGTATAGCCTGAATACGTGATTTGCTTGGCCCAATTCTGGACATTGGTCATTATACAAACGTGTGTCCATATTTGGATACACTCGCTGCGTAAAAGACGGTCTCGGTGTCACCCCTGGCTGTAAACTCAGTCGTCCTCTCATCCTTGACATCCGCGACACAAACGCGCCGCTGCCAGACACTAAAATCGATATTCCCATTAGCGCATGACGTCGCTAATAAAGGACAGTGACACCGCGTTTAAACCGGGCGACCCCTGGAAAAAATAACGCTCGCCTTGTTTTACGTGACAGGCGGCGTGTGGGAGACGTAAAGCTGAAACGTGTTTTTAGTGCGTCCCGTGTCCAGCTGTCAGTCATTGTAAAGGGGAAACGCATCGGTCACAGTAACGCAGTAGATATGGGGCTTAGCGCGTCCCACGAGAGCGCGTCAATGGGAACGTGCCCTATAGGACGCGTTCATTAAATGTAAGAGCGTTGTGCCGCGTTAGTCCATCTGATTCAGCACTTTTCTTTTAAAATTCTGCTCAGATTTTGTTTTTGCCATAACCCAGATGAGTTATTATAAAAGAAAAGCCACGGTTGATTTATATTATTATCTCGTGTTATTAGGGAAATTGCCTTTGATTAAAGAAATGTTTAGAACAACATAGGAAATACTATTACTTTTTTTGAATCTACACAGAATATGCCTTGTTCATGTAAATTCTTCTGTTTAAGAATTTTTATTTTTGCCCTGTAATGAAATAGCCTTATGATAAACGTTTATTTTGTTCAATATATTAAGTAAAATACTGACTCAACATAAATTAATCAGTTTATATATAACAAAAGATGGGTTAGACCAATTTATGTAACTGTGCTTTTTCATTTTTGTGCCCAAAGACTAAGAGTAAATATTCCATTGACATGCAGGGCCGGTTCTAGGCATTTGGGGGCCCTAACGCACACACACACTGTTTAAATAATCAGACAAAATAATGTAATATAAAATAAAGACAAGAAATCAAAAGTCGACTGGGGCGTCTCTAGTGCTGGCCACGTTCAGCAGCATTGATTTTTATTTTGTTTTTTAGAGATAGGCAAATGTAAAGGGGGATTTGAGGGTTGTCCCCCAATAATTCTGAATAAACCACATGTCATGCATTTAAGAAGTAATATTTTAAATTTTAGCTATTATTTTTATACCGATTAAAGATAAGTTAGAGGTTTAGAGTGGATCATATTTGGACATAGATATTATTTTTACAATTTAGTGTTGTCCTCTATTGGTGGTGGCCCTAAACATTGATCGATTGGCTTTATGTGGAGCTTATGACAGAGTATAATTTGGTTTACATGCACAAGTTCATACATAATTGAGCCCACATTTGAAAGTCCATGTGCATGTTTCTCAAGCGAATGCAAATAAACCATATTAGCTCAAAATGGAGTGGGAAGAAGGAAAACTTCTAAACTCCCTCCCCGCGCCAGATTGTTTATGCCACGGGCCGGCCCTGTTTTCATGCCCTTGAAACGCAACGGCCTCGAGAAGCTGCACTTGCACATGTATCTGGCTTCTTGGGCTGATTGTATTGTGTCGTGACGGTGAACCAAAGACACATTTGTGGCGGACAATAGGCTAAAGTTACTTGGTATCAAAAATACGCAGCGTTAAAACCATCAAATGTTTCAAAAGCTTTTTTTAATACACGTTGCCTGTCTGTCTCATTTGTATTCCTCCTCTAATTCAAATCCAAAGACTCAAATGATTTGGGTTTCCAGTTAATTAGAAAATGAATTCAGTCAAAACACAGCGAGCCTCAGGTCACACAGTCTGTTATTTTCTGTTTGGAGAATAAACATCCACGGTGGCTGGGGTTTTGTCACCTCTGGATTATCAGGGAGGAACTGAACACCTGAACCAAATGGAAACAGTTTGTCATCTTCAAACAAAAGAGTGTTTACCATACAGCAGTGTGTCTCAAGCTGTGGTGCAGGAACTGGTGTTGTTCTGCCAGCTCTGTTCAAATGATTCACTATATAATATTGAGGTAAGGATCTGCTACAAAAACTCTTCTGAGGCTGGAATATATTTGTTTGTAACACAGATGTCCAACCCACAATGCAGTATCAACATTTCACCCTCTCAGTGGCTCTATTTGCACGCGAAAATCTGACTATTACCCGATTTCTGGACCTTTATGATTATTTAAATCACATGCAAACTCCAAAGTCTGATCAAAGGGACCATGGACAGAAAGAAATGTGTTTACTCGCATCAGATTTTGCAGTTTACATGTCATTTTAATAATCTTGCAATCTGGTGATCGTCAGAGTTTGAGTGTGGATGTAACCGCAGACACTGTTACTTTGTTAGTTTAAGTTTTGATATTTGCAGTAAAAAGTGTGATCTTCCCCGCTGTCTTTCCCACAGAACTGCTTGAAAAGTTGAACACAATGTAAAAAGAGTATCAAGCATGAGCAAATATTGATAGATCTCAAAAGTTCTTCATTTACAAGAAATAACATAATTCGATAACGTTTTGTTCCACTGTGTTGTCGTTGCAGCCCTGTGTTCTTATTTGTAGTTCTCAAGACAAAAACACAGTAAAATCTCAAGTTCACCGTGCATTTTCAGTCAGGTCTGTGATAAGTTGAAGTGACAAATTAGGCATGCAGTCTATTTCTACTTATAAATAACTCTGAAAGTATGCAACGTTTTGAAAATACAATAAAATGAAAACCATAATGGGTAAAACTGACTAAAGCAAAAGCATGTTTTTCATTTTGGTCGTTTTCATTGCTTTAAAGACGTAAAAAAAATAAAAAAATCTCCACAAACCTGATTCGTATTTAGCCTAGAGGAGCCTCCACCTGCTTATTTCCAGGAATGTTGCTCCTTTGGCTGTAATATTGCACAGTATGGCATAAAACGTATCTATACGTGGACGGATTATGTTCTGAAGTAGGTCTTAACTTTCTGTTTCCATTGAATTATGCAGGTGACTTTCCACGTCCAGAAACGTACAAAGTGTGCCATTAAAGTCACTTCTTTGCACCGGTGTTTAACTCAATCTAATGTTTGATTCTTTTTATTGTCTGACTGCATTTGCTCTTTCTTTTGTTGTTTATGTTTGTTATTTTACGTGCTGTTTACTGTGTTGTTCTTAAAGTGCTTTATAAATAAATTTAGTTGGATTGGAGGTAAAACAGCCATTGTTTATGTATATTATATTATCCCATAGTCATTGCTTTCATAAGTTCATAAATGCTCCGTGCAAAATATGAGCCTTAAAGGTTCCCGTAGCTGTTGTGTAAAAGCCTTTTGCCACAGACATATGTTTTAGTTTTAACTTTGTTCCTTTGGTGTGTCCTGGTTTAGTTATTTCTCAAAGGCACGATACTGTATATTCTCTTGTTTTGGAAGTATACTTTCTTAATTTTGGAAGTTTTAAGATTCTGTTTGTAGATTTAAATGTTAACCACTCATAAATAAACACCTTGCAATACGTTATTTACTCTGAAAACCATAATTCCACTGCGATTGCTGTGATATCCCCTAATAGAGAGCTGTTATAAACCAACAGGACGTATTTAAGCTCACTTTAGTCCAGTAATGACGACACTTTGAGATCCAAATCTTTTCTGAAGCGTTACTTAATGCCGCGATTGCTTTGTGTCTGTGTTACAGGTGCTGCTGCTGATGCTAAAGTGGCTCTGGGTCGGCGAGGAATCCGGTTTGGTATGAATCTACATAAAATTACCATCTGTTAAACTTCAAACTGCGGCTGGAGCTGGAGCGACGAGAAGATAAGGGTCCATAGAAGCGCTGTGTGGGCTCTTCAGGTCCTCTCCAGATCCACTTTCCTCGGTCCAGAGATGAGCGCGGGGCTGTGGGTTTGCTCTCGACACTTCTCAATGACGACAGACACGTTTCTTTATTTATATCTTTGTATAAATGTGTTAAATCAAGGCCTAACTGTGAAATTCCCATTGGTCTTGACTACGGCACCAAATTCGATGGCGATCCCAAATTTGTTTAACGTCGTTTGAGATCGTTCTGGATAGATTTATTTGAATTTTAAGGCAAATTAGTTGAAAGATATAAGCGTGAACTCTTAATTATTTCACATTTAAAGCACACAATTCATGCAAAAAAGTGCTTCAGAATCATAAAAACACATTAAAACCACAATAACTGCAAACATAATGTAGATTTCGGGTGTTAATGATACAATTTGGCTGAATAATAATAAAAATAATAATACATTGACCTATATTTGCACAAAGAATGGGCTTTGACCATGAAAAGTCTAAGATTAATGATGTATTTCCTATAGTTTAACAAACAATCAAGAATCTGGTGGTGATAACGACTAAAATAAAGTGATTAAATAAACCCTGGCCCTAAACAAGACGTTTCTAAAATTGTGTTTGTGTAAAATGTGTTAACTTCAAGTCATGGCTTTGTGAATATAAATAATTAAAACACAACCATCTATTTATAACCATGTTTTAAAGGTTTGTGTACTCTGAGATAATGTTAATTTAGATAATGTTTAGTTAACATGTCATTAACCAAAAATACCGAAGAACCTTTTATTGTCCCTCATAAAATGTAATTTGTTGCTCATATAGTCTTTTTAAATACTCTTTTCAATCCCTGCACAAAAGATTGCACTTGAGCTTACATATTATCTGTAAAATAGTCTCCAAAAATGTGGGTTAGGTTAAATTTCAACCTTTCTGCTGCGCTGACGAAACATCCCAGAGTTAGAGTTGCAAAAAGAAAATCCAGGTCCTCAAACGTGAACGGATTTAGGAAACTTCAGCTCACGGTCCTGCGTCCTTTCCCCGGGACGTTTTTGAAGAGCAGAGCATGTTGTTTTTAAATGTGTGCAAGACTTTTTGAGAAGGTCTCGGCGTTTGAGCGATGGCAGCAGGTCAGGCTCAGGTGCACGGGACTCATTTGGCTCAAAGCTGTAATAATGTGTCACTGATGTAATGACTGTAAATGAATCAATGAGAGCCCACGCAGTCAAAGTTCAGACTCAAATGTACAGATTTCACGTTCTTTTTGTCAAGAAAGGCGTAGAAATAATACACACTGTCATATATTATTTGAAATCTTGGGTGGCAAAAGCTTAATTTTCCCCCCAAACCCAACCGACCACACAGCTGTCACTATTTATACAGTTTATTTTTGCAATTTTTTCCATTTTACAGTTAGGGTAGTGTCAGGGTTCAGATTGAGGTTAGGTTTAGGAACAGATCATTTGGTTAAATTTAGAGCTTTGGGGCAAGAAAGCTAACCGGGTCTCAGCAGAACTGAAAAAAAGACATGTTTCAGATTGATTGTTGCCATAGAAACTAACTATTTAAAATGAAATATTATGACTTTTGAATGGGACAAGTCCTCAATAATGTTGCTTTACGGAAAGCTAAAACCCATGAAGTGACTAATTGTGCTTGTGAGGCTTATTTTTCTCATGAAACATCATAGAATGTGTTTGTTTTATTAATTATTACTATTTCCTTTTTTATCCCAAATAAATTGTATAATATTCAGTATTCAAAGTGGTTCTAATATTGTAGTTGGATTGGTTTGGTTTAAAGGTTTGTAATTGTTTTTTGCGTGTGTTATTTTGATGTTTGATTGTATCTATTGCTGTTCTTTAACTTTACATTTCAGGATTTTCCCCATTGTGGGACAAATAAAGGTTCTTTTCCAACAGTATAACTATAGTCTTTTATATAATAGTGTAAATGAACAAAACTCTCTCTATATAAGTATTACAACTTAACATAAAATGCTGCGAACAACATTTACATAGTATATCCAGCGTAAAACCAGTTAAGGAAATAGTACTAAATAATAACATATATTTTTCGATGATTCATGAGAAACAACAAATAAATAAGATAAATAAATAAGAATAAAAATAAGAGCGTTAATATTCAGTATTCAAAGTTAATCGAATAGTTAGATTTCAGTTTATTTTCTTGTAATTTTTATCTTTTTTTTTAGATTGCACATTTCTATTCTATTGCTGTTCTTTAACTTTGTATTGCGACATTTGATTCTTCCCACTTTTGGACAAATACAGTATGCAAAATATACAATTGTTATACCACAGGTTGCAGTTTTGTCACAACTTGACATAAATTGCTGCAGTGTCTTAAATCCTGAAACTTATTTTGACGATTCACTGCACAAACACTGTTCAAAGTCCAATTACATCCCACAGAGTCCAGCGTATCCAGCATAAAACCAGTGTCTTGTCTTATTTTGGTCAAGAAGAAAAACAAGTGCATTAATATTCAGTATTCAAAGTATTTCGATGAGGTTGTTTTTTGATTGTTTATTTTTATATTCTACAGCTATTTTTGAACTTGTCACTTTTGCACAAGTAAAAGTTCTCTTCAAACAATATAAGTACAGTTTTTACGTAATAATATTATATAACAATGGATATATATACACATATTGCATGTCTCTATTTTATCAGAGTTTACATCTTTAACTTTTAGTATTAGTCATTGTTTCAAGTTCCTATTGTGACAATTTTTGACAATAAAACTTCTTCTGATTCTAACTTCAAAGCGGTGCCTGATTTACACACCAGTTTTTGTTTTGTTTTTTAATCTGACAAATTTATCCCTTGCTCTCACAAACCCTTATTATCCACATGTCTTCATTTTAGGTGCATGTGCAGCTTTAAAACTGTTTTTTCAGATAAAAATGAACAAAACTAGACAATATAGGTCTGCAGATGTATCACAATTATTACAATTCGACGTAAAATTCTGAGATTATGCTTGGACCGTCTGATTCAACAGTACAGTTACATCCCACAGAGTCCCGTACACATGCACCCGCCGCAAAACCAGCGTCTCCCTCCAAACTTCTCAAACTCTCCCCCTCTTTCTCTCTCTTTCTTTCTGCTCCGAGTAAAAACCCCAGTGAATTTCATGCAGAAAATCTCTATCTGTGCCACAGCGTCAAAACCACCCAAACCAAACCGTGGAGTCTCCCCTGTGTCCCGCCGCCTCTCCCTGATGTACGCCCCCTGCACCCCCTCACACACACACACACACACACACACACACACACACACACACACACACACACACACACACACACACACACACACACACACACACACACACACACACACACACACACACACACACACACACACACACACACTCTCTCTGGTCTCTCTGAAGGAGCGGGCGGAGTTGGCAGTTGCACATCTGCATTTCAAACGTAGCCTCTCTGGGATTCATTATTAATTAGCCTGCTGTGCCCTGGAGGACTGACGATACTCTCCCCTCGCTCTCTGGCGCTCTCGCTCTCGCTCTCACACACTCGCACTCGGATTGGCACACACCGCTGACCCCTCTGCCCCGTTTCGCTGGAGCTTGGAGAGCCCTCACCAGAATACAGAGTCCAACACGGCGTCATTTGCACCAATCAGGTCCAGTCACTTTACGGAGCTAAAAGATGATGGATTACACTGGAGTTATAGTTAAAGCCACAGGCACTTTACTCCCAAAGTCTGTGGAAAAAGAGTTGGTGAAGAAGTAAGAAAATGAACAAAGTCTGGAAACTTAAATAAACAGTTTCCAGTAGAACATTCTGTATATATTTTGTATTTAAGTCTATTTTATTCTTACATCTATTGCATGCCTCTATTTTATCGTTTACATCTTTAACTTTTTGTATTAGTCATTGTTTCAAGTTCCTATCGTGAATTTTTTGACACTTTTGAAACTTTTCTGATCCGTTTAAATCGGTGACTGATTTTCACATCACATTTTTAAAATCGGACTAACTTGTCCCTATCTTTCATGTATTCATTTTACTGCGTTCACAGCATTTTTCAGAAGGTGAAATAAATGTGAATGTAATAAAATACCTTATTATTACCCGCAGACAGCACCAAGCGGTTTGATTTTTGTCACACATTCCTACTTTTGCGATATACTCTTTGGGGGAAAACACAACATTTACAAAGTTACAAAAATGTCAGGTGTCCCAGCTTTTAATGAAAGGTCTGGAAATGGGATCAATGGTTTGTGTTGTGTAATTGTTGTGATTGTCTGAACCTGTGTTGACGTTACGCCTGATCTGTGAGATTAGTCATAGGACTTTTCTGGTTAATTCAAAGTTAAATATATACAAATGAAAGGGATTTTACTGACTTAAATAGTGGAACATGATAATGATTTAAAAACAACTATAATGTGCCCTAATTTAAAACTATAGAATAAAACATTTACACTTACATGAAACATTCAACAATATAACGATTATTTAAGTGGTCGACCAGTCAGTGATACATTTTTCAATCAATCGATTTGTAAAATCATTATTTCTATGGTACATTGAGAGTTTCTCAATACATTTTCAACTAAATAAAGATTTAAATATGGTGACGATAGACAAGATTGATGAATGAAGTGTATTTGGGATGAAAAATGTTTACTTTTTTGATGTGTTTTATTTAATAATGCTGTTTTTGTTATAAAAATAAATAAATAAATAAATAAAAGTCAAAATAATAATTAAAATCAAAATAGGTTTGCAATTATTTTTTATAGTCATTGTGTAACGTTAACCTTTTGATAAAATGACCTTTGATGACTTTGAACCTTCATAACTTGTATAAAATCAACCTCATTTTAAGTTATTGAATAGCTTTAAAGCTGCACAATGTAACTTTTCTGTTGGGGGTTCTTCCTCTTGTGAGCAGCGTCGCCTCTCCACAGATCACACCCGTAACTTGGCCTGGTGCTGTTTTCTGTTTGTCATGGATAATGTAACTCTAAAATTACATCTCTATGGAGACAAACTACACATTACGTCTTTAACTATTCAAAAACACTGTACAATTTATGCAGAATATTCAAGTTTTCACGTTATATGCAAATGCATTTTTTTTACTGTTCATTTACTGGCAAATAAAATCTAGATAACAGAATGTATTCAGGTGTAGTGTTTTATGTGAATAAACTGCACAAAATCCCCTGCTCCTGCGGTGTGTCTTATTCCACGTTTGTTTGTAAAAGTGTTATAATTGTCTGTGTTCAGCCCATGTTGGAGGAAAAGTCTGTGATTATAAAAAAGTCTCCAGGGTCCAGAGAGACTTCAAACAGAGTCCACAAGAACCAGTCCCACCAGGAGCAGAGCAACTGGGAGCTCAGATTAGTAAAACACACACACGAGCGGAAGAGAGAGTGGGCTTTGGTTAAATCAACACAAAGACGTGGTTAAAATCATATCAACCACTGGAAATAAAGACATTCATTATAAATATAAAGACATTTCTTCTTTGTTAGAGAAAGTTAATTTTGTTTGCTTGACACAGTTCCTTTTCTCTGACACACTTTCCTTTTTTTCTCTCAGAAATATTTTATAAACCACCATCTCATGTAATATCAAAATGTTAACTTTTAAAACTCCATTTGAGGACAACTCACAATATATTTTAAATCCTACTTTCAGTTGTGCACAGCAAGTTGGGTCCTGAGTGCTGTTCTATGGATGAAGCGAAAAGAATTGACATTTCATCATAATATTTGCCTAAATGTGCAATTGTTGGTGTCCTAATTTGGTAAAGTTTGCAACACATTATTCTATACATTTTTTTTAATACGTGCGTTTTGGAGACATTAATAGCATTTATTTTTTTACAAATATTTAAATGTTACAAATATTGTTAGTAATCTTTGTTTAATGTTGCACCTTAACACCGTTGCAAGTTCTTAGTTTGTGAATTTTCTTCTTTGACAATGGCATTAAGACTTTTTTTTTGAGCAAACATAATGGACAGCATGACCTTCATCAAAGTCAAGATCAGAATATTTATTTAAAAGTGTGTGTTTTTTGGTCAACTGAAGGATTTCAAACCAAGAAAAAGTGAATGATTTAAAAATAGACATAATCACCACAAAATCAGACCTTTCATAGCTTTATAAACTTGAGTTGTTTGTTTTACACTGTGCTCTTTGTGGAGGGTTTGTAACAGAGATGATACTCTGTTATATTATTGATTTACCTGGAATGTTCCACAGTAGGGCATTAAATGTTTCTGTCCTGTGTTTATTCCAATACAGTGATTTTCATTGCTTAAACAACATCTTTAAAAACATGCATTCTGGCACAGATCCCACACTTCAGTTGGTCTGGTGGCATCTCCTGCTCGTCTCCAGGAGCAGGAAGTGTAATGCCACTGTGGAACATTCACGGCAAAGCAATAACTTTTCCCTGGAGAAAAACAAGTGGCAGATTGTTCATCAGAAAAGTATGCAGTGCACCTTTCACAAACGACAGACAGTAATTATTGCCTATAGATCACCATCAACTTGTTTAAACATGGAACTTACTAATATCAAAATGAAAAACATAAAAATACATAATATTTTTAACCTCATACAGATCAGACCTGTTTTTCCAAAAATTAACTAAAATGAGCCTCATTTCCATCTGATGCTGTTCTTGAACTCTTTGGGCACAAACTATTATCTGAACTCTTTATGAAGCTGAGACTCAGTAGTTTTGGTCTCTGATGTCTGAATTACTCTAATTACTCTAATTACTCTAATTAATTAAGTGGAAACAAGCTCTGCTCAGAGGAATATCAGATTTGAAAGTTCGCCTAAATTTTCTTTGTGAAATATTTGAAGAAGTGAAGCTGGTGTTTGTAGATTTTGCCTGATTGACACTACTTTTGGCTTTGGTTGGTTTTGACAATTCCTCTTTCAAAGCAGAAGCTAATTTAACAAGAAATTTTTTAGGCACTTGTAATAAAGTAAAAAAGTCCAGGCGGAATCCTTATAAAAGTTCTATAATTATTATTATTATTATTTTTAATGGTAGTGTAATTTTTAAATTTGTCCTTTTGGAGTAAAAAAACGACTCAAATTCATCCCAGAATGCTTAATTTAATGTAAATAAGAGTGTTACAGCTTTCTTTTCATATTTAACATGCTGATTTCCTTTTATCAGATGGTGGATAAAAACGAATAAATTAATAAAAGTCAGAACTGTCAGCCATACCCTGACATTGCTAATTGCATTTTAATCGTGACACACTGTACATGTTCAACACCGTTCCCTTCTCGTGCGTGCGCTTTACTTTCTGAGTCTATCCCTGACTTCCTCCATGTTCCGCGCCTTCATCCTCGTTGTTTTGCGCCTCGTTGTTTCGTATTATATTCCTCTTACTCGGGGGTCGCGCAGGTCTGCAGGGCAATGCGTGCTCCCTCGACCACATCATCGCCTCACACTTACACTTAGCTTAAGGCTATCAGGCTAACCCCATCTCTGGCAGTGATTTGGACATGATTGCATAATTGAGCAGGAGGCAACAGTCGTCACCTGGTTCTTCTGAAGTCGGCCATTTTGGATCCACAGTGGTCGCTCGGCTGTCACCTCCAATCTCCATTCAATCTGATACAGCTCCGCAACGTCCTGGGCTCTTCAAGCAATTGGACTGGAATCAGATGGTGTAGGTGAGACCTCCAGTGAGCGTAGCACACACAGACACACACGCACACACCTCCACGCTCTTTTGGGACATTACATTGACTTACATTCAATTTCTGTTGCGATTCTGACCTTAGCTATAGTTGTACTTGACAAACCTCAACCTTAAAGTGCCTATCACAGGTTGAACTCCTAATTTCACTAAAATGGAGTTAAGATAAATATATTTCAGTTTCTACACAGATCGTTACACATTTTACCGCAGTTTAGCTGTTCTTTTAGGTTTATAATTTTACTTCCTGGTTGTAAAGTATGACATCACACTAGGAAATTACCATAGCAACCACGCTGTACACTGGGCAAGACTCAGCTAATGTCACAGATTTTGTTAATTTGACAAAGAGAAACACATGTGAACACCTTTATTTTGTTGATGTTGATCGGTGTTTAAAGGGTCAAAAAAGTAGTTCCTTTTGTGTAAATCATGCATAACCTTTGTCTCCCCAGTGTGATGTCATCGATTTGTTTACTTCCTGTAATTTTCAACAAATGTTTCAACTTTTCTCCACAAATAGGGACCTGATTGGTGTTACAATTTAACTACAATTTATATTTACAAGAGGTATTAATACAATGAATAAAGTCAAAATGAGAAAATCCTAAAAACCTGTCATATGCACTTTAACCCCAAACTAAACCTAAATTGAACCATACCCTCACTGTAAACTGTGCTATTGATGAAATATTAAGGATTTATCTCATGGGGAATAGTGTTTTGTCCACATAAGAATGACATGTACCGATGGAGTTTGTTTGTTTGTTTATTTGGATCCCCATAAGCCTTTGCCTCGGTCTGTTGGAGGCGAGTTCAAAGCCTTCATTTCTCTGAACGTAACAGTGTTTGTGCAGTTGTTGTGTTACAGGATTTAAAAGAACACTGACAATGACCTGCTTGGTTGTGTGTTAAAGGTCCCATGTTTTTGCTATATATTTCCTGTTTCGTAGTCCATCCTAAGAACATTTATGATAATATTTCGTGCTGTGGAACCTTCTCCCATAATGGTTATGAAATACCATCCATCTCTTGAATCATCGCACTCACTGGAAGCAGGAAACAACAAGGTTCGGTTTGCGGTCTTGGTTTATTTCTCGTGTCCCTCGTAACTGAGTTTATCACACAAAATCTTTGGCATCTTTGCGACAACAGTGTTTCTGAAAAAGCAAACACAGGCAAAATTAACTAACCTAAACCTTACGTAAAGCTTTGTGCATGCTTTGAACTTCCCTGCTTAATGTTGGTTGTATATTTAGAGCAGTTTAAAGTAACAAACTAATTTAAGTTTTTCAATTTCCTTTTCACTGGACCACACTATGGGGCAGTATTGCTAGTGGGCTAAGGACTAAGGAAACACAATTTTTGGGGAAACAATTTGTGCATCTTACATTATTTAGTTTTTACCCATACTTTATTAGACTGGACAAGTGAGGAGTGAAAGGACAGAGACAAGGACTCAGACTTGCAACGGCACCGAAACCAGAACCCTATAGCCTTGGAGCGTCAGACTGGGGGTGCAATTATTACTTTACCCAGGGCCCAATGCAGTGAAGGGGCCCTCTAAAAGTCATCCACCAACTTTGCTTGTTCATTTCCTACTTCAACCCTGCCCTTGGAGAACCATCAGTGCAGAAAAACACTGCTTCAAACATATCTCACTGTTGGAAAGTCACTGCATTTATTGTGATTTTAATGCAATTCTATTCTGTTTGGTAAAGCACTTTGAACTGCCTTGTGTACAAATTGTGCTCTACAAATAAACTTGTCTGTTGGGCACATATTGAATAATGGGATCAGACAACGCAAGTGGATCTCCTACAACTGTTTGGACACTGGACATGGACACTGTTTTGAAAATCAAGACAATGACTTCTTGATTTTCGTCTCTTTCGTCTCTTTTCGTCGTCTTGATTTTCAAAATAGCATGATGACAACCCCTGAAACCTTTTCTACGATGGAGCACTCCTGGACCAATGAGGGATTACATCAACTTTCATTTTGTCTTTTTGCTTGGAGTTACCGTCATGTAATTAATGTAGAACATGACTGCTGGAAAAAGACTTTGCCATTAACCGCAAATACATTTTTTATTCCATTTATCCTTCATAAAACCAAACAGACCCAAATTGTTGGTTGTCAAGCGTCTGCATATTTTGTCAATAAGAGTAATGCACTTCCAAAGTTCTCGTGTTGCACATTCATCCTGCGAATAATCAGGGGTCACGACTGAACCACTATCATCACCTCACTCTTCTGAAGTCGGCCATTTTGGCTCCAGCGGCCGCTCGGCTGTCACCTCCCATCTCCAGTCAATCCGACACAAGCCGCAGTGCCTCTTCAACCAATTGGACCTGATTCAGACGCCGAGGAGACCACATACACACACTTCCTGACAGCTCGAGGAGTTCTGCGCGGTCCTGTACAGTTGGGAAAAGCGCTCTCCTGGAGGACACAGCGCTGCCTTTGTTGAACGTGAAACGAGGAATCCAAGGCAATCAAAGAATCTGCGCAAATGTTGTTACAAGTTTCAGCGATCCCTCGGCCTGCTCTTTTATCCAAAGCGAGGCACGTATGATTTTTGGTTTCGTCCCAATTCCACCTGGAGTCTTGAAAAGGGGAAGAATAACAAATATGGGAAACATTTAATACAGGATAATATGTTTATGTAAAGCTCTGAGCACCGGTGGTTGGACTAGTGGGGGTCTAGAGAGGACGGGACCCCCTTCTGATGTGGTCGGAGTGTGTTTGGGTTGGACGTGCGAGGAGCTACGACACCTCCCGGAGCAGGAACTTAGATGGAGGTACAGAGGAAGAAGAAGAGAGCCAATGCATATTTCTCAGATTCTTGTACTGTTTATGGACAAATACACAAGGTTCAGATGAACACAGAAGAAGAACACAGATCCTGGAATGGCTGAAATATTTATCTTCATGAGGGCATTTCCTGAGATTAAATTTAGAAATTGAAATGTGTTTTCTTTCCATGGATTTGTGCAACGTCTGAGCAGTTTTAGAAATGCCATTAATGAGTTTGAATAAAACAAAATATGTATGTGCAAATTTATCACATTGTTTTCAAAAAAATCAAAATCAATCATCAATCAATCATCAATCAATCAAAAATCAAAAATCTGGTTTTGGTGCAAGATAGAAACAGAGCGAGACAACAACGATGGATGAAGAATAGACAAACTAACAAATAATAAAGGTATAGGGTGTTGCCCTGTGGTCGAATGGTCTAAGCAGCAGCACATTCTGCTCTGGCCTCAGCGTCGTGATCGATTACCTGCTCTGACAATTTGCTAAATGTTATCTCTGCTCTTACCTCATTTCATGCAATATCGTCCTCTCCAATAATGCACATCGGCCTAAGAAACTAGACAGACTAAAGCCAAAGACGAAAATGGCAGGATGAAGGAAGAAAAGACATACATTATGGTTTCACTTTTGGACTGGTAAATTCCCCTTTTCAACAACGGCAACAGAACAAAGCTGTTGAGCTCACATGATGCTATAATGACGGACACTCAAACATCAAAGCAAGAACTCCAGCTATGAACTTCAGCTTCCTCCATCAGGGCTGAAATCGTCCACTGCAATCTAATTTACCCAGTGGTTTTAGAGGATGGGTCAAATGCAGAGGACACATTTATGAAAGACATAATGCTTATTTTTATTTTTGGGAGCATACTTTAGACCAGAGGGGGGCAAACTAAGGCCCGGGGGCCACATGCGGCCCTTTTGGCATTTTGATCCGGCCCGCAAAGCATTCAATAAAAAATTGTATGAGTTAGGTGTGGTGCATTTGTCATTTTATAGTTTCCTGAGCAGCTGCATGTTCATTAAAAATCAGTTTTGAGAACAGCCACCACTAGAATAACACCAAACTTTGATGCATTGGATATTAGGAGTGATCAACTGCACTGTTCCCACTAAATAAAGGTAATGATTTTTGCTATTCTGTAGTAATTTTTTTGTGTATTTTAGGCATTAAGTCTATGTGTAGTAGCGTGTGTAAAATGGTCCGGCCCCCAGGCAAGTGTAAAAATCCAATGTGGCCCTTGCGTCAAAATAATTGCCCACCCCTGCTTTAGACCGTTTAGCAGTTTGTAAACCAAAACATTCTAAATTTGGAATGCAGGCAAAAGTGAAATGCAACATGATGTGATTTCACTGGAGAAACTGGGATTTAACCTCAAAATATGAAAAATGCAGATGATTTTGGAAAATGAAAACCACTCAGACAAATGTGAGTGACATCAGAGCTGCTTTAAACACATTTATTCTTGTATTTATTTTTCATGTTGAAGGAAATTAGGATAAACTCTTTGCATTTTTGATGAAGGAACAATCCAGATTTATGGGTTTTACTGGAAAAATACTCACCGAGACGTTGAGCTTCAGATAATTTTTCATTTTAGCTAGAGATATATGTGGAGAAGCTGGCCCGTAGCGGTCGAAGTAGGAGGCAGACATACAAAAGTCTTGTACCAGACAAGATTTATTAAAACGAACAAAACATGTGCACACAACTGCACTGACGTCTCTCTCCAAATGGGGCCAGCAGAACCCTTTTTATACTCTAGGCCCCTCCCCTAGGACGGTTCATCCTGACTGCAGGAATCTGCACCCTTTACTCCTCAAAGAGGCACTGGAATTACAATCCCTCCTCCATGGACCAATGTCCCCAAAACAATTCAAATGTCTAACTGAAACTACAAACACAAAACAAATACATTTTAAACACCTTATTAAACTAAATCCAAATTGAACTATGGCAGTTCTCCCCTCCACATGGTCTGGCCCATGACCCCTCCAAAGGTTTTAAAAATGGCCGCCATGAGGCCCTCCTCCTCTTTGACCAGACCATGTGATGGACAAGGTAAGTTTGTTGAGGTGAACTGAAATACAAATTTAAATAAACATATTGAAAAGGAACTTATGTGTTGTGTGATAACTAAACTAAACAAAACAAACCCGGGATTAAGTTTACAGTTGATTATGAGAAACTGAAAATAAAGACAAATTAGAGGTGATTAAAGGGGACAAAGACCCACTTTGTCACAATATATTAGATACTATACCATAAAATAGATTAGTTTGAAGCTAAAATACAATTTTAAGGCTAGAAAATTGTATGTTGTCCATCGTTTGTTATAGAAAAGCAAACTAGCTGACCTTTCTATCCTGGAAATTCAAATGTGTTGCTTTTTTCCCCAACACAAAGACTAAAAACCAGTAGAATTTAGATCTAATGTGAGCTAATCCTTGAAAAAACAAACAGTCAACTTAATTTTACCTCCAGTTGCCTCCATCCCGGAATTTTTATGACAACACATTTTGAAGGGTTAACATAAGTAGATCATTATGTTACTTTTTATTCATTGTCAACTGTAATATTCATCTAAAAAGGCTTGATGATAGAGACAGAGAGACTGATAGGCCCCAAATCCTCATTTCATTGTAGAAAGCAGCAGGTTTTGATGTTTTTCGTGTTTGAAAATTTAAGCTATAGTGAAGGTTTAGCCCCAAAGATAGATACCCATAGTGCCTCACCCTGCACAAGCTACATCCACTCACCCAATCAGCTATAGACTCCGCTCGGTCATCTCATTTTAACCTATCCGCCTCTCCATTCAGCATTTCGACTTGCGCAGCCCTCGTCCACCCCAGCACCACCTCTGCACCTCAGCACCATCTCATTTTCTTTCAGGGTTTTATTTTCACCACCAGCAGTGTCCGGGCTCTGGGGGGAAGATTCCTATCATATCCTGGTCTGCACCTTCTTCACGTCGCTCATTATTCTCTGCCGGGTCTAAGCTCCAAACCTATTATACATACCGCATGTAATTTTATACTGTTGGATCTATTTGACTAAGTTTATTATCATTTCTTTTTTGCTAAAGTTAATTTCGGTTGTTCATATTTATTTTTCTATTGATTCTTCATTGTTTAGATTATTCTTGCCAATTAAGTTGCACAAAGTTAATTGCTTTCTTTTGCTCACAGGGCTCATTACCATAAATAGGTCAAGGTGGGAGGGTTCAGCAGACGTTGTGAACAAATGATTTTTAACCAACTCGACGGAGAGGCTCAAGGATGGTCAAGAGTAAATGAATCCGTTCAAAAAGCATCTTTCTTTTGGGACATTTGTTTAATTTGCTGCATAAAGCCAACACCTGGATAATGCCTCAGTGTCCTTTTGATTTGTTTGATTTAAGTTTGTTTAAGCTTGCTTTCTAGATAACTTGCCACTACATATATCAGAATGGTATATCTTTCATTATCCTCTGACATATCTTGTCTTCATTTGAGTTTCTCTTGATTAAAGTGGATATTCATCACTCGTTTTTAAATAAATGTGGTTAACACGCCTCCACCACTGTCTCCATACCTCATCTCTATTTAAAGTTAATTTTCCATAACATGTCTCCTTTGGACTTACAGGCAGTTTAAAATAGGGATGTCCAAACTTTTTTCAAGTGGAAGGTCACAGACTAGTGATTATACAGCGAACCATTCAGTAAAGCGCGTTTAGCAAAGGTTTGATTGCGATTCAGCTCCATAGTTTCCCCTGAATACCTTCATTTTGGGTCAGTTTTACGCCAAAAGGTTTGTAATCAATCGTATAATTGTAGAGAATAGAACTGCAACTATTATTTTAGAAGTCAAGAAGTCAAATTATTTTTTCTATTGTGCATTTGCACTAATTAAAGGATGAAATATGATGACCGAAGGTTAATAGATAGAGAAAATAGAACATTTACAAATGAGGTGTGTCATTTAAGAAAATCTATGGGTATATTTGGTGCATTCTCCTCACAAAAAGGTGGATGACACAGTCTTTACCAACCAAGGACAACACGGACTAGAATGCCATTATAACTGACAGTTGAACCATGGATAAAAAGTACATTTGGACTAAACTTATTGACCTTATTCTGCCCCGCCCACTTTTGCAGTTTTTTTGCCACAGATACACACTTTTGTTGTAAACGCACTTCCGTTTGACGAGAACTCCGTTAACGCTAATGACGAACGAGGGAAAATGTCTCGCCGCTAAAATGTTACATAAAGTAGATTGATTTGTGTAAAATGTTTAATGAACACGAGCAACAACAAGTCAACAACGCAACGATTTCCTGGTCAGTCTGAAAACGGCTTTTTAGTCCGTGTAGAACTTATTTTCTGTTGAGTTCGTCTGCTCCATGTAAACTAATACAACAGAAACAAGACGGCGGCGCATAAGGCAACTTCAGGAATAAGGTCAATAAATGGATACATTTGAAAGACTTTGGACAAAATGGGACTTCTATGTTTGACTGAATATACCTCAACTTTCTGTGGCTATCATGTTGCCCATTGTGTTGCATTTATTATTATTATTTATATTACATCAAGAGCTCTCTCTCTGGTCTTGCTCTGTTGTTGTTTTATTTTATTTTTTTATGATATGTCATATTTTCAGAGAGAAAAAATTGTTTACTAATTTTTGACGTCTTGATTTAATAATGCCACTTTCTTTGTTATAAAAGATATTTTCGTGTGTTTTAGCCTGGTTTGTTGACAAGTCACAATTAGTCAGTTACTACAATAATAACAAAGTCTAATAAAGTCTACAATCTATTACTTGTCGTCTAGAAGCCTGAGGGTCTAAGTGTCACATTTGGCGCTCGGGCCATAGTTTGGACATGTCTGGTCTAAAATATCATCCATGCACACTTCTTCGCTCACTTATCATACTCCTGACTGCTACAACAGCCATTCATGAGTATTTGCACACTACACCGGCTCCCCCCTTCTCTCCTCACACACTACTCACACTATCTCTTACTCCTCCTCCACAGTGCCAGCTCGTGGTGCCAGAAGAAGTGACTAAATCCTGTCCTGTCCCTGCGGTGAAAGAGGGTGTCATTTGTGCCCACCCAGAACAAAGAAGCTTTTCCTCTTCCTCCTCTCACATCCTCTTCTGTAGCACCCATTCCCCTCCATCTCTCACCCTGTCACTCACCCACAGTCCTGCGCCCGTATCATGCCTAAGCACCCATTTGTTTGGTGTGTTTTTTCCCGTTCCTCGTGTGTCGTGGGTGGGAGAGCGCACTCGCAGGTTGAGGCGAGAGAGTGAGATAATGACATTGACAAAGACGTTGAAGGATTGAAACAGAACAAATCCCTAATTTGAGCTGGCATATGGCGGAACATTTTACTGTGGAATCCTTTATGCTGCTCAAAATGTGTCTTCTGTCTAAATACTTGAAATGGAGAATGTGTCATTTCTTTTGTCATTCAGTCAGTCAAATGTTGACATTGGTAAAAGTATGATCTCTTCAGTTTATGTTGTTATGTTTACAAAATACAAAACGTCTAAGCTGAGTATCACGGTTCCTTCTCGGGAAATGTTTAACTCCAGGGTCAGAACAGTTATGTTTTGTTGTGCTTATGATTGAATGAATTTTATCTGCTCCTTTCTCGTGAATTGAATTGTAACATAATGGTTAATGCTTTGTTTGTTGTGTGATCTATTGTATCTTTTTCATTGCTCCATAAAGCACTTTGAATTGCTGTTAGTGTATTTTTTAGAATTGTGCTATACAAATTAATTTAGTTGATTCAGACCAGTGTTAGTTTATTTGAGCACAATCAATAAACAAAGTAAATTAAAGTGCTTAACATTAAACAAACATATTAAAAGATAAAGAAAATGAATTAAATATAGTTAAAGGTAGATAAGGTAGTTAATCTGGACACAGTTTAAAAAAAATAATGTTCTGTTTTGAAAGTTTTATTTGATTGACGACTGTAGCGTTAAAGGGGAAGAGAGAGGGGAGAGACATTCAGGAAATAGTCAAGGGCTGGTATCGAATGCACGACGCTGTGGTGACAACAACTGCAGATGTGCAATGCTCTTAACCACTGCACCATTGGTAAAGCACAGGTCTTCTTTTTATCAAGACATTTCGACGGCAGAAGTCTTTTTCGATCTGATGGCACAGGCCTGAGAAGCACTCACATAGATTAGCTCTGTTCTAAATGGAGGAGTTTTGAATCTGCTCTGCCTTTGTTTACCCGTCGAAACGTCAAAAACTGTGTCCAGATGAATACCTTTCAAGCATTTTCTACCTTGGACTTCACAATTGAGGGATTACATCGACTTGTGTGTCGTTGTTTTCTTGTTCTATTCTGTAGCACTTTGGGATTTGTTCTCCAGTGTAAAGTGCAACACAAATGACATATATTATTAATATATTATTGTTTCTAAAAATAGTTGTACACACGCAGAACCGTACATTGTCTGAGTAGAGGCTCGTCTCATATCACTGCCCAGATCTTCCACTGTTTAGCTGCATTACATTGAAATTGTTCCTTTCTCCTTCACAGGACAAACCTTGAGGTTAGACACCAAGATGTGGCAGTAACATGTTAAAGTTCTTCTTTTGTTGAATTCCAATTTTTGTGACATAATTTTAGGTTGTACATAATTCCTCTATGAACTGTATCTTGTCTATGTTATCTCTCATTCATCCAGGAGTGTTCCACAGTGGAAAAGGTCAATGGCATTCATCTGGACTTTTGAAATCAAGACGTTTTCAGTCTGAAACCTTTTCTACCTGTCTTGTATTATATTTATCTTTTAGCATCACGTCTGCAATAGCCATCATATTGTTTACAAACAGCATTTCTTGTCAGCTTTGTTTACACCATCTACATAGCTGTTAATGGACCTTTCTTAACTTACACCTCCATTGTGCACGCGTCTTCTGTACAATACCTTTCACCCATTTGGATTTCTTTCTTGCGGACATGCAGCAGTGGCAGCAGCTGGTGGGGTCCAACCATGTCAGCGGAGAGAGTGCATCCACAGAGAGAGAGAGTGAGAGAAAGAGGGAGCGGACAACAGCACGACGAGGGCACAGCGGAGCATAACAAACACGATCCACCTTTCTGCTTGGCTAATTTTCCCCATTAAAACCACCCAGCAGGATCCCCAGCAGTGCAGCCTCCGAAACAGGGCTTATTTTAGCTGCCTGTCTCTCGCTGTGTGTGCGAGTGTGTACGTGTGTGTACTTTGGCTGCACGGGGAAGCTTAAAGATCTACTATAGGAGGAGCGGATTCAATTCAGTGATATTAATTTCCTTCGCTCCGCTCATGCATAAACAAAAGGAAATCTCCCAGGCTGTGTGTTCAAATGTATGGTAGGTGGTTTGCTATAGCTGCTTTACAGCTCCGGTCGGGGGTTATTGATGTGTGCGTCTGGCTATATTTGCCCAGTCATCTCTTTATGTGGCTAAAGTCATCAGGCCGCCTCCCCCTTGTCTCCGTCAGATCCTAAACTAATCCCAAATCCTGCTACTTTGACAAGAAAATTCCACATTTGGATGCACGCACACGCCTCGTCGTCCTCCAGCGCAGCGCCGCCCTCTCTCCCCCAGTGAAGTGCACACAGACACAGAGAGTACCTGCTGCAGCTGCGGAAACAAGCCTCACAAGAAACAGTTTGATTACATTTGGCATTTAAAATGGTCAAAATGAAATGACACCGTCTGACACACTAGGCAGTAAACAATAACACAAAGTTACTTAAACAATATTGTGTGAAAGGAATTAAATGATGGAATACTTGCCGGGGAAGAAGTGAGAAATATTGCAGGAGACGTTATAAGCTTGAACTAAACTTGAACAGGACCAGGAGCCAGGCCTACATTCAGACTGTGCATGGGCTGAAACCAGGAACGAACCAAGACGAGTGTGACGGCATCCATTTATATTAGAAAAGAAGTGGCGCTCGTGGTAGAGTGGATAGCACGTATGCCTGCCGTGTGGAGCAGGGTTGTGAGTTCAAATCCTGCATCCTTCCCCTCTCTCATTCTCATTTGACGCTGTACTGTCCAAACAAATAGAGCCAATGGGCCAAAAAAATGCTTTATATAAGATTTGAATCATGAACAAAAATCCATGGCAAATCAAATGACAATACAAAAATGACACACAAAAAAAGTTGACCTGAGATAGCTGAGATACAAATGACACCGACAGCATCTATAAAAAGAAAATATCCAAAAAATATAAAGTCTGGTTATGTAAAGGTAGGTTATATAAAAAGAAATATCAGAGTTGGCACTGTTTGAATGATTGAATTCAGGTGTAATTCACTTTAACGGTGTGTTATGTCACTTTTGTGTTGGTACCACCCAACAATACATGTTTTTTCAAGGTATGTTGTCATAAATAAAAACACCTATTGTAATTTTAAATGCATGATGGTTATGTTTATTGCCATTCTGTTGAACTGTGGACCATATACTTGAACATTTTTTGTTATTTTTCATTGTCCCTGTGACTGTGTTCAACCAGCCAACAATACGCCACTATACTGTGGAACATTTTAGGCAATAGGTCTCTCAACATCTCCATGGTGACAAACAGGTAACGGACCTTCCCAAAAAGGTTACACACTGTAGTGCAAATTAACTGACTAATCATAAATTACAAATGCCTTCAGGAATTCACAAACAATGAGCAAACTGAAAAGCCCAAAGACACGCTCCGTTTGACTTCTGCTGCAGATATTGCATAGATTCTGCTGTAAATGGCATATTTGTTTTATTCCTTTTGCTAATCTGCGAGTAGTTTGTGTAAATCAATCCTTTAATGACATTTCTCTCTTTTTGCTGTTTGCACAAAGCAGCACAGTTTGGCAGTAAGGCATCAGTCTGCTGCCGGCTGTCGGGAAACCAAATCTGTTACAGACCATTTACTGTAAGAAAACAGTAATCACAAAACACACACAACAGCGGCATGTTACTTAAAGAAAGCATCAGTAATGTTAATTTATTTTGCACAGACGTGGATTAGCCGCAGATGATGAGGAGGCATTTCAAGTGTTCAGCAGAAAGACACTGGAAAGACAAAGAGGGACGGAGATCTTGTTTTGTCTAAAAAAAATAAAGACAGAGGGTTTCGAGCAGCGCTTTTCTTTCACCAAGAACCACATTCATTCATAAATATGGGTTCACCAAACACACTGTTGATCTAAAAGGTTGTTTGTTAATCCAGGGTAAACTAAAATTGACTTTTTATTAAATGGTTGGCTTCTTTAAACTGCATTCTGTCACTTTTCTGATTCGCTATCTACTCGTCTCCACGGAGATGTTATTGCTTTTTCTAAAATGTTCCACAGTATTGGGCGTCTTTTTGGCTGAACGAAGGAGACAGGTTGATTGCTGTGGTGCAAAGACAAATAACAAAAAACAAATAAGTCAGATGTGCCAAACCAGTTTAATGCAAGTAAATGTGAAAACAAAATTACACAATAAATGAATAGACTTATACTTTTAATAGTACTAATTGGCGCCCAAATGGATAAAATGTTTGTGAAAAAGACCCCAAAAGCAGAGGAATTTAATAAATAACTTACTGAACCACACATTCACCAAAGAAATGTTGTAATATTAAAGCGTGTCTCTCAAAAGCAGATATTTCCTGTCAAATATCCTCAGAACTAAATGTATAATGTCTTTACACAGATGCATGAGAGTTGATTGATGATTCTGTTGAAATCATGGTTGTTTCTCAGTGCTATTTTTTCATTCTTTCGACCCATATGCCGACAAGACCATGTGTTTCTCTAATTTGTTAATCTACCTGTCAATCAGGCCATCAGATGTGGAGACAGCAGACCATACGTGTTTGTAAAGTATTGTAAAAGCCCGCTCTGGTCTTAGTCTTTTGAGCTGCTGCTTCCATTGGCCTCAGTCGCTCTTGTATTTCCGACTGTGGTCTCTGCACCATTTGGAGTAAAGTGTATTTCCATCGTGGCTGAAATTCCCACAAATAACCACATCGACAGTCAGGAAAAGAGCCCCTTATTTATTTCCTCATTGGTCAGTCAGGAGGTCTGCCAACTCCACACCCATTTGTGCTTTTATGTCTCTGTTTACAAGCTATAAACCATTTTATTTTCTTAATACATGCCTTTTATTGCGCATTAAACCTCATTATAAAGCAATTCAACAGCTCTAACCAAACAACACATCTCACTGGGTCACAATAGACCGTGTGCACTGCAAAAAGTGAAATATCCATCTGTTAGTTAAAAGGACTAATAAAAGGAAATTAAAGGTGTAACTTTTTGTTGGAGGGTCAGTCACCTGCTTTTTTAGATTTAATTTCCTTGACTGGAATTTTCTACAGTGTGGCATTTAACGTATCTATCTTTGTGTGTTTTTATTACCCAAAAATCATGACAAACTTGTTTTCTTTTACGATAATTTGACCTTAACTTGGTCTCGTGGTGCTGCCTTCTTGTCTCCATAGAAATAGACAAGTTTAATGCCATACTGTGGAACATCCAGGCAACATTCATGGTCATGAAGACAAGCATATGGCTGATCCGCCACCAGAAAAGTTACACGATGCACCTTCAAGCAGCTTTGAGAAAATATATTTGGTTTATTTATACATATTAGTAATTTGAAGAATTCAATATTTCATTTGTGAAATTTAGTTTTACCTTAGTATATTTTTCTTATTTCCACTTAACTACTATTCTATTTGTATAATAAATATTACAAAAACAGGCACTTATATTTGTTTGACATAAGGAAATATTAATGACAGTTTTACACCAATCAAGCAGCAGTTTGTAAAGTTAATGACGATGACCTCACACTAAGGAGACTCAGAAATGATCAAACACTTTTCTGACACTTTCAACATTAATTCAACAAAATAAAAGTGTTTTCATATTTTTTTGTCTGTCCCATAATCATTTCTGTGACACTGGAGGAGTGCATAGGTAACAGTTAAGGAATTTCCCAGTGTGATGTCATAATTTACTATTAGGAAGTAAAATTATTTACCTAAAAAATTGCTAAACTGGAAGAAAATTTCAAAATGTTCTACCAAAATCTTAAGCACAATTATCTTACATGTGCTTTAGTCAAAAGAGTAGTCCAACTGGTCAGAGGCAAGTCATTCCAAATCAAGATTATAATTCTAAATTCAATTATTTTACAGCTACATTTGATATTTTGAGCAATAATGGTAGACCTGTATTCTCAGATGCAACAACAATCCGTGTTGTTTTCCGGCGTGGATGTTGTGCATTTCGTGGCTCGCACAGTTGACCTTGGCGAGCGCGCAGGACCACACCAACATGGCTGACAAATGGCACGTCGCCGCGGCTCGGTTTGATGCTAAATGTGTGTTTAAACAATACAGAGTGTCGCTTACACACGCAACACTTAGCTAGCCGCTGTCGTAAGATTGATTTAGCTTCCTTTCCTCTCTCTCCCCTCCTTTTCCCTCACTCCCCCCCTCTGTTGCCTCCTCTCTCCCCCTTTTCCCTGTATCTACCTCTCGCTCTCCTTTTCTGTCCCGTTTCCTCTTTCCTTTACCTTGTGTCTCTGCCTCCCTTTCTTCCTCTGCACTCTCTCTTTCCCCTTTCTTTCTTGCTTTCTCTCACACTCTCTCTGGCCCCTCATTTCTCCCCTCTTTTTGTATTTCACTCCCTCTTTCTACCCCTCTCTCTTTTCCTCTCTCCATTTCCACCCCTCTTTCCTTTACTACCCCACTTTCCTCTCCTGTTTCCTTTTCTCTCTCTCTCTCTTTCTCTCCTCTTTCACTCTTTTTTTTGCTCCTCATCTCCCTCTCTATCTTCTCCCCTCTCTCTTTCTCCCTGTCACCCTCTCTCTACCCCCTCTCAATCTCTCTTTCTACCTCTTTCTCTCCCCTTCCCTCTTTCCTTTACCCCCTCATCTCTGTATTTCTCTCTCTTGCTTCCCCTCTCCCGCTCTCTCCCTATTTCTTTTCCCGTCCCTCTTCCCTTTACTTCCATCTCTGTCTTTCTCTCTCTGTCTTCTCTCTCACCCCATCTCCTTTTCTCCATCTTGTTCTCTCTCCCTCCCCTCTTTCTCTTATTCTCTTTTTCTCTCTTTCTCTTCCTCTTTACCCATCTCATTCTCGGTCACGTCTCTTTCTCTCACTCTCCTTCCTTCTCTCTACCTCCCCATCTCTCCCCTCCACCCCCTCTCTGTTTTTCTCTACCTCTCTGTCTTTCTCTTTCCTTTGCACCCGTCTATCTCTGTCTTTCTCTCTCTCTCTCCTCTCATCTCCCTTCTCTCTATCTCCTTCCCCCCTTCTCTCTCGCTCACCCTTCTCTCCACCCTTTCTCCTTGTTCTACCCCTTCTCTTTACTCACTCTGTCTTTCTACTTCTCCTCCCCCACTTTCTCTCTCCCTCTTTGCCACTCTCCCTCTTTCTCCTTCTTTTCTCTCACTCACCCCCCTCTCCCCCTCTCTCCCCCCCTCACACACACACATCTCTGTGAGTGATGTGATTTAGGACATCTCTAGGCAGCCACTCCGCTCGCCGTCCTCGTGCATGCGTTGAATACTAATCCCGGGATCAGGTTACAGAGAAGAGCAGATAGTTACTGCGACAGAGAAAGAGGCAAAAGCGCCGTGAATGACACAGATTAGATCAGATAACGCACGTTGGAAAAGGTGGGAGTAGCAGCGAGTGGGGCTGCAGTTGTTTTACTCTGGACGTGGGCTGGTGTGAGCAGCATGCAAATCCAAAACAGCGGACAGGAGAAGCGATGGTGCAGGTAGAAGAGAGAAAAGATGAAATAATTGGACGGAAAAGTGTGGCAAAAACAGGCAGAGAAGTCAAGACTGTAAATTGGAGGTATATGCAGTTTTGACATGTTTAAATGCGCACTTTGAAACTTCTCTGGTGAACAGTTCTTTTTTTCTTCAACGTGCTGGCACTACTTTATAATAACCACACCTTAATTAGCCTTAATAAAGCATGAACTTAATCCATAATGGACAAACTGATTAATAACTAGAGCGTTATGACATGATTCAATTAAATAGTTACAAAACCTGAATAATTCTTGATAAACAACTTGTTCATTATGTTTTAAGTCTTTGTTAATGCTTGATTAAGACATGAATAAGTGAAGTTATTATATAAAGTGTTGTAATAATGTATTCTTACTGTGAGTGGGCTTGCCTCACCACAGATCTAACCTGTTACATGAACTGGAGCACCATCTGCTCGTCTCCATGTACATTTATAAGTTGATGACAGTTTATGGTAAATCCACTTTATTTATTTATTTCAAGCCATATGCCAAAAAACAAATCGCAATCTTTAGACTTAAATAATTAAACATCGAAAAATATACATGTTTTTGAAATTATTTCTCGTTAATAAAAGCATCTGTAATCAAATAAATGCAAGGTAGATGGGTTTAAAGTCATACTGTGGAGCATTCCAGGCCAAGCAATAACATCTGGAGAGAAGCAGGTAGACCCTCTATACTTTCTATAATAAAGTCCTTGCATACGCTTCTTTATTTTATGCAGGTTCAGGTCCAAAAGTAGCCAAATTTATAAAAACAAACCAATTTAAAAGGAGATATAATATTCAATCATCTTCTGAAATGTTGTTAATGCTTCCTTTTCCCCCCAGATGCTTCCAACACTGACATGCTGTTTTCTGTTACAGTCTTGAAGCCTAAATCATGCATAAATAATAAACCATAACACATTTTCTGCATTCTGTACTAATATTATCTATCAAAAGCGGTTTGTAAAACGGGCCCAGATCCACAGAAAATGCTCCACTTGGATTAAGTTGCACCTTCGACTGTCAAACCTTCCCAAAATCCTGTCAGCCGCGGACCACTGTTGCCCAAAAACTATTTATATCTCTTCAAGTTCAAGCTTTATTTGTCTCCCACACACATTGAACCACTCTTTCACACTCGTGACATGTTACTGTTATTTGTGGGTTTGCGCTGAAAACATTTGCAAACCAAATATGTCTTCGTTTACTGTCGGCGAACGGCTGTCTTTTGAAGAACATTGTCTCAAGTCTGTGCTACTGTCACAGGGGCAAAAGTAAGAATAGTTTCCCAAAATATGAAAAATCTCCTTAAATCCATTTTGAACCTACTGACGGCAATGGACTGAATGAAGAAAAATGTATCTTCAACAACACAAAATAATTTAGATTGTGCTTTATTTTAGAAAGATGACTTTGTTTCCCAAAATGTAAAAAGATATAGTAGTATGATGGATGAACATTTTGATAATAGACCACTTCTGCATGTCAAAAAACGAAATTAATTTGAATGAAGCACGTCTGTTAGTCTGAAAACAAAATGTCAGTCTTATGCCATGTGTAAAAAAATGTTTCTTTTACCTTTTATGTGCAAAAGGCTCACTAATCTGACCTGTGCAGAACTGTGCAGCAACATTAAATACCAGCATCATCGTTTTACTTGTTCTGTGATGTTTCAGATTTGTTTGAAAACAGGACTCTTCTATTGGCAGATTTACTTTTCTTATTTCAAACTGCTGTAGAAAGAATACTGAAAATGTTTAGTCAAATCAAAGTGCTGCATGGCTAAAAATGTACAAAAAAGTAAAAGTACTCCTGCCAAATTTGTACTTAAGTAAAAAATATCAACTATGCTTGAAAAATAGTAACATTTTTATGCAATTTTACAAACATTTTAGACCAGTCTCTTGTAGAAAACTTGAGTTATTAAAAAGTTAAGCTGAATAAAGTAGTTGTACACCACAGTCCAGTTATTTTCTGAGCTCTGGCCAATGCTGTGTTATGTGTGTAGAAAGGAGCAACATTTTTGTCTCAACTTACTTTTAAAGTTTTAAAACACACCGTGCACACAAAACATGAGACAGCAACAAGAAACTTAACAATATAATACCTACATGCCTACATGTCTGGTGTCTGCGTGCACTGGTGTGTGATTGTGTGAGTGAATGGGTGAATGGTTCCTTGATGTAAAGCGCTTTGAGTGCCTCGAAGGTGGACAAGCGCTGTATAAATATGTGACCATTTACCGTTTGTGACCATTTACATACACTTACTTTGATAGGCTTATGCATACAGGGTTGAAATTGGTATCCAGATACCAAGCTATCGATATCAAAGATCAACATCAGAGATCGATTCCCACCCAAATGAGCATCAGTTCAGAGGACAACTGCATGAGTGAGCCAAAACCAGCCAAATGACTTCAGAATGGAATGTCAGAACCCGTACAAAACCACACCACAAAACTCAGGAGTCCACGATAATTCTGCACCAAACATTACACTCGATTGTCCAAAAAATAAAAAAATAAAAACTACAGAGACCTTTGTCCCTGCTCGGGCATTGGGGCTATTAATATACACTAACTCTTGTAACTCTTGTAACCTGTAACTCTTTTAAATGTAGCTAAGTACAATTACATGGTTAGATTTTGTCTTAAAAACAAGTACGTTCACCAAAAAAGTACAATTACCCCCAAAGAAACTCAGCTCTTTGCAATTAGTTACTTTCCAACCCTGATTTCAAGTTAAATTATTATCAAACTCGACATAAATTACATAAAATAAGCCAAATCCTAACTATGAACTCACAAAATAACATTCATAATCCAGTCAAAAATACAAAATCTTGTTTAATTTGGGTAAATACAAACTTTTAGCTGAAGATTAGGCATTCTTTTTGTTTTTTTTTTTTTGCTTTTGCAGTTGATTTCAATCCTGAAGCTTCCTGTTTTCACTTGGTGTAACGAACATGCAAATACTGCCTCACCCTCCTCCCTCCCTCCTGCACACACACACACACACACACACACACACACACACACACACACACACACACACACACACACACACACACACACACACACACACACACACACACACACACACACACACACACACACACACACACACACACACACACACACACACACACACACACGCACAAACGCACACCATGCTGAAGCAATTACGTCCAGTGTGCGCCGTGTGAAGGTGATTGATGATGCTGTCAGCAAAGAGAACATGTTTTAACGTCAGAATAATCTCCCTGCTAATATATTACATCCACTGGATAGGGTTCAATCATTACTAATAGCGGCGCTAAGTTGGTGAGAGGCTAGCGCGTGGCTCCGTGTGCTCGTCTCATCAATCAGAGCAGAAGTACAGGCGGCACATCTTAAGCTCAGGCCATCCAATCAACAGCTTAAGGTAAGGAGAAGCGAGTTAGAGCTTTATTTGTTATGTAATCTGTGAAAACACAAAAAGCAATAACTAGGAAGATAACATGGGTGACAAAAACAAAAACCGCATTAAAACGTGAGCCACCGAAATGACCAAAGGGGAAGGATTTTGGCTTTGGGTGTGAAAGGTCCTGATAACGGCAGATAGGATGAAAAGCGAAGATGTGAACCAAAACATGGTTATATATTTTGGTTTATAAAGCTGAGTGATATAAAAACAGCAGCCACTGAACATAGTGGTCCCCACAAAACTCATGGGGCTCCAGATCTCGGCAGCAATTAAGTTATATATACAAACTACAAAGCTGTAGGTGGTGCACTGTGGACTTATTGTTGCACACAAACATTGTGAAAAATAGTGTTTTATTGTTTCCTGATTCGTCCAAATGTAACTGCAGCAAAAAGAAGAAGAAGAAGAAGAAGAAGAAGGAGAAGAAGAAGAAGAAGAAAAAGAAGAAGAAGAAGCAGGAAAAGAAGGAGAAGAAGAAGAAGGAAAAGGAAAAGAAGAAGTAGGAAAAGAAGGAGAAGGAGAAGAAGAAGAAGAAGAAGGAGAAGAAGAAGAAGGAAAAGGAGAAGAAGAAGCAGGAAAAGAAGGAGAAGAAGAAGAAGGAAAATGAAAAGAAGAAGTAGGAAAAGAAGGAGAAGAAGAAGAAGAAGAAGGAAAAGGAGAAGAAGAAGGAAAAAAAGAAGAAGAAGAAGGAAAAGGAAAAGAAGAAGAAGGAGAAGAAGAAGGAAAAGAAGAAAAAGAAGAAGGAAAAGGAAAAGAAGAAGAAGGAAAAGAAGGAGAAGAAGAAGGAGGAGGAGGAGGAGAAGAAGTATGTATTGCAACTTTTGTATGTATTTACAACAAAACAAGAGAAAAAACCTGATAAAATACATAAAACGATGATACAGGAGAACAGACAAAGTGTACTGAAAGGAGAGTCTGAATAGTTGCCTTTCCAGTTTACTCTTAAATGAGATTTGTGCCAGTGAACATGTCTTTAAAGGTATTCCATTTACAAGAGAGAAAAGTGAGAAAAGGCAACTGCACCAACTTTTAATTTTGTTCATGGAATGGCAAGAAAATTAAGATCTGATGACCTTAGACTTCGTACGGGCTCATGTGGTACAAGTAGTTCAGATGTGGAGTGCTTTATGAACAAGCATGAGTATTTTAAATTCATTGAGTATCTGAATCTGCCTGGATGAACTCTCTCTGTGGTTCTGTCCGTCCGTGGGAGTAGGATCTCTCCTTCACTGTGTTTCTCCCCGAGGTTTCTACTTTTTCCCACAGGGTTTTTTGTAGTTTTTTCTTTCCAAGAAGGAGGGTCAAGACAGGGGATGCTCTGGGACAGTTATCCATTTACTACATTCTCTTCAACATTATTTATTTAAACTGCCTTCTACCTGTGGCCCATCGAGGCAACTGTTGTGATTTTGGGCACTACAAAAATAAAATGAATTGAATTTAGAATAAGGAGGCCACAATCAAGCATCTGAGCATTTTTGTCGTCAAATCAAGTTTACAACTCAGAGCATGTTGGAGAGGGGCTAGCTTTTGATTATTTCCCCATACTAAGAAAGTTTATTGTAGTTTTGGTCTTTTATTATATCTTAAGCAGCCTTTTTTGAGTAGTTTTTATGATAGACAATATTCAAATTTTCTCCAAAACACCAGTATTTTGACATATCTCCCACTTAAAATGTAACATGAAGCACTTAAAGGAGACATTTTCTTCAAGACATTATCATTATTTTGTTTTAGTATCAGTATTTTCCACTTGCAAGTCTAGATCAGTAGCTGACAGTATACTTTGCATGTGCAGAGGTAAGGGAAATCTCCAGTCCAACAGTGAGCCTGAGCCGCACTGTTTACTTCTTACATAATGACTTGTTTGGATCTTATAGCCGCCGATTCAGCTGAGACAGAGGCATTGTGAGCGCGAGAGTCTTACCACTGCATGATATAATACGGTCTTATGAAAATGAAAAGAACTGCAAAGAATGGAGCACAAAAGCTTGAGCGTGCATCAAAAAGGAGGCAAGCCGTGTGCCGTTTAATCCGCACTGTCTAATCTCCCAAATTACTGTGATGTTTGATGAAGGGGAGCGAGAGAGGAGCCAGGGGAGCCGCACACTGCAAAAACTGAAAATCGACATTAGGTAACAGAGGTATCAGAATATTGATCTTAATTTGAGCAGTTTTCACTAGATTTATTCAGGTCTGTGGCTTTGTAGGTCTGGATTCTTCGACTGGCCTGCGCTCCTGCTGGTTTGAAAAGGTACTACAATCACAGCCGTTCAAAACTGCAAAACTGACAAGACCCGCCTCTTCATAGTGACACTTCACAGTAGCAAGCAGTGGATTGTCATTTACATGTTTTTGTTTTTTTTTGAAAAGTGACAGTCAAACTCTTAATTTGAACATTTGAGCCTCAAGTCCAGGACAATATGATAACTTAAAGCGCCTCTGACAGGTTGAAATGCTCCTTTAACTAAAATGCAGTTAAAATAAATGTATTTCAAACTTTGCCAAAACACTTTACACATTTTATCCTGGTTTAACAATCTTTTGGGCTTTTTTGTTTTCCTGGTTGTAAATGATGACATCACACTAGAAAATTACCTAGCAACCATCCTGTACGCTGGGCCAAAACTCTAATGTCATAGACTTTTTTAAATTTCAGAAATAAAAATACATGTGAACACCATTTTGTTGAATTATTGTATAAAAGTTTATTTTGTGTAACTTATGCTATAAGCTTTGTCTCCCTAGAGTGACGTCATACATTTGTTTACCTTTCTACACATTTTTCAACATTTCTCTAGAAACGGCTACTTGATTTGTGTAAAACTAAAATGCATATGTACAACTGGTATTAATACACCAAATAAAGTAAAAATGTTAAAATCATGAAAATCTGTCATAGGCACTTTAAATTGAATTGATCAAAATACAAGTTTGACTGAGCCAATGATGAAGAAACACTGTTGGAACAAGGACAAAAGCTCATCAAAGTTGATTTTGCATATTGTCTCTTTAAAGCACATACCGAGAACACTAATTGCCATTAATTTAATATGTATCTGGTCAGATTATAATTCTCTCTAAGCTTTAACCGCTGGAGGCTGAACTCACATATAGTTTTGCTGTTGTTGGCTTTAGTGTTCAGATCATAGAGAGCTCTTTTGGGTTGATTTCATACTGTTTGGGGTTAATTTTTTACTGATTGGATACTTGAAAATGACGCTTATCTGTTTTAGTTTGGCGTGCAAAGGCCCACAGGTTGAGAATGAATTGGGAAAAAAGCAAGTTTTCTCATCTTTGTTCATTTTTAAAAGCAAATGCAAATCAGAGCTTCTGGAAAAATATAGTTGCTGGTGACTTTTAAATAATGTGAACTCTTCACATATTGATGAGCCATATCTGCATATCGCATTAATATCATGATGTATACATTATTCACATTTATGGTGGTGTAAGAGAAAATGTATTTTGTTTTTCTTCTCTTGTAGGAATAGGAAAGATGAAAATAATGAATTAGATTAGTTTTGGTAATCTACTTTCTGTATCAACAAATGTTTAATGTTTTTTTATTGTATATTTTGTAATAAACAAAATTAAACTTGGCTTAAGAACCAAAGCACAAAATACAAACATGCACAACTTGTAAATTATATCCATTTATATAATTAAGAATAAATCAACATTACAATTGTTAAAAGTAAAGTACATTTTTGAATAGAATGCATTTAAGTCTTATCTGAAGACACAGATAAGTAATGTTGATTTACAATTCTACATAACCTATATTTTAATGACAAGTCAGTCTTATTCTATGGACTGATAATTGTTCTTGACACGAGAAAACATACTTTGAAACCCGTCAAAAAAACAAAAACAGACCCTGAGCAATGAAAGCTGTAGTGTTTTTGCAGTGCAGATGAACGCTGGCATACGTAAACCACATTTCTGCTGATGTACAGTGCAGATCCAGCCATGGCCTCTTGGTTCTGAACAAATCCTCGTTTAAATATGAGCAGCTTGTTTACAGCGGTCCCTGCCCACACGGCCTGACACTGCCTCCTCTTATCAGCCCATCACTGCACCATCCCCCATTTTATATAAGAAGGATGTGGAAGAACGTGCGAGGCAAAAGGGACCAGAAGAGCAAGGAAAGCAGAGGGAAGAAGCAGAAAGAAAACACAAAACATAGATAGAATTAGTTTGAAAGCCTTATATGATAAAATGAGTGACTCGGGATTTGTTTACGGCCCATTTAAAACAAAATACAAGTTTAATTGAATTGACTCATTTGCAATATTGTGTTGTTATTGGTAAAAGGTGGTGAGAAAACTGTGATTGGAGACTAATGATATTCAAACGTTTGATAAAGATCTCGTGCTATGATTGGATCTTGCAAGATAAATTTGCTTGTTTAGAATGATCTTGAGATTTTTTCCCCAACTTCTTTACATTTGGCTTGAACAAAAAAGGAGTTAACAAGGAAGAGTTAAACCTCTTGAGAAGCTGCTGTTTCAGAAAGCAGAGCCACAATGACGGCAAAAATGTAAAACGAAATGAATCAAAATTTGGGAGGTCAAAATTGTGAACTGGATACATAGTTTGTTAAATATGAATAATGTCAAAATCATGTTCTTGTGGGTGCGATCTCATATCTTTCTAATTGTGTCTTAGCCCATAACTAATGTTTGCTGGTTTACTGATAAAATAAATAAATAATAACAATTTTATCATAGTTTTACATCCGTGAAGTTGCAGTTCGTGAAGAAATGTTAAAGAATATAAGTTTAAAATGACAGGAAGTAGTGCTGAGTTCTAAAAGAAAATCCCTCTGTGATGTCATCAAAAGGCATATTGAGAATAAAGAGACAATATCCACGCAACTGATACCTTATTCTGTTTAAATGATCATTCAACAAAATAAATTGTTATCAGTTATATTCATTCCATCAGCCAACGATATTTCCTACAGATTGCGTACAACTAAAACTAATATTGTTAAAATGCAGACTTTTGTTGTAATACAATGAGTTTTTAGGTCTAGACACTGAGAGAAATCAACCCCTTGTGTAATGTATGTGGATTTTGTCCCTTGTTTACAGTACGGTTGCTAGGTAACAGCTGTGGAATTACCTTATATTTGTTGCTAATGTACAACCAGGAAGTAACATTATAAACTTAGCAAAAACTGTCAAACTGGGGACAAATAGGCAAATTCTTCAATAAAATCTTAAACATAATCATGTTCACTACATTTTAGTGAAATGTAACCTGTCATATGCACTTTAATCAAGCCATGTGCTTCATGGCTGTATGTTTTGTGTCGCCCTCATTGTTTTTAGATCAATCTCAGTGCGTCTAATGCCTAATGTCTCTCCTCCCTCCCCTGTGTTAAAAACCATACAACAACGACTATTAAAACAAAACACAAACAAATAATCGATCATACACAAACTCTTCATGTTGCTCATTGGTTTTGCTAATCCTTCATGGAGTCTTACCACCGTTAAAACAGGTTAAATCATCAACATAAGTCATGTTTATGAAGAGACACGGCGGGTGAATTGGAAAACAGCTTAAAGAGAAATTAGGCATTTATTTGTAAAAATGGCAAAAATCGCACATATTTGGGACATTTAAATCTGAAAAAATGGACAAAACCAGGTTTATATTTTTTGTTTGTTTTCAGCACATATTAGTCACAACAAAATCTTCGAGAGGGATTTTGGATCTGACTGAAAATTGGCCAAAAATTCAAATTTTGCCTCATTTATAGCCTTAAAACTTCAATAAATCAGGATTGGAATTAGATATCAATAAATCCTTCTGTGCGATCCAACAAAAATCTTACTAAACACAAAATTGTACAGTTTGGTGCGTCGAGGAGGTACTTTAAGTAATAAAACAGCCTTTGAAGTTCCGATATCCAATAGAAATCTATGGATTAAATGAAATAATAAAACATATTTGGGAGCAGATTGGACAAGTTTGTTTCCACATAAAAGCTTGTACTGCATGTTGAGAGAGTAAACTGACCAGAAAAGACAAACAATTGAAAAAAAAAAAGAGTTTTGCCTTAACCAAGTGACAGATTTACAGTAAATATCTTGAAAGTGGAAAGAAGAGATCATAAACATAACCCAGGAAAGGCTCCTCTGTGGAGGTGTGCGGCTACATTCTGCCTCTGTCAGCTGGCTCGTGGCCCGCAGATTAATGTGCTGTAGATGTGCGTGGCATCCACAAAAAGCCTCCTCCTCGCACTGTAAACAGATTATAGCTCGTCTGCGCAGAAACAAAGGGTTAAAGAGAGAATACAGATTTCACAGTGACGGAACGGGGGGCGAGGAGGGTCCCGGTTTGGGCGTGTGTGTGTGTGTGTTTGGTAATAGTGTGTGGAGAATCAGCAAAGGGCTCAGCTGCCAATCGGGCGCACTGTAACGTCCCATTCTCACCCTGAAACAATACCGCTGCCTTTTTTCTTTTTTTTCCCTCCGTGTCCTCTACAAAAAGCCGAGAGCAGGGACAGACGGAGGGAGAGAGGGAGACACGGCGGAAGGACAATAGACCCCAAGCTGGTTTTGTTTTGGCTTTTGTGTCGCGTGTTTGTCGATATAAACAATAAAAGAAAGTTTCAAGGGATCACAGACTCGCTTCTCTCATTGTGGAAGACGCAGAGTTTACGGGAACGGAGCGAGCGCTTTGGGAAATCTGCAGGCATCGTCTTTCAATCCAATAAGAAAAGTTTGAGGAACGTGAAACTTTGGTGTAATTATTTCGTCATACTTAGTCGCCATATCACGTTACCAATTTACAAAATAGACTACAAGTTAATCTAATCTGACATCTGAATAACCTGAAGTAGCATAGGTTAAGGTTAGCCTACATTTTCTGATTTGTCCGAAAATATTAAAACGTTCTTTCTGAATAAAATAATACACATTTAATAGTCATTTCGTCACAATAAAAAGTCAAGATGGTTGTATTTTTTATTTAGTTTTCAAGGTTCCAAAGGGACATTTTATTTTATTAGTCTTTATTATGATTATGTATGTCTTTTATTTTATTTTATCTATGTTTTTTTCTGTTTTTATTGTGGTTTTAATGCATCTTTTTCATTTGCTGTGTGAAGCTCTTTGAATTACGATGTGTGCAAACTGTGCACTATAAATAAACTTGTCTTGCCATTATCTTCTTTGTTTTATTTTTTATAGATACGGTTAATAAGCATTTCATGTTATGGTAAATGTGTGTTTTAAAATTTAGATTCAGATGTTTTCATTTTCTTATTAGGAATCAGGAATCTGGAGCTGAAAGAGTGAAAGCTAATACTTTCGCTTTTTTTGGTCAGAAAGTTTAAACTCAACTCATGAAAAACATTGTAAAATCAGAAAGTTCCCCCTCTGCTGGCGGAGTATTCAAAGACATCCGGCCCCTAAGGACCTCCTCCCTGGGACCCTGAGCCAATCAGTGCAGCCGAAACAAGCCCTTTATCTACAGGGGCTTATTAAGCTAATTGAATTAGCATGTTGTGGTTTCTGAACCCAAATACGATTAGCCTGTTATTACTGTGTTATCAGGGTCCCTCGTTACAGTAACAGCAGGTTACTTTTGGCTGCTCCGTCGCCTCCGTCTCTCTCTTCTCTCTCTCCATCTTTCTGTTAAAGACTTGAGGCTTGTCTCATATCAGCGCCGTATCGGTTTAACACTTCAAAGACATCAGATACCACAAGGACAGCACATTAAAAGACAAGCAGACATTTGGAGTCTCGACAAGTCACACAGACCACGGATCAGATCTATATAAGACTGCGATGACTATCTTCAAGTGGAGGGTGTTCTTATGACATTTAGCCCATACATTTCAATATGTTGGTTAATAGTTGTCTACAATATATATATATCCAAAAGTGAGATTTGCACTGCACTTGTTAATCAGAGTTGGGTAGAACTCAGTTACATTTACTTAAGTGCATATTCTCGGTGTAGTCAATTTTCAGACACATCTAAATTTATCAGGTTGCAGTTCTCTTACATAAAAGTTCTGGTTTGAAAAGCTAGACTTTATTCACCTTGTCACGCCCCGCCCATATTTGCCTCTTTCTGCAACGTATCACACGGCTCACGTGATGACTTCACACACAAAGGCTCTTCTGGTTTGGAGGGAGCTCGGTTCACACAAGCGGTGAAGAAGGAAAAAGTCTTGCAGCTAAAACATATAAAGTAGATGGATTTGTGTAAGATGTTCAATGTACATATGCAATAACAAGTTAACAATGCACGATTTCCTGGGCGGCCTGAAAACAGTTTTGTAGTCCATGTAGACAGAACTTATTTTCTGCTGAGCTCATCTGCCCCGTGTAAACTAATACAACCGGAAAAAAGATGATGGCACCCAAGGCAACTTCAGGAATAAGGTGAATACTGCTCTGAGTTATTTTGACCCGCCCTCAGGGAGGGGCTTCACCCTGCCTTTGTTTACACAGTAAGCTCCTTCAGATTGAAAATATCTTTCATATGAAGGCGAAACCTTGTCCAGACAACTAGTTTTGACTTTTTTCTATGATGGCTCACTCCTGGACAAACTGGGATTGCACCGACTACACTTTCAAATTTGGCAATAAATCAGACGCTGCGTCTTAACAATTACTTCACTTAATTTATTTTCTTCTTTGACTTAGAGCAGTATAATAGTATTGTCATATTTTTGAAGTAACAGCACTTACTTGAGTAGATCTTTGGCTACCCTCTTAAATGCATAAACACACTCTGTAGCCATGGGCTGTTTCCCATCATTGTCCTGTTGGAGGAAAGGAGGGAAAATGTCTTGCCCGAGGACACAACGGCCAAGATTAGACAGTCAATAATTACTTTTGACAAATATTTACCTTTGACATGTAAAGTTTGACAAACTCCCAGGGAGTATGGACTTTTCTGAGAAGTTTAAAGTAATGATGGTATGTAGGAATGCAATGCAATGATAATGCAGAAATGCAATAACAGAGGTTCTCAAACCTTTCACACAAAGTACCACTAAGAAAGTAGCTCTCCATGTACCATCTAAACCTGGTCTAAAACAGGACTATTTAAGAGCTAAACTAGATAAAAAGTGAGTCCAATTGTTCTAAACAAGGACAAACTAAAACTGACTGTAAATGAAAACAGCTGCAGAGGAAAATGTGTTCTATTTGAAGGAGCTCGCAAACCACTGTATTTTAATGTGCAAAAATATATTTATTGTACGCTTGGTTTCTAAAATAAAAAGTAGTTAATATAATAGAAAGATGTCTGTTCTTTTGACAGAGGTATTACGTTCTTTTTAAAATAAATGTCTGTGTGTAGAAATTATGTAATAAAACTGTCTTTGGGGCACATAGTTTTGCTGTTTTTTCCCCCTCAAAGATACTACATTTCCCCGTTATATCTGCAGGTGTTTTCAGTTTACTTTAAAAACGTCAAACCTCAGCACTTACTCTCCGTTGCACCTCTGCTGTGGGACTCAAAGCTCACACAAATAAATGGACAAAACACACTGCCTTCCTTGTGCACTTCCTTCACCAGCTGGCCTCTGCGTAAAAGACCCGGGCTTCAGAGAAAGAGCGAGAGAGAAGAAGAGGGGGAGAGTCAACCCGCGGGCCTGGGGGGGAGAACTGAGCTTAAGACCGAGGACCGGGCCAGACCGCGTGGGGACTATAGGGGGGAGTCAGCTGGTCCAACCCAAGTCTGTGATTAATACACTGGGGCTGCACTGTGCCACCTCCACACCACACCAAACTCACCTCCAATTAGCATGCTAATGAAGGCGCACATGTGTCACCCAAGGGCTCCGTCTCACTGTGAGGCGTAAACAGAACCAGGCTGGCATTAAAGGGACGACGTCTGTGGGACTGTGTGTGTGTGTGTGTGGAGGTGGGGGTGCACAACACAATGAGGGGGGATATATGGACTTTGACCTCGCTGTTATGGAAACCGGTTGAATGTTTTGTGCGGCTTGTTATACCTGTCATGGCGACCTTTGTTCTCCGGGGCGGCGCTGTGGTGGGCGCAGTGGGTTCGCGTTGGGGGGACAGGGTTGATATAGACATCATGTGACGTACAGTACATTTGCATTTGAAGGACTAGTTTGGACAAATGATCCGTTTAAGGCCTTTTTGCTCATTTGAAAAGGTATTTATTGTTGAATTGTTCTGTTGGTATCAATTAGGAAAATAGCGTCATATTTTCTTCTTCTTCTGTCTCCTTTATGACAGCAATTTGGTAGCATTTAATAATCACTACACTTTAATAGCCATAACAAAACATGAACATAGACTTAAATAATATTGAACAAATCGTTTATTAAGAATAATTCAGGTTTAGTAACTACTTAATCAATACCTTGACCTCTAGCCCCCCACTTAAGTAATTGCTTAGCCTGATCACTCTAATAAACAATTTGTTCATGCTTTATTAAGAATAATTCAGGTGTAGTTATTGCATAGTTAAGTAAAATTCTTCCAAGACATTTCACCCATCTTGCCTATGAACGTGTGTGAGTGATGGAGGTAGAAGCGGCTCCACCGAGTGTGGAGTGAATGACTGAGGCAGTTTAAAGAGATTTTAGTGTCATGAAATATGCTGTATGAATCCAATGATTAATTAAGGGAATCAATTAAAGGGCCTGTACAAAATTTTTGCAAGTAATAAAGTAAAGTCAAATTGTAAAAACATCTTTTCAGGTGAAAATGAGACCAAAGCACTTTCTCATCTATTTTTAGAGCTTTTTATTCCACAAGAAGCAGGAAGTGCGGCGTTAGCATGCTAATATTTGTTGGCTTTAAACTAACAGTAAAACTCGCTCTGGGCTCAGAGACTTGTGAAAAGAGCTTTTAAAAACTTATCACAGTGAATATCTAGGCTTATGCTTGGACTACGTTAGAGTGATACATGTGACAGATGTAAGACTTTAACACAAACTAGTTTGTACCCAGTTGTGACCCAGGTACCCACTACTCTAATCTTGCGTAAAGAAAACTTTCAGGAGTTTAGGTGAAAATCTACTGTAGTAATGTAATGTGGTATTAGTATCCATGGGTATCAGTGTGATACAAATGTTGCTCTGTTGCCATATTAATTAAAAACAAAATATTATATCTTTCAAATGATTAAAAATTCCTAAAAAATGTCACCTATAAACAGGAAGCTGAAACCCAAGAACTGAACCAGTGTGGTTGGTAAAACATTTAATGTTGACTTAATACAATTGTTCACATGTAATTCTTATGCAGTTGTGTTCACTGACAATGATGACTTGCAAATGTTAAAGTAAACTATATTTTTGGGAGTTCTTGTTGCTACAATTGAACTGGACTGAGGCTTGACAATTACACATTACACATGGCACAAAATAATAAAACTATAGTTAAACAACTTGCTAAACAGCACGAAAACACTGCATGAAATATTGTCATTGCCATCATTTTTGGCCACACACTGGATCTATTGCGTTAATTGAATATGGACCCTTGGATTTAAACCCCATGAATGAACATAAGTCAGCTCACAGTTCAAACTGGGGCATATCTGCATAAATGTACCGTGTGTTGTGTGTACGGGTGCCTTTGAGGGACACTGAGCTGCAGCTACAGTAACCTTTGCTATAATCAGCGCTGTCTGATGGGCCTCTTTAATTAACCTTGTAGGAAATTAATCCTGGTGTTAAATGGACAGGAAAAAGATGTTTGATTACCACAGTCGGCCTACTGGGGATTTCTGCCTGTGTCTAATTGCCCCGGAAACCAGAACAAGAGGCAAAAGTATAAGAATAGTAAGAGATATGGCCAGAGAGAGAGCTGGGATTCATGTGGTGTCATTCGCTGCAGTTTGAATGTCAGTCAGTCCCTCGAGCAGTGATAAGGAAGCAAGAAAAAACAAGGAGGACACAGCCAAGGAGGACCAGGCCGAAAATATTTTGCAAAACTAAGAGCCACAAAACACTTAACATTGTAGAGTGAAAGTTATGTTTAATCACTGCAGTCCTTCGGGCAACAACAATGGTGAATTATAAAGTTGGGACAATTTTTCAAGGCGGAGATATTGTATTGTGTTTAATTAAAAGAAAAACTCAACTTGAAAGGAGTTTTGACAAATAAAAACAGAGACTGAAAGGACCTAAGGAAGCTCAAATTGTGGTCACAGCGGGGTTCAAGAGACTGTGACCAAAATCATTGCGTGTACCATTCCAGGAGTGACGTCTTTGTAATAGCTGCGCACACAACCTGGTACTGATGTAAACATTCTGTCTCTTTCATTTTAATGAGGCAGCAAAATAAAAACTGTAATTTAAAAGTTTTTAGACTGTGGAAACGAATGGTAGTTCTTTGTATATTCTACACATTTGCCAATTCCTAATAAGAGTGAATAACTTCCACCTCATTGTCAAACTGTTGTGGCCTGAAATATTTTTGGTGCAGTTTGTCCAGCATGAGAAATATTGATTGCGTTGCCATTAGATCTTATGATAATTGGGACTAATTACTATGACAATAAACAACATCAGTCGCTGCTACACGTGATAATGCTCTGGTGTTACTTATGTGCAGTCGAGTGGTTGTCAGTCACTAAAACAACACAGTTTTTTCTTTTCTTTTTTTCAACTTTATAACATGGCAAAACAAAAAGAAAGAATTCTAAAAGAACACAATCAAAGAGAGAACAAGACACAAAAATCAAAAATAAATGAAAAGGCGACTAAAGACATCATGAAAATAATTAAGGCTTATATTGTCCATAGTACGAGTCAAATTGAGTCCAAATGTGATTTTTTTTTTTTCTTTTCATTTTTTGTATGTCAATTATAAGGTCAGTCCAGTCCTTGATTGAAGGTGCAGGTCCGCAAACAGTATCCTCACAAGATATCGGTTTATTCTGTCCATGGGTGGGTTGAGGTCCAAATACATAACTTTGGAATCGAGTGGGACGGCAATGTCAAAAACCGTCTCTGGTGATTTTTTGCATTAAATCCAATATTTCTGAGCAACAGGACAGTCCTAAAACACATGGCAACTGTGTTAGTTTCTCCACCAGTTAGTATTTCCTTGTGAATAGTGGGAACTTAGACATAATAGCCCTGTTTTTTTCATAGATTGTGATGTTTTGTGGCTGACTCTGACCCTCTCATTGAAAATGCATTAGAGCAAAATGTTCAATCTGGTACCAGACTTTAGAATTTATTAGAGTTCTGTTCGGCCTCCTTTAAAGTAGTTTATTTAGTTCTTAATTTGACCGTATTTGGAAATTGCATTGGTAAGAAAAAAATAGTCTTACTACTTGAAGAGACAAATATCTCCTTGTTCAATTCATGTTTAAAACTGTGTTAAATATATGCAAGATCAACACAATTTGGATGAAAATGCACTGCAATCATTGTCAATCTACCACTGTTAATGCAAACACCAAATTGAGCTCTTTCTTTTGACAGCTGCGTATATTGCAGCAAACGTTATACCACCTACTGCTTTGTCCTCACAATGTCACTGAACAGATTGTTTCTTCCTAAAGTTGATGCAAAAGTTTTATAATCTTAAAGTGGACATATCATGCTTTTATTTTCGCCTTTTGAACATTTAAAACATTTACCTGGGGTCTAAATAAACTATACCTGCAATCTACAGTCTGAATTCCTCCTAATTTTCTTTCTACATGCCTCTCTTTTACCCCTTTTGTAAGGAGCGCTTTTGAGCGCCTTATTTTGGCACTGTCTCTTTAAATGCAAATGAGTTAGTTCGCACCCCACCCCCTCCCATGTGCATTGCACGCAGACTCCGCCCCGTTCAGCCATTGTTGTAGTCCCAAACACAGTCTGTCTGTCGGATCCAAAACTTCTCCAGAGTTAGAAAAAAACGTAATGACAATCGAAAAATGGAAACAAGCGAAGAAATCAACATCCAGCCACGAGCCAGAGTCTGACACAGACCAAGAGGAAATCGAAGAAGACGATCCTCGCAGCAAAGAATGGCATCTCAATGGTTTGTTTACTACTATGTAATTCGCTACGCGCTCCGTTAGCTTAACTGTGTGTGACAGATATTAGCAGGTTGTCCAATGGACCCTCACTTTACCATCTTACTACAACAACAGTCCGGGGGAAAAGGCTACTGTCAAGTCAGTCAGCGTAGTTACGGTGCTGCGGGCTACGCTTGCTGCGCGCTAATGCTAGCGACATGCTAACGTCAGCTACGAGCAGTCTGATGTGAGTTCTGCCTTATGAAAACCTCAAAAATAAATGTATTATATGTGTATATAAAGACATGTGCCCTAAGCAGCTGGAAAACAGCCGGGTAAAAGATGGGCAGCTACAGGTGTAATGCTAATCCCTCACAAATGGCCAGAACACAGGTAAAGAATGACGGGATAAAAAATAGGTCTAATAAACAGTGTTTCAGCGTTTCTTGACTTAACGCTCCAGTATATCGTCACCTCCATAGACAGAAGGAACTGACCCTTCGATCAAATGCAATCTTTGAGCAAATCCCTCGTTGTACTGGCAAAGGTTACTGAAGCACTCCTCTTTGAAGTGCTTAGCACACAAACTAAACTTTCCCCACTGTCGGTGGTACATTACCACGAAAAATAAAACGTAACCATGCCGATCTCAGTTGTTCGGATGCAGGCGGTCGGTGTAATGAGTTGTGCTGGTAACACAACCAAGAACAGAGCATTTTAACTTGTCTACTCGCACCTTTGACATCTTTGCGCTTGGACTACAAAATCGCTACGAGGAAAATAAAGATGGCGGTCTCTGCCGGAAGCTCTTGACCTTGTTTAGTAGTTCCGCTGTGACGTGATAGACAAAAATACGTAACAGATAATGCGGAAATTCGAACGAACTGAGAAATATGTTGCAAAATTTATATAAATATATCTCTGCAGCTACTTAAGTGATTAATTTCAACTTTTAGCCACTACCAGACACCCACAGTACACAATAAAAGGTATCTAAGGGCCAAAAAAGTAGATTTTGCATGATATGTCCCCTTTAAAGCCATTTTAACCCACTCCCACATTCACAGCCTGGAGAGCTCACAGGAGCAGGTGCACGTCTTCAGAGTAAAGTCTCCATAAGTTCCTGTTTAACCTCCACATGAATCATCCTCCATCGTGCCAATATATGTTCATGTGTGTGGTAGGTTTTATTTCACGGACTTCCCGGATCCCCGCAAGCCTCTGTATCAATAACCCAAAGAGAAGAGCGAGGAGAAGCAAGAGAAGGGAATATGCCGCCACTCATTGCTTTGGTTGTTTTTGAAATCTGGTTTTGTACAAATGGATGTGAACTTAATACAGCGGTCTGTGGAGTTTTTAAGTGCAGAGCGGGATTGCAAATTATTGAAATCATGCCAGATTATATAAAGTCAGAAAATAAAGAAGAAACAGACACACCGATTCACGGTTTCTGTTGATACATTTTGTTCTGCGCTGTGCATTGTTAATGAGTAAGAGAAGTAGTTTTACGACAGATTAAAAATGTGATTACAAAAAAATTGGGTAAAACACAGACACCTTTAGCACTTTTCCAGATGCACACTTATCACTCACACACCTGAAGCTGGGTGCAATCCAGTTTGCCCTAGCACCACCATCATAACAGCAAAAAGCATTTGGAAGCCCATAAAATATTACCCCATTATAATTTTGTCTTTTCTTGCATAATACCCAGAATTACAATGGGCCCAATAATGAACTCTGTGGAACACCACTTCACGCTGCATCAAATTGACAAACATTTTAGGTAAGAAAAAATAACAGATCAAACAGAAGAAAAGCATATAATCTAAACATAGTAGATCCAATGTGTAAACCTGCATTTAAACAAGGATTGTTAAAAAAAAAAAAAAAAAAACCTTGTCTTGGACCAGATGTTTCATTATGTTTCCCACATCCTAAACCCTTGTTGTCTCCCGTAGCTCCCCTCTTCTTATTATAAACTTCTACGTGTTAACTCATCAGTGAGGTCAAACTGTGTAAAAACACACATTACAACACACTCACAGGATCCTGTTACACCATTTGAATAAATACTAGGCAATTTGTCACTGTCATGTCAGAGCTCTCCGTCTGGGCCGCTCTGCCCCGGGACAGCAGCAGGAAGCAGAGGCTGTGATTGTATTAACCCCAAAGAGGGTGCTGACCTCCGCCTCTGATCCACCGGAGCTCATGGCCCCAGTGAGCAGGTCCAGAAGAAACCAGGAGGAAGAGATGTGTACCTGAGGAGTTTGGTCTGCCTTTTGGATGATGTGTAAGTAATAATATGGGTTACTTTTTTAATTTAATGTTTGGATGTTGGATAAAACTACAACAACAGATTCTTCAGGTCCTGATGATGGGATAATAGATACACTTTGCAACCACAAAACACAGACCACAATTTTGATTTATTGTATTTTACTTCTTCTCCTTAACAATCAGGCAAACATGTCCAAACTATGGCCCGGGGGTCTAATATTGTGCTCTTAGATACATTTTTTTGTTGTTGTTGTTGACCCTCAGCAGTATTTTTATGTTAAGTTAACATTAAGTTCAAAATCCACTGCCATCATAACATCAAAATCTTGCAGGACAAACCGGGCATAAAGGTTCCAAGCTTGAATAAAAGTCTGGGGTTCGAACCTCTGCTAAATGCACCAATCTATGACCTTCTGCCTTTTATGTTTTAACAGAGGATACACAGAAGCATTCTGAATTTTAGCTGTGAGTGGCAAAAACACATGAGAATCAATGGTGAGTGATGATATTTTCTCACCTAAAGGCTCAAAACACAACAAAAATGTGAAAAAGCCGCTACAGTCTAAGAACGCTGCTAAATATTTAGTTTGTACCTGACATCTAAAAAAAGAAACTCAAGTAAACAGTTGTAGAAAACCACATTAAAAACAGGTACACTGCAGCAATGCTCACATTTATCACTGATACAGACTTTGGGATCACACACAGTTGAACTCATTAGCTCTTTCTCCTTAAATAAGATGTTTTTTTAATGCGTTTGTTGAAGAAATTAATGGCGTGAATTGTCCTTTATCTCCCACTGCCATGAATAAACAAGCTTTCTAAGCTCCACACTGTCAGGTCAACAGCGGAGAAACTACTTTCACTTTACATTTTGCTGTTTAAAGTCAATTTGAGTGAAACAACAGCTCCACGGATAAAAAATAAGCCAAAGCAAGCAAAGAAACACATTGTATCAGTTCTGCTATCTATGATTTGATGATTTGAATGAAGTCGGAATATTGCGGAGAACTTTTAGAATAAATTAATATCATTGCATAACTGCTATATGCGTCCCTATATGAAAAAAAAAGTTCAGGACATCCCTGTAATAAGATTCTTAAAGTAGTGAAAGTAATTGCAATGTATGCTGTTGTGTCCTTGGGCAAGACTCAAGATTCACCTGTTCAAAGGTGTGAGAGAAATCAGGCAAAATGGCAGACATTTTCCATGTTTTTTACTTTGACAAACTTGTCTAGCATTTTCAGTTCAATATAAATCTTGTAGTTTTTGTTTAAGACCCAACACAAGCCTTTGATTATTTCACGAGGGACATCAGGTGAATAAATACATACAAAACCAAACCAAAACTTTTCACATTGTTATCAATTCAATTTATTTTTGTGGAGCCCGAAATCCCCACAGCAGTCGCCTCGCAGTGCTTCACAAAATTGTTTATCTATAACCAACAGAAAGATGGAAAATCAAACCATGAAACAGTCATTGGTCAATAAAACAAGCAAATAAACCAACATCCACAGGAAATAACTAAATGGATAGAGCTGTCATCTGTCCTTTTTATTTTTTCCCAGATCATAAAGTAAAACGGAGGTCGAACAGCGTAATGTGATAAATATGTCAAGCCCCAAAGTGGTAATTGGTAATTTATCAACAACAAAAACATGTGGAGAAAACCCAACAATCTCCCATATCTGAACTGAACATCTCAAGACATCATTCTTAGTCCAAGTCCACAAAAACTAGATGAGCCCAAGCTTGTTTTAACGCCTGATTTTAAGGGACTATTACCACACCACAATGTAATGTGCGCTGGGGCAATGAACAAAGCAGGCCCGCGTTATCTGTCAGCGCGGCGGACTCCCACCTGTCTGCTCAAGTTTCTCTCATTACGCTGCAATCTCCAGTTCGGCGCAGATAAGAGTGAAACTGCAGCAGGAGATGCACAGGTTTCTGTATCGCGGTTCCTTGCAGTGGTGTAAAGGTGCAGTAATTAGCTGTCATAATTAGAGAGATAAGAATTGCTGTGGCCCGTGTTCTAGGCTGTTTTTATATTAGAAAGATAAGAGAGGTTTGTGTTAGGCGTGTTGTGATACATGCCGGTGAAGGTGGGAACGGTAAATTAATTTATATTGATATTAGAATCCCAATTATAAAGCTGTTATTAATTTTGATTGGTGGTAATTGGTCGTGTGCACTTTGAGAAACAGGTTTATTTGTGTCATTGAGCCGAAAGAAGACAACAAACAATAGGGAGCTTTTAATCATAAAGTTACTTTTTCCCAGTCATATAATGTCTTCGGCTTGGACAAGGGTTTATCTCACTTTTTTGAGACAACAACACAACCCCTATGTACACAAAATGGAGATGGAGATGAATAAAAGTCTTTCTAAATAACAAAATTTGATGTGAGTAACTGGAGTGAGTCTTTCTGACTGTTGTGTATTAAAGGGAAAAACACAGCAAAAAGGCAAACACAGTTAGAAAAAAAAAAAAAAGGTCTGTTTTGGGAGATTTAGGGTTTCCTGGTACTTTTTACAGTTCAAGTCCCCATTTCATGAGTAAGCAAGGACTGAGGCCACACTGAGAACTTTTTTTTAGCTCCTGCTCTGAGGCAGATTCTTTCCAGTAAGACCAGAAAGCTTTGGCAACACAAGATCATGTAAAACGTTTGTTGGGAAAAAACAAACAAACAAAAAACAACCTTGGACACAGTAACTCAAAAAATAAATTTCTTAATTAGTGAGTAGCGATTACATAATATAATATAATATCATATATATGCTCATTTCATTCTGTTTTTTTGAGCTTTATGTCCCTCAGAGTTATACACATCGTTTAAATATTTAAAAGGGACAACAACTTTTGTTCCTTTCCCTCACTCAAACATTTAAATGTTCCATACTAAACAGATCCTCAGTGAGATCCACTTCCAGCCACTGTCGCAGCGTGAATTCACCCAAGGGGGACTGGGAACTTAGTTCTCAGTTCTGTCATCTGTGACAAAACATCTTTTTTTTTTTTCTTTTTTTTTTACATATTTGAATAGTGTGTATGAAAAAAGAAAAAAAATAATTTGCTGAATGGACAGATTTGAGGTTTGATCACTTGTGGTATTACTGTTCTATGTATAAAAATATGCATAATTTGATAAAAGAAGATTAAAGTTACTTAAGTTGCTCACACATACTTTGATATCATTTAGTGCTGTCTTTTCAAGAACAGCTGTTGAAGTCTTTTGAGATTTTCTGCACAGATAATATAGAATGTTATCATTTGGGATTCACGATTAAAAGCATTTTCAGGTTTCTCTTCCCGGTGTGTGAAACTGGCTGCTCGTGCCGTCTCAGTTTTGCTTTGTGTCACTCAACTCAGCTTGAACCTCAGCTGTTTGTCTGCACCTGTCAGAATCCACATCATGAGCGCTGTGATACGCCTGTGCAGTTTTGTATTGAGTTTTCAACACAGTTTTCCTTTAACTTAAGCCTTACAGCAACATTTTATGTTGCAAGTCTGATTCACAATTTGAAAGGGTTTTGACGGAAGCAATGAATCTCAAAGAAGAAACGTTTTAAATGAAATGGTAAACACTTCAAGGAGAAATACCCTTTTTCATGTAAAGTAAAATCTGCTTTACCCTAGAACATATATTATAAATGAAGTTGTAAAAGCATCTTTGGGGGAAAAAAAATACTCATTCTGTTGTGCGTTCTTTGTATCTAATCATAATCATTTCATGCAGAAGTTCAGGCTCGTGGAGGTCCGTTATTTAAGAAACTGACATCACTCAAACATAACTACTGTTTCTTCATAAATAAAATCTAAATCGTACCCAAATAGTACTTTTTCTTCCTGGGGCCGAGCTAAGTCATTCACAAAACCACATTTAGTGATGATTTGTGTTAATGTGAGACGAGGCTAAGCTATAGTCAACGAGACACAACTTTCGGACTATTGTCAGCTTTTTCTACTTTTAATTCACTTTTCTGTGCTTCTATGCCACATTTTAACCTCTCCTTATAACGTTAGAAGCATTATGCATTGGAAATTTCATATTTATGGTCTTGATGTGAGTGCCGTGCTTGGTAAACAGAAAGCAGCTGATGCAAACGTGTGCTGGCTTTGTTTTGCTAACTCTGTCGACGCAACAAATGAAGTTATTGTCACTGGAAATATATTGTTTTTTCACAAGATCAAGTCAACATTTGGTGAGGAATTATTATTTTGTACGACCCCTTTCGACCCCCTTAAACAGGGCAGTACGGTTTACGTTTGTGCAGTGGAAACAACATGGACTGCCCCGCTCTGGTCTTATGGAAACGTGGCTTGAGCAATACATGTGGAATTACTTGAAAATTAACTGTTTTTCACAATTTTTTAAGAGTAAATATCAAGTTCAGAGCCTCTAAAGGTGCACTATTCATGTTTAAACAGAATACAGTCTCTAACCAATCAGTAAATATTAAAACCTCCTGGAAAAGCTTTACTAAAGGTGTGTGAAAACATTCAAAAGGGACCTCCTGTATCTTTCATCTGCTCCTCTGTCCTCCTCTTCCTCCTCCTCTTCCTCTCCTCACACTTAAACAAACCTGTGCCTCGACAAGCGGCTGACTCTTAAGTAAATCCTGCTCTCTGTGAGATCCCGGGCTGGTCCCCGTGACCCAGACTGAACCTCTGCCAACGTAAAGAGCACTGAAGTTAGTTTGATCAAAGAAGCACCTGCAGAGACTCAAGCAAGTGCCACAATCTGCACAACCCTCCTGTAAATATCAGGTGAAGAGGGTTAGATAAGATTGTGTTTAAAACCTGATATCACATTAACACATTAGTCATTTATAGCTAATCCTTTTTAAATATTACAGTGATTCCTGAAAGGTATGTTTTTTTGTGAAAATAGTTTCTCTTTTTGTTTGGATTTTTAGATTTTGGATATCTTTACGTTTGTTGAAGCTGTACTGGACTGTTAAAGATTGGATTTCACGGTGCATTCAATTTATTTTACATTTAGTTGTTTGTTTGAGGGGAAAAAGTCTGGATTAATTTGAAAAGTATTGGAAAATAATTAACAAAATGTGTTATTGATATAATAAAATCTACAACATTTTTGGACTTTTAGAATATCTTTACATTTATTGAAGCTGCGCTGGCTTGTTGAAGCGTGGAATTCATGATTGATTTGAGTATATTTCTTTATTTTTGTCCTCATTGCCAGTGTGTGAAAGGAAAAAGTCAGAATTCATTTAAAAAGCTGAGATTTGTTTAAATAAATGTAATTTAATTCATTTATCATAATTGTTTTATTTTTCATTGTTAAAGATTTGAATTGTTTAGATCTAAAAAAAAAAACAAAAAGGCGATATCAATCTACTGGGCAACCCAACAAGTAAAACCTAAAATCTCAAAAAATAAGACTTTTTTTTTTTTTCCCTCAGTGCTATTTTCCAACAGTGCTCTTTACTTTTTCGTCTCCTCCTCTTCCTCGCGGCCCTCCTGAGACGCAGTGATAACCGGGGCACAGACGGACAGAGGATGTGAGGCAGAGCGCGGGGGAGAGGGGAAGGGGAAGGGGGGGCTGCTGGGACGTCCGACTCAGGGATATTTAATCCTCTCTGTGAGGGGTGAGCGTCTCTCTCCCTGTGTTTGGCTTGAGCAGATCAAAGCAGCGTTCAGGTCCTGGGGAGAAGAAGCGGCGCGGCGTGGAGCTAACGAGGCACTGATAGATGGGACCAGGCTCCACTGTCCTCAGCTGCTGCTCGGTCTGAGTACACAAGGAGCGGTTTGGCCATTAAAGATGGAGGAAAACAGAGTTCACTTCCCATTATTTCCTATTTGTTATGTTTGTTGTGTGTTGTATTGATGCATAGTGTTCTGGCAAAGGGGCAAATAAGACAAAATGTAGTAATATAGGCATGGAATTAACGTAACAATTGACCCCTGTGCAAAATGTTGTTTAGGGGCCCCTCATTGATTGATATTGACTTTTGATTATTAAACTGCAAGTGTAAAAGAAAGGATAAACTGTCTGTCAAGACAAAATAATAGCATCTTATAGATCGAAATAATAAAAAATATGATGAAGGTGCAGTTATTTTAACCTTTTTTGAATCATGGCAAATGTTTTGGTTGAAAAGAAAATATTTGCAAATCACAAAATGTGTCTAATATTGTCCATGCAACTGTCTGGTGATGGTGATTGCTTTCATTTTTGGACTAGAAGTTTTCTCATGACACTTAAAAATGCCAACTTATTCAATTAAATCCATTAGGTTTTTTTCTGCTCATTAGGCAAAAATCAAGGTGACACAATGTTATTGCTTAAATTGAAATTAGTAACACCAAATTACAATCATAAACAAGACAGTTTTCAGCTTTAAATTTACTAATACTGTTTGGCAAAACCTTTATTGTTTACTGAGATATGCCACCTTTACATTTCAGACATAATCAATTTGTTAAAAGACCCAAGTAAATGGAAAAACAGATGAACATTTTGTGAGCTTTCCATATGATTGTGCTCAATAAACTGAAACTAAGCCTGTGCTCATATGAGGTTTAACATTATTTGGGACCTTCTTGTGGATATGAAACCCAAAGCATTGGCAACATTTGCTCATAGACAGCAACAGCCACAGATTATACAAACCATATAAATCCAACTGTTTTGTGAGTAATCCAGGTCCAGATTCACTCTATGGATGAAAGAAATATGTTTAGGTTAAAGTCAGGTGAGCATACATCACTGTTATTGGGGCATTCAATGAGTTCATGATCAGCAAACACATGCATTTGAATTCAAACTGCATATTTATCCTCAAATGTGTAACTACCTCAACATGTATAAAAACAGCTGATTGCAAATGTTTACAATCAGCCTAAAACTTGGATTATAATAAAACATGTTCTCATTAGAGACAGGCACCTTTCCCTTTTTCTTAATTGTAAAAATGAGATTGAGTCTTTTTGCAAAAACACAGCTTTTGCCAAGTTGAGTATAATATTACTTAAGAGATACAGTCCTGAGCACATTTCTCTTCACCCGGAGGAGTTTGTGAGCAGTGGGGGCTGCAAAACGAAGGAGCAGCGATAACAAAAGTGATGATTTCACTGTTTCCTTTTCTATTTGTATTTTAATTTTACACCAATCCCTTGAAACACACGCGAACGCTAAGCCCGCGGCTCCCCTGCCACTCGCCTTCTGAGGTTTGTGCAGGTCTGTGATAGCACGCCTCTGAAATGGAAAAGAGATAAGAGTAAATAAACAAATAAATACAATAAAACTGAATTTGTGCTGGTTCAGTGCACACATAGGAAGAGAGAGAGGGAGAAAGAGAGGGAGGAAGAGAGAGAGGGAGGAAGAGAGAGAGAGAGAGGTAAATGAAGGCACGTCTTTGCAAGGCTTTCTCAATAAAACCACACAAAGGTAAATACCTAAGTGAATTCGGGCCCGTTCCATTTATTCACACAAATCTGTTGAGGCCGATACAGAAAAGACACCATTTGGCTTTCCAACAATGAAGATATCAGTTTCCTCCGCAGTGTCTCCTCCAGATATTATCATCCTCCATTTTGTACAAAAAGAAAGAAAAGAGAAATACAAATCCGGGACAATAACATTGTTTAGTGTCAGCTCATGGTCTGTTTTGACGTGATGAAGGATTGAGAGAAAGAAGACATTTTGCACTCAAATAAAAGTGTAAAATGTAAAGTGTAGATTTGTTTTGCAGTGAACTCAGATATGTCATTATAGCACACAAATAGTATAATTTAACGTCAAATGACAGATGCAGAATTACACATAGAAACTACAAAACTATTAGTAAAAATCTGTTGTTTCTGGTCTCTGTTTATGGAGCCATTTTGTGTACTTTTGGGCCACTCAGAATCAAAAGATATAATATTTTGTCATTTGTTAATTGCTAATTGCGATCACAACAGTGCTAATTTGTCATCTCTCTAGAATATTTGCAAACACAGTAATGACTAGGTTTGTTTTATGAATACCCAATAGTAAGTGCTACTCACTTTGTCACCAGAAACAATTAAAATACAAATTTACAGTCTATGAAGATGTTAATGCTTTGGCTGAAATGTGGCACATGTTAAAAATATATACTTGGAAATGTGAAATTACCTGCTTGTCTACAGATAGTTACGTTTAATGCCACACTACTGAACATTCCAGGCAGAGTAACAGTATATCCAAACAAATTTCAGACCGTCCATCAGAAAGTTACATAAGGCACTATGGAAAAATCCTTAAAACAATTGCCACTCTAAATGAATTCCAGTTTTCCACCACCAGAGGGCATATTTTTCTGCACTTCCACCTCGCCATAACGGACACTGTTCTAATTTCCTCTGAAGGGTGTGTCCAGGTCCAGAATTAGTACCCAGTGTGTCAACTTGTCCATGGACGAACCCAAACAATCCACAGGCAGATTCTCTACACCACAGCAGTTCACAGAGAGGAGGCATGACTTCAGAGGAGCCACATGTCCATTACTGTCGTACAAGACGAGCGGCCCGGGCAACTGAGGACACACCTTTCCCTCTGAACACACATTGGTCTGAAGATAAGGGCTGTAATGATGTCATCAAGTGAGTTCATTATAATGGCAGCTTGGTGATTTTAATGGGTTTTGAACAAAGCTGTTATAACATTTAAAACTGCACAAAAATTAACAGTGAAGTCTGGCCTTCCTCTAGAGATTATTTTAAGACATACATTTGCAAGTCAGTAATAGTCTGCTCACAGATAGCACAGATAGGTACACCAACTTATATTTAGAGTTTTTTTAGGAAAAGAAAAGTTTCTGTTGTTTATATGCCTTAAATTCATCAGAAGGTGCAGACAAACTCCTTGTCTCTGCTGTTTGTGTCACTGGAACTCAATGGGACCCGCGACAACATCGAATGACAAAAATTGTGTTCGGAACAATCCAGAACAAAAAATTATATGTAATCAAGAGCACAATTATTATGACGCATATTGAATAAATACTGTCAAAAAAGTCAATTTCAGTCACTCACAATCCATGTATCTAAGATTTTTCTCAATATTATTGTTCTCCTTTAAATGTCAATATGCTTATTTTCTTGTTCATGTGAGCATCAAAGGACACAAGCTTTTAACCATGTTCGAACAATGTTACGCGTTAAACACATACCTGGAGTTGCATTTAGCTGCATTCACGCTATTTTGAGGAATGTTAATAAGAAAATCCTCTCCCCCCGAGCATCAAAAGACACTTCCTGCTGAACTCCCTCACACGATCAATGACATTTTTTCTGATTTTAGTCATCACTTATCCGAGAATCTTCATAAGTCCTTAAATCATCATCAGACTCGTTCTGAGCTTTACTGCCATCACAATTACTGCTATTCACTTGGTCATCGCATGTCGCACAGTCTCTTAAAGTGATAACATAACTAAATCGTCATTTAAACTTTTTTTTTCCCTTTTCAAAACATGAAATGGCAAATTTAAGGTACTCAAGAACTCAACAACTTCAAAGCTAATAACAATACAAAAAAAATGCAAAATGCAAATGCATAATATGTTTCCTTTAACAAAAAGTTTGATATCTGTGTGCATCAATGAACTAGAAAATACTTACTTTCAAGTATCAAAAACATTTAAAACACACGTTAGTTGCCAATTCTATATTTATTATAGTCCATCCATGTATTTCTTTTACATTATTGCTTGTATTTTATCTGATTCTATAGAGTCTAAATACACACACATTATTCTGACTGGGCTCCGTGTTTCCTCTCCGTCTGTGGCCGCCGTCGTGGCGCTAAACCAAATGTGGTGTGTTTGAAAGCGTTTGAAGGGCGCCCACACCGACGCTCCTCTCTGCAGCTCTTTTCTTCTCACATGTTTCTTAATTGCACTATCATAGTCCTGTTAATTACCTTATCAGCTCACAGTAATCCCTGGTCAGTGTCGGAGAGCCGCAAATCAAAGCCAACCCACTCGCTTTCATGTGTTTGGTATACTCCTGATGAATGCAATTGTGTGTTTCAGAGAAGTTATTTTTGTGAATGATTAAAAGGGAAATAACAATAAGAGTGGTTTTGTTTTGTGTTGAAAGCATATTTTAATTGTTGCTCTAGAGATTGCTTGTTGTCACTGAATGAGCTGTATTATGTAGGACTGTAGATGATGAATGTATTAGGCAGAGTCGATTGTTTGAAAAGTTATAACAGTAAAAAAGATGAAAAAATTAAAATAACGTGAACTTGGACGGCACCGACAGACCCCCATAGGCTCTGTGTTACTGCTGTTCAATAGGATTTGTGTTTGTTGTATTTCTGAAAAGCCACAAATGCTGCTCCTTCAACAATCAAACCTAAATGCAAAACAGGGAGGAATTCACATTTTTAGCGATGCCTATTCTGCAAACAGTCCTTTGATTACTTTGACTTGCTCAAGCTGGGGAAATGCTTTGCAAAATGACATAACAGCAGTATGTGAGCCTGAAAGGACAAGATTCAGACCATTCCCTTCCACGTGTCTGTAAGTTATGAAGATTTCAATTAAAGGCAACTTAATTTTCAATATACTGCTGAAAACAAAATGCTGCAACATACCACTACTACTACTGCTAACTACTACTATACTACTACAACTACAACTATAACTAAACGGTGTAGTCTTATTTATCCAGGAGTGGTCCACTGTGGAAAATGTACCGGTCTAATCTCTCCTCTTTTTACAATACAAATCCTGTGGCAAACATCAAGCGAGTCAAATGCCAATCACTCACCAAATTTGAACAGGTAGCTTGTAGAAAACAACAGAATGACCTGAGATTTTGCTGTGATCATGTGACAGAGATGGGGTAGTTTCAGGCTAGAACTCTTCCCTCACTGCAGAGCCAATTCACCTAAAGGATGTACAGTCCCGACCCAACAGTTTAAGACCAGTTGAATAAATGGTAAAAGTCACATTTTGCAAGGTTGGATCTTAACAAGGTTCCAAGTAGAGCTTCAATATGCAACAAGAAATGAGAGTGAGATGAAAAAAGTTGGAGTAAACATTTGATTGAAAACAACAATTAAACTGAAATAGGCCATTCTGCAGCTGATCAAAAGTTTAGGACCACATGCCTTTAAAATCCCAAATCTGTGCAAAAATGCGGATTCAGTGTTGTTGTCTGTCAGGTATTCACGCTGTCATGACGTTCTGATGGAGCATAAGCAGGGCCTCTCTCCAGCGCTGCTGAGTTGGGACACAGAAAGGCAGTCATTTGGAATTTCTTAAAAGATCCTGAAGGTTATGGAACAAAAAAGTCCAAGACTCCCCCCAAAAAATGTCACCAGCACTGGGCTAGAGGATCTGATTGGCCGTCTGTCAAGACATGGGGACGATCCTCGACCCAAATTAAGACCGTTATTGGTGCCAACTGCAGCCCAATAACCATCAGACGCATCTGCCACTGAAGGGCCTCAAAAACAAAAAACTTCTTCAAAGGCCTCGTCTCCTTGAACGCCACAGAACTGCCACTTAGACTTTACAAGAGACACCAAACATGGGAGATGGAAAGGTGGAAAAGTTTTATTCTCTGATGAGAACCTTGATGGTCCTGATGGTTTCCAACGTTACTAGCACGACAAGCAGATCCACCTGAGATGTTTTCTACGCGCCACAGAGAGGGGGCGCCATAATGAGCTGGGGTGCTTTTTCCTCCAGTGGAACAATGGAGCTCCAGGTGGTGAAGGGGCTGCTGGCTCTGTGCAGATGTTGCAGAGAGCATCCCTCATGTCTGAGGGCCTCGTCTGTGGAACCACTGGGTTTTTCAAAAGGACAACGCTACAGTTCACAAAGCCCCAGGACAAAGGACTTCTTCAGGAGAATAACATCACTCTTTTGGACCATCCGTGTTCCCCTGATCTAAATCCAACTGAGAACCTTTGTAGACGGATGGCAAGGGAAGTTTACAAAAACAATGCCCTTAGTGAGGCCGTCTTCACCACTTGGAGAAATGTTCCCTCTCACCTCCTGGAAACGTTTGCATCAAGCACCGCGACCAATTTGATCAACAATAACGGAGGTGCTATTCATTACTGAGTTCATGTTTGGGACTTTGATTTCTGTTTTGACTGGGGTTTCGGGTTGTTTTTTGAGCTGTGGTCCTAAACTTTTGATCATCTGCAGATCAGCCCACTTCAGTTTAATTGTTGTTTTCAATAAAATGTTTACTCAGACTTTTCTTTTTGTCTCACTCCCATTTCCTCGTGGATATTGAAGCTCTACTTGTTAAGATCCAACCATGCAGAATGTGAGTTTATTCAACTGGTCTTCAGCTTTTGATCGAGACTGAATGAATTTCTAGCTTCAGATTGAATATGACTTCTGGATGGTAGTCAATACAATTTCAAAAATATTGTGCAAATGACCACCTTTGAAACTTTTTCTACCTATTTTTCTACCACTATTACTACTACTGTCAGTCCCAAAATATAGATATTGTCCTGTGAATTTCCCTTTGTAAAGTATAAACAAAGTATATGTTTATTCTTCCTGCATTCCTGAGATCTCCATTGATAACGGCTTTTGTTTTTTTTGTTTAAATGTCGCTAGTTCAAAGATATCTCTACATTATTCATATTTACAGATGGGGAAAATAGACGTGCAGCTGGACAAACCTACACAGTGTATAACATGATTTCCTAATGTAGTCGTGTGCATTTCGACGGAAGGCTGTTTAACTCCTTGATGTTGAAATAATGATTTAAATCTGTACATTTTCAAATTGAGTTTCGTGGCTCGTGGCATGTTTACCTTGAGCGCCGCGATGCGTTACACATGTGTCGGTGTTACCTACACGGACGTAATGAAGAAATAATTAGAGAGGCTCGTTCTGCTCGTCATGCGTGGAAGATGGCGTACAGTGTTAATTCCACTCCTAATATGTTAACGTATGCACAGATGTTAATGTTGCCTCCGCTACGGCTCCTTCCTGTGTTCCTGTGCACCTCTGTGTTTTCCCAGCATGCATTTCACTCCCCTCTCAGCGCCTCTGCCAGAAAAGAAGCCTTACTGGATCTGTCAACTTGGGGGGAAAATTTCCATTTTGCAGCTAACTCCGCAGCCTTTTGATGGATACGTCTTGCCGACTTTTATCTCTGGGTGCGTCTGCAAACTAATTAATATTTTTTTTCCTCCTCGCCCCTCTCCTCTTTCTCTCTTCCCCTTCAGGCAAATATTTGTTTCCTCAGATGTGAGCGTGGGCAAACCTTCCTTGCTGCTCCATATGCTGCCAGCTGCCAATCAAATGCGCTCCAGCCCTCATCTCCTCCTCCCCCCTTCTTCCCCTTTTCTCCCTCAAATAAAAGAATTCATGGTTGCAGTCGAGGCAGTAGTGCGTCTACGATGGGGGGTGTGAATGAAGACGTACAGTAGCGAGAAGAAAAGCGCCGGTTTAAGACACACGCCCAAAGCAGTATCAATGTCTGTCCACGCCGCTAGTTGCTATTTCGGTTTACCTTTTGAGTTATTTATTGTTCAAAATGGATGCTTCTGGATAGGGATTGTTTGCCAGACAGCTCAGAGTGTTGGGATCTCTCTCTCTTTCTCTCTCACACACACACACAGGTTTATACGGCAGAGTGAGGCGTGTGTGCCAACCAAACAGACCCAAACATGTTCAGAGCCAGCAGAGGAGCAGCAGGTGAGGCGCGGGTTACAGTGAGAAGGCCGCGGGACATGAGCTGCACCGCTGCGTTCACTGCTGCTGTCTGCTCCTATTAGGCCTCGGTTCTCTATGTGTCTGTTAGCGTCACGCTGCTGTGTGGACCTGCGAGTTTATACCATTTGCACTGTTTTTTTGGGAGGTTTTATAGCGCTGTCAGTGGTGGTTGTCGCTCTTGAAGATATTGTAATGTTTTATCCATGTTTGGGACTGATGCAAAGCTGGGCATAAGACTTTTGAGTAAAGGACACTTCTTGTATAGCTCATGACTCCCTCTAGTGGGTAACCTGGCCAAAGCTCGACTGATAGTGCTCTGATTTAAGTTCTAAACATTCAATAAAATGGAAATGGACAGCAGAATTCTTGCAATATTTCACAAACTCTGGAGAAGATTGGCGCACAGATCAGATTGGCATTGTGGTTTGGGCGGAAGTCTAATGGACGAACCTAAACAAACATGGTGGCACCAACAGACGTACTTTATTTAGAAGACTTTCTGATAGTTTTATTTTGAAAAATGTGCATTTAAGGATGACAAAGAAGTCTGTGCTTTTGTCTCAACTGGATTTGACAACAGTTTAATTTCTCGGCTTGTTCCACTTCTGTGACGCTTCGACTGATCAGCTTCAAATGTTGGTCATAACATTATGACGGCTTTCAGCGAGTGACTGTCCAGATTGATAAATGTGTAGAACTCCATTTAGAGTGAGTGATACACATATCAATCTGGTGTGAGACTTTCTCCTCAAGGGGAATTGGCCACTTTTTTCAGAGATAAAATGCTAAAACAGAGTAAACAGACTGAATTTGTTTTTCTTTCTTTTAAAGGATTTTCTTTTTTGGACAGTCTAGTGGGAAATGGGAATGAGAAAAGCGAGAGCATTCAGCAAATTGTCAGAGCGGGAATCAATCTCACAAAGCTGATGTCGACCGCGCAGAGCCTGGCATAAGTGCTGCTTCTTGGACCACTCTGCCACCGGGAAACACCACATGGACGGGCTCAAATGAATACAGAGCCTGTCAATATTTTTGACTTTGTGAACTTACAGATCTGGCTGCGCAGGTTCCAGTGGGACAAATAAATAAAACAAACTGCTGCGGGACTTCTGGAGGAGTTAAGAAGGACTGTGTTTGTTCACTGAAGCTGGAGGTAGTGCACAGGTGAAGGGAAGTCCCAGCATCTCTTCATAAACAGATGCATAACCTGTCCCTGTGTACATGTCAATAATGTATATGTGCATACTAACAAACTCCACTGTGATTCTTAGTTTGAAACTTCATCTCTCGATAGCATGCAGTAATGGTTTGGATGAGAGAATATTAGAGAAGTATTGTGCAAAAATCAACTTTTAAGATCTTTTAACCAATATACTTGTCATAATTGTTCTCTCTTCTCATTTATCCACTCAAAGTTGTATTTAATTCATACATGTTTGAGTAATCTTTATTCTCCACCAATCAAGACGCCAGAGCTCAGAAAATCCCAGTTTTAACCAATCCCTGACACACGCCCAATGCTCTAACTAGTGCTCCAATTATTATAATTTTTTTCTTAAATGTTGATACACAAAGGATCCAGAAGTGTCGCATAGCCATTTCTTTATTGCGATGAAGTTTACAGATTATAAAGTGGCAGGCGGAAATCAGCGCTGCAATTTTCAACCCTGAAGTCAGCGGTCTTGTTTCTTTTATTACGTTGTTTTAGATCAATATTTGGCTTCAAAATGTACTAAAAAAACTGTGTCTTCTTTAAAATACGAGAATTCTCATTTTAACAGCACCATTAAAACCATCAAAATGTCTGTTTGCTGACTCTCATCTCCATAATACGATTACTGTTGGGCACAAATTTGTTTTTCAGAAGTCTGCACTGGATGTAACATAATGCCTCTCGCTCATTCCATATATTGTCTTGTATATTGTGGCCTTCTCGGAGATTTATACAGCATCCTCTGCCGCTTTTAGCATCAGTGCATTGAGAGTAAATGACCCAGTGAGCTAATTGAAGCCTCTGACGGTTAAGCCTTAATCTCCCTGCGAAATAGCTGTGTTTAGACTTCTTCTTACAGGAGGGATGTTTTTGTGTCCAAACCAGTTTTTATTCCAAACCCCAAAAAAAGGCAACACGCAGCGAAACAGTTCCTACGTACGCGTCCACCTGCTCCGCTCTGCCCCCAGTGAAGATTAGCACTAGTGTGTGTCCAAGGGATTTAGTCGGCACAAAAGAAACAAAAAGGCTACAGCTCCACCATAAGGCGTCTTTTCTCTCATATCAGATCTTATCAGGGCAGCCATTTTTGACGGCCTTTATCTGGAAGTGTCCGTCTGGCCTCGCGCGCACCCCTCGCCGCCCGCTCCATCCCGGGACGCACACAAAAGCGGGGGAGGAGGGGTGCGCTTAGGGCCCGTGGCGGGATAGGGCTCCCCCACACAGAGCAGGTAATCGGCTCACAGTTAGAGTTTAGGAGCTGGACAGAGGAGAGGGTGGTGTTTGGGCGAAAAGGTGTCCCTGCTTTGAGTGGATTAGAGGCAGCAGTATCAGACCAGGTGCTCCGGGGGACACGGAGGAGAGTCTGGGGGAAGAAGTACTGCGTTTTGTTATGGAAAAGTACAGATACATGTGCAAAAACTAAGAAAATGCATAAATAAATCAGGTAAAAGTAAAAGTAGCACATGAAAATCTACTTAATTGAGCTTTAAAGAGTAAAAAGTAAAAGTATTTGACACATTTAGAGAACTGTAAAGTGTTAAAGATGTGTGCTGATTTTCGGTAGGATTTCAAATCAGTTTCCTAAATTAAATATATATTTTTTTGTTTGCTCAAATCTGGGACTTGAACTCAAAACCTCTCGGCAGGATGTCCCCATGAATGTGCTAAAATAACCCCTCAAACTGTGTAAAAAGTACTTTCTCCATATTGTGGAGTAAAAAGTAGATGCCTGCTCTCAAATGTAGTGAAAGAAAAGTAAAAAGTATCCTCTGTAAAATGTAATGTAAAAAGGACAGAAAGCAAAAAAACAAAAAAAATTTAAGTGCAGTACTTTAACTTTAACTTTGTTGCTGTCCACCACTATGTGACCAAATGTAACAGGGGTCTTGTGTGGGATCAACAACAACGGTATCATAAATGCATGTTATAATGTTTGAACTTTCAGTTTCAAAGCAGATTTTTTCAACTAACTCCTCTACATCTTGTGATGGTCATACATTTCTTACAAAATGAAAAATAAACACATAATATTGATCAAAACAAACACAGTTTCCTTCTTCAATTATCTGTTTTGATCTGTGATAATCAAAACTAAACTATTCGGAAGATGTTTCATTCTGATGCTGTGTCATTCATTCAGCTCATGACTCCATCTAGTGGTAAACAATCAAATTACACAACACTTGATATTTTTGAGCTACTAATTACTTCCATTTAATTATGATATTTGAGAAACTATTGAGGCAAAGTGAATATTTCTAATTGACCACACTAATGAAGTTTTCAATCACATTTGATTTTATCCTGTGCAGGAATTTAGGGAAACCTCTTAATTACATTATGTCTTGGCAATGTGGGGTCTCAGTGCATTTAATTAAATTATAATCCAGTTTAACTATGTTTAACCATCAATGATCAGCTTATTGGGTCATTTTAATGGAGCCAAACCTCTGTCAGTGAAAGCAAGTGTAAGAAGAAAGTGTACTTATGTTTGGAGTTTAACGGCACTGGTTAAAAGTCTATATTGTTTATGTTCAACAAATGAATGATAATAAAAAGATCTAATCAAATCTAAAATTGTGATTAATCTAAACCGGTGCTTCTCAGCCTCTTCTGAGTCAGGGCACACTTTTTGGTTGAAAATATTCCAAGGCACATGCACCAGTTAAATATTATGAAATCACTCCATTTAGGGAAAAAGGTTATATTTAATGTAGCAAATATTTGGCAAAGTTGATAGTTTTGCTTTCATTTTTGGTAACGTTGCTCAGGACACTCTAAATGCTACTTATTCAGTTAAATCCAAGAATCCGACATTTTTCCAAGGCACACCTAATACTTGTGTTCCCCTGCCTGCACTGGTGGAAAATCAATTCAACAAAATCATGATTGATGTTTTTATCGTATCGTCCATCTCGCAAAGAAAAACAAAACAAAACAAAACATATATACCATTTAAATAGAGTTAGATCACAACTTTTGCCTTTAAAATGCCTTTAAAATGTAACTAAAGAAATTTGCTCAATCTCAAAAGTCCACCTCACTCAATTAATCCACACAATAGCAATATTGCGTTAAAGAACTGCATTAAACAATTCACAATAGTCACGATAATAAAATATATTGTGGATGAGATTGGGATTAGATTTGTATCGCTACATTGCACAGTATACCCTCCACATCGGCAAAACACGCGGCCAGACGCAGGACAATAGAGGGGCCTTATAATACATCCAGAAGAATAATGCCCGCTCATTATCCCAATCATGTAGGTATATGTCCTATAGCTTCTTTAAGCCCAATGGGGTTCATTTGCAAAGCATTTATTATTTAATTAGAGTGTCATGTCTTTCGTCACGTGACCGCCATGTGCATATTATTATAACAACGTAATTGCTGACACTCCAAACGTGAGATTATTCCTTCCTTAAATGAAGTGATACTGCGAGGCCATTGTTAGAGATGACAGAGGAGGAGCCACAGGACTTAATTAAGCGTGATTAGGACGAGCTGCAGCCACCGAACAAGACCCTGTGCTGCTCTAAACATATATGCACTTAATTACTTCCTTTCCTTTTGACCGAGTGGTGCGTTTTTCTGTCTTTATCGGAGGAGGACGCCGTGCATTTGATGTGGAAAGCAGGAGCGCCCTCTGCTGGACAATTACGGTATTTATTCAGTGATTTGTTTGTGTGTGAATTTATTTTTAATTAAAGGAGAATGAGGATTAAATACAAAATGATTCAAATAAACCAAAACCATTACTTAAAAAAAAGGAAAAAAGAGATTAAAAATACTGAAGAAATTCCATTAAGTTTTGCGTTAAATGGCATTGATTAAAAGTAGCTTGTTTATGTTCAGTAAATAACTATTAAATACAGTGTTATTGCTTTTTATTAATAGAAAATATAATCGAATGTGGGTGATGCAAAGAATATCCAATAAATGTAATGATTTTTTTTTTTTTTTTTTGTGTTAGAACACAATTTTGATTTTTTTAAACCGTGATTTATACACTTATGATGCTGTAAAGAGTAAGGAAATTGCATGAAAAGGCTTTGTACATTTTAATTTAATACTAATTTTGACAGGTAAAATGAAAAAGACAGCTTTTTACTTTGTCGATTTTTGGTGATGGGGCTTTACTAATAGTTTTTACTTTAAGTTTCCTTAAATATAGCAATACAATTAAATCCAATTATTCCTTGAATTTGTCGTTAGTATCTGGAATTTTTTGACTCATTAAGGTTTCATTGTTTATGTGATGCAGAATATTTTACTGCATCCAAGGTATTTCATATTGTTATTATTATTGTTATAATAAAATTAATTTGCATGTATAATGTATTGAAACAAGTCATAAACAGTTTGAAACAAGTAAAAAAAATCTAGATCTATGAAATAAATAAAGTCTAAACTAATATTGACTGTTCAAAATGTCTAAAATTATGATCAATATCTCATCTCATCTAGAAATTAACTTTTTGCAGTACAGGTCATAATCTCTCTTTTCTTCTTCTTTTAACTCATCTGATGAACTCACTTGTTTTTGGCCAAACACATTTTAATTTGTTCATCCCCTTTAAACCATGTTTCTGCTGATGTTTCTCCAAAACGTTATTGGATCATTTGAGATATAACTATTGTGTTTATGCTACGTTTGACAACTCAACAAGCCTCATGACACAATATTGAAAACACATAAAAGTTGACAAGCACTATGTAACGTTTATATATATAGCAATACAATGAAATCCAATTATGACTTGAATTTGTCGTTAGTATCTGGAATTGAGTAGTTTTGACTCATTAAGGTTTCATTGTTTATGTGATGCAGAATATTTTACTGCTTTCAAGGTATTTCATATTGTTATTATTATTGTTATAATAACATTAATTTGCATGTATAATGTATTGAAACAAATCATAAACAGTTTGAAACAAGTAAAAAAAAAATCTAGATCCCTAAAATAAATAAAGTCTAAACTAATATTGACTGTTCAAAATGTGTAAAATTATGATCAATATCCTGAAATCAAGACATTTTAACTCATGTTATGTTTAACTCATGTTATGTTACACTATGTAACGTTTAATGCTACACAGTATGGCATTAAGTTTAAGATCTGAAGAGAGGAGATTCCACTCACAGCAAACATGCACGTTAAACAAAGTATTTGGGAAAAAAAAAGTGGGAGTTGTAGTAGTAGTATCAGTAGTTGTAGTAGTAGTAGTAGTTGTAATAGTGGTTATATAGTAACAGAACTTAAATAGTGCCCCTTTAATAGACAGTTGGCGATGCTATTCCATGAGAAGCTAAACTCAGATGACCTGTGGCATTTGATCGCTCTGGTTCTATTACATCATCTTCACACAAGATAAACACATCCACTTTATTTATGTTGAACCTGAAACTATTTGATTGGCGTAAGCAGCGTTTTGTGTTTGTCCTGTTTTTCTTTTTTTCCCACAACATTCTTGAAGTAAACACTGCCCTCTCACACGTGTGTCTCATTCAGATCTATGAAAAGACATGAGTTCATGATTCATGGATCATTATAGAATGAACTTCCCCTGTGAGAAATAAAGCAACAACTGAGTGAATCAACAGCTGAGAATGAGACCACAGAGTGACCGACTCTTTAAAACAGGACAATTCCTGACAAAATACAAACCTCAAACAGCTCAAAAGCAGTCGCTCTCTCAGTCTGGACAGTTTACTATTTATTCATGAATTATTGTGTACTGATCACAAATGTACACTTTTTACATTTTAGTTTGACAGGTTAGAGAGTTCATGGAAGCAGTGTTTAATTTTGTGATGTGAAAGCATTTTTACAGGACTTAGACCGCAAAATAAAATAAATGTAACCCTGGTTGTCCAAAGAAATATACATTAATAGGCAGTTTATTAAGAGGAATAACTGACTGAATGATAAAATAGTATTGATTATCACATTTATCATACTTTGAGAATAGAAAAAAAAAGTTTCATAATAAAATCCATGGTAACACGTTATAATACACGTAATAACCTTAATAAAGCCTGAATAAAGACTTAATCCATAATGAACAAACAACAACATGTAAACTGAATTAATAACCTCAACTGTAACTCCTAAATCCCTTAATTAAGAAGTTACTACCTGAACCATTCTTAATAAACTGTTTGTCATGAATGAAGTCTTTTTTTTTTTTTAATTAAGGTGTAATGTAATTATTATAAAGTGGTACTAAATCCACTTGCAGTGACAGGATTTCAAACTATAGGGTTTAAAAGCTTTATTTCAATGTTGGTCATATCCACCACATCAACTATTTACACGAGAGACTAGTTCTACTGAGTCCCAGGGCTGCACACCCATAAGTCCTTTTGTTTACACTTTTAAAACTTGTCTCCACCCAGAGCCCGGGCGATGCACATGAAGGTAATCCCAGCTATGAGCACTAGGGGCACTCCTGCGGCCGCCACCATGAAGGACAAGCCGTAGTGGATTTGGACGACGGCTTTGGGACACAGATCTATGTTTTCCTGAAGAATGTAACTCTTCACATCCACCAGCTCCACCCACATGACGTACAGCAGCAGCACGGACAGCAGCAAACAGGCTGAGGAGATAAGAGCGCAAGATAACGATTAAAGGTGATGTATGTTGGGTGTTTACTGTTTGGAAACGTGAAAAACAGAAGTAGCTCATGTACCGGCTTTTTTGCAAGTGATAAAGCAAAATCTGTGTTGTCCCAGTACAGATATATTGTAAAAGCATCTATTCGAGTGAAGATGAGACCACCGCGCTTTCTCCGCATCTATTTATAAAGCATTTTATTCAGCGAGAAGCAGGAAGTGCGCTGTTAGCATGCTAGTGTTTGTTATCTTTACTATGACTGGCTCTGGGGATCACTTTTTGACGCTGGGACTGCATTTTGTAAGTGAGAGATTCATGTGACTGACGTAAAGACAGTTTTTCACGTTTCAGAACAGTAAAAATTAGGTACAGCACCTTTAATATAGTACATTTGTGTTATGATACGAAGACTCTCAAAATTGTAGACCACTTCATTTTGTTTCATTGTTTATTTATTTCTCATCCTCCTTCTCGGTAACCCGAGTCTTTCTGAGTTTGCAAGTTTGGGTGGGTTTACTCCTCACACTTCAGTTTCCCCAATCAATCCAAAACATATACAAAAGGTAAAATCATTTAAAAAGTAGTTCAGACCAAGCCTGGCACAAGATTTAGAGATTCTGGTTCAAGGTTCTGCACTGGCATTGAAGGATGGGTCAAATGCAATGAACAAATTTCCTTACAGGGACAATTAAAGTGAACCTTAACCCTCCAACCATTACCACAATGTAAAAACAATCAGCACTTGGGCAAGACACACCTTCCTCATTTGTGTGTAAGTGACTGACCGGTGGTGACAGGTCAGATATGACTGTTGATGTAATTTATGACCCGTGTGTAAGACGAGCTTCGACAGCACTTTATAAAAACGTATGGTCTGTAATCATATCCCATTTCCCCAACTTCTGATGGACAGGTGGATTAACCAATGAGAGAACTGCACGGTCCATTCAGTGTCTAAACAAACATGGCAACTTCTGAGGAAAACAGGGACGGAGTGAGAAATGGATTCGGATTTCTGTAGAAACTCTAAATCTGTTAATCTGAGGTTAAATTACATTATGCTCTGAATGTTATGAGATTCAGAGAGATTTCATCTGAGAGACATGAAGACGTGTGCAACAAATTATTGGTTGTGGTTGGACGTCAACAAGTTAGAAGAGCTTTTTTTTGACGCCCCTTATGGTCTGATTCCATACTCTTTATATATATATTTCATGTGTAACAACAAACCTCTCCTATATAGTTTCTCCTCCTTATTATTCTAAAGTCGGATGGAAATCATTAGCTTCAAGAAGAATTGCATTTTGTTTATCTATAAAACTCTGATTGGAACTTTGCCGGATTATTTAACATGTTTGCTGAACATCAGGAGTTCATGGATTGAGATCTCAGAGTTGAGGGAAAAAGCCTTCAGAAAGACTTTTTAAATTAAAAGATCTGATCCCTTTAAATGAATTAAAATCACTGGTCAAGGACTACTCACAGTGCAGTGTATGATTACTGTATGATTTTATTCCATTTTATTTGTTTGAGTGAGTTTTATGTCATTATTATTATGGATCTTATGGATGTTTAAAACGTTTTTTTATTCCTTTTATATCTTTGTATTTTAACAGGGTACTCATGAAAAGGAGATTTAACTCTGTGAGTCTGTGCTGTATAAATAAATGATAAACAAATAAAATAAATACACATTTCATTTAATCCACTTCATCCTGTTATCTTAAAAAGCATTGTTCTGCTGTAGAGACATCAGCTCATCCTTTAAAGAAGCACATGCACGTACCAAAAGATTTTGACAGAACGTACCGAAGGATTTATTGACAATAAGTCTAAGCCTAAAGTCTAAAGAATGGGGATCTATTTAACTAAAACTCTTTTTTTTTTTTTTTTTGTAACTAACGTGTACAAAATGAACCAAGAAACTTACTGTAAACCTTGCTGTGTCCATTTGCAGATAAAAATGTCTCAAACCAAAATTTCTACATGAAAACATTATATGATTTGTCACGTTTGTGTGAGAAGTTTCAAACTGAAAACTTTAAATTAAAGATTTTTATCCCATTCACCTGCAGTGTCTCCCTTTAAGTTCAGACTATGTTATAATTCTGTTTACACTTGTTGCTCCTGGTGTTCTTCCTGTTTCTTGTCTGTTCCTCGTCATGTGACAGGTCTGAACAGCTGACAGGTGTGTCTGTCCAGTGTATTTATGTTTCTACATTCTGATATCCCCCCGGCTCTGAGTCCACTCACTCGGGCCATAATATCCACACATGTTTGGGTGTATTTTTACCGGCAGCGATGAGGAGGGCCCCACCCACTCGGTACAGTTTGTGGCTGTAGAACGGGACGCCGCAGACCAAGAGGAATCCACCAACCAGAGCACAGAGCAGGGCCAGGATGATCAGGACAGTCCAAAAACCTCTGAAAACTGAAGCAAGAAGAGAACAAATGTGTGAAGACTAAAGACCTTTACACATGAACCAGAATTCAATAAGCAGAACACAGTAAAATGCACGCAAAACTAATCATTTCACTCACTTACAATTCAGCAAATATGTGCGGTTCATTTTGAAGGTGCAGTTTGTTCCCATGTGTTTGTGAGATGAATGCTTGAAATGAGATCCAAATATAGAGTATAGACGAGTGTCATATGTGCAGAGGGATGCACGTAAGGACAAGCAGATCTATTTAAAGCTAGCATACATTAAGACATGCAGTTTTGTTTAGCAACTAACGATTATTTATCGTTATTTTTTTTTACGAGTAATCGAGTATAGTTGTTTAGATCACAAATGATATGAGAATCTTTATTAAACTTGACCTAGATAAAGCTAAAGTGATGCCTTTGAAGACATCTTGATCGAGTATTGAAACAGATAAAACAAGTTTTTCATCAAATACACTATATTTACATTACATCTGAGCCATAAAGTGTCTTTTCAGAGCACATGGCATGTTTTGAAGTCTTATTTGATCACTGTAGAAACTGTAGACACAATAATCGGTTTGTTGTGATTAATACATTTTTTCAGCCCTAATTTTATTGCTTTTTTAGATAGCGGTGTTTTATCATTTCTGTGCATTTAGTGTTTTTAGTATATGCACCCTTTTCTGCTAAGTTAAATACTCAAAATGGTACTCGTCGGTGGTGTAGAGCGGGGGTTCCCAAACGTTTCTAGCCGTAACCCCCAAAATAGCCATGCAATCGACTCAGAACCCCCAAAGCTAAATGAAAAATAAAAATAAGTGTCAAAGCATGTTAAATCAGGTTTAATATTGGTTATTTGAATACTTTATTGTCTTATTAGACCCTACTTCACTAAAATATACTGTTTTTAATTTGAAAAATAGAGCAAATACAGTGTCATATTTATTCAAATTAGATATTGAAATCATCTCGCGACCCCCAGCTCATCCCTTGCGACCCCCCAGGGGGTCCTGACCCCTACTATGGGAACTACTGGTGTAGAGCAGGGCTATTCAGTTGCATTTTCAACAATTGTATGTTTTATATACGATATCTACAAACAACTCGCAATGGTACTATTCACAGACATCTGTTCCACTGAAATACATACAAAATAAAACAGTTTCTCTGTCACATCAGGAGAGGACTAAAGCAAGAGTAAGCAAAGACGAACCCGCTGTACTGAAGCAGATCCTAGCAGCAGATCCAGGACTAAACCACCATATTACATAGTGGACCGCCAGTTGAATAGCCCTGGTGTAGAGGTTTAAGGCACCACCTCGGCATCATAGGTTCATTTCCTCACTGGTTGTCCATTGTCTCTACCTTCTCTTTCCTCATTTCACACTTTAAGATTCCTGTCTAATAAAGCCATAGGGCCATAAAAGACCTAAACAAATATAAGATAAGCAATGTACAGTAAATAAATACTGAAAAAAGATGGTGCACTAAACTGATCAATGTGGAATAAGCTTCTTCTCTTCTCTTTTACATTTCCCCAATTCAAAGATGAGCACAATTTAGTTGAATGAGTAACACAAAATGGTTTGAGGTTGAGAGGGAAGGGTTTCAAATGTATTTATGACTTGAAGAAATACGTGACAACCTTAAAACGACGTGCACACTGGTTCTGTTCTGTTTTTGTCATCTCACATGCTCAAAATAAATAAATAAAAATACAACTGAAAAATGTAGAAACTTCAAAACAGATTACCTGCCGTGGTGTCGTACATGGGGTGAGGCACAGGTCCGAGAGCGACGGGCAGAGGGAACAGGTAACCATGGATACACACTTTAGACTCCGGCTGGTTTGCTAAAGTACAAGACAAGTTTCTCCCATGAATATTCAGAACGGGGTTTTACAAAAGCAGAGTCCTGATTAGGGGCAGAAGGGACTACAATATAAAAACACGCTGTCTATTTAAATGCATGTGTGACTCTTCTGTCAAACATGGTGTTCCTAAACATTTGTCACTTTTGTCAGAAAAACCACAGACCTGAGCCGTGCCGTGTCAGTCCTATGTTTAGATACGTGTCTTGGGCTCAGCTGTTCTGTCTTTTTAAGTTAAGTCCCAGTTTTGATCAATCTCTTGGTCTGTTTACATAAGAAGGCAGCTGACTGGAGATTATGTCCTCACACTTTTATTCCATGGTTGTACAGTATTGAGTAAAAGGCTGTTTTATTGCTCAATCAATTTGCCAAATCAACTTTAATAAGCTGTTTACCTTGTTACAACAGTGTTTCCTCATCATTGATTTACTCAAAGTTGTATTTTGATTGATCCCTGCATGTTTGAGTTAATGTTGTCTTGTAACTGAGGCTCAAGTGTTAGTCAGTAAATTCTTGTTTTTTATCTATCCCAACCCACATCCCTGTACTTAGCTGCGATTCTTCTTCTTTTCTTTTTTTTTTTTTTTATTAAGACTACAAGTGATACATGTAGAGTTAAAAAATGCTACTTTTCAAAACTGAAAACATATAAATGAAAATCTGCTGCTTGTTTCAGTGAGATGTCACTGTGAAAAGGCGGGGCTTATCATTTCTGCAGTTTTGAACAGAAAGTCACTGGAGCCATTTTGAGAGGCGTCTGGCTGCAGACCTTAATCCAGGGTCGCCTCTCCGCAGACCTTAACCAGGAGGCGCCCACGTGACCCGTACCTTAACCCAGAGGTCCCTACCAGAGCCCGGATGTGTCAAAAATAACCAATATCAGCACGCACGGCACCTTATGTTTTTAATTCAATCATTCCTCTTCTTGTTCATTTATAACTAGGAAGAAACTAAATGAAATATTTGGCTCTCCGCTGATTAATCTTAACAAAATGTGATGATTAGAATTTGTATCGTGCTATTTAGATATCACAGCACCACACGCTCTTTACGTTATCGCTTCTAATGTCTAATGTTAATGGCGTTGAAGTGGAGTTTTCAGTAACATGTTATAAAAACTAGGGGTGAAGTTTACTGTTAATCGCAAATTTAATGCGAATTTGTAGAAATAGATCCATCGTCAGTAATGATGGAGACTGAAATCTGACAATGAAGAGGAGGAGGAGCTGGAGCTTTTTAAAATCGTATTTGTTTGTGTGGAAGACGTGGACATTTTGGACATGAAGAAGTGGTGGATGGGAGGGGCTTAGTTTTTTATGAATGTAATGAAATGAATGAGTGTAGTAATGCATGTAATCTTTCTTTCAAGTTTTTAATTTTTTCAATACAGTTTTTTTTATTTTCTGATTATAATGTTCAATATTTTGATTTGCAGTGCTTTCAATATTTCCATAAACTGCGGCGTAACCTTTTTTTAAAATTATTATTTTCGTCCGCGCAACGTACTTCCGGACCTGTGGGTTAAGGCGCCTCTTGGTTAAGGTCTGCGGGGCTGGCGACTCTGGATTAAGGTCTGCAGCCAGACACTCTTGGCCATTTTAGATGAATGTAATGGTTTACAATGAACAAAATCTAAATGATGATGATCTGCGTATGCTATCGTTCAATACTGAGTACCCTTAATATGTCTCCTTTAACTGTTATCGTCAGTGAATGTAAGCAGATATATTGTAACAGTACATTAGAGCCTTGTCTCCTGATACTCACTGTACAGAATGGAGAGGTACGGCTCCGCTGTGGGCTCCACGTCAAACACACAGTGCCAGAAGAAGCCCTCGTGATGGAGGATCAGAGACGAAGGGGTGAACGGCTCAGAAACTCTGATCTGAGAAAGAACATATAAAACACCAGTCCTGTGCAGTGAAGTCCCTGATGTGAGCTTTGTCAGCAGAGCGCAGAGTCAGGCTGAAATGTGGTTGTGATTACAGCCCTTTGGTCTGTGAGGTTTTCTACAAAAACATGAACAGGACTCTGTAGTGGCCTGTCGCAGATGATTGATGGTGCTGAATAACATGAAGAAACTTAAGAGTGAGATGTGTTATAACTGCTGCTGCTTAGATGTAGTGAGGAGGTTCATTTGGGCCACTTTGCACATCAAAACTGCTGCTATATTTCAGAATAATGATCATGATAGCGGAAAAAAAAGTATTTTAATCAATTTCTATGGGGTTTATTTTCACGACATACAATTGCCAGATAACCTTCATATTTAGAAAGACATTGTGCCAAGTTCATGTTTATATTTGTGCACAAAGGGAAGAGTTCAACTGTGCAACATACTGTCAAGTCACTGGCCCCTTTGTGGAATTTCCAAACTTAAATTTGAACTTTTCGTGCTGTCGTTGAGTACCTGCCCTGCAATTAGTCATCAGAAAATGTGCATTGCGGTCCCAATGCTTCTTACAACAGATGCGTGTGTCTGTCATCAGAGCAGCTGATCATATTTTTACAAGTGATAGGAATAAATCTGAGGTCACACATATTTGCCAACACTCAGAGGTGGGTCTAAAATGTGTACTCCTGTAAGAGCAACTTTAAAACTTAAGCAGAAGTAAAAAGTAATGATGCAAATAATTACTCAAGTAAGAGTTCTTTTTTTTTTTTTTTTAGAAGAACGACTGCTTGAGTACAGAGCAGCAACAGTTTGGACATAAATGAGTTAATGTAATCAGACAAACAGAATATAAAATAATGCACAGATTCTTGGATTTCCAAAGGTCAGGCAAAAAAATTCCCAAACAAAATCATATGTTAGAAACACAAAAGTTCAAAGCATTTAATATTGACAACATTAAGCGTTTGTCAAATGATGTACTCAAGTAAGAGTGTTCTTACTTCAAATGAACTTCAAGTGGAAGTAGAAGTATGTATCAGAAAACTACTTTGAAAAGTGTTGTCTCTTCAAAAAGTTACTCAAGTAAATGTAGTAGAGTAAATATAACTGAGTAGTCTATTAGTCCGTATAAATGCCTGTAGGATTTCATCTTCACTGTGGTTCTCCTCAAAGTTTCTACCTTTTCCCCCAGGGTTTTTTGTAGTTTTTTCTTGCAGAGAAGGAGGGTCAAGTACAGGGGATGCTCTGGGACAGTTATCCATTTGCTAAATTCCTTTGAACATTGTTTCTATAAAATGCTTTTCTACTTCAATTCGTTGATTGAGGCAATTACTGTTGTGATTTTGGGTGCTCCAAAAAGAAACTGAATTGAATTAACTGAAAAAAATAAATTAAAATGAATAGAACCACAAAAAAATATTGTCCTTGTGATTGAATTAGGGAAAGTCCTAAAAAATTAAACAAAGTAAATATATTCTCTTATTCCACACAATTCCAAGCTTAATTTGAGGTAGATTTAGGTGAAATAGTTGGGCAAAATAAAGGTCTAAATGTGTTGTTTTTGACCCTGCATTAAACACTCGTTAATACAGTATTTTCCTTACCGTTGTACCATTTGCATCTTGCACAGATTTCCATATCTTTGCTCGGCCACAGTTGTCGCTTGACACTAACCAATAGTCCGTCGCAAACGCCAAGAAGAAACATAGGGTCCCGAGAACCCCCAAAACCCCTCCAGACAAGGCCGCGGCTCCCACCTTCATATCTCTCTACACAATCTCCACTTTTATGTAGTTAACATAAGCCACAAAGTTAAAAAGTGGTCAGTTTCGCCTGTGACCAGCACTAAACCCACTGAACCACTCCCCGGGACAGTGCACTCTCTGGGGCAAAGACAGTGTGGGACAGAGGAGGGGAAAAGTTATTTTGGGAAACTGTAACTTAGTCCTTGTCAAATTACCACAGCGGCGTGCGAAGGAAACGGCCAGTGTGTGTGCCCCGTGTTGGTAAATGTGATAGCACTGTATTTATGAGCTGGAGGCATTTCAAAGCTCGCCGCCACACTTGGAGTCTGGCTTTGAAAATGAATTAGACGGGACATGCAAACGACCCACGACCCAAAGCCAAAAGTTCAGGGAAGCTTTATTATTGTGCACAGCAAGCCAAGCTGTTAACCCAGTCCTGAACCAACACAGCTAACAATGGGAACAGTACAAAAGAACGCAATCTAAAACAATTGCTGAAAGAATCAATTATTTTTCTCATTTTCTATGTCAAAACTGAGGTGTTTCTTGGGTCCATGTTTTGGTGCAACTTGTTCTTCTGGGATAGAGTCGTCTTGGGAGGCAAACCTCGGGCTTATGGCACACACTGTAGAAGGAAATACACATTTAAGAGAAAAAACAACTAACTGGTAAAATGATTAGTATTATCAATTGTGTTGTATATAATAATAGATTTTGGAAGAGAGCTGATGGTTTCATGTATAATAGACCTCACCAGTGTGGGATCTGCGAAGTCCACTTCTCACATTGTGGAGTCCATTGAACTCTGCATCCTCCATCTAAATACATTATTTAAACGGATTAGTCATGTCTGAAGATATGCGAAAGAGAAACAAAAATACAATATACTGTATTAGTGAAAATTTATTTAGACCTGCAAAAGTACTGAATTGTGAGAACCACTGGACTATTTTTAAAACCCCAGTATGTAACTTTTCTTTTCATTTTGGTTGTTTTTATCACACTGTTTTTATCACACTGGACCAAGTCATTGTTTTGCAAGTCTCAAGTAAGTCTCAAGTCCTTGGTCAAGCCTGAGTCAAATCCCAAGTCACCGGGCCACAAGTCCAAGTCAAGTTCAAGTCCTCTCCTTTGAGTTTCAAGTCCTTGCAAGTCATTGTACCAAATTATCGAAAACAGCTCATATTTTTGCAATTTGTATGATGTATATTTTGTGAATGGTTCTTTTAAAAGACCTGGTCACATCTAAGGATCAGCTGTGAACAGAAATGGTTTTAACGATACAGTTTTTTTGTGGAGAAGCATTAAATCGTCTGAAGTGACAGTGCTTCAAGTCCAAGTTGAGTCCCACGTCTTAGTCCATTTTATCAAGTCTCAAGTCATCAAAATACTGTCTCGAGTCCAAGTCATGACTTTTTAGTCCACCTCTGCTTAGTCAAACACTATGTAAATGTTGTTTCTTTAGTAAAAATATTCCACAATGTGCATGTCATTATACCAAAAATATATGTTTACTTTATAATATCTTTATGCATGTGTGATAACAATCTTTTTTGACAGATTCTTCTTGTCTTCAATGAGTTAAATGTTTTTACAACTGATGATTTGTACCTCTTTAGTGTCTCTCTCTCCCAAACTCCTGTGTCTCTGGAGTGTTCGGTCCTGGTGCAGAGTGTGGCGGCTGTAGGCGGGCATCTGATGAGACAAAATCACTCTCAATACTTTGGGAAAGTAATTAGTGTTATTAAAATGTTTCCATACCCTGCTGTTGAAGTTATGCAGGTTTCTAGAGAGGATTCTTCTGATGCTGTCCATCTCTTCTGGAAGGAGAGGACGAGTATTGGTTTGAGGAACTGTTCTGAAAAAAAATATTAAGAAATGAATTTATAAATAGTCATAGAAAACATGTATACACATATTTATAGTCACACAGTCATTTATGATTATGAAAGCAACATCATAAACCTAGATCATTCATTTTCAACCAGTTTGCCGAGGAACACTCCTGTGCCTTGATTTGGAAAAAAATTCCACCTTGAGTCACAGATTTTATTATTATTTCTTTTTAATGTAGACTAAAAATTTGTCATTTTTGAGAGACCCGAGCAAACATCTCAACCAGAAAACGCTCAAAAATGACAACTAATGTGGAATTCCTTGTGCCAGACACAGACACAAATTACTTACACTCTTTTCTCAAATTTGAATCATAATGTTTTGGATAGTGTGTCATAGCATAGTTTTTTTTTTAAATCTTTTTTCAGATGAAAAAAAATATAAACAAAACAAAGAACATGACATAGTTCATGAAATTCATATATAATGCTCTAGTTTAACAAACATACTTGGCCTGTATTGCTGACTCCCTGTTTCCTTGCTCTCTTCTCTCCAGCTCCTGATAAACTCGGAGGATACTGGAACGGTTCTGCTGCTCCTCCCGAATCAAGAACCGACGCAGGAACTTTCTGTTGAACTGCTCAAACCTGCACCATCACCACAGAAATGTCACAGTTTATAATGATGCTCTCCATCTGTGATCATTGGCGCCCTCTAGTGGTGATTGTGAGCACTCCACCAGACATGTTTAACCAAAGGCTCACTTGTCTTTCCAGTAGTGCTGTCCCCAGTATCCCACAACATCCTCGATCCCAGACAGAAGGTGATCGATGAGCTGCAACAACATCATGTGTGTTGTTACTCATTTAGTAACACAACTAAATATTATGAGGAAAGTTTTTACATTCACAAATCTTAAAATTAGGTACAAATCCAAACTTGTTTTACAATGAACACATCGGTGTTGATAAAAAACATAATGACCAATCTGATCTGAAGCCATTACATCGAAGAAAGATGATAGTAATTCTAGTTTTCAGGTTGTACTGTTTTAATCAGCGGTGAGTATGAGAAATGTAATTTGAAAAAAATATTACTCAAGTAGAAGTATGAGTGGAGTACTGATGTAAGAGTAAAAATGCAAGTGGTCAAATTAGTTAGAGTAACTTTCCCCGTATGGGGACATTTGTCCTCTGCGTCTGACAGTGCCAGTGCTGCTGTGCTGCATCTGTGGATCAGTCTCAGATCTTTGAGCTGGGCTTCATCAGGACGTCTGTAGCTGGAGGATTTACCTGCGGTGCATTTGGGTTGATGGGGAAAACCAGAACCTAGAAGAAACCCACCCAGACACAGGAGAAACATGCAAACTCCACACAGAAAGGCCCAGGTCGGCCCGGAGTTAAGCACAGCAAGAAGGTCGCGGACCTTCTTGGTGTGAGGCGAGAGTACTAGCCACTCTGCCACCACGCCGTTTAGGACAAAACGTTATTCAATAATGAATTGAACATGGTATTTTCAAAGGATAAAACACAGAATGAGAAGACCTACTTATAATTTCTGAAAGAGCAGTGCAAGAAACACAAATGTTCAAATTCATTCATTCATTTAATATTGTCAACATTAAGAATTGTCGCTTGTAGATTTACTCATGGCAGGAAGAACAAAAGATGTGCTACAGTAGAGTGCACTGCAAAATATACTACTCAGGAAGGTGTACAAGTATAGTGTATGAAAACTACTCAGAAAAGTGCACATTTTTCCAAAGGTTAGTCCTGTAAATGTACCACATATACAGTACATTCATGCTATATTTGGTTATTGTGTCTGTCTCTCACCCGGCTGTGGATTTCCTCACTGACGGTGGGCAGAGCTCTCTTTTTTCTCTTCACGTCCAACAATTCCACCAGAGGCTTTATGGTCATGCCCTGGAATATAAAATCTGAAATAATCACACAAATGTTCAGGTGAGTTTACTTTGACCTTACCTGGACAAAAACAGTGAAGAGGATGACGATGATGGTTGTTGTGATGAAAAGTCTCTTCTTGGGAAAGTCATCGATGAGAAAAACCAGAGAGAAGCAGATTGCCCCTCTGAGGCCACCGTAGGCGATGATGAACTGGTCTCTGAAAGTCACTTTGTTTCTCCTGACTTTGTTCACGACAGCAGTGAGCAGCAGCACTCCTGCAACAACAATGTCCTACAATCAGAATACAAGCATACAAATACAAATACAAGTTTGACGGTAACATAATTACAATGAATAGGGCGAAAACACATTGCAAGAAAATGGCAAGAAAAATAATAAAACAAGGCTAAAATCAATTCTAACAATTACCAATTAAAAATGTTATATTTTATTTTTTTGAACAGTGACTGAAAACAATAATAAAACTGGTAATAAACTCTGGTCATCATTTCAACATGAGAGAAGTAGAGTGCTCTGAACTTGTGATGGTGAATCAACACCAAATTATTGATATATTGATACTGACAAAGTATCAAAATGTGCCAATTCTCATTCAAATATTGACATTTAAAGTTATTTAAAAAAAAAAAAAAAAAAAAAAAAATTTAAACAAATTATACTACATTAAAAAAAAACAAAAAAACAATACAAACTTGGTGTCTGATTGGTAATGTGATACTTGTCATAATATTAGGTATTGGATTGAAACACAAATATGGTATGTGGGACATAATAAAGCCAAAGCCAAAGTATTTAACGTCTGAGTCTGTCATGATGGTTTATATTTGAGGTCAATGTAGCTGTAAGGACAAAACATTAAATTATGCACAAATTCTGTAAAAATTACATATTATTATATAAACATTTGAAAAAATTTTGAAAAAAAAAAAAATCTAAAACCTAAATAATTTCTCGAGGGGCAGTGCACAAAACACAAATGTTCAAATAATTTAATATTGTCAACATAAAGCTTCTGTCACTTGTAGATTTACTCACAGTGGGAAGAGGAACCAAAACAAAGTACACTAAGGTGTCAAATGATGGTGGAATTACTTGTATTGTTTGCCAAAGTTACAAAAGTAAATCTACTAAGAGTAACTATCTGTTGTTGTGATGTTCTTGTGTCGGGCCGTGTCACCTGAGGCCCTCCAGAGCAGGCACAGCAGCAGCGTGGCACACACAAACGCCCAGCTCCACATGTGCACGTCCTGGATGGTGGACACTCCCAGGAAGATGAAGATCAGAGTCTCACTCACGCTGCTCCACATCTTCAGGAAGTACTGGATACTGCTGTTACTGCGCTCCGACACGTTGGCCTCCACGTATTGCTTCATCGTCACTGCACACGTCACTATCCTGAGAGGAAAGGCAGGAAATACAGACAAGTAAGAGGTCTTCATGAGGGAGCGTATTCAGTTAAGAATTATATATGGCACTTTACCACTTTTGGCCAAAATATATATTCACTGAACACTTTTTAGTGAAAAATGATGAAATACCGCGATACCAGCAATTTTTGTTTCAATCCTTGGCCTGACACTTTATGCTCCACCTCAGCTTGAACTGATCTAAAATTCAAAATATATAGTTAGAAAAACTAAAAATATATACAATATATTTGAAAAGCAGTTTTTTTTTTGTTGTTGCTATTTTTAATGTATCAATAGTTTTGTAAGAGATACAGTACTTTTCAATGCCTTAGTCAGTATCATTTCATTAAAAAAAATTTATTTCAATCTGCCCATCACCATTAACTGTAGGTCTAGACCATTTTTTTTTTACTTTAAATTCTGTAACACTATTAATACGTAATTAATAATGTGTTGGATTTATGCAACACCCTGCAAGAAGCTCTTATTATTCTTTCACTCCGCACTCAGTGTTGGTGAGCGACTAATGCAGCCACATGCACTGACTGACTTTGAGTAAAGTCTGTTACCTTATGTTCAGGAGCAGGACCACACCTCATCCATGCCCCTTCCGGTGACTCCTCTATTTAAGCTTCCCGGTCTCACACCAGCGTTCGTTGTTTCGTGCCCCTCCCTCTTCTGATTATTCTGTCTTATCTTTTGGTCGGGGGGTGTCGAGGCCCGGGAGCCTGCAGCCCTCATCGCTAGAAGCCCCAAAACTGCATTTATCATCTACTCTCATGCATTTTGACGTTGTTCTCGTTCATCAATAAACTTTCTGCATCCAAGCTCGAGGTTGTGGTCCTTGCTAGTGAAAGCCCTTTTAAAGGTTTGTTAACAAAAACATTATAAATTCCTGAATGGAGGCAAAAGTGAAGTAAAAAAATAATGATTCAATGGAGAAACTGAGATTAACCTTTGAACATCACAAAATATGAAAAATCAAGATTGTTTTGTCAAAGTAAAACCACTCAGACATATCCGAGCCTGGTTTAAACACATTTAAGATTGATTTGACTGCATTTGTTTGTTTAATAAGAGATCACAATACAACTTTTTTTTAAAGGCAAAATCCAAATTCTTAAGTTGAGAAAGAGAAACTTAGAGAAATGTTGACCCCACCATAGTTTTTTCATTTCATCATATTATAGACTTATCATAAATTCTACTTTTTGTGAAGATCAAATACAATTTTGTGTCTAGAAAATGTTATATTTTCCCTTCAGTAGGAGATTGGGTGAACTGGTCTTGCTTAGGGGTTTTTACTTGACTTAAAAAAATGTCAAATGTAAATTACGTTTTTATTTCCTAAAATATCTCTTAATTGTGTAAATGTTTTTATTCATGCCACTACTGTCCCTCATTCAATCGCTGATCTTAAATGCACACATTGTGGAGACTCACGCTGTGATGCCGGAGAGGTGGAGCATCTCGGACGTGAGGTAGGACAGGTACGAGTAGAGGAAGACGAAGAGGGGTGCAATGACCGGGACTCTGGGGGTGAACCGGGACGTGAGAGCGGCCACCAAACCGAAAAACAGCCCCACAAACAGGCCGCCGAACCCCACCACCAGCACCCTGCAGCCCCCGAGCAGAACGTCCAGCCCAGAGACCGACGGCAGGCGCAGGAACGACTCAAACAACTGGTACAGCACCTACCAAGAAATGATCGGATGATCTATCAACGCTTTTGTTTTCAAATGAGCAAAAATGATTGTGATAAAAACATCATCACAAGTAGGCCTGTAAAAGGGTGAAAGTTATCAGAACATCCCCTCTCAGTTCAGGTATTTTAGAATAGTTAGATCCATATGACTTAGACAATCATTGTTTCTTTACTTTCTTACAGTTGTTCATTTATCTGTGGTGGGTCGGATATACTTCACAACCTTTTCCATTTTTTGAACTTTCATACCTTTTTGCTGAAAAGAAGCAATTAACAAACTTATAGCTATGAACACAACACACAACACAAAGATATAAAACATTGTCTGTGCACACAAACGACCCATTTCCCTCAGATGTTGTTCACAAATCTGTCCAAATCTGTGCTAGTGAGCATTTCTAATTATCAAGATGCTGATTAGACATCATGGATATTGCGCAGATGTGCCTTTGTCTGGCCACAGTATTCACTCTGAAATGTTTTTTTTCTTCAGTGTATCTTTACTGAGTGTCAGTATTGTAGGTGCAGTATGTAACTTTTCTGCTCATCTCATGGACATTTATTGTTTTGTCTGCACTATTTCACAGTATTGTATTGGATGCATCTATATTACATTAACTCAATTGCTGGTGTTTTTATGCTGCTTAAAAAGAAATGTATTCTTATGAGTGGAGTTGCCTCTCCACAGATCTGACCTGTGACTGACCTAGTGGTGTCTGCTTGTCTCCTCTTGATAAATACATTTTCTGACATGGAGCATTTCAAGCAGAGCAGTCACATCTCATGGAGACAAGGAAGTGGCACATTCATTGTAAACTTATTTGTAGCCTCTGAGTAACACAGAACAAACTTTCAAACAGCTGACTGAGCGCCCTGTCCCGGCCCCCTCACCACGGTCACAGCGTCGTTGAGCAGCGACTCTCCAAACACCAGGATGTGGAGCTGTTCGTTCACGTGCATCTCGTGAAACACGGAGAGGACGGCCACGGGGTCCACTGCCGCGATCAGAGAGCCGAACAGGAGGCAGTGAAGGAGCGACACGTCCCCCAGAGAAGAAGGACAGAGCAGGCACACGCCGTACAGGGACAGGCCGATCCCCAGCACGTTCCACAGAGTGCCCAACACTGCATACCTGAGAGTAGAGAGGGACCAGAGTCATCACAGCGTCAGACATGGATGAACAGCCTCTCTCTGTTGGTGATTGTATAGTGTTCAAGCTGGCCGATTATTTAATTAAAAGACCGTTTAAGCTGAACCTCTGTTAATGCTTACACTTGCAGAGTCACTGACATTATTTGGCATGTTTTACTTTCTCTTTTTATTTAATTTTGAAGGAAAATTTCAGTTTACTTTAATCTTCATTCACAGATACATTAAGCTAATAAAAAAAAAAAGATGTTCTGCTGCGGTTTATAGCTAAATAGTTAGGTTTCATCTGTAGTCCTTGATTTACAAGAATAAATTATACGCAGCATTTGCACCCAGTCAACAGTAAGAACAATTCATAATGTCCTCCTTTTGACTTTATCACACATGAACAATATGACCATGTGTCTTAGTCAGCAACGAGCTTTAAGCATTTATAAAATCATGAGGTAGTTTTGTCTTTTAAAATACATTTACCTCTAATTTTCTGCGTTTCACTATTTCCCAGGAAAAAGTCTTTATCGGAAACAAACCTCTAAAAATTGATTAAGACTGAAAAATGTTCAAGCCAGCCTCGTTAGAGAAAGGCAGAATGATTATTGAATTTTATTGATAATTGATCTATCTATGAAAATGGTTCACCCTTTCGTCTCTCATCAATAAGGTACCGGGTTCATCTCCTGGGAGACATGGGGCCTTTCAGAGCAGTTTGCGTTTTCCTCTTTGTGTCTGTTTCCTCTGAGCACTTTCCCATCAATTCTAAACATTCACACGAGGTAAAGTCCCCCAACCTAGTTCAAGATCAGCTCATTGCTCCTGACAGGTTTTCCCAGCTGCGTTGAAGGACGGATAAGATGCAGAGGACAGATTTCCCCACATGGATCAATAAAATATTCCATAACCTTGTAAAGTGGTCCAAGAGCTAAAGTAAAGAATCAACAAAAGTAATGCAGACCACAACAACTTGATTAGTCCTTTTAAATTACAATTTCAGGTTTGTAAAGGCCCAAATAAGTGTGTAAAAGGGGCAACATAAAGCTAAAATGGGATCTTAGGAGCTTCCAACAAACAACTGACCAGAGGATGGTGCCCAGGTTTTCAAAAAACAGTTTCCCCGGCAGGAAGTACCCCGCGTCCAGCACTATGGGGGGCAGCAGGAACAGGAAGAAGGCGTCAGCACTCAGAGTGGGCGGAGCCGAGTGACGGACGCCATAGATGACTCCGCCCACCAGGAGCCCCACCATGATCAGGAGGCAGCTCTCAGGGACCACAGCTGGGACCCGACCCGACCAGTGGAAACCTGGAGAAGAAGGACACACGGCACAAAGAGTACCAGAGTTATCCTGAAGGTTTGGGTAGAAGTTTAATGTTTTTCTGACATGAATATCTTAAAGTAGTTTTAACCAGGCTTGGGAGCAGCCAATTTAGTGAGGTCAGTAGAGAAGCAGATGGAGCGTGAGATTGACAGGTGGATCAGTGCAGTGTCTGGAGTGATGCGGTCGCTGTATCGGACCGTTGTGGTAAAGAAAGAGCTGAGTCGAAAGGCAAAGCTCATGATTTACCACTTGATCTACACTCCAACCCTCACCTATGGTCCTGAGCTCCGGGTAATGACCGATAAGGACAAGATCGCAGATACAAGTGGTCAACATGAGTTTTGTCGTGGATTTTTTCACACACTGCCAATAATACAGACCTGAAATGGAGCTCTGTCTCTTTGAATTGATCAAGTATTTATTTTACATGTTTATAAGTAAAAATGATCTGTTCCTGACAAAAAGAATCCATAAAGCAAGAAGAGAGCACACAATAATAAAACACATGCTAAAAGCCAGAGGTGGAGACCTTCCCCGACCACTACAGGGGATCAAGACTATCATAAAGATTAGCCCCAAAGACTTAACATTTGCATTCAAGGTCCTTCTCAGCACACTCTGGACTAAGAACGTGAGTGAGTAAAGAAGGTTATGTTCACTTTTATCTGGGACACATTTAGGTGTGACACACAAAGGACCATTCCAACAATTAAAGCAAGTAGAATTTGTTTCATGACATTTTTACACAATCATTTTCTCCACATGGCGGCTGGGCGGTTCCTTATAGAGATCGGGTGAGCTCAGTCACACAGGAGGAGCTTGGAGTAGAGCCGCTGCTCCTCCACATCTCCCGTGTGTGTGTAAATCAGGGTGTCCAAACTTTTTTTTCCATCAAGGGCCGCAAACCATGTAGAGATCTACAAATCAATTGTGAAACGTTCAAAAAAGTAAAGTTAGTGCCACCACAATTACATTCAGTCTCAATGCCTTAATATCAAGTCTGTCTCGCACCAAAGTGTTTGTTATTTACTGTAAAAAGTACAAGGACTGTGGATCATTTCACCAGGGAGGCTGTGGGCAGAGATAAATTGATCCAAGAGCCGTGTTTGACCCCGGGCCATAGTTTGAACATGCCTGGTGTAAAAGGAGGGCTCAGACTGCTGCAGATAAAGTGGAAGATGGTAAGAAAATGGATGGATGGGAAGAATTATGTTGAAAATCAAATCATAGATTAACCCCATGAGTAGTTGCACACACATATGCCATCATCGTGTTTATTTTAGATTAGTTTAGTTTAGTAGCTGTAGGTTTAGTGAAACTCTGGAATTATCATAAGAAATGTGATTTTGCTAACTATCAGACCTCGATCTACAAATACAATGGATATGAAGTTCATCCCATAACGAAATAAGTAAGTTTAAACCCTTTCAGCCAAAAATAGACTTAAAAACACACTACTTAAGTACAAGTGTTTTATAGTACTAAAACTGGCAAAAACATGCACTTTTGTGTGAAAGGGCTTGTTTCTTCACAAACTTGACTTGTTTTCTAATGCAAGATCTATTTTTTTTATTGATCTGTCACATACTTGTCTCCATGGAGATGGTCTTACTTTGCCTCAAACTTTCCACAAAATGACAAAAAACTGATCTATCTCCCTGGAAAATTCTACAAAGTTTGGTTTTAACTTTCCATCTCCATGAAAAGTTTGCAGTGCTGGTGATGTGAAGATCCATGCTGTCTGATTATGTTCATCCATCCAATTGAAAAGTATTTCTGTATCTGAGATGTTAACTCCCTGTTTGACATCTGATAATATGTTGATGTTACTTCTTTTTCTTATTTGTCTTTATTGAGTTCTACAACTAACGCTCCGGTTCATTCCAGTCCACTCACCCAGCTTGGCCAGTGACGCGAGCATGATCCACAGCACGATCTCAAACGGTGCCTGCACGTGGTGATAGTCCACACTGAAAATCCCCAGAGCCATCGGGACGTCCACAAACGGGACGCCCTCTCCGCTGTCGTTGTGTCCCAGAGACGAGGGCAGTGTCTGGGGCTCCTGGGGGTCGACATGAGGGGTCAGGCCGCAGCATCCCACCACCGAACAGGTAAAAGTGAGTGAAAAGAGGAGCAGAGGGGACATCCTGCTGCCATAACGGGACAGAGAGGCAGAGAGGGAGAGCGACAGAGCAGATAAAGGCAGGACAGAGAACACAAAACACACTAATGTGCACTGGAATCCCTGAGCTAGCACTGATGCACCAGCTGCCACCTCTGACACTGCACATAGCATCATAAACTCTGGCTCGGGGGCTGAATGTGGCCCTCAGACACATTTTGTTGATCTTCTTGCTTCCTGTTGAATTGACCCAAATGATCACAACAAGTCATATTTTTTCTGCAATTTTATGTTTCTCTACCATCATGACAATCAAGAACTACTAACAAACTTTTCAGTGTCTGATATGAAGGTTTCAAACAGCTCTAATCTCTGCTAAATGCACCAGATTGAAACTATGGCTGTCTGCTTTACATAAGAATGAGTCATTTATTTATTTTTTTAAAAACAAATTTAAAGCAAATCTTTAGCATGGACACACTGGCAAATAGAAGGGACATTTAAGAAAAAAATTACCAGTTTATAATAACTGCACCTTAATTTGCCTTAATAAAGCATAAAGACAGACTTCATTCATCATGAACATATAGTTTATTAAGCATGAGTCAGGCTTTGTAACTATTTAATTAAGGTCGGGGTTAGGAATTAGGTTCAGAGTATTAGTTAAGTAGTTACTAACTCTGAATCATTCTTAATAAACTATTTGTTCGATATGAATTAAGTCTTCCTTCATGCTTTATAAAGACAGGAATAAGTTGTTATAAAGTGATACTGAAAAAATAAACTAATATTTCACAAAGTAACATGATAATATCATAATTATGTAATACTTTAGAAGGCGTGTTAACCTCTGGGCAGTAGTTCCATAATCCATAAGGCTGCGATGCAAGTTCTACAAGTTTTAAATGGAGGGCTGGAGCCAATAGTGTTTTTGCACAAAATGTAAGTTATAATACTTTTTTTTTGTTTTTATTTATAACAGTTCATTTGCCTCTTTGTGGTGACAAAAGATTTTGGAGTTTGTGCCAGTTTAGGTCAAAGTTATCACAAAGAAATAAACCATAAGGTCGTCGTATTCTTCTGTACAAATCTGGATAACACTTTATAACAACTCCACTTTCAACAAACTTAACAAAGCATGAAAAAGACCCAACTCAGAACGGTTAAATATAAGGTAGAGTTTGTATGAAAAAAAGTTTGGACAGTTTTTCCCATTCACTTTTGCTACAATCCACACCCTATAGTTTCTTTCTACACACAGCGAACAATAATCTGTGTAGCTGTACTGGCCTGTACTGTTTGTTTTGCAACAATTTCTGCATTTCAATTTCACAAACATCTCCAAAAGTATTATTACAATAACAAATTACACTAACTGCTAATTAAAAACACTATTTTAATTTGTTAACAACTTGGCTACTTGAACAATGATTTTCCTCTGTTTTATCGAGGCGATGGAGCCCTCACATGTCGTGCATGAAAGAATGTAATGCACTCAACCAGAATGCTTTACATTCAAACACAAATATATTCAAGTGTAGAAAAATGCAACCGAGGAAAAAAAATAAACAAACATCATATGCATTTTTTTTCCCCGACAGAAGATAATTAAAGATTTTACGACATTAATATAATTTAAACTACATTTGTGTGGATTTCATTAGAACAAAATTAGAATTGACAGTAAATTACAAACCTCACATCGTTGTTTTTAAAAACTCCTCATTTATCTTGCATTACGTTATGATATCAGGAGGATTTGATTGTGTCAAAAATATGCACAGAATTTTGACAGAATATTGGTACAATCTTGGCAATAACCCACGTCAATAAAAGCTTTATTATAAGTATTTAATGTAGGCAGGGCAACATTAAGCTGCAATTCTTATTTACAACAGCAGATGGCGTTTGAGAGCATAACTTCACAGCATCAAGCAATGACAACAAGGGCAATATTCAAACAAATGTGCAAAATAAAGAAAAACATGCTCTGTCACGTTTTATCTGATACATTCATAATTATACAATGATTATTTATTGATGGTAATGTCAGTCTTGATGCTCAGAGATCCTCAGCACAGGAGAACTGAATTTAGAGGAATATGTCCCTGCATTACTCGTGTGTAAATAACTAAAGGCCTTGTCACTAGATGTTGATGCCTCCTCTACACTGACCGTTATAGAGTCTAGACCTTGACTGTTCGGCTTCGGAGGAGGAACCAGACCGTGCAAAAGACTATTTCCGATATTTGAGTTACATCTCGCCAAGTTCTCTGTCAGATGCTGCAGATAAACTTCTTCTAGCTTTTTCTCCAACATCCCATTTAGCACCGAGTTCGTCCTGAGCTCCGGGACGTCGACGCTGATGTTCACGCTGTCCCCCATCACCAAATAGCCCTGGTCCTGGTCCTGGTCCGGGTCGGGGTCTGGTGGGACTGGGACGTTGACAGGAGGAGAGATGATGGGCTGAGGGGTGGTGGATTTGGCTGCTGGGATTGGTCCTGAATCGGCCACTTGGAGGTCGGGATAGTGAGCCAGAAGACTGCAGTCCACAATAATAGGGTCCGGGTTGAGGTTCAGGGGACGTCCCGGGATGAGGAGACCTTGGGGGCCTCCTGGTGCATTTCTTTGATGACCTGGAAAATGAGTATTGTGTGTTAAAGGAGACATATTGTACAACTTTTATAAGAATTTACCTGTCTTAAAATAGTTTTCCTCATCATTTGTTTACTCAGCAGCACTTGAGACTTCATTGCTCACAAATTTCTGTTTTCACCTACCCCTTATCTCTTTCTATACACAAGCAAATATAAAACAAAAATATATTTCGGGCAGGAAAAGTAGGGTTTAAAAATATTTTGTGCCTCTCATATCTGCAGTTTTGACCGGGAAGTGTATAATCTCATTTCTATTGTTAAGCAGTTTTAGATCAATATTGAGCTTTATAATAAAAAAGAAAAAAGAATGATTGTTATACTTGTATTGTTATACCTGTGGCCCATCGAGGCAACTGTTGTTGTGATTTTGGGCATTATAAAAATAAATTGATTTGATTTGATTTGACTTGTTGTTATACTTTAAAGTGCATTATGTAACTCACAGTGACAGCAAGATAGATTTCTCTACATTTGTTTTTCAACTAAATGCAATAAATGGTTTGATAATCTTATAAATGTTTCTAAAATAAGGAAACGTAGCTTTACATTAACTGTGAGTCTTTATTTCCATGTTGATTTGTTTTTTCAGTAAGCAATATGCAAATATGATATACATAGCCACACAAAGAGGAACCAGGACTCGGGTCTGAAAGTTCATTTACTGGAGACAGACAATTGTGCAATAGTTGGTTCAATACACCGTGTACAAAGATTTTTCTGAACATTATTTGACACTTTAAATCTTGTAATGAAAAATATAATGCACTTTGCCCATGCATGTTCATATTTAGTTGTGCACTCGTGATCAATTGCATCATTAAACTTACACCATATTAACATGAAAATTATGGCTAAAACTCATACGTTGGGTTCAAAAGTTCATAAATTCTCATCTCAAAGGTCAAAATGCATTTATATTTCGACCTGGTTCACGTTATATACTGAATTAAACTTCACTTTTACCAAAGGTGCATAAAATATGACACACTAAGTGCAAAACAGAGTATTTCTTTTGTTCATTTGTAAGTAGTGATTTTTGAAGTGTTTTTAAAATCATTTCTTGATCAAAACTACTTCATTTGCTTGTGGAAAAGGTCTTACCTGTTGTCGCCAGATCATTTTTTTCCATTTTAGCTGTACAGTCCCGTCCGCCAACAGCTGCTGTCTTGTTTGATTTGGACTTTTTTTCAGCATCAGTTTTCGAGTCTCTGTAGTTTAGGACTCTCAAAAAGCCTTCACCCAACATGGCAGCTTCAGACCTCTCCTTTCTCCTCGTCAATAAGACTCAGACTAAAGCAACAGTTTTAATTATAGAGGGTTGGCTTGTTTCACTTCTGCAACTCATCATTCCGCCCTCTTCATTTACTTCCTTAAAACGAATCAGAACACATTCATTTTTTGGGGAAATTGCATATTTACTGTAATTCACTTGAGCATATACTGTTCTGCGGTAAATTAAAGGCGCATTATTCAGCTTTTATATTAGACGGTTTGTCACCTTTCTCATGAAAATGTTTTTGCACGGAATGTTTCACAATATGAACTTCATTTATTCAATGTTTTTGTTTTTTTTGACTAAAACGTCTTGGTTTGGTAGATAAGAAAAGATGATACTTGTCCTGTTCATGCTTAAACAGAAGACATCACCAACACTGTGCACGATACAATCAACACGAACTATTCATCAAGTAAGTACGTTTAATTTAGACATTTAAATACATTATCAATCAAATAAAGGAGTGTATTATAAATGAATAAATCAGACATTGCAACGTTAGACTTTTTGCCGCTATTTTACAAAATATTTCTGGCAACAAATTGCCAGCAAAATAAATGTGGTAAGTTGCTGGAAATTTGTTGCCAGTAAGTTACTGTAAGCAGTAATTGCGGTGATTTACCAGCAATTTGTTGCCAGTAAGTTACTGCAGTCACGGCTACAGTAGCTGTACTGCATATGCTGTTGTGATAGGCCAAGCTTACCGCATTTAAATTACAGTAACAAGTTATGTTACTGTATGTCCAAAAACAATAAACATGTTTATCGTTTTTGATTTCATAATGCTACTGTCTTTGTAAAAAAGATATATATATATATGTATATATATATATATATATATATATATATATATATATATATATATATATATATATATATATATATATATTGTATGTGTTTAAGAGTTTGTGTAGCCTAGAAAATAATTATGATTGGCAAAATATTACTTTTTTATTTATATAGTTGACTCTTGATTAGTTTATTAACAGTTACAGCCCTATTCCACACCCACCATTAAACTAAAGGAAGAGACCAAAATAACCAATTAATACACCATCTGCGAGCCTTTAAGGGTGCGATCACACTTGTACAAACACCACGTTAAATTTAGGACTAAACTAAGACTAAACCCTGAACTAAACATGGACAAGGCCAGCGCTACATCAGAAGTCTACATCAGAATTAAACTGGGCACAAACCGGGACTGACCGACATATATTTCACAGTCTGAAACATTCTGTTTCGATTGCACATTCCTTTACCCTCGTGCAGTTTTGATTGCATTTACCTAAACCTGCGACCAGTTTTGATTGTCAGCTTGTCTCCATAGAGATTGCAATGTTTAATGTCATTTTGTGAGACATTTCAAGAACAGAAAAAAAGATCATGCAACTAAATACTAAATACTAGTACACTAGTACATACACCCCTTGAAGTATCCATTTCAATAACATTTTACACACTTTTCTTAAACTTACAACCATTTATTCAACATAAAAATAACAATTCAGTTACAAATTCCGTTTTTACAAGTAGATTCAAATAACAATTTTTATTTAAGGACCGTGTGATTGTGTAAAACTGGAATCGCCACTTTAAGACAATGACAAACAGGGCACAATAAGATCAAATGACTCCATTCACATCCCTTTGTGGAGATTTTGGCCATGAACAAACATCAACAAAACAACAAAATGCTATAAGTAAACATAAAATATTGGTAACACTTTAGTTTAAGAAGCACATGATAATGCCTAACTAGTTGTAAATGACATAGTAAGCGGTTAATTAGTTCTAGCAACAACAATTTAGCAATTAACTCTTTCTGTTTGTCATTAAAACTCTCAAATACTCAATAACAGCTGAATAACTACTTACTAGCATACCAATTATCACTTGATCGTGGATTATTAGCGGATTCCTAAACAAAAGTGGTAGCAAAAATGGATTATAAAAACTACACAAGGTGCTGTTTTGGCAAAAGAAAAACATTTAAGTTAGCACAACACAGATGCAGTCGGGTTATTACTTCAAACAATTAGTCCAGGAGTTCTTAGCCTTGGTAATTTACTGATGGTTTAAAAATAAAATGCAAAATAATGTGTTTGTACTGGCAAATGTGAGGTGAGACTATGTGGTCAGACTTGTTTCCGTGCTCCATAGACATGCATGTGTATCTACATTAAAGTCTAAAGTTAGCAATTTTTTTCATTTATGTTCCACTTATCGCTGAAAGTTGCTGATAAGCACAAATTATCCAATCACGACGAAGTAAAAGATGACAAAAATGTACAATGCAGATAGAATGAAGATAAATTATTATACAAGACTGAAGAAAGTTATGGACACAAGTCCAACAAGATGAATGTAATTTTATAGTAAAGAATCTAAAGTGTCAAAGTCCTTTATCAGTCTTTGTATGAACCGTTTTGGCTGTGTTTTAACGTAATGGTGTTAAAAGTTAACGCACTGAACATAAAAATAGGATCAACGTCAAGTCTGACACAGTTCAACTTCCTCTTCTGTTTCCCTGAATTTGTGAGCCATTGTTTTCTAACGGTGTTTTTCATGAGGTCAAATGAGAACAAGTGCTAAATTTGGTTTATTTTCGTGAGTTAATGCACAACATTAAATTGAGATATAATGTTACATCTCTACATTGTCCAAAATAGAGCTGCAGCGATCCTTTTAGTAGTTGACTAGGATTTATTTTGATGAGTCGACTGGTCAAACTATTATTTCTCTCATACACAGAGGGTTTTTAAATGCATTTTTAACCAAATAAAGTTTGAAACATGCTACTCATTGAATATTTAAGAATAAGGTGTATTATTGATCAGAAATTGTTTGACATTTTGATTTAATAATGTTCTTTGCCATACAATGTCATTTGGTTTATGTTTTAGAGTCTGTGTGGTTCAGACAGTGATAAAAGTTATCAAAATATGATTACGATTATTTTAATCTTTGACCAGCCATGGTTATCCTGATGAATCGTTGCAGCCCTTGCCCAAAAATATGTTTAGAAATCTGAAAGACAGTCCCATAACTCTTGTCTTGTCTTTTGTCATTGTAATTTTACACTTCACTCTTTCAGTAAGTTCTTTAGGAGTTTTATTCCAAGTGGAACTCATGACTAAACGTTTACTATTGGTGGTTTATAGTTACCAGACTCGAATTGTTTATGATCCGTGGAATGCCAAGAATGCATGTAAGACAGCCCAATGCACAGATATAATGTTAGATGCAAGTTGCAAGATGGTTAAAGTCATATAATACACCTTTAGGTGTTTTTTCTCTGCATGTTTTGTGAATTTGACTGAAAAAGTAGAATATCGGCTTAGCAGTGAATCGAATCTTTGAACACGGTAAGAAGCGCCTCATTTCTGATGCCGTAAACATAAATTGGCTTAATATAAACATGACTAATCGTGAACATCACTATTTAACAACATAAACGACGCACAAAACTCATTCATTCACATTGGTGCTTGTGTCGATTGACGTAAAATTATTATTAGGCCTGACTTGTTAGGCTGAGTGCTTGCAACGAGAGCGCAGATAACCGGATGCCTGCAAGTTTGTAAAAAAGCTCTTCTCACTCGAGCTGGCAAGGCACGACTGAACGTAATTATAAAAAACACCACAACACTTATGCACAGATTGAAATAGCAAAGGCCCTCAGCTCTTGTTTAGGTCCAGATCTGGTCCAAGTCTCGGTCTTTCGATGGATTTAAAAGCTACTATTGCTGCTGCATCTTCTTCGCTAGTGCTTCCGCCTCCTGCGAAGACATATAGAAGAGGAAACATGATTAAAATGGTGGCGCTTATATGACATGCCATAGAAAGGAGGAAAACCCCTTTGTTTCTATAGTAACTGGCACACCTCCTTGCAGTGCCGCGTGCGACAGAGAGGTGGCGGTTGTGAGCGGGTGCGAATGCATGACTGCTTTGGGGAATAAAGAAAGGGATGAGTTATGTAATAGAAAGCATGTGTGGCCAGGGTAAAAATCTGTAGAGGGATTTGAAGTGGACAAACAGGAAATGGGACCCTTTAGTGACGCATTTTAAACATGTAAGGTGATATTTGTGCAGCAGGTTGGTGTAAGTCTAACCTTGGAGCCCGGGGGAGCTGTCAGACCCAGAAATGCGTACACAGCGTTGTCCTCTCTGGCGTCAAAGAAGGCTTCATAGTTCTGTCAAAAAGGGCAAAACGACCAATGTTAATGCAGTGGATTGCGTATAACAGGGCTGTAGCCAACTAAAGAAAGTTTTGGTCGGCTAAAGACATGCTTTATCCACCGATTAGTCGACTAAAAGTGGCGCTATCAAAACTATTAAGTATGTCCAGTAAGTGTTACTTATTTGTAGTAGAAAATAAACAGTTATGTGAGTATATCTGTCCTGATTTAGGTTGACTAGTGCATTTATAAGTGAGTCACTCCAAAATCTTCATCTAACGCACGCCATTTAATTTCCTTTCTACTTTTTTCTCATATAAATCTGAATAAAATAATCAACTAATAAAAGTTTTGGTCAACTCGACTAAATGACAACATGATCACACCCTGGTGTATAAAAACAATTCAAAGCTAAATTTAATCTAGGGCTGTGGACCTTTAGTTGTTCATTGGATTAATCAGCAGATGTCTCGGTTGACCTACATTTTTATTTGTCGACTAAGCCTTTTTTTTGATATTTTAAAGGATTTATATTCACAACTTTTGGAATGAATAGTGAGTTTAATCTGCCGTTTTTATTTTACAAATAGAAACATTGTTTACTTGGGCTGCAAAATAAATCGTAATCAAATCGAAATTTGAATAGATGCATTTCGCAAATTGGAAAGACTGTAATTTTTTAAGTCCCATAATTTCCCCCACAAACAAAATATTCAGTTCTATTCTGCATAAATATTGCTAAACCTGGAATATCCTATTATTTTATTAGTTTGTCAGTTCATAAGCAAATTTCACTCTTTTTCTCAAATCTCCTGGACGCGTTTAAAATGTGAACTTTGAACGGAATCCTTATATCAAAACATAAATCGCAAATCTAACCGCAATTGCAATACTCTTCTGTATAGATATTTGTAATTGCGTGATCTCTTGTATTCTCATGGTCGAGTCAGTGCATTTTGGGTCAGATACACAGTCAAATCGGAGAGATACTTAGTTTAAGAGAGCGTCATGTCCATTTTAGTCGACAAATTGATGCACACAGAATGTATTTAGTCAACGTGGAATTTCTTTACTCGATTACAGCCTTTATTTAATCTGGTTTATGCTTTAATCTCGTGTTTCAGTTTATTTTTAGGGCAAACTGGTGCATTGCATAATTTAGTAGTGGCATGTCTTTGGCCTATATTCAAGTCTCTTTTGAATCTTGCTCTTAAACCAATAGAAAAACCCTAAAAATGAACTGTATTTCAAATTTTGTATTAAATCAACAACACAAAGAAAAAAGACAGGCTGAGACTCCATCCACATTTCTTATGACTGGAAGGGAGAGTATACTTTTGGTAGCAGGAAATTAAAAAGAAAGAAAAGTCAAACATGACAAATGGCTTAACACGGCGGATACTATACCTCACCTAACCTTGTTTATTCTGCACCTGAGTCAGTGGATTTGCCTTTTGTAAAGTCCCAGTATAGTGTGGTCCGTTTAAGACATGTTGATAAATTGGAGTTGACATGTCCCCTTGTTTAAAATGGCCCCTGCGCTGCAACAACCTGAGGAATGATAATGTGCACCAGATTTTGGATTTGGGGCCTCGGGGGTCACAGTCAACAGACTTACTACACATTTTTCACACTTAGAAGAAATAATCAGGCTCCCCATGTGTCATTTAATTGGTCAGATTTAGCATACTTAGTAAATAATCAAAAGAAATACAGCAATATCCAAACCACAACTGAGTCTAACCAGGACTTAACTAAAGCTGGTTTAGTTTCAGTCCCTGTTAATCTTAGTTTAAAGCGATGGTATCACCTTAAAGTCTATACGACAAATTAGACGACGCATTTCACTAAAACGTAGTGAACTTGATTCTATTTAAGAGTTTACTAAACATTTGGCCTGTTTGTCCCCAGTTTGACAGTTTTCCTAATGTTTGTACAGTTACTTCCTGTTTGGACATGGGCCACACAACTGTTTCCTAGTAACCATTTTGAAAACAAGGGCTAAAATCCATACAAATCACACAATAGTTATGAATTGACAACTAATAATACCTGATAACATCTTTATTTTGTTGAATGACTGTTTAAACTGTCAGAAAGATTCATCAGTTGAGTGTTAACTGTCTCTTTATCTTCAAATGTATGTCGCTTTTTGATGACATCACAGAGGGATTCCATTTTAGAACTTTCTGTCATTTAAACTTTTATTTTTCTATTACAACTTCATAAACGTAACTATAATAAATATTTACCACAGGTGTCCTCCCATCAAATTAAGTCAATTAGTAAAACATGAGAACCTGTCATATAGACTTTAATTTGGATTTACAATATTTCTGATTTAGACCGACTGAAGACTGAAGACCCAATGGTTAGTCCTGGTTAAAGGTGCTGTGTGTAACTTTTCTGATGGAGGATGTGTCACCTACTTGTCTCTATGGAGATGTTGCAGCCAGGAATGTTCCACTGTAAAGATGGATAATATCTTGGTTGTTGTTTTTAAGATGTGCAAAAGTGTAATATTGAGTTTAAAAAAAAAAGATAAGCTATTTATTCACTTTTATGGGTATAATTTCACAGTCTATTCACATGCTCCTGGTACTTAAATCTCAAGTAATAGATTTAAATATACTTTTTTTTATGTTAAATTGATATAATATTGTCTGAATACCATTGTTGGGATACTCAAAACAATATGGCAATATCTGCATGGAAACAGGAGACTAAACTGCTGCATATGTGACTTTTTTCGTTAAGTTTGTGATTTTTAAAGGCAACTAGGATGTGAAAAAGTGCAATCTGGCCCCAAAATTCTGGACATTGCGCAATTGGGTCTTTCAGAGGTGAGAGAGAGGAAGTTCTGTGAAAATAGAGACGGTAAAAGAGGTTGTCGAAGTTTGTGTTATGTCCGTACGTATACTTTTAGTTAGAATTACACGTTAAGTTTTATAAATGAGACTCTGATCTGTGGAATACAACCCCACTAATCGTAAGATGTTATTTTGGTGTTTTTTGAGCAATAATAGCAATTTTTGATGATGATAAATGCAGTATGGATACTTTAAATGTTGTGCTGTACAATTCACCAGAAAAATGACACAATACATCTTTAAATACTGGTCTACAGTCCAACAACAATTAGTCTTGGTTTGTCTTTGTTTCTAAAGTGCAGCCTTGTGGTTTAAAAGTCACAGTTTCATGTCCCACCACTTGTGTGTGAAAATCCATTGTCATGCCTGTGTTATTTGTTGAGCTTCGCCTCAGTGGTCCAGCCTTTGTGCCGGAGCAAACAAGGTTAAGCGTTCACCTATTTATTGTGTATCTTTCTGCTGCCTCCCGCCCTCACTCCCACTCCAGCATACCGCAAGACAAAGGAGCTACAGCTGGTTGATTCTGGGGAAAAATGTGACTTTCTTTGTTTGTGATATTAAATCCAGGGCTTTGTGTTGGCCTGTCAAAGTAGAAAATGTGATATACTGCTTAAATAAATGTTGCAACTACAATCTGGAGCAGTTTTCTGAAGATGTGAGACAGGCCTTTACAATGACAATGTTCAAATCTAGGCTCAAAATTGTTCTGTTTAAGTGTGTACGACTGATAGGGTGTTTTTGTTAGTCGGTCATGTGATTTTAATGCATATCTTCCAGTTCCGTAAAGTACTTTGAATTACTTTGCGTGCAAATTGTGCTTTACAAATAAACTTGCCTTGCCTAATCGGTAATATTGAAGACCACTTTGTGCCACTGACACACATTTGTGCTGTAGATCCTTTCCTAAATGAACCATCTTGGAAATAAAACATGAATTGCAATAAATAAAAAGCAAAATGAAAGTATTTAGGATGTATCAAATGATTCCTGATTATTCAAACCTCAACAAATCAAATGTTATATAGTATGAAAAGTAAGAAAAGGTTCTCCACTTGTGCATATACAGGGTACACAGGAAAACTATTGTACCCAAAAATATATCAATAATTGTTATGAAATCATGATTAATTATCATGAAATGGAAAATATTGACAAATCTGAAAATCTCTAAATATTCTAATGACAATATTCAGACAAAGCCATGATAAATGAGCAGCTAAAATGTGCCTTTGAAAGTCTTAGTTTAAGTTCAATTACTGCACAAAATGGTAAAAACTGTAAAATTAAACACAAGTTGCAGAAATGTTACTGTATATCCTTATTTGGAAGATGACACAACATTTTCCTGCTCTTTTTATTTTAATCCGCTTCTATCTATTTGAAAACTAGTGGTTCTCAAACTTTTTGCACCACCAAGTACCACTTAAGAAAATATTTGACCTTCCGAGTACCACTGGATCTAAAGCGAGTCTATAACAGGACTGTTCCAGAAAACTAGGGCTAAACCAGGTCTAAAATAGAACTACACAATTGCTACTAGTTCTAAAAAGGTTGAATCCAAAGGAAAACAAAAATGTGGATTAAATTGTCTCCTTACTACTGTTCCAGACAATATACTCAATACTGAAAATTTGAATTAATCCGAAACTGCAAATGCGATATTATCATTTTTCTAGATATTTTCCACCTCTACACAGGCCTACCTCTGTGCTTCCTCCTCCTATTGCCTCTTTTTATCAGCCCAGCAGTGGATTTATACGGGTTAACCAGGAACAGATGGAAGAGTGCACGGTGCTGTGCAGAGTGGGCCATAGCTCAAAGGACTCGGAGCCAGATTGCAACAAACTCGTCCATATTTACACGGCCCACTCGATTTCAATATTGCGGCGCTTGCATCTTAGAGAGCAAAACGTGTCTTATCACCTTAGAGTTTGGGGTTAAATTAAAGAAATGCTTAATGATAATAATGGTAATGGCTAGCAAGACAAATAATAGAACCTTGATCAAATTGTGATCTAAATGTTTCAAATGGTCAATGAGCAGCTTTAAATTGAGAGGTTCAGACTTTTAAGGAAGAAATCTGACTATTTTTTGTGGTAAATGGCACTGATGAAAAATCTGTCTCGTTTATGATAATGAAATTACAATCATGAGTAATATTAATATGATATAAATTAGAAGAATATTATAATAATTCAAAAACGTGATGAATCAGTGCTTTTGCCATAATGCCTAGCCCAAAGATTAACAAGAATAACTGTGTGAAACTGGTTTGGTAACTCATAGCTATACTTAAAGGGCCTGTACCTGATTTTTATTTACTCTAGTTAAGATACTTACTGTTTACTTAACACATTGTTTGATAGAAGCAACTTCATGGAAAGACATTGGGTTTTTAATGTATAATCTGTGCGTATTATAAACACACTTTGTTAGGAAAGAACTAATGCAGAAGTGTTTGCCAGGGTCACCTCATTTTGGCATCATCAGGCACACTGTACACTATGAATCATGGGTAAATAACTGCTTGACATTATCCCAGACATGTGATTCTCTCTCATGGTGCAGTTTTAAAAGTGCTAAAAGCTAATTGTAAGGAGAATTAGAGGAACTATATGGAAACAACTGATAAGACTATTCCAGGCAGTTGTTTCTGAGTCATGTGGGCGGGGCTAAAGGTTCAAACAAAAACATGTTCCCGTCTCATGGTTTAAAGGTCCCATATTCTGCTATTTTGCCCTTTACACGGTCTTTTCTAAGGGCTTTGTTGATAAAATTTTGCGTTGTACAATATCCATAACATAACAGTTTCCAAAAAACACCCATTTCTTGGACTGGCCCCCCTCCTTGCAAAAGCAAACGGCTCCCTCTGAGATCTGACCCCCCCGAACAGAGAGCAGGCTGCTCCCCCGCCCAACTTGCGCGCCTCCCCCGCCTAACTCGTGCCGAAGCCTAGAGCGGAGATGTTGCGCATGCGCCGTGTGCTCCGGTAAACAGCGATACACAAACACAGGAATAAACCTTTTATCCGTCCTGACGGTGCGTCGTGCTGAGTCCTACGTCCTGGATCTGACCTGGAGTTTGACGTGCTCCAGGACCTCGGACGGCGCGCGTTGCCGTTTGGTAAATAACAAGCTAACTCTTGATCTGTCGTATCCATCGTGTAATTACTGTGTAGCATTAGCATTAGCTGTTTTTATTCTCTGGCTGCGCTTCCGAGGCGTGGCTTAAACACCGCGTCATCCATGGGAAGCCGCGTCATCCATGGGATGAGCCCCCGTCTGTCTGCTCAGCCGAGGGGGACAAAAAAGACAGTTCTCTAGCGAAAGCATGCGGGAATCAATCAAAAAACCACTTTGGGCACACATACGAGGCCCAAATAGCACTGTAGGAAGGTTAAAACCTCTGAAAAGTCGATTTTGCATGTTATGGGACCTTTAAAATCAAGTACAAGCCCTTTAATTAGAAACTATTGACTTGTTTGTATATGTATATATGCAAGTGTAGATATTTGCTATAATTTATATGGAGTCGAGGAGTATTTATTGTCTTGTCTATTGAAGGGAAAGTACATTTTGAATCATCCCATCCATTATGAAGAGGCTCTGTTTGTATCAGAGCATCGACAGCGAGTGGTGCCCAGAGCCAATCTCCTGATCTGAGCTTTAGTCATGGGACTTTACCGCCAATATAAATCATATCCAGTGTCATTCAGTAAAGTGCTCCAAATGAGATTAATAGTTGTCATATAAATAGTCGATGTAAACGATATGTTCCCATAGAAACAAAAGTTTATATTAGCACAATTTTCACAGAAAAACTCTTGCCGTGTTTATGATGATCAGAATGAGTATTTTAAAAAGTAAATAATACTGTTTGGCCTTCTCATAGTTTAGTTCAGCACTCTGAATGTACATTTGTGAAATGCCTGTGTCTGTAGTATTTAAAGTATTTCAAGAGTCTGTAGATAATGAATGTAATAATAACAAAAACATTGTGATATGGTGTCATCAAAAGTCTAACAATAATATTGTGGCCTGACAATTATAAGCTTGTTTTTTGTTTTAATGCATTGTTTTCTTGCAACAAAAGCTAAAAACAATCTTTGCTCTGTTTCAGTGCAGACATCATGAAGACATTTTGCACTTTTAGTTTTATATTTTAAATCTTTGGAATATGACAGTAATGATTCACACTGGGCTTGTTAAGGCCTTTAAAAAGAAAATATATACAATTCTGTAGATCTTCCTCTTAAAAATATTGCAACATATATTGTACCGAGAGGGTTAGGATATTGTTACATCCCAAAAGCATATGTAGAAAGTTACATAGTGCACCTTTAAGCACCTCCAGAATGATATCTCTGTATTTTTCATCAGTCCGGTCACTGTTTTCATCTCCCAGAGTTCAGATGGGCGTGACTGACAGGTGGATTAGCCAATCAGGGACATGCATGCGATGTCTAATTCAAAACAAACATGCCGTCTTACGAGGAAAAAGAAAAAAGAAAGGGAAAAATATCAAGTGGGACTGAAAAACATTGTAGATTTAGTCTGAATCAGTGAGCAAGGCACAAAACTCTTAGTAACCTGAGATGAGAGAATGTTCTAAATGATGAGTGACCAATGATCTCATTTGTCTCACATGCACCATCGAAATAAACAAATCTGATTGCGCTGTTCTGTTTAAGTTTGACTCGAGGCGACGGAGGGAGTGATGACCAGACTCACTCTTCACTGGAAAAGAAGTGTGTATTTTGGATCTCGGTCAACATTCAGATTCACAGAAGTCCCACAATATGAATACTGTGTGTCTCACCCCGCAGTACTTGGTCTCATTGAATATCTGAGGAGGCAGAGGGTTCCCTGTAGCCGGCCGTGAATCCTCCGGGACGTTCTCTCTCATCCACTTCCTGTTCTCCTCGTTGGCCGCGATGTCACACTCCTCGAAGTCGATCTTATTGGCCGCCAGGAAACCCATCACATCCTGCTGCTGCTTTTTAATCTGCGAGCCCGGGGAGAACACAGGAAGTTATCAGACACACGAGGAAGTAACAAACGGCCAATGAAGTGCTGTAAAGACACTTTGTTCACGTTTGTTTGATGTCAATGGATTTATCATTCAAGGGGGAAGTCATGTAAATCTAAGGGCATTTATGGATAATGAAAAAGTAAATAATTTAAGGTGCACTAAAGGTCCACTTGCTGCTCGTGCCTCATGGTAAAGAGTCTTCTGTATCTTTTTTGGCTGATGGTGGTCTGATGGAGTTATTATTGCTTTAGCTGGAATGTTCCACAGTATGGCATGAAACTTATCCACCTACATGTCATCCATGTCACTACGAGTGTTTTGCTTGCTGACAATAAACCTGCTTGTTTCCATGGAGAAAGCCAAGTTCAATCCCATAGTATGTAATCTTTTAGGCAAAACAATAACATCTGGTAGCGGACCGTTCACCAGAAGAGTACCATAGTGCAACTTTAAACAATGTTTTGAAAGTGTCCCAAAAATATCAACTCTGTGGTGCTTTGTGTAACTGTGCAACTGATGTGACTAAAGCCTGTAAAGAAATACACAACACACAGAAGACAAATGTACTTTAAAGGCGCTGTACTTGATTTTTACTGTTTTGAAACATGAAAAACAGAACTAGTTTATGTTTTGTTGATTCTGTGTGTCTTTTTGTGTTTTGTTATTTTAATGCGTTTTTTCCTGTTATGTAAAGCACTTTGAATTGCCTTGTGTATGAATTGTGCTCTACAAATAAACTTGCCTTGCCTTTATGTTAAACTCTTTACAGCTGTCACATGTATCGCTCACTTACCTAATGCATAATCCTAACCCTAAATAGTCACTGTGACGAGTTCATACGCATTTTTCACAAGTGTCTGAGCCCAGAGTGAGTTTTGCTGTCCTGCAAAGCTAACATTAGCATACTTGCGGTGCACTTCCTGCTTCTCGTAAAATAAAACACCCTAATATCATAGATTATACTTTATTACATGCAATAAACTGGGTACATGAACTGGCTCTGTTTTTCACAAAACATTAAAAATCAGGTACAGCACCTTTAAACAAGCCATATAACTCTAAAGAATCTATCCAAAGAACTCTCAGTCACTCACTGTGTTGTTCTGTGAGGAAAATAAAGTTTTTGTGTGCTTACAATACACACCGAAAGAACCTCCTCAAATGAAGGCTGGTCCAATCAAGGTCACATCTGCAATTCCTTTACCACCAAACTGTACAACAGCAAAATTGAACTCTACAGTATGATATTTTCTCAGGAGGAGTAAAAATGATGCATGCACACAGTGTATTAGGTTAGATCCAGAAAGAAATGTGCTACATTGTTGTGCATTATTTACCACAGGGCAGGTCTTGGGTTTTGTACCAAGGCGTTGTTTGCATACACCCAAGTCTGCAAATTAAACTGATTTTTTTTTTCAGTTTCAAAATAATGGACTCATTTGGGCCTTAACAACACAAGAAGTATTCTGAAAAATATATACAATCTATTAAACTCTATAACTATTAAATAACTAGAATGCACAGTAGTTCCATCGTCAACAGTGCTTAGTTGCATATAAGGAAATTCACTGTACACATGTGTCATCTTCCTACTTCTGCTTGTGTCTGTTGTGACCATGAAATCGTCCAATCAGACGGCAGCGTGAGTAAGATGAGGATGTCCTAATAAGGTCATACGGAAACGGGCTCTCCTCTGGGACACAGGAGGAGGTAAGTGGTCAAAACACAGGCCAAATAAGGCCGGCTTTATGGAGAGACAGGGCTGCACCTCACAAAATCATATACAGCGAGAAACAGTTCATGGTAAGGCTGAACTATTTGGCAAAAAACTGTCAACTTGCAATTTCGTTTGACAAATACTGTGAAAGTTTAGTTCACAGAGCACATTTTAAAGCCATGTTATAACACTAACATTTGAGAGAACGTTTCACAAAATGTTTGTAGAAATCTAAACTATAGGTAGGTTTTTGCATTATAAGATAGAAAGTGCAATGTCTGCAGAGGATGTTATCAGAATCAGAATCAGAATCAGAAATTGTTTATTGCCATTGTCAGTGAAATTCACAAATGTAGGAACTTGCTTCGGCGTAGGTGCAACATAAAGCAAAGGATAAAATATAAAAAATATATAAAAAGGCATGCATAAAATTAAGAATAAAATAGACTAAGATAGACTATATACAGAATGTACAGTTGGCAGATAGTGCAATGTGCAAATGAGTAGTGCAAATAGATTGTTCTTAAATAGTATTATTGTTGAAGTGACAGGTGTTACAAAGTGTTCATGAGTCCAACGGCAGAGGGAAAGAAACTGTTCTTGTGGCGGGAGGTTCTGGTCCGGATGGACCGTAGCCTCCTGCCCGAGGGGAGGGGCTCAAATAGTCCATGTCCAGGGTGAGAAGGGTCAGCTGTGATCCGACCTGCTCGTCCCCGAGTCCTGGAGACGTACAGGTCCTGGACAGATGGAAGGCTGCAGCCGATCACCTTCTCAGCAGAGCGCACAATGCGCTGTAGTCTCTGTTTGTCCCTGGCTGTGGCTCCAGCGTACCACACGGTGATGGAGGAGGTGAGGATGGACTCGATGATGGCCGTGTAGAACTGCACCATCATCTGCGCCGGCAGCTTGGCTTTCCTCAGCTGCCGCAGGAAGTACATCCTCTGCTGGGCCTTATGTTACTTAAATAACTGCAGTCTTTTCCCTTTTCTAATTACAACCATTTAAATTGGGATTTTGATTTGTTTGGGATAATATTGTAGCCCTGCATCATCATAAAAGCAACTGGACATGTCGATATCACATAAAAACAAGTTCCTCCCAGCTTTATGGCAAGATTGAAGAAGATAATTCAACTGCTCTTTTATAAAGAAACACCGGGGCATTCAAACAAGGAACTGGGCTAGGAGATAAACAAGGCGATTTTAATCTTTTAAGGGAAGTTGTTTTCTTTGGTCAAAGTCCCAACAGTGACTGCCAAGATGAAAATGTGTTGAAAACATTAGCTACAAGTCCAACAATATTTTACAAACCTTTAAGTAGAAGAGAAAATATACACAAATGCTGTATATGCAGAAATATATTGTGTAATTGTAGGCTAGTCATATCTGGTGCAAATGTTACTACTTTACTAGCAACAATTACTGTTATTTGGTGTAAAAAGTTTGAAATGAAATAGTGACAAATGCATGTTTTATCTACTTGGGAAGAACATGAGCGCCTTTAGGTGGCACGCTGCACTCGGGATGTCAGATTATTCAGTTAATTGAGAAATATGTTTATTTAGGTCACAATATAATTCATTAAAAAATTTGTAGAGAGCAACAATGAGTCACTGCAGTTCAATATATACTCCAAAAAGGTAAAACTGTTGGTACTTTATTTTTTTTATCAAGCTGTGTACGTGCCAGTATCAGTTGTTATCAGTTGTTTGATTTAAGTGTCAACAATCGAGAATGACATTGTGACATCCCCTGCACTTCTAGGGTTTGCTGAAGTATGTTTTTTTGTGGTAAATATTTATCATAGTTTTACATCAGTCTAGTGGCAGTTTGGGAATAAAATGTTTAATGTATTATCTGGTATTGTTTGTCAAATCGTAACTATAATGTAATTTAGATGGATTTTGGCCCCTGTTTACAATATGGTTGCTATGGTAACAGTTGTTGAATTACCTCTGCTGCTCATGTCCAACCAGGAAGTAACATTATACACTTAGAAAACATGCTTAATAAAATCTTAAATATAATCATGCTTACTATGTGTTAGTGAAATGTATAGTTTAACCTGTCATATACACTTTACATAATGGTTTAGTCCTGTGTTTAGCCCCAGTTAGTCCCCCAGTCAACTTAGTATAGTCAAGTCATAGATCTGGTTCTTGGGTGTGAACATTTGGACCACTTGCCAAGAATGCATCAACTATTACTGCTGCTTCTACAGTTGCTCCTTTTACTCAGTACAACTACTACATTGCTGTTGGATTTATTTAGTGTTTAGACTGACCTTTGCTTTTAAACCAACATTAAGAAATCCATACGGCCTCATCTGCTCTGTGGTATTTGCTAGCCGCTACCTTAACAAGGCTGAATTGTACAGTTGCCAAGCAAAATTAATTTGCAGAAAAATTGTCCACGCTTGATCTGGCCTTTGGTCTAATTGCACAGTAAGAGCTCCACTCTCTCTCCCTTCGTCACACTGCACTGGTCTCTGGAGTAAGAGTCTGAGCTGTGCTTTCAGACTGTGCACTTCATAGTCCGGAGTCAATTTAGACTTTGTCAATTTCCTTGTTTAAATTGGTCATTCTATCAGACCATAATGCAATGAGAGGTGGGCAATAGATATCAAAATTTATATATACATATATCTAGTATAGTAGTTAATAATTTGGTTATTACCCAGCTCATGACCATAGGTGAGGGTAGGGACGTAGACTGACCGGTAAATCGAGAGCTTTGCCTTTCAACTCAGCTCTTTCTTCACCACAACAGTCTGATACAGATTGACAGCACTGCAGGGGCTGCACCGTCTGTCAATCTCACGCTCCATCCTTCCCTCACTCGTGAACAAGACCCCGAGATATTTGAACTCCTCCGGAGAGGGCAAGCCAACTTTTAACGGTCGAAAACCATGGCCTTGGATTTGGAGGAGCTGATTTTCATCCCAGCTGCTTCACACTCGGCTGCAAACCATCCCAGTGAATGTTACAGGTCCTGGTTTGATGAAGCCATTGGGACAACTCTGCAAACAGCAGAGATGAGATCCTGTGATCCCCAAAAATGGACACTCTCCACGCCCCGGCTGCGTGGAGGTACTGTCACCGACCACCACGCAGCAGCCAAGACAGTCCTACAACATCCAGAGACTTAAGATACTCAGGACGGATCTCATCCACCCCCGGAGCCTTGTGACCAAGGAGCTTGCCAACAACCTCAGTGACTTCAGCTTTGGAGATAGATGAGTCCGCCTCGGAGTCCCCAGTCTCTGCTTCCTCCTTGGAAGATGTGATGGTGGGATTGAGGAGATCCTCAATCCTCCCCTCCACTGTCTGACGACATCCCCAGTCGAGGTCAACAGCTTTCCACCTGCACTATAAACGTCGTTTATTAAACGATGTTGGTGAAGCACTGCTTCCACCTCCTGAGACGGTTTGTGAGAATTTGGAGGCCGACTAATAGTCCTCCTCCATGGCCTCTCCGAACTCCTCCCAGCCTGGATTTTTTGCCTCTGTAACTGCACAACAAAAAAAAGTATCTATGTACAGTGTATATTATAGTTTTATACTAAATACCCCTGAAAAGTCGTCTTTAATGCCGATAGTGTCTTTAATAGTGTGCATACAAATGACAATAAGTGGCTGCAAAGAGTGGTTCTTGGCCAAAACAGACAAACAGGTTGCAGTGAGATTGACTAGAGTGAAAGCTGCTGTTACAACATGGCACATAAAGCCAAGTGAATCTCTTTATTCAAACAGTAGTGGTAGTTTGACTCGGAGTAATAGTCTGCATTTGAGTAAAAAAAAAAGTCAAAAAATTGGTTACAGTTAACAAACATAAACTTCATAAATGCAAGCCATCTTCACTATTCTCATGGTGCATTAAAAGGCTGTAAAAGAGGATTTTTCTGCTCTTTGGTTTCCACACCACATCATGTGAGAGGCACAGCTCTCATCAGTGGAAAAGGTCAGATTACAGACGTTAACCAAAGACATACAACGGCAGGCATTGATCAGACTCAGTGCCCACTACACACTGTTTGGATCAATACAGAGCATGCACTGATTCAATCAACTGAGCAGCTTTGGAGAGTTAAGGCTGAGGCTGTTTATGTAAACACCATGGACAAAAAACATGGGCACAGCACTGCAACAAATGTGTGACAAATCATGATTGTACCTGAATCAAAATAATATTACAGCACCATACAAACTGTAAAAATAAATTGTTCACCAAACCAGATTTGGTTCTTTGTTGTTTTTATTGTGATTGCATTAAGTGAAAACCTCTAGAGTCTTGATCAACAACTAATCAATCAACACAGCAAAAATCACTTTACACATCTTCTACTTCTACTACTTCAAGTACTACCTCTATTTCAACTACTACTTCAATTACTCCTTCTGCTACTAATACATCTACTATTACTAGTACTTCTACTTCCACTACAAATTTTACTTCAACTTCTACTTCTACTTCAACTACTACTTCAACTATTTCTTCTACAACTACTTCCACTTCTACTACTACCTCTACTACCACTTACACTTAAATGACTAATTCTATTTATACTACTTTTTCTACTTCAACTACTACTTCGACAACTACTTCTACTACCACTTCAACTACTACTTCTACTACATCCATTTCTACTGCTAATTCTTCTTCAGTTACTACTTTGACTTCTACTCCTACTTCTTCTACTACTTCTACTTCAACTACAAATTCAACTTCAGCTACTACTTCTACCATCACCTCTACTACTTCTGCTTCAACTACCACTACTATTAGTACAGTAACCTCAAATCTAAAAGGTCCCATCTTTGCCTTAGAATAAGCTCTGAGTGTTTATAGAACAAATAGGCTTAGTCCTAATTACATCAGGTCTGAATTGGCTGGAAAACAGAGTGACGTTTACATGAGTCCAGGGCCTTCTGAAATCTCAGCCAAAGCACAGTCAGCGTTACAACGTTATGACACTGTCGTCCAGTGCTGCAGTAGAACTGGGAGGGTAGAGCTTTTTGGAGCCCTGATGTCACACTTAACAACTCCCGGGCAAACTCAAACAAATAATAACATTAAAAGAGAACATCAGGTGAGAGTACAGTTACTACAAAACAGGACTGTGCTGTTGACAAAAAAAAATTTAAAACATATTATTCAATCACAATTTGAATTTTTATTTTTTTATTTAATGGAATAATATGTCTTGTAAAGAGGCTCACAGCATTAGACTATTTTGACTTTTTTTTTATTATTAAATACTGGATTAATGCCAGTTAATACAAAAAACACATTTATTTTTCTAAAGTCCAAACTCTGCTCTTATTGACACTTAAATGGTTGTTTAAAAAGATTACCAATGACAAATATATATATAAAAAAAAATTTAACTTTAAAAGTTGCTTTAATCTGAGAACTATTAGGGAAACAGCAGGTGTGAAAACTACTCTAAGGCGTAACCAAAAAGTGGCTTAAGTGATAAACTGAATAAATATATAGAGTATATATCCACCTATGCTCTATCACACGTCTGACAGCTCATTGGTGACCTGTGGACTCTGATGCCACGCCCACATGAGAGTTGTAAATCCGATCTTCTGGAGTGAAAGTGAAGACTTTGACATAGATCCAGTGTGTGAGAGCTGCTTTGTGCTTTATTGTGGCAATAAGGAAGGAATGACAACTGTGTCAAAACGGTCGGGAAAAGCCTGTCGCAAAATGTTATGTCTGCATGAATAAACAAAAGGTAGAATTTGGATGTGTACACAGACATAAGATCTATTTTACATATTTGGAAATTATTATTTGCGATTCAAATGTTCTGTTGTAACCTCATAGACAGAGCATTTCTCTTGGGAATGATATGAGGGCTAGTGTTTCTTTGTACGGCTATAGCTCAGTTTTACATAAAAGGTGCAGCGTTTGTTGTATGACCTAATCTTGACGAACTGCGTTGATTGAAATCTTAGCCTCGTCTCTTGAGAGTTCACGTCCAGTCACCAGTGCCATGTTTCTTAAGGTGATACTTACAAACCCAATGATTTGTTTTCTTCCTTTTTTATCCCAATAAATCAGAAAACTGCATCTACGTTTTTCCAGGCAACATTTCAGACACAAATACATTTGAACACACAAAACTAGAGGTGGTCAATATATCAAATTATTGATGGGAATATTATTTGATTATGAAAAATCAAGTCACACATTTAAAGACATGTTTTAGTACATTTCTTTTGAAGTCAGGGGTCACAGTCACAGTCAGGGGCGACTAAAGGTCAGAGGTCTAACTGGACTGGGAAGTCATAACCAAAGTAGCTAACAAAAACGTTATAAATTACAGGAAAAGGCTAAAATTGTAGAAATGTGAAAAGTGATGCATATTGCAAAACATCTAGTATTTTGGCTATTACAGTTTCAAGTATTCTATTGTTATTCTGTGTATTTGGCAGAGATGCAACAATACTCAATATAATATTGAATCATTCAATACGACTCGCACAATACAATACACATTTGGCTCATGGCACTATTCCAGTACTATTCGGCACAGAAATAAAAGGGTTAAGCTCGCCATCATTTTGCATACAGGAAGAAAACATCCCAGCAAAAACTCATTTAATCAAATGTTATTTTAAGACTAGAACATACTGTATATACAGCGTATATGACTCATCGAGATGTGAGAAAACCATATTGCCTATAGTTGGTCTGGCATTCAGACACTCAACCGTCGATACACACATTCTTACACCAGCAAAGAAACTGATGGCAGGGCAGGTGAAGTGTTGCCAAAGGACACAACAACAGTATGATGTGCACTGCAGGGATCATCAAACCTCCACATCTGAGGTCAAGGTCAATACACTCAACTGCAACATCTTACAAACCAGCTTCCTCATTTGCCATGATGGTTATTATCACATGTTATGTTAAAGTGATGCAACATTCAGCAAGAACACATCGTCTCGTTGTCATCAACGGCTCACTATTTTTTTTTTTCTTTCAGTTTTACAACAACTTGTTTTTGCTGATGTTATGTTTAAATATACAGTTTAACATGAAGGATAAATAATATTACAATATTGAACTGTATTCCTAAAACTAATATTGTCCCTTCATTTTTTTTCTGTGAGCATGTAGCTAAACAGTCCTGTAGTCACGGAGTATTGTGCTTTTCAATGTGCTAAACAGACGTTATTTGCACTTATAGACTTCCTATGACATCAAAAACAAAAGTCTCTTTAAAGGGACAAAGGGACTGTAGCCCTGACCTGTTTATAGGCGAACATCATTACTGTATACTTCCCTGCACTCACCGTTCTTTGAAAGCAAATCAATGGTTGCTCGCTAATGCACTTTGCAGACAGACACACTTTAAATTCAAACATGGACTGAAAAGCAAGACTTTCTGAGAGTCGGCTGCTAAGCTTCTGTAAATGTCGTTTAATGTTTAGCCAATTAACTTTCTCCTCTCTGCCAGACTGCAGGCTCCAAGCCTGAACATTTCTCAGGAATCAACTATAAAGCATCTTCACGCACAAGGGAAGTGTTAGTAAGAGTTACAAAGTCAGGGATTACTGTAGTCAGATCAGTAATCTAATCTTATCCAAACCACAATTTAAATTTGAATAATTACATTACAGTCCTAGTAACTATTAGTTACTTTTCTCGACCAAACTTGTGCAACCCATGAAACTGTGTCGTAAACAATGGAAAAAATAAACAGGTAAATCAGACCTGAACCAAAACAAATAAAACTTAGTTTACAGAGAACTATGCGAGTCAACTCTGCTGCCATTTATTTGAAATTGGATTAAATAACAGAAAGTTTCATTTGTGGTAAGATTTCATGCTTTTTATGGCTTTTCTGGGCTGTTTCCCTTGTCCTTAAAAATAAAGTAATCAGAGTAGTTTTTTGATTACTTTTAGAAGGAGTAATCAGTCAGATTAGTTTTACAAAGTCATCTGACCAGCACTGCACACGGACTGTGGAAACAACAGATATATTTGAATTAAGTCCTTTCCACGTGCTCATTGAAAGATTTGAATATTCAAACTGCCACTGACCAATAAAAAGGTTTTGCATACAATTCGAGGTTTGTGCTGCACAGCCTTTACATAAGATATCGTAAGTGATAGAAAACACCTAAAACAGCAGCTGACAAAAGTTTGTAAAAGTCTTCAAAATGTACAATTATCACTGCTGCGAGTGAGCTTACCAGGTACAATACTACTTTGTATGGTGTGTTCGTTATTTTAAGGGAGCACTGAGCTGTTGGGCTTTAATAGTTTAGTTGATTAATCGATTGATGTGTTTTAGTCAAATGATTTATTTTAAAAATTTAGATAACACAGATTTACGACAGCAAAAAGGAAATGGCTGAATTTAAAGATTATGGAAGGATTTGTGAGTATTATCTGCCTTTTACATATAGATACACTGTTAACTAGTATTTTTCTGAATAAATAGTGCGGTTGTAGTCTTGTGAGTGCAGTTTGGGTCAAATAAACTCAGATTATAGTACATTTTCAGAGATTTAGTGTCGAGCCACGCCCCTTTTTGGTCGACTATCGATCGGCACAGCACGTCTTTAATCGACTACAGCGCAGTGAGCAGCCATTTTGATATTTCAAGGGGATAAATCATGTTATCTGCTCTGTATATTGGCCCAAAAAACAGTTCCTCTTGACTCTAGACAATCGATATCGGCATATTATTAGATCTCTAAATTCGACGATCTGTTGTCTTGCTATCTCCAGATTTAAAGGTATAAATTATACACTGGTAGGGATTACCTTGAAGAATGGCACATGACATGTTTTTTTTTTTTTTTTTTTCAGTTGTTATTCGGGGGAAAAAAGGAGTCTCTGGAGTCATGCAGACACAGGAAGAACATGCAAAGCCAACACTGGAAGGCCCCACAAACACAAGAGTTGATATAAAGCTTTATCTAAACACATGTCGTTTTACAGTTCTGCCTCGTCGTGTTGCAATGACCTGATTTAACTCTGGGGCTGTAGTCGACTAAAGAAATTCTTGGTGTAATAAATAAACGCCCTGCTGTGCTGTGCATTGATTAGTCGCCTAAAAAAGGGCGTGGTGTGATGCTGGCAAACGCTTTATAAACTATGGAGCTTCTCTACGATCTGACCCAAACTGCACACTCTAGACCACAGGAAAAGGAATTCATTCAACACCAAATATATGTAAAGAAGTACTATAAAATAATGTATTTGAATGTAAAGGAGACTAAACTCATAATCCACTCCCAAAATTCTGACTTATACTCACTCCATGCCTTCTCCTTTCTACTATCCTCATAATTCCCCCGAAAAAGATTTTGTCGACAAAAGAAAATGGTCGACTATAGGCATGGGAGGGAATTATCATGGTCACAATAATTGCAATTAACTATAATACAGTATCTTGATCATTAAAATTGCTGACAGTTTAAAAATAGTATGGAAATTTACTCAAATGACTGTTCCGTATTTTAACAATAGAATAGTAATTTTTATAAGTTTAAACAACACTGATCTGAGCGAAAATCATGATATTTATTCTGTACAATCTGGTAATATTTGGTGATTATCACAATTGTGTCACAAACAATTATTGTCTTCCTTTTTGATTCTGATTAGTAATATGATTGTGAATTGACCCGTCCACAGTCGACAAAGACACGGCTGACCGTTTAATCGACAAAGAAGTAAAGGCTTATACTGGACTGGCACAACCACAGTCAAATCACCAAAGCTGTGGCATGGTGTTGCTTTGTGCCAGTTTGCATTAAGGTCTACTAATCAAACATTGTATCTAGGGCTGTAACTGGTTTATTTTAGTCGACTAGACAGTGGTTGTTTCAATTGTGCGTTGAGATTTTGCCATATTAAGGTCGAAATATGACGACTGAAGGCTTCTAGAAAGATAACATTAATACGACTGAAGTGTATCATTGATGAAAATTGGAAATTGATTGATCTTTTTTGACATTTAGTTTCAATATTGCCACTTTCTTTGTTTTTGTATGTGTTTTAGAGTCTGTATACTAAAGTTAACTATTACAATCATCAAACTACAATTGTTTTTATTTGTTTTATAGCTGCCTAGTCACAATTTGTCGAATAATTGTTGCAGCTCTAATTGTAGCTTGCATTCAGGTCAATAAGCAGCTGGGAGGCCTTATTACCTATACCCTAGTTATTACAATGGACTAATACAGCAGTCATTTTCACGTAGACCAATGTATAATGATAAAATGTTTCTATTGATGGCGTGTAACAGTAACATGAGGTCACTTCCTGGAGTTTAGAGGGTCAGATGTAGCTCCACACACACAGTGCTCAGAGGAACATGCAAACTCCTGCTTTGAGATTAGGCTCGTGTTTTGTCTGGACTGGGGTCTGAGGCAGGGCTTTACGCGTTCCTGGGCTCCAGCTGCATTTCTGAAGGGGCCCTGGAGAATTGCATCACCATAATCATTCCTCTCCTGCTCAAAAGACTGGCAGAGCTGACTTGAATGACACTGAATGATGTAAGCACAAACCCTGGACAAATAAGCAATCTGCTCTTAACATCATGTGCAGGCACTGGATCTGTTTGTTGTAAAATACTCTGAGCTTTTCCTGTTTTTGTGAGTGTCAGTTGCAGACTGTCAGTACAGGAAGCTTGGTGACAAACCACAGCTGAGAGAAGGGTGCCCAAACTCACTTCCTCCATAAAAGTTTTTCTGTATAAACTAAAATAAAGTCGGTCTTTGTTCAGAGAAGTAACCAAAGCTGGACATAGCTAAATAGTGATGAGTCAGACCAGTGCAGGCTAAATGATTGTAATATTTGGAATAGCTTTGTGAGTTCAGTAAAAGTTCAGCTGCTCCCATCCCTCAGCTGTCTTTACCAAAAACACAATTTACGGCTAAATGGTGCTGTTCTTACCGACGTGGATCCGGAGGACGATGCTATGTAGACTTTGATCACCATGTTGAAGCCGTGATGCTGGGCTGTGTAGCGGCGGAGCTGCTCTGTTTCCCGGTGACAGCTTCACACAGCGCGGTTCGGGCGGAGACAGAGAGCACCAAACTTCCCGGAGACTGCTAATGCTGTCCGTGAAAGGCAGCGCAGACTATCTGCGCAAATGCTCCGCTCCGAGCTCTGGATGAAGGTTTGCATTCCTCCTCCTCCTCTGTTGCACCCCGCCCCTTCAGCCCTCGCTCTGCTTTCTCTGGACGCACTCTCCCAGACACGTACGCGCGCAGGAGACGCGGCAGACCTATCATGATGGTCTGAATTTTGTCACCGGCCCATTGTCTGCAGCCCTATTGTCCTTTACCCAGAGCAAACACTGGCCGTGCCTTGTCCATTCTCCAAATACCGCTGGTGTTTTTGTCAAAGTGGCAGAAGAGTCCATAATCTGCCGTGATTTCAGAGGAGCGCCTTTGTAACAGCACAGCCGGTGGAAGCGCCTCCACGCCGGCTCAGAGGCGCTACATTTATTTCATAGACTTTGTAGGCCCCCTGCAGGCGTCTGGCGCAGGCAGCGCGGAGGTTTTTTTTCCCTGAAACGAATTTAGGAAAGCCGACTGACAAACAAAAAATGTGTCGGAGAGGAGTGGGCGCCATATTGGACTCAAACATGAAGTGAATAGTGGTGAAATGCCTCCTCGCGGGGCGCAGCAGATGTTAGGACTTGTCTTTGTACAAGCCAAAGGGTATACATGGCTTTTACCTAGGCGCATGTTGCGCTTGTTACAACGTTGCGTTCAGGTGAACAAGGAAGTGACTCATTTTCATTGAACATAAGCGCGCTTCAGCGACATGCCCTCGATTGCAATGCCGTAATTGTTGCAGGCTTTGCTCCCTTCCCGTTCTGCAAGAAGCCATTCGCAGAGACCCAAGAAGAACATCACCGGCTCCAAAAATGCTCCAAGTGTTCTGCAGCCCTGAAAGGCGTCTCCTGATTGGCCGAGAGCCTATCAATCATGCCCTTAGCCGCACCCCTCCCCCCATTCAACCACTCTCCTCTCTGTTCCAGTGTGTTTACTACACTGCCGACCATAGGGGAGACACTCGTCTTCACATGCACTGAGCCCAACAAGAAAAACTGTTTTTAGTTCTCTTCGTAAGAAAATCTCCAAAAGATCAACATGCCCAAGAGAAAGGTACGTATTCTGAAAACACTAGAAATTATTTGAAGACGGTAAGAGCTAACAGCCGCGTGCAAAGGATTGGGAAGACATCCTCAGAGACATTACTTAATTATAACGCAATGAATAGTCGTCGTTTTTCGTTGGTAATTTTTGGGCAGGTCGTAGATAAAACGTGTATTTTTTTGTGTTGGAATGAATATTTTCCCATTCGGACATGACCTATAAAAAGCGTTTGAGTGCGCGCACCGCTGTCCTTTGGGGAGTCAGAAGTCTCTCGGTCTCCATGCAGTTAAAGCACAAGCAGCAGCCATGCTTTGCAGCTCTTGTCCACCTTCGTCGCCGACCTACCGAGAACAAACGCCTCACTTATCGACATTTCTGCATCAAACCGGACAAAAGTACCACGAGAAAATGCCTCAGTGCCTCTACTTTGCATTTTGACCACAAAAACAAACATTGGCAGTCACGTTTCGATAAAATTATATATTTTCTCTCTTTGTTCGCGGTCCCAAATGGCTGCAATGGCGTGGCTCTGCCGTAAGGTGGCGTCTGTGAGGCTCACTGGTCCCTCCCCCTTCTCTGAGACTCCCGCGCCAGCTTTCAAATCTGAGCTCATGCTTTGAATGAGAGAAAGAGATGGGGGAGTGAAAGGGAACAGCGGGGCCGGGGCCCTCAAAATGTGGCTCCAGCGGCGCACGAGGCTCTGCTCTCACACCTTAATCCTGAATCCAACCAAAAGTGCTTTATCCACTGCCCACATTTACTAAAATATACCTGGATTTCAAATAAAATTTTATTTACAGGTGAATCTGAAAAGTTTTTTCACTAGGCCTGTAATGATGAATAAAAAGCAATGGAGACATTAAACAAATGTTTCCTCTTTTTATAAACCCTCTATAACCTCTGAAAATGGATTTTTGATGTTTTATAACTATTTTCTCTGTTCCTCTGTATCTTTCAGGCCGCGGCAGCTGAGGGAGGTGAGAAGGAAGAGGTAAGCGCCACCATGTCAAAAACACTTTATAAACGTGATTAAAACTTAACTTTTAATCAATAATCAATCAATACAATGATTTAATTTCCACATTTGTCACCACAAATGCTCTTTTAACGTGTAGCCACTAAACATGACTGTTTCTAATATAAAAACACGTAAATAACCACCTTTATTCTGTTTTAGCCCCAGAGGAGATCGGCTCGGTTATCAGCGGTAAGAAAACTCAGGGAAAACACACCACACATGTCCATTTACATCAGTATTATAATTTCAAGTGATCAATTAGTGATTTGAACATTGTAAATCAATTGTAACCACCCAATCTAGTTTTAAGATGTAAAAACAACAGTTAAACAACATATTTCACCTCAGTAACACATATTAAAGCTTTACAAAGACTCCAAAACGCAAAACATCCTAGTTTTACTAAACTAGCTCTATAAATACCCCTTAAAAGTGTCGTACATGGTAGAAAACTGATTAAACGTGCGTTCATAGCATTATAGGACTTTAGAAAGCAATTAAAGCCTAGATTATAGACATATAACGAGATAATATCACTAAAATGCAAATACACTGCCACAATTACGTTTAATGTTCAATATACATGAAAACATTGAAATATAAAGTGCATACATGCCATTTTAGATCAATTCATCAATATTTTTAGGGAATATGATGTTTTGCACATAAATTAACATGTAGAAACTATACAATGTAGATTATAATGTTTAAATTCTAATTTTTCTTGCTTTTTATAGAGACCAGCCCCACCTAAGCCAGAACCAAAGGCTAAGAAGGCGGCCAAGGTAATACAGTGAAACTTTTGTCTTAAAACTCATAAACAATCAAGTTCGGGTAATTGGAAGTTAAATTCTAATATAATATTGTGAATTTACAGAAAGAAAAGGCTGTGAACGACAAGAAGGAGGACAAGAAGACCAAGAAGGCGAAGGAGAACGCAGAGGCCGAGGCGAACGAGGAAAACCACTCTGAGAACGGGGACGCCAAGACCAACGAGGTGAATACGATACGTAAAAAGACCCAAATTTACTTTAAAAACACCTCACCGTACTCGCAAATTGAGTTTTTAACGTGATTTTGTGCCTTTTCCAGGATGAGGCAGCTCCAGAAGAGGCCAAGGAGGAGGCCAAGTCTGAGTAGCAGCACTGCCCTGTCACTTCCCTCAGCGCCCCCCTTTTCCCTCCGATAAAACCCCAGCCAATCTCACACGGTTTCCCTCCAAGGCGTATTGTTAACAGAGGAATATTTTTATCAATGATTTTATAAGTATCCGTACAGATTTTTAGCACAAAAAGCAAAAGCTGAATAATATGGAGCACCTTGCAGACTTGCAGTGGTCATATCAAAAAATGTGTCTGCAAGATTTGAAGAAAAAAAAAGAAAAGAAACAAGAACACACTCAAATCTTTTTTAAATGGCATTCATGATTGTTGAAGGCTTGTTTGGTGTAGAAAGTGTGTCCCTTTTTGCCGGATTGGCTACTATGTTGTGAGTTGTGTACCCCTTGTGTTCTCTCCTTAATCTAGACCTAAATACCTTTTCCTGCCTATTTAGTCCTCTCCTCTCCTACAACTTTTCTCCATGTTTTATTAACGGTTCAACCATTGGTAATGTGGGTGATTTCTTCTTTTAGACTCTAAATGTGCAGTGTGCAGTTCCCTTACACTTTTGTCTCATGATCTATTGTTTTATTTTTTCATTGAAATTGTGTTTTAAAAGAAAAAAAAAGCGTGTTGTCCATAAGAAAGAGGAAGACGAACATGTAAAAAAAAACATTCCGGGAACAGCCTCCTCCGACCCTGCGTGTACAAAACAGCTACTGCTCCATCCACATTGATGCTGTCATGTCGGCTTTTCTAAATAATAACAAAACAGACAACTTTGTTTTTTTAAATTTGGAAACCTTCTCTCTGGCAAATGCAGGTGTCTGGTCCCTCTCTTATGTTCTGAAATTCTCTTAATAAAAACGAGTCCTGGGAATTTTCCTCGAAACGTTTGCGTCCGATTTGTTCTTTAACATAAGGGCAATAACTTAGATAAAGTAACAAAACATAATAGCAACTGTAAGCTTTATTTGAGCACACATAGTTTGACTAATTCAGCATGCTCTTTATTGTAAATGCTACTATCTAAAAATACTAGTGTAAGAAAAGTAAACCTCTTGGAATTTGGTAAATAACTCCCAAAGAAAGCATAATACTATGGTTAAAATCATTCTCTGTAGAACTTAAAGAAATGCCAGCCATCAGTTCATTAAAATAAAGTTTAGTTTTGTAGTAACTCGGAATAAAAGTAATTCCAGTATGAATAAACGTCTGGGGAATCAATAAAAGTGATTGTTTTCTGAAATGCAACAGAAATGCATTCACAAACTAGTCACAGTTGAAGTTTTAATGGTTAAAATCCAATCAGTTGTACATAAAATAACATGTAAAGCTATTAAAATGTGTCTTACAACAAATAGTTTTAATCCCATCACAATAAGTTCCCAGAATCAACATTTAAGGATCCAAAGTTGTCTCAAAACATGACTTTCCACTACACTGTGCCTAATCTGCTACTAAATACTGCCCGGGTAAAGCGTTTCAGTTCTTAATTGAAGGTGAAACTGTTTTGATCCAACCACAAAATACTGAATTTCATATTTGCTCTGTCTATTTCACGGTGCCAATCATCATGTCATGTTTTGGGCCCTTCTTCCCTCCAAAATGGCTGACCCCTGTAACCTCAACACAAAGACACACTGAGCCTCTTCTCTCCATCGTATCAGTTTCAGCAGATGCCCCCAAAAGTGTTGCGGGGTCAAGCCAAGTCCACGAAAGATCAGTCTAAACAAAGCCCTAATTAAATCAATATCAAGTTGTCCATCTTCACTGACTCTGGCTTTAACATATGGCTGAGGGCCCCTGGTTTCACGCGCCCTCAAAACAAAGCAGGATTGACTTATACTCTCAGCATATGCATCTCTAAACCCCTTAAGGCTTTACTTTACATTAAGCCTAAGTGTGTAGGAACTCGAGCATAAAAAGCGACCCAGATTCACCCCAATCCACTCTCCAAATTGTTCACGGAGAAGCTAATAAAAGCCGCGCGTCATTTGGTTCATAATACCAAGAAGACGCACGCTTCACTTCACATACTGCTGCCTAAACCGAGTACATGAGAAAGTGCTTCTGGTGTTTTAAGCAATTGCACAATGAATAGGACATTATCTCTTGTTTTCCGCAAATGGGAACTGGCCTGCAGCTTTAAACCGGTTGTTGACGCTCATTTGCGCCACTAAATTCGTTTTCTCTTGGTTAAAATAGTCTATGAGCAAGTATATTTGGATAAAAGACGTGCACAGTTGCATTTAAACGCCTGATTTGCAGCCAGCAGCCGTTGTCAGCGTTAAATAACACACGCTTAAGTTGTTTGATCGTTTGGGTTGTGCGTCTGTGCGCCTGCGGTTCATTTCTGCTCCGTCCCTTTGACTAGCACTTACAGTCTTGGCCTGCATTGTTGTGATGGCCGAGACTCCTCCATTTTGTCGATATTTTATTGGGAGTTGGAGCTGCTGTTGCGGCTGCAGGACACTAGAGGGCGTCCGTGTTTTAGTTTTGAACACGCGTGTCCGATAATGGCCCGCGGCAGGTTGTGTCCTGTCAGTGTTTGATTTACACGTCGCGTTTAGGGAGGGATCAGACGCGTCACAGTTTAACCACGGGCTTTATCTGCGACACTGCACGTTGTGTCAGAAAAACGAGTTGTTTTTGATGAAGTAACACCAGCTATTCAAGTGCTCCTTTGTAGGATTTCAAAATGTCAGCAACTTTGAGCCGTACAGTTTTCCTTTTATTTGCACCTGACAGTCTCATGTGCATTTTCTGGGAATGAACTTTCACTCAAAATGTAGAAGCGCTGTAAAGATTAGATACAATAACCAGAGATGGGTTGCATATAATTACATTTACTTGAGGAACTCTTTAATATATTCTTATGTGACTATTTGTGCTTTTAAGTTTTTGCATCATTAAGTATTTTCTACTTTGGTTTTTGTCTGTTGTTAATACTTGTAAAGCACTCTTAAGTTTTGTATGAATGGTGCTATGCAAATAAAAGTTGATTGACTGATATTTCTTGGAGTAGCTTTCTGACACTATACTTTTACTCCTATTTGAGTAATGTTTTTTATTGAAGTAACAGTAAACAGAAAAAGTGTTGGTTCCTCTTCCACTGTGAAGTCTACAAGTGACAAGTGAAGTGAAACAGCTTTATGGAGGACATATTAACTGTTTCTGACTGTGAACATTTGTGTATCTTGCTCCGCTCCTTCAGATATAATTTAGTTTGTCTCAGTTTTTGCCTTAAATACAAGATACTGTGCTTTATGTAATGTTTTGTCACTCCAATAACTGTAACTTCAATTATAAATCATATGTTAAGACCGTTACTTTTAAAATACTTAAGTGATAGTTTCCCCAAATACTTTTTAATCTTACTTGAGTCATTTTTGGACCACTACTATGTATTTTTTCTTGAGTAATATTATTTTGAAGTAGCTTTACTCGAGTTACTTGAGAACATTTTTGAAATTCTACCCAGCTTTGATAATAACCGCAGAGAAACAGAGCATTTATGTCATGGGATTATTATGAATATGATTATGATTATATATTATTATCTTTACTTTTTCTGTAAAAAGTACATGAACTTCTCAAATACTGATAGGAATTCACCACTTCTGCTTTGTATCCATAAATTGCACTTATCGTTATTTTAAATTTTATAAATCAAAAAAGTATTGTAGTGTAATTCTCATTCACATGCGTACATTTCTATATACATACATTTGATCACAGTTACTTAAAGCTGTACCTGATTTTCAAACTGTGAAAGCAGGTAGTTGGTTCTATGTAACTTTTCACTTAATGGTCCGCCACCTGCTTGTCTCCATGCACATATAATTGCTTTGACTGTTTTTCCACAGGATTTCACTGAAAGCATCATACTATTTACACAATTAGGTGTGTTTTATTGCAATTAAATACCTTGGAAAACATCTACACAGATCTGGGCCTCATTTATGAAACTTAACGTGGAATTCTTACTAAAAAAGCACCTACGGACTAAACACAAACTTTCTAACACGCTCATGTCTCGTTTCTCTTGGCTCTTCTCGTTTTCTGTCTTGTCTCTGAAAGCCCCAACACACAAAGTTCAGAGTTTTTGGATGGAACCGCTCATTTCCTCATGAAGTTGTCTTTTGATCAATCAGAAACTTAATGCTGAAAGCCACATACTCAACAATTTTATACGTATGAAAGATCTATAAATAAGACCCCTGACCTGCAACTTGAGCTAGTGGCCTTATGCAGCTTATCGTCTCCATGTAGATATTAATACATTGTCTGGAATGTTCCACAGTATTTCATTATATTAAACCATCATACTATTACTATTGACCCCTTAAAAGTTTATAAACAAAAACATTCTAAATTCAAAATGGACGCAAAAGTGAAGTGGAGCATAATTTGATTTCACTGGACAAGCTGAGATTAACCTCAGGATATCACAAAATATGAAAAATGTAGATGATTTTGGGAAATAAATACCACTCAGACAAATGTGAGTGACATCAGAGCTGCTTTAAACACATTTACGATTGTATTTTACATTATGTTGAAGATGATAAACTCTGAGCATTTAATGAAGGAACAATCCAGATTTATAGGTTTTACAGGAAAAATTCATAGAAACGTTGAGATCACAATAATCTTTTTGAGATATTTTAGATACTATACAATAAATTTGATTATTTTGAGGCTAAAATACGATTTTATGGCTGGAAAATTGTATTTTGTCCATCACTTGTTATAGAAAAGCAAACAAACTGACATTTCTACCGGAAATTCAAATGTTTTGTTTTTTTTTAACATTTTTTTTTTAAAGTCAACTGTCATTTTTCCTCCAGTCACCTCCATTCTGGAATTTTTATGACATTGCATTTTAAAGAGTGTACAAGGTTTTATTTATTAAGTAAAATACCTCTAAAAAGTTGCTTTCTGTGCTTGAAGTTGGCATTTCCACAGAACTAACCTTATAATTTCTTGTCTTCATAAGGAAGTTTAATGACATACTGTGGAACATTTTAGGAAAAGCAAAATCATCTCCATGGAAACAAGTGGAGCCTCCACTAGAAAAGTTACATCGTGCACCTTTAAAATCCATCTTTCAAACAGGGAAAAGCAGCAGGGCAGACAATCAGCTCCTAAACAGTCACAACACTCGTGGTACTTTCTGTTTGCAAATGATAATGTGTTTTTTAATTACACTGTCTGTCAAAAAAACAAAGTCACCACCAACTGCAACACGGCACTCAAACCCAATGGATGCAGTGAGTGACATTTCTGTAAAAAAGAAGAAAAAATCCTGAGGTCGTGTATACAATACCAGTGTGTTTGAGAAGAGTCGAACCATCAGCATCAAACAGAGAAAACAACTAAGGAGATTGCAGAAACTAATCTACTACAGATCCTGGTCCAAGCAAATATTATGGTACATTTTTTGTTTTTTTTGACAGGCAGTGTAAATGAAAACAACACGCAGCAGTCTAATTTGTGTCACAAAGTTCTGCTTTCTAAGGACTTCACTTCTCAAATCCAAATTATAATGAGTAATCCTTTATATTTGTTTTGTTTTGTTTTTTCAATGTGATTCTCTTGTTTTTTTCTTCTTGCATTTATGACACATTGTTTTATAAGGCCCCAGGTCTGGACCAAACGGACTGATGGTGCGTCCAGGTTTCAAAGGAGCAAACACAATACTTATTTACTTTGTGTAATTATAACACAAGCCTCCAGTGAAGGGGCAAACAAGTATAAATGATGTTCCAATGAAACCTTTTGCATCTGTGTGTAACAGATTTTACCTCCAAGTCGTGACTAATACTTTACTTATATTCATCAGATGCTTTTTTTTTTCTTTACTGAGGGTAATTATGTGCCTTTCAACATTTTACCATATCTTAGTATGACATTTGACTCGTGACTCTCATATTAGATGACGGGCTTTTGTTTTTAAGGTACATGGTGTATTTTTAGCCGTGCGTCTTCAGCCTCTTTGAATAACCTCCATTATGCCCTGATCCGCTAGAATGAATGAAAAGACGCAGTAACTGACACTTTAAATCAGACGCATCACGTCTGAAGAGCTTCTGACTTCATATAAAACTCCACCGATGCGTCTTTTTATTTTCATGTCTGACACTTTCCTCCACTTTTGCTCAGGGCTTTTTGCATCTAAAGTTATATTTCTTTTTGAACATTAGACCAACAAATGTGTTAATACATTGTTTGGTTTATAATGATTAATGTTCAACTAAGGATATTTTCTTTTCTTCATGTATAGCACGAGCAGGTATAACACGAGTACATCATTATTTTACATTCTGTTAGGGTTAGGGTTAGGGATTGACGGAACTCAAAACCGCCTCTTCATAATGATATTTCACTGCAGCGAGCAGCAAATTTAAAATCTATGTTTGCTTTTGTATTTGAAAAGCGTCTGGTGACATTTTAGAACCATTACTCTAGTATAAGAGTGTCACTCTGAATATTCATTTGTCAAATCACTGCAAATAAGTACAGGAATGTGAGCGGGGATATATGAAAACAGGAATTTTATGAGCACACAAACCTCAAATTCAGGACAATACAATATTAAAGATGCACAAACCAATCTAAATACAACTTTGATTAAACTAATGAAGAGGGAACACTATTATAACAATGTTGAAGGGGGACTGTTTGCTGGTGGAGGGTATGAAACATTTTATTCTCCAAACAATCTCCTGGAGACAAGAAGCAAACCAAGTACTTTTTGGACAATAACTGGACAGTAATAACTGTCTTTAACTTGACAAATGAAACATTTAACAGTTTAAATCATGTGGAACCTTCCAAGACAAGATAAAAACAATTTTGTGAAAAAATCAACTAGAAAACCTACACAGTGCACCTTTAAAAGCTGATAAATGTTAATTTCGCACAATGTGTCTCTTAAATGGTGCATATACCATTACAGAAAATCAAACCAGCGCAAAAAAGTTGTAAACTTCTAGTTTTGATGCCTGAGGGCACAATAGAAAGTTTAGACAGTGTCACCAAACTAGACTTACAAAATGTATTAAATTAAATTAAATTAAATAAGATAAGATAAGATAAGATAAGATAAGATAAGATAAGATAAGATAAGATAAGATAAGATAAGATAAGATAAGATAAGATAAGATAAGGTAAGGTAAGGTAAGGTAAGGTAAGGTAAGGTAAGGTAAGGTAAGGTAAGGTAAGGTAAGGTAAGGTAAGGTAAGGTAAGGTAAGGTAAGGTAAGGTAAGGTAAGATAAGATAAGATAAGATAAGATAAGATAAGAGATCCTTTATTTGTCCCACAATGGGGAAATTCCACTGTTGCAACACAGTTTAGGACAGGAATGAAAGAAATAGGCACATGCAACAAAAATAGGATAAATAAACATGGTAATAAAAAATACAATATAAAGTATAAAGTATAAGGTATAAAGTGCACACTCTTATTTACAGTAAAAATGGTAACTAAAGTGTCTTAAAGTGCCTCTGACAGGTTGAACTACTCATTTCACTAAAATGCAGTCTAGATCAATATATTTTAAATTTAGCTAAAATACATGGCAAATTTATCCCAGTTTAGCCATTTTTTAGTTTTTTTGTTTTACTTCCTGGTCATAAATGTTGACATCACACTAGGAAATTACCATAGCAACCACACCGTACTCTGGGCCACATTCATTCATTCAATTTACAAATAAAAATTCATGTGGGCGCATTTTTTTTTTTTGTTGAATTAATGTATAAAGGGTAAAAAAAGTAGTTTATTTTGTGTAAATTATGCTCAAACTTAGTCTCCCTAGTGTGATGTCATCAATATGTTTACTTCCTGTAACTTTCAGCAGATTTTTCAACTTTCTCCACAAACTGTTACTTGATCGGTGTCAAACTATCATTTATATTTACAACAGGTATTAATACACCAGATGAAGACAACATTAGAAAATCATGAAAACCTGTCATACGCCCTTTAAGTGTATTGTTATATACAGTAAGTGACTATGGTGAGGTAAAGTGTATTAATAGTACGTTAAATTATATTGCACATGATTATAACAGGTGACTGACATACATTATTTTTCAGGTTTGTCATTCCATACAATATTTAATACAGAAAGAGGCCTATTTTTGTTATAGACTTTATTGACCTACAGGTAAATATAAATACTTAAACTGAGGCAACAGAATGAGAGCAGCACCTGAGACCTTTCACCAGATCTTGAGCCAGTTTCTTGTAGGGTTATCTTATTATCTTAACTTGATTACTTGCCTGAAGATGTTTTTGTGTTATGAGGAGATGTTGAAGGAAACTCATCATCTGGGATTCAAACCAGGACCTTCTTGCTGTGAGGTGAATGTACCACTAGCTACTATGCTGTGCCAGAAAACCAAGTAAAATATCAATCAGTCACAATCATCATATCGTATATCATATAGATATCATATTGTAGCACTAACAGGAACATAGCAGGAATCAAAATGTAGCTTATGTGTAATAATATGAAAACAAATCACAGCTGAATAAGTGGTCTGACTGCCCCCGAAGAACCTGTACCTAAAACACACCGTTTATTAAACAAGAAGAAGACAAAACATGATGAAAGATAGTGCATTGAAATATGTACGTGGTCAAAAGAGACTGGTCCTTCAGCATTCGGTGGATTACGTTAGTCGAATATCACTCACACACACACTCACACACACACACACACACACACACACACACACACACACACACACACACACACACACACACACACACACACACACACACACACACACACACACACACACACACACACACACACACACACACACGCACACGCACGCACACGCACGCACATTATGCACTCATACATTATGTTCAATGTCATTCTTTGAAATTAAACTTTAAATCCTCTGCAAGAACAGCTTTTCTTTGCTTTTTTTTGTTGAAGGCTACTTTTAAGAGAAAGGTAATACATGACTGAGCAACAGTGATAAAGATCTATTTATGTACAGTATCTAGGCAAGGCAAGTTTATTTGTAGAGCACAATTTGTACACAAGACAATTCAAAGAGCTTTACACAACAGAAAGAAATCACATTGCATTAAAATCACAAAACAACCTAAGACATAAAACATCATTGTAAAAACTGCTTTAAATCAGAAGAGTGCAAACAAAATCTTTCAGTCGTAGTATGCACATCTAAACAAAACTGTTTTTAGCCTGGATTTGAAAATTGTCATTGTTGATTCCTCTATCTATCTATCTATCTATCTATCTATCTATCTATCTATCTATCTATCTATCTATCTATCTATCTATCTATCTATCTATCTATCTATCTATCTATCTATCTATCTATCTATCTATCTATCCATCCATCCATCCATCCATCCATCCATCCATCCATCCATCCATCCATCCATCCATCCATCCATCCATCCATCCATCCATCCATCCATCCATCCATCCATCCATCCATCCATCCATCCATCTCTCTCTCTCTCTCTGTCTGTCTGTCTGTCTGTCTGTCTGTCTGTCTGTCTGTCTGTCTGTCTATCTATCTATCTATCTATCTATCTATCTAGACTACATGTGGTTTGTGTGCCGTCCTATCTGTGCGCCCGTGTGTCGACAGCTGAAGGTCACTCTGCTGCACTCACGTCATAGTTATTGCTTGTCTGTCCTTCAAATTTGGACTGATTGATGGAAGGGAGTTTTCTGTTATGCTGCTCCCACAGCACGGAACTCTCTCCAAACTTCACTGAGGAGTTTCCACTCTACTGTAAAGAACAAAGAGCACTAAATCCTACAATAATTGCCTGTGGTTTTAAACGTTGTTCTGTTTTAATCTTTTACTTACTATGTCATTTAATTCAATTCAAGGTAAGTGCAGATTTTTTTTTTTTTTTTTTATTGTGTACTGAAAAGTTTGCAATTTGGCCCAGGTTACCGTTGAAAAATAGATTTAGATTCCAATGGGCTCTTACCTGGTTAAATAAATAAATGCATCTTGATTTGTAAACATGATTTGAGAATGATTGCTAACGTGCAACACTTTTGGCTTTGGCTTCTGTCTACGTCTGGCAAGAATGAGTTGATTTGATAGCTGAACTGCTGACTGAAACATTAAATAAAATGAATGCTTTGGATAGGTTACACAAGATACCATTCTGGTGCCCAAATTCAGCGATGCCCATTTTACAAAGCCATTTTAAGTTATTGCCCTACATTGGTAAAAACTTTAAGAATGTGTGTGACTATAGTCTTCTATGGACCAAGAGTTAACTCTAAAAGCAGCAGTATTGACAGCGCATGCCCCTGAATAGTGAGGCCCATTCACAAATAACCCACAGAGAATTGCCTTTGGCCTCCACACTTTATTTGTTGTGGCTTCTTGGAGAACTGTGCTGCTGACAAATCAAGAGCAGCGTCTCACTTCCCGCTTCGTTTAGAATCCAATTTAACTGAATATTATTGGAGCAGTTCCCTTCATTGCAAAATACAAACATAGAGTATGAATGTATATGCTATAATTTAATTGCCAGTGTCATCTGATATGCGGAATTGAACGCGATTGCCGACAGAGAAAACATCACGTCTGTATTCGCGCATCCTGCAACGTGAGCTACAACACACCGTCAGCTTTTCCCGTGAAACAGTCCCTCCTTTAAAGCGCACAACACCATCTTGATCTGCTCTGGTCTTCGGAGGCACTTCTGGCGCTACCTTTCACCGTCGTCGTCATACGGTCACGATTTTGCATGGCGTCGTGCCCGCGCCTACGTCACGACCGTTGGAGAAGAAGACGAAGTGAACGGAGGCGCGTGCCCGGGGTAGACAAGTTCCATTTGGGTCTAAAAATAGTTTGTTCCCGGTGTCGGTACGTCGTGGTACACGTCTGGTGACGTCATTGGTCCTTTTTGTTGAAGGAGTAAATTGACCTTTTCTGCCGTGAGCCGTTCCCAGTTTACCTTCCTGCTTTCATTCATGTTCCGCACGCTATTTTTACGCACAGACGAGAATAGTGGCTCCCTTTTGGTTCAGATACTACAACGGAGAATGTTTTTATCCCGATGACTATATAGAGTTATACAGCGCTTCTAATGCTAAAATGTGCGTAAACACAGGGTCAAATCACGTTATATGATGACAAAATCAGTGCGCACCACGATGGGACCATTACAAAATTTCAACTCTCCAGAATGTGCATCACAATTCCAGACGGCACCAGGAAGTGTCATTAGTGCACATTGTTTTTTTTGAAATCTATGAATGGTTGCTTTTTGGTTGTAAAAGCAAAGTTCCCCCCAGACGTATAAACGTAAAAGTCATAATAATGAAGGGAATTGTTATCCAAGTTTCTGAGAAAGAACAAAGACGTGTCCGCGCGTGTACGTGCGGACGGGGGGCGAGCGGGGGGGATTAACGGATGGGTCACGGGGGGAGCAGTGTGGATGACTCATACTGTGTGTTCAATCTGGACACAGCCCTAAATGCGAAGACATGAATGGGAAATCAAGTACCATGAGAGAAACAATGAGGTAGAGTATGTCAAACTGCACACAGAGGAGGAAATGATGTTGTGGAAAGTGTTCAGTTGTTGTTTAGTGAATCTGAATTGCCCGAATTGCATTATAATCTCTTGTTCTTCATCGAATCCCTCAAGACCAAGGCCAGTTTTGCCTCATGCTGCGTTATGACGAATTACTTTACTTGAAGCACAGTTGGAGTCACACAAAACCAAAACAGACAAACCACTTTTACATCTAGTTTAATGAGCCGTGTTCCTCTCAAGTAGCCCGAGTGCCATTTCCCGTTTCCCAGTTCCTGACCTCAAAAGCTGTTAAACATTAATGTCCCCACGCAGCAGGCACCATTACGCACTCGCTACAACCCGAACTGCACCGCGCGCCCATCATAAAACCATTATGTCTTAAATTTAACCGACTGCTGTAAACCGTTGCTGCCATTGCCTAGTGGAATTACCCTTGACACCTGTTAACGCCCCCGTCCTTCCCTGCACCGACGCAACCGCCGCCACCGCCGCCGTGCAGGACTCCCCGGCTCGAGCCTCGTTCGTTGTTTGTGGCCGCGTCTCCCGCTGCGCGCACGCACGGCCGCACACTCCCCGGTCATAAGTGAATGACGGCAGGTCGCTATGGAAACTGCGTTACGCTCCGGGCGGCTAGAGGAGAGAAAACAAGAGCGCGGGGACTCTTCTCGTTCTTCATTTCAGCACCACGCGTCTCCCGGACAGCGCCCGGATGAAGTGGCGCCGCGCGCGGACAGCAGCCAGCCCTCGTACGCCTCGTAAGGGACAGAAGCATCACGCAGCGTCAGCACCGCGTCTCTGCCGTGTGGGTGAAGGGACGACTCCGGGACACAGTTAAGAAGAAGAAGAAGAAGAGGAAGCAGAAGAAGGCACTCCGCGACCTCTTTGGACACGTTGTACTTGGCTCCGCAGTTCGTTTTCAGGGGCACACGCTCCTCCAAATGCCACAGCAACAGGTAAGAACAGCTCTCCGTGGTGTCAACTTTATAAATTAGCTTTTAGTTTAGTTGTGTGAACGATCTCTATAATGTCATGATTCCTTTTAACTCGCTGCTTCACTTACAGTAACCGTTTTGAGTCTCTAAATGTAGTTTAAACCCATTTACATGCAAATCTGGGAATCCATTTCTTACTTTTTAACTGTATTGAAATAGTTTAGCTGCAAAGTTTTTGATTTCGATGTTCATTATAAGATTACACAACTAAAACTGGTTGGTTGTGGTCTAGGAAGTTAATGTCAAACTGTCCTGCTTTAGAAAGTGTTTACATTCATACATAACTTTGGCTTATCAAATGTTTATTGTATCATGCTTGGACAGTAAAATGCACGCAAAAAATCTTCAAAACACTGCATGTATGACGACCAATCCAAGTATTTTAAAGAAGTAGGAGGAGGTCAGTGCCTTTCATTCCCAATCCTTTCATTCCCAATACAAAAATCAATACAGTCAATACAAACGTCAGCTGTTGTGGCCAGCATGTTGTCTGTTTTGCCGTCTCAGCCTGTGCCCTCTGTGTATCTGTGACACAGTGGGATTTGTTAGGTTTTCAGTGGCCATAGATTATGTGCGAGCTGAGCCGATACGCCTGGATGAGTCACTCCGGCTGCAAGTTTGCAGAAATGTGCGAAAGGGGAGGGAGGGGAAAGAGAAGCTCGGGGGGAGACGGGAAAACAGTCCTGCAGTGGCATCGGGGGTTTATTGTGATCCCTGTCAACCTCTGGAACACATCAGAGCTTTTTGGATGAACGTTTGGGGAGATTTGGACGAGATTTTAATGCTTTCTGGTGAGCATGATTATTATTCAAGTTTATGCATTGTCTTCTCTGTAAACAAGGCTAATAACCTTTGAATTTGGTTAAAATTTAAGGAGATTTTCATGATTTTTTTGATAAGCTTTATTTTGGTCATAAGTACAGCCCTTGGTGTTTTTTAAAATTGTGATCAATATCAGAATTTTCCTGTTTAATTTGGTTAAATTTCCCTTTTTAATTTGTCCATTGTGAATGAGGTTACATTTTAAGGATATTTGTATGGGTTTTGTTAAGCTTGATTTTGGTCATAAGTACAGCCCAGGGTGATTTAAAATGGTGATCAATATCAGCATTTCACCTTTGAATTTGGTTAAATATCCCTTTTAAATTCGGTAACATTTTCCAAAGATTAGTTTTGACAAACTAAATCTTTGAAACAAGTTCAGCACAAAATGTTTTAAAATTGTGATTAGTGTTCGCATTTGAAAGAGATTCAGTTCCTTTTGAATTTGGTTAAATGTCAAGATCTTAATCTGTTTTATAAGCTTGATTTTTTTGTATGTAGTATTTTTGTTTATGCATGCGCTCGGTGTTGAACCATTTTCTGTTTGTTTATGCTGACTAAACAGTTGTTCCATCGAATTTAAAGTAATATTCTCTGCATTTGCCACGGAGATGATTTGTCCAAGTCTGGGTAACGAATAAACAAGGACACCTGGCTTTAAACCTGTTCTTAATTGAAATCAAGGCACATGACAGCAGAAGGCAGATGATTTGCTGTGACAATAAGAGAAAAGCCAGAACAATAGACTATTTTTTTTCCGACACTTATCTAAATAGCCGGTCTGTGGCTGCTCCGGACCAAAAGCACTCACATGTTTGATAAACTGTCCACAGAAAGCCTCCCATTACCGTTCATTAAGATTCGAATGTTTACGCGGCTGCCATTGACAATCATAGCAATCACGGCCATTCATTTGTAGCCTCGGAGTGACAACTATTGATTAGACCTAACAATAGATAATAATGGTTTCCTCACGGCAGCTCCGCACTTTGAGACACTTTCCCTCATGCACAAACAACCTCACATAATCTCAAATAACACAGAGTTCTGCCCCACTTGATTAGACAAACGCTTATTGGAAATGTGTCGATTTTTTTGTGTGGCTTCTCTCTGGAAAGCTTTGCGTGCGGCTTGCCAAAAGGGATTGCACATTAGTAGAGAAATTAATTGGTTTTGATTAAATTGTAGTAATTTGTTGTTGTTGCGTGTGGAGGTGTTGAACAAAAGGCTCGTCTGAACAGCCCCTTGTATTCGAGTTGGAGTTTGTTTATATCGTATTGTTTGTTATAAGTGCGCACATGTGGAAGAGGAGGAGAAAAAAAACAGATTTATGTCTTTAATTAGTGACGTTGGTGTGATTAATGCAGTCTGCTGCTGATGACTCATTCGGCTTAACCCCTGGTACTCCGCCGGAAACAATCGATAAACAAAGATTAAAAACATGCTCCATTGATTTTTTGCTGCATTTGCATTTCATATTTTCAAGGATATGAATTAGGTACAACTAAGTGGAGTCAAATTGTACTTTATTGACAAGTGTTTCTCAGGAGCAGAGGCATTTTAATGTGAGACAAAACTTTGTGTATGTTTGAAACCTTTTTCCTTAAGCAAGATAGATTTGTTTTTTTAGTTGTAAATGCAAAATAACTAAATAACAAAATGAAGCTGTTAAATGTTCAAGGGTCAGTGCAGCAAATCCCATCCAAGCAACTGATTTTATGTATCATCTTCTCAAGTTTTAGATGTCTTTATTTATTTCCCTTGGGAGAAATTTTGTTTGTACCGACGGGCCTGTTGCACACAAACAGAGACAAATAGACAGCAACACAACTGGCACATATAAAAGAAGACAGAAGAAGAGTTATAAGTGCAATACATTTGCTCGCGCTCTCCTCCTGCAAGCATTCCCAACCATCACCTGTCGTTGTTAAATAGCTTTACTGAAAGAGGAACAAATGAAAGCTTGTATGTTTTATGTCGGCATGGTGGAACAAAAGGGAAAAAAGTGCACATAATTTACCCATTGTTCAATCCTAACCTGATTTTATATTTATGTTTCTGATTTGACCAGTATATTGAGTTCTGTTGAGTCGGTTCTCTTACTTTTGGTTTTCCTCTTGGCCTCCTATTTTCAAATTCAGCCTTCTACTGCCTCACTATTTCTCCTTAGTACTTGTCCAAACCATGTCAATTCAACATCTTCACTTTCTCTCCAAAACGTCTCACACAAGATGATCAAGGAGAAGTTCACACACTTACGTTACATGCAGGGAGACTCGTTTAAAGGAGCACTTTTCAACTTTTCCGGTGGGGAGTCTGCCATCTCTTTGTCTCCGTGGAGGTTTAATTGCTTTGTCTGGAATGCTCTGCGTTAAATAGATCTATTACCATGAGGTGGCAGACACTCCACCAAAAATGCATCCTTACATATAGTATAGATAATTTGGTGTGTAACAATATTTACCTTCAATGGTTTTCTGTTTTGTCTGGGTTTATATTTCAATCAAATCAATCAATGTATTTGTAAGGCACAATTCATTCAAAGTGCTTGCAAAAGTGCAAAAAAGACATTAAAATCATAATACAATATACAATCACACTACAAAAATAAAAGCATGCATAATATCTTATCTCCAATAACAACAAGCTACTTTTATTGAATGAGTTGGAAAATTAAGACTTGAGAAAAACAACATAAAACTGCAATACTTACCAAAATGCATCACAGTAACAACTTTATGACCTGAACAAACAAAACAAAAAAGATGAAGATAAACTTCAAAACTGTTACTCAAGTTGATAAAGTAACTCGTACCCACCTCAGCTAATTTGTCGGTGTCTTGTTCGTCGGCGGAGGATTATTTATGCGGAGCAGATCTGTGGACGGCTCCATGTGTCAGCGTGTCAACACAGCAGCTACATTAGCATTGTGGTGAAGCTGTGAGCCAAGCTGTGAGCCTCAGACAGCAGACTGAGAGAGAGACGCTGACCGAGCCTCAGGAGGAAGAGGAGCGCGGGGAGGACACGCTTAGAAGAACATCAACTAATGCAGCGATTAACATATGAGCAAAGAAGCCCATTTGTATATAGTATCGGCATTTGGATCACTTTATTTCTAACTCTGGGTCTGAAAACATACCAAATATTTCAACCATTTCTTTTCATCATCAACTGTAATCTAGAAATGAAAGTTTATTGTGAATTTTGAACAAGCCTTGAAGGACCTTTGACTATTTTATTACAAGGCCCTGTCAGGAGGAGTTCAGTGCCATTAAAAATCTCCACGAATCAGAGATGTGGACTTCGTTGTGTCTCCAACTTTAGTCAGATTTTATTTTGATGACTTGAGACTTGACTAAGACTTGGGACTCGACTTGGTCTTGAAGGACAATGATTTGGGACTTAACCTCGAAACCTTGTGACCTGAGATGACTTGATGTTTCTCCTTAAAAAAATGTGTATTTAAAGTGTATTTACAACAATTTTCTCTGCAGTTGATACTTGCCCAGAACATACTAAAAAACAACATTCACAAAAGTCATGCATTGCTAAAATATGAGCCGTTTTCTATAATTTGGTACAATGACTTGACTTTGACTTGTGGGCCATTGGCCATCGATTTGACTTGGACTTGACACCAAAGACTTGAGACTTGAAAAACAAGAACCTGGTCCCACCTCTGCCAAGAATGACTCCGAGAGATAGATGTGAAGTATTATTTATATAGTTTTGTAATTCATACATACTGTATCACTTTATATCTAACTTTGGATTTCAAAAAACACCAAATGTTCCAACCAGCACTTTTCTTCATCAACTGCCATCTAGAAATAAAGTATTTTGAACAAGCCTGGAAGGACCCTTGACTAAGATTGATTTATTTTTGTCTCAGTCTCAAACTTTTATGGGGGAGTTTGCGCGCCCTACCTACTGTATTTTACTTTGAGATCTCTGTTTTTCTCTGAATAACTCTTTACCACAACAATAGAAATAAGAACAAACAAGTCTTCTTATATGACAATCTAGTTTATTTAGTGGATAGAAACAAACATAATGATCGTTAAAGACAGAATATAATTATGTTGTCAACAATAAAAATACATTGAAATTCAATGTATAGTAGTGAGTTATATTGTAAAAATCAACATTAACATATTCACATAATATCTTGTTTCTTCCAGTGCACCAGTTTGTATGAAACCAACTCATCTAAACATCTGTATTGTAAAACACTGATGATAATCGATGACTTGTTAGTGATGCACGGATTGACACCAAATATTGATGTATCAATACTGACTGAAGTATCAGAAAGTATAGATTTTCTGGCCAAAAAAAAGAGCATCTTTTTGAATAATGGCAGCTGTTTGTATGAAACCAAATAATCTAAACCTGTTTGTTGTCAATATTTATGATTTAAGCACAATCATAACAACAATGAATGAAAAACCTTCTGTCGCTGTTATACCATTTACCATAAAATTTGTGGAACATAATAGAACATAAAGTAAAACTTATTTATTTTGGGCAAAAGTTTGTATGAAACCAAATTCAAATATGACTACTTTGCATTGCTATTACTCTATGTACTTAACCAAAACAATACAAATAGTTACAAGAAGAAGTTACAAACAAAAACATACTTGTTCACATTGGGGTTTTCTTGTGTTTTCTTCCCAGGGCAGCAGTATGTCTGAAGCCAAACCCGGCCAGCGTTTCCACAGTCTGAACGCTGAGCAGGTGGAGGTGCTGCATCAGGTGCTGTCCGACGTGGTCCCGATCCATGGGCGCGGCAACTTCCCCACTCTGGAGCTGCGGCCACGTGACATCATCATCGCCGTGAGGGCCCGGCTGCAGCGGCAGGGCATCCGGGTGAGGGACGTGCGCCTCAACGGTTCCACCGCGAGCCACGTCCTGGTGCGCGACAACGGCACCAGCTACAAAGACCTGGACATCATCTTCGGAGTGGAGCTGCCGAGTCAGGAGGAGTTCCAGGTGAACAAAGAGGCACATTCCCTGTCGACGATTGCTTACGATTACTCTCATAGGAAGTCTTTTATTTAGTTTTCTCAAAGGTGCACTATGTAACTTTGTGTGAAAAAACAGGAATAAACCAAGACTTTACAATAACCAAAAGCATAAATAAATAGTTTACAGCCACAAAGCCCCACCAATTCAATACTACAAGAACAGCACATTTTAGTTGTGTTTTAATGATTTTTATTAAAGTTTCATAATATTTGTTGTTATTTCTCTGCCTTGAATGTTCCACACTATGCAACTTAACTTATTTATCATTTATTTAGTCAATTTCAGGTGATTTATTGCTCAAAAATCCTATAAAAATCATATAAAAATCATATAAAAGAGAAGAAAAACATATTTTTACTGTTAGTGTAGTCGCCTCTCCACAGATCCTACTTGTAACTTCATTTGGTACTGTCACCAGCTTGTCTCCATGGAAATAGATCAGTTTAGTGCCATACCATGGAACATTTTACACAGAGCTATAAAATCATCATAGGGCACCTTTATTCTCAATTTATCATCAATTTCTTGTAAAATACACAGCCTTCAATTGAAGATGTTTCTAACAAGTCACAATATATTTTACTATACGGGCAGCTGCATAAGGTATTGTCAAAAGTTTGACTTGGGTAAAGCAAAACAATTTCTCAAATATACAAATAATAGAAGTAACATAATTGAGAATAAACCTTTCAATCTGCCTTTTTTCTCAACAGAAAGGTTTAGAAACCAATTTGTAGGTTATATATGGGAAGAGTAAATAGTAAATCAATAGAGGTTATTACTTTAGATTGGTATTCGTCGAGTATATTACACTAGTCTTTGAAGTTAAGTTAATACGAAAAAAAAAAAAAAAGATGAGCCAATATTAATAGGAAGGGTAGCTTATTACTTTTAGGGCATAGAAAACCATTGACTCCCACAGCCACAGTCAAACACTATTAAGATTAACCAACTCTCTTCTTTTAATGTGACTTAATACTATGATACTTGCTGTAAAGTCTCCTATAAGCCTACTATATGCTCCAAGTCTATTAGACAATTTACGCAAGGCCAGGAGGTTGCTTTCTGCAGCTTTAACCTCACTTCACACGGCTTTATTATCTTAAGCGCTGTACTCCGTGTCAGCCCTCATAGCCACGTCGGTCTATTGATTTTTCCTTTCTTAATAAAAAGTAATTTTAATCCTAACAACACTACAATTTGCGTAATCAATACTATCGGTAGTGGTCTTATTTGTGGTAATTTAATGAAACAAGGCGATATTTCCATGGGATTTGGAGTCATTATCGCAAGCTGTGATTTTTATGTTTGTTTTGTTTGTTTATAGGTGATAAAAGAAGCCGTGCTGGGCTGCTTGCTGGACTGCCTGCCCACTGGGGTCAATAAGGAGCGAATCAGCAGCGCTACAATGAAAGAGGCCTATGTGCAAAAAATGGTGAAAGTTTTCAACGAACACGACCGCTGGAGTCTCATCTCTCTCTCCAACAACAGCGGCAAAAATCTCGAGCTCAAATTTGTCAGTTCATTAAGGCGGCAATTTGAGTTTAGCGTGGACTCCTTTCAGATCATTTTGGACCGCCTCCTCGAGTCTTACATGGCGCAGGACTTGCAAAGAAAAACTAAAGACGTTGACCTTAAAGAGCACCCCGGAGATAATCAGAACAAGCAGACAGGCGCTTCTCCTAAACAAGGTGAAATGGAGAAGTCTGGCCAAACCGCACGGACAGACAAAGTGCACGAAAAGGAATCGCAGACTGAACTATCTTTGCAAAACGATACTTCGGATGAAGCAAAAGACTCAAAGCTCCAAAAGAAAGAAACATTTGGTCAAAAAACACCTGTGGAGTTGAAAGGCATAGCTGAACATTGTGAAAATGTCATGCCCGGCCTCCAGACAACTTCAAATGAGGTTTCCGAGCAGCAGGGTGAAACAGAGAAAACTCAAAGTGAGATTTTGGATGAGACTGAATGCCAGAAAATGGCAGAACACTCAGTCCAAATTTGTCCGTGCGATGACAGGGAGGCACTATGTTCAAACCAGGAACTGTGTGTCCAGAAAGAGCCATCTAACCACTCAAACGAGGCAGAGATAACTGAGAAAAAGGGACAATTTGAGCTGCCAGAAAACTCAGATAAAAGTGGGGGCGACCTGGCGCAAGAAATGCTCGGTAATGGACACTCAGATGAAGGAAAGTGTTCAAACCAGGAACAAAACAAAGATGAAAACGCTACTTCTACAACAGATGCTGAAATATCTTCGAATGCAAAAGCGGAGTTACACACAGATGAGATGAAGAGAGCCGTGGAAAGCGAGACAGGAGAGAAGATAAGAACAGAGACGGGGGATGACAGCCAGGAAAATGAAACAAATGATGAGAGTTTAGCTTCAGAAAGCAAACACAAAGACGCCGCAAGTTCAGAGAGTTCATGCTCCACCTTGTCACATCTTCTTCAAGCTCAGAGTACGTCAGATACATTGGAAATTCCCCGCACACTCCTCACGGAAAGCGCAGAAAAATCTCAGGATACACCACCCGGCCTTCTTCTCATCGACAAAAAAACCTCGAAAGCATCGGAAAGACTGTCCTTCATGGTGGTGCTCAAACACTCGTCCCCGAAACCGCCTCGGAGAATGTGCCGAAAAGTCTCCCACTCTCCCGTTCAGCAAAATGAAACTGTCCCGACGCCATCTTTGGATACTTCCCCGTGTCCCAGCCCTGAACCTGAAGAAACCTTGAAATCGAATGAAAATATTTTAGATTCATCCAAAATAGAAAATCCCACCACTTCCACAGACGCAAAACCAAGCTCAGACATTACCTCATCCTCCAACGATCTAACACAGAATTCACCCTTAGATGATATTTGTGAAAACGCATCCCAAGACACACCAGCGTCACCTACTGATCAAGAAATTGAGCCTATCACCATTACTTCAATAGAAACTGCCTCTGCTGCGAAACAATCAGAGCCACCTGACTTATCGAACCGAGACGATTCAGAAATCCAAAAATCCGTTGAAAATACCTCAGAAGTTGTACTCAGCGATGCCGTAAAACTTCAGGAAACAAAAGTAGACAGTGACGAAGCTAAGAACGCATCACTCGACCCTCCCGAGTGTGCTGCCGCGCCTCCCGTTTCCTGCCTTGCCCCGCCGATCCTCAGCTTCTCCGCCCCGTGCTTCACCCCTTCACCTCCGAGCCTTAGCCCTCCTCCTTGCCTAACTCCCCCGTCGCTTTGCATAAACACGGTCAGCCCCTCGACAAGCTTCAGCTCCGCCCCGTTGAGTTTCAGTCCTACCTCATCTTGCCTCAGCTCTCCTCCGTACCTCACACCGCCCATGCTCAGCCTTAGCCCGCCGCCCTCCTGCCTCAGCCCGCCCCTCCTCTGCCTCACTCCCCCGGTGGATTCGGCCGATCTCGTAGCTCAGGTGTCCGCGGATGTAGACATGCCTTTGATTCTTGACACAGACAGTAGCGAACAGCACTTGAAAGAGCCTGCCACTCAGCAAGCAGTTCCCCTTTTAGAGGCGGTGGATGAGAAAGAAGTAGATTATATATCGACTATGCCTCAGGGCTCCGAACCTGTGTCTTTTCCCATCACAATTCCCAACACCACCTCAAATGTGCTGCCTCAGTCTAATGATCCAGTGGAGTTGGTTGCTCCCCAAGTTGACGTGGCACCCATTGAGATGGAAGAAAGCAAAAACGTTTCTCAAAATATCACCCCAGAACCGTGTCTGAATACAATTGGCTCTGCCCCGGATGTGGAGGTCCTGGCTGAAAGCATGTATGGGGATTTTGAAGCCGCTATGGACCACCTACGCTACAGACTAATAGCGACTAGAAATCCAGAGGAGATCCGCGGAGGAGGGCTTTTAAAATACAGCAACCTGTTGGTGCGGGATTATCGCCCGGCCAGCGAGACTCAGATAAAGACGTTGGAGCGTTACATGTGCTCGCGTTTTTTCATAGACTTCCCCGACGTACAGGAGCAGCAGAGAAAGATCCTGTCCTACTTGAAGAATCATTTTATCGGCGAGGAGAGGAGTAAGTACCAGTACCTGATGACGCTGCGGCGTGTGGTGGACGACAGCACCGTGTGTCTGATGGGACATGAGCGCCGTCAGACCCTCAACATGATCACGGTCCTGGCTCTCAAAGTGCTGGGTGAGCAGAACATTATCCCCAACACGGACCATGTGACCTGCTTCTACCAACCCGCACCCTACATCACAGAGCCCAGCTACTGCAGCTACTACATTCCCCAGGGAGGCTCTGCCCTGCTGTACCAGCCGTACCCTTTACACCTGCACTCACAGACGGGACTGGTCTAGGGCTCGCTCAGCACACAGACGAAGCTGAGCAAAGACAACTGTACTCAAATCAAATCTGGAGAATAGATTATAATCCAGGGATAAAGTGTTGGTCTATAATAGACCTCTGGAGGTGGGATAGAGTGGGTTTCTCAGTAAACTCTGTAAGGATCTAACATGATTATATGTAATTATGTGGGCTTTGTGGGAAAATAATAATTCTTCCGATATTGTTGAAATTCCAGAAAATGCCGTATTCACTGCATGAGTCATCGGCCTTTGGTCTCTATGGGAAACCAACTGTGCCGCTGACACTCGCCGACACAAACACACAAGCACACACACAAAACCAGGGCCTGTTCTAGCTATTAGTGGACAATGGACTTACAAATTGGAGCTGCAAAGTTATATGTGTTTATCTATTGTGCTTAGGAATGAAGGATAGTTAAGTTCCTCCCTTTGTGCACATTTGCTTGATTTCCCATTTTATAGACTCTTTAAGTTTTAACTGAGCAAAATCATACGATGTTGTTCAGTGAATAGCACTATAATGAGTCTAATGATCAGGTCAGTGTGTGTTCGCATTCTTCAATCAAAAAACGACAAATAACCAATCTAAAGTAAGCCATTTTGTGAAAGTCATTGTACAGCTGAAGCATTATTTCACATTTCTGCTCAACATTTATTTAGTTCAAATAGGTTAGAGTAAGTTATGGTTAGTTCGGTGTGTATTCTACAGAAACGCACCGATAGAAAATAGTAATGTTAAACTCCAAACACAGTAGCTAGAATCTGCCCTGTGTTCAGACTGTACATAGACACTCGTATCAGGCCCTTCTCGTAAACTTTTCCATGTTCTTACTGTGTCGTTCTCAATGGGTTTGTTCCGAACGTGGACTTTTTGCCTGTGTTTGATATCGTGCATGGATCATAGGACTGTTCTCTCACTGCCAAATACTGTGTGACTACTATGCTTCTTAACAGTTCAATGTATCTTCGTTATTTACTAAAGAGTCGTATTTTGGGGTATAAAAAATATTACAGAGTCTACCAGTGTGTACAGAAGTTTCACACATGCACGCACAGCCAAACATACACACGACTTATATGCACACAAAGTTAAACAATGCATGAGTAGCTTACTATTTAGTTAGACAACATACAGAAGTCCAAGCAAAGGATTTTAACTAAATAAAAGTATCTATTTTTGCAAGAATTTCCAAGATAATACTCAATTGTGAACATGTGGTTTGTTCCTATGTGGTAAATGCCAACAACAATGCCTTTGCAATAGTACTGTACAATGTATTGGTTACAGTATTGTGTGAAAAAACTGCATTGTTTTCAGGTTCCTTGTGTTAGGACGTAGTGCTTGATTCCTTTCCTGCGTGGAGTCCTTTCTGTGACGTACTGTACGATCTAGTGTTCAGTTTATTTATCGCTGATGTTTACTCAATGAAGGTGGAAAATCATCTTTGGGTCATCTCAAAATGTGATGGATATAATCTGTCAAAAATGTTTACATTTCAGTTAGTCCTTCTGCGTTTTCAAAGGCTTTGCTCACACTGGACTCAACAGTGGCCATGATTATTTGCGATTTGTTTCATTTTCTATTGAGGAAATTTGCTCTGTCCACACTAAAACAGAAAATCTAAGAATTTTTAGTGAGGTTATAGACTAAATTTTGTATTTTTCTTCACATTACAAGAAACGTGTGTTTCTTGTAACAGGTGTTTCAAATTGTATTGTGACAAAGGTATAGTTTATGTTAGTGGTTTAAGAAACATTATTACAACCATTTCAATAATTTCAAAAAAAAGTTTATTCTATTTGAATTAAAAATGGACAGGTCTGAAAGCATTGGTGGCTATTACGTTTGTAACATACTCTTTAAAAGTGACTGTGGCCTTCAGTACCACGGACAGCTCCATATCTGATTTAGTTTGAGTAAAGCACTTGAACTGCTTTGTCTTCAGTGTGAACAAGGCTTCGCTTCACTCACTGGGACCAGGGGAAACCAGTTCAGATCCACCTCAGTCTAAGTTTCAGAGCCGTGCGACTTCAACTATGACCAAAGATGGTTCGGTGGGGACATTAAGTGCCTAAACGTGAGACATGTTTTTGGAGGCGTGTCTAATCTCACTGCACTGGGGGTGGGAGCGGGACCGGGACGGGTTCGTGTCCAGTTGTTGACCCCTGTTATTGCTGCCTGTTTTGATGTCTTATTTAATGTAGTCCTTTGTTGTATTTTGTTCATGTATTTTGATAAAATAAAGGATAAAGAAGAACCAATAAAAAAGTTTGATTGAATATGAAGTTGAGCTCACACTTTGTGGTTTTCATGGGTGAAGATGGGTATGAAGATGTTCCTGGACTATGTTTTTTTGTGTTTTCCACAAATGGGTTTTGCACCAACATATAATATAGCAGCCAAGTCTCCAGAAAAATATACACATAATTTATGTTTTTGTAATTCCATTTGTAGCTATTGTACATTTTTGTTGTCAAAATGTGTGTGAAAAAGTACACATTTTACATTTTTGGAAATTGAGCTGCATGAGTACGTCAACGGAATATTTACAAATTTCACGTTTTGCAACTTATGTTACATAAGAATGTCAATTTAAAACATACACATTTTACAGTTTATCAATAATAAACCCTAACCCCAACGCAGGCTCTAACTCTAATTTACAAATCATAAAATGTGTACATTTTCCACAAACGTACATACTGAATGTATTTTGACCACAAAAATGTACAATAGAATGCAGAAACTTACATTATGAACGTATTTTTCTGGAGAGTATGTTGCAGTTACGTAGGGCTGGGCAACAAGGCAAAAACCAAAATGTGCTCCCTTGATAGATGTCCTCTAAAAATGAATAAATGATGATGATTTTACGATATGTCTTGACCTGGGAAATTGCCAGATCAAAAATGCAGGTATATGAGTTTTGGCTTTAGTCACACATGACAATACGCTGGCAAAATACCTGGGAAATTCCCAGTCAGGCTGCGTGTACTGGGGCTTAAGACGTTGTATTAATTTCACAGACATAGACAATGCCAAAGTCTGAATTCTACACTAAACTGCATATTTTCACTGACAGACAATTGAGATATTTAGTTTAAAGCCTGAAGTTGATCATAGACAATTTGAAGTAACAGGATCTCGATTCAATTAAACTTAATTGCACAGCTCTATAATAGACTAAGATCTAGTCACATATGACCGAGATCCTAACCCTAACCCTCAGATCTGGAAAAGGGTGTCCACATTCAGCATTACCTTTAAGGCCATGTGACAAAGCACCCACGTCACTCACGCGTCAGAACTGAATTACTGCAGCTCGTAAACCCTCTTAAAGTGTCTAGGTTTCTGAAATAGTATTGATCTAAAAAAAAAAATGAAATAGCTGCACTATTTTACTTTTCCTAATTGTCTCCATGGTGATGAGCTTGCTTTGCCAGGAATGTTCCATAAAACTGCATTATACATAAACTATTTTGCTTTTTTTGCTGTTAAAAATCTATGAAAAACATACATTTGTAATATGAGCGGGCTACCTCTCCATGGATCAAACTCATAACTTGGCCTGCTGCCGTTACCTGTTGCCATGGAGACTGAAGTTTAATGCCGTTCTAGGCAAAGCTTTAAAACGTTATAGCTTATATCTCTATGGAAACAAACACCAGAAAAGTTACTGTGCACTTTTGAACACTTGAACGATGAAAAAGACATTCTATTCTGACATTTTATTTTTTCAATGCAAAATGTCCCAAACATCTGACAGCACCTTATGTTTCTTCTTATAATTTTTGAAAAAATGACACAAAAATGACAACGGTCCAGGTAAATCACTTAATTTATTTCCTCAAACACATTTTCCCCCATCAAACCACCCAGGCAGAGAAAAAACACTTCCTGCTACGAATGATTTGGTCTTGTCTTGTCAAAATGGAATGAAAAATGCGGTTGGTGTCCAGGCTCTTATCGCAAATCACCTGTCCTTCAGATGTGTGCGGAGCCATTGACGCACGCTCTACGCAACACGGCGAGCTCAACAATGTGTAAATGTGACAGTAGCGCGGCCGCCGAGGTGTGAGAGGCGCAGAGGGGAGATGTCTGCTACGGCAGACTGTGGTGAGTCTCTAAATGGTAGCATCAGGTGGTCGTGCTGCCTGGGATTAGTAATGGGGAATGGGCCGGAGTAATGAAACAGCTATGACGTCTACAGAGAGACAAAGAGTGGGAAAATGGCAGTGATTGCACCGGGGTTTGTGGTAAATGGTGTTCGGAGGGGAAAGAATGCAGTGTTTGAGAATGTGGTAATGGTTTTCAAAACAGATGACTGAAATGACTAGCCTTTTGTATATTCCTTTTTTATCTCTGCTTTGTGTTAGACCTGGTTTAGAAATGGTTGAGACATTTACACTGTTATGTAGTCTTAATTTAGTCAGGTTTTGTTCCAGTTTATTCAAGAACTTTGAAAGCGATGAGGTACCGCAAAAAGAACATGAATAGATAGACACAAAGAAATCCTAAACGAAATTCAAGATCCAGCTGTAGAAACAGTTTCACTGCACTTCTCAGTCGACTCTGTGTCAGTCAAAGGTCTTTAGCAGGAAGATTCGTCAGGCCGAGTCAGCAGATAATGTGGCGGGGCAGGAGAGTAACAGCCCTCAGGACAAAAGACTCCTCAGTGTCAAGCAGCCCAGACGTCACAGTCAGGTCCAGGTGGAACAGGTGAACTCTGGAGACACAACAGGAAAGCGCTCTGCCTCACTCTGTTGTTTCAGTCGGTGATTCCCTCGAAGTATTTCCTCTTGAAAGTCTTCTTCTGCATTTGATGTAAAAAAGTCTGTAGCATTTCAGAGGTCCATCACTAGCTCGTTGCATGTCTCCATGGTTACTAGAAAAATAGATATTTTCAAGTATATATCAAATCAAGATGAAATGTTCTTCTGTCTATTAACCTTACTGTTGGTGTAATTCCTCATTCTTCCAAGGTAGAAAAGGTTTCAAAGCACTTGACAATATTTTTTAAATTGAGACATTTCAACGTCAATCTGACGTCAATCAGTCTTTTCTAACAGTTTCTGGACGGAAGTTGAAGTGTCTTGATTTAAAACCTTTGAAACATTTTCCAACTTACCTTTTACTTTTTGCTGTGTTTTGTGTGAAGTAGGCAACCAATGCCTTTTTAATGTCTCATGTACAAACAGTTTCTTTGCATTTTACCAATATAGCAGTAGTAGTATCTTATTCCGGTGGTAGATTTTTTTCAAGACACTCAAATCAAGTGAAATTATTTTTATAGTTTTATAGTAATTGCTCATTTATCAAACTAGAAAAGTCAAGACATTTTTTACAAATCTAGACGTGTAGGCACAGTGACAGAGCTGATGTTGGGTCTATATCCTTTTTAAATGTTTATAATCTTTTTTTATTTTAGTATTTTATTAGATTAAGGTTAACCTCTGTACAATGTGTATAAACTGAACAATATTTAAATGGAAAACCAAGATATTTAGTTATTTTTGAGTGAGCCGCTCTTGATAAATGGTACGACATGTATAAATCTGCTGTTGACACTTCCAATAATGTGCTTTTTCCTGGAAACACCACAGACTAAAATCAGTTTGTGCCAACAACTCCATCCATTGTCACATTAATCCACTTTAGAGGCACATCTTGTATACATCCTCCTAATGTTGCTCTTGTGTCGCTCCAGACGACTCTGGCTGTGCAGCAGATAATAAGCACTGTATACAGTCTCTTACAACTCCACGGGGATCTAACACAGTGCGCACAAACAAGCCGTAATTATTATTTATGTCGCTGCCAGCCCACCCTGCGACCTGCGCCTTCACAGTCACATCAGGTTCCATCAGGGGTCCCCTATTTCAACTGAGCCTATAGTTACCCCGTATGAGCTTTTATAGAGCTGCTACTTTTGCTCTGCGCTTTTACCCTACACCTCTGATTAGGTCACGAGAGCTCGGCACGGCGGGTGTTTCATTGTAACGGCAGGAAAAGGGAAAAACATTGACTTGATCAGGACGAAACAAGGACTAGATCAGAACTAAACCAAGTCTATAACACAATTAAAATGAGCTAAATTTAGGATCAAATAAAGACAAGAGTGAACACACCTTAAATTACATACAAGTTGGAATATGACATGACATTTGTGACTATTTCCAAGTTTATTTAGCTTGAAATTAGAAAGTAAATCTACCTAAATGTTTGCTTGACTGGCTAATACTTTACAAAGCTGTTTTGACCTGGAATCATATCCTGTCTGGGTGTGATTTTCAGGATTAACCAGAGAAAAAAACATGATCTGTTCATCCGTTCAAACATGACGATCAAAAAAGGAGGAAAATAACACAGAGGACTGAGAAGAAGCACACATTTCAATCTTTAATCTCTGTAAATGTGAGGTAAAAGAAGATATACATTTTGATCTGGATGTTACGAGGATAAAGGAGATGTCTTACATGTTTGGGAGACACGGCTGGTTGGATCATCTAGATGTTTCTGCACACAAACAAAATGTAGGAGGAACCAAAAAGAAACAAAAAACAGCACATTTTCACTGGCAAAAAGAAATGGGACATTATTTGTTGAAGTCAAGCATTCTAGAAGGTCCATAAAGTAAATAAATAGGGCTAAAAGGTCGGTCCACCACGAAAATTTGATTGCTTTGCCAAAAAAAGGTGCTCAGTATTGCACGTCTCCACAAAGACAAGCAGCTGATAAAGCCAACCAAAAACATCTCCGTGGAGAGAAGAAAGTAGATCTCCCACCAGAAAAGTTCTATAGTGTAACTTGAACACAACTCAAATGAAGATACTTTAACAAATCCATAGATAAGTGTTTATTTTTGCAGTGTTTATTGGAGAGTTTGGTCACTCCAGGTATTCAGCGTGGCTTTGCTCACGGGCGTGCGGCAGTTGGACTTGGTGTGATCTGACTGCGCCTGGATCAGTGCCTTGCGGACCTGTAAGGCTCATGTCCACTCAGCGTTTCCATAGAGACGGAGACGGGTGGAGAGGATGATGGGAAAGACAGGGGAGACCCACACACGAAAGAACAAGAGGAGGCGAGGAGACAGGAGTATTAAAGGAAACGATTGATTCATGAGATTAAGGAAGCGGGAGATGTAACTGTAGATATGTTCAGATGAAGGAAAATAAAGACAGATAAACTGGATTATAGAAGATTGGAAGCACATATTGGAATTATGACATGGGATTAAGTTATAAAATCAAAGAAGCATATTCATATTTCCCCCATTCTCAGTGAACCATGATGACCCGGCTAATCTTTGTGCCAGACGCTCGAGAAACTGGTGATGGAGGTGAACTCTGTGAACTCAAAGACACAATAGCTCAGTCGAGAATTTAACCATTTCCAAGGAGGGTATTAATTAAGTGGTTCCTAAGCCTGAATCATTCTTTATAAACTATTTGTTCATTATGAGAAAAGTCTTTGTTCGTACTTTGTGAAGGCTAATTAAGATGGAGTTGTTATAAAGTGGTGCCTGGTAGTGTTCAAAGCTTAAATCGTACCTTAAGCCGTAAATGATCAGTTTGTGTCATGGTAATGCGGTTGGCTGCTCTTCTGGTTACCTGGTTGGAAAACTGAGCAGTTTTTGAAACTATTTTGATTTTTGAGCTCAGTTTTTAATATAATACCTTATATTTTAACCAACTAAGTAGTGTCCTTTGTGCTGTTCAAAGGACAGAAGTTAGGGACTTTTGTGAAATGAGCTGTTTATTTGATTTATTTTTTATTTATTAATTTATTTTTCTTGCAAACATGGAGACCTGCAAGACTTTTTACACCGAATACAGCAGAAGACTGAAACAGAGAGAGAGTGAGGGAGAGGGAGAGAGAGAGAGGGATCTAATTACCATTTAAAATTCATTATAGAACGAGCTTAAAACGCAAATCCTTTTCCTCACACAAAAACAATGTCCTCCTTCAGCCTGCCATAAAGGTAAACAAAATGCTTAACGTAAGTACATGAATTAAAAAACAACCGAAGCAAATGAAGGAACTACAGTAAGTAGGGAGTAGGCAGGGAAGACCTACACGGAAAAGGAGTGGGCGACTCAGAAGAAAGCAGAAGGCATAAAGCAAAGAGGACTGTAATAAAACAAGAAGAAAGAGAGGAGGGAGAGATGGAGAGGGAAGGATAAGGTTAAAGGGAGTGAAGAGAAGGGCAGAGGGGGGAGGAGAGATTGATACAGGAGGGAAGATGGATAGAGGGAGGTGGTGATGATGAACCCTGTGAACTCAGGGACACAACAGCTACTACTGAACTCAACCATTTACCAATATAACAATCTACACCCAGGTCATAGAAGTGCATGAGAAAAAGGACGTACAGGAGAGAAAAAAAGCTGTGATTATGGAGTTGCTGATTGGAGAAATTGGCCAATACGTTATCAACAGCCCAGTCTCCAGAAAAATACGTACATAATTTGCGTTTTTGTAATTCCATTTACATAGCTATTGTACGTTTTTGTTGTCAAAATACATACAATAAGGACGTCTGTGAAATGATGCTGCATTGAGTACGTCAAAGGAAAATTGTTTTGCAAACATGTTTTGCAAATTATGTTACATAATCAAAAACGTACACGTGTTACAGTTTATCAGTAATAAACCCTGACTCTAATTTACAAAACGTAAAATGCACACTTTTCCACAAACATACATACTGAAAGCACAATAGTTACATAAATGCAAAAACTTAAATTATGTATGATTTTTTTCAGAGACTAGTTATAAATGTGATGCATAGGAAAATCAGGAACATTAATTCTAATGTATTAATACCTTTGTAAAACAAAACAAAACAAAAACAAAAAAACAAAAACAAAGGTGAACTAATTTTTACAACAGGTCTATCTCAAGTAACATTAGAGTCACAAGCTAGTCAAATGTTTTCATTTATTATTTAATTTGTGTAAATTCTGGACTTGAATTGATGTGTCTGTAGAAATATGTGACATAAAAGTATGAAGTGAGTAAAAACTCTGCTTTGCTTAAGGATAGGATTAATAAAGTTACGACTTCTCACTTTCAAACACACTGAAATGTGTTGACTGTCCTTATTACATTGTGTTTAAATACATATTTTAAAACATTTATGTCACACTCACTTATTTGTTAAATGCCCAAACAGGACATAAACACACAGAGAGATTGAACAGCAAAAAATATCAGTTATTCGCAAAACTGGAAGAATGTACCAGCGTGCAAAACGTCAATAGAGGTGCGTCAGCCAAAAAAATGTAGCAAAACCAAACTCAGCACAACATAAAACAAACTAAATGGTTCTGTAGACGTCAATGCAGGAATGGACCGAAGTCAGGGGCGAGTGAATGTGTGCGTGTGATCAGTGTGTGTTTGAGTGCAGTCTTCAAACCAAGGAAAAACAGAAGAGGGAAAGAGATCTCAGGGCAACAAAGCCAAGACAAATGTAAACAAAAGAGACGTGGAATAACCTAAAAACTGATACATCTATCACACTACAGCGTTAGAACACTTTTCAATGAACATTTAGCATTTAGTATCTTAAAATCTCCACTGGTTCAACAATAGTCAAACTGAAAATGATCAAAGGTGGGACAATGTAATACAATCCCGAGCTTTACTGAATAAACTATGTTGTTTTCAGCCGATCTACAAACTTATCGGGCTGGGTTTATTATGTGTGCATTGTTGCGTCGCCAGGGTAACTGTGGAAACCCCCACCTCCCAGTGTGATGTCACCGTGAAGCATCAATAGGCTACAACGGGTAATCGGCAGGAAAAGGAGAATATGGATAGAGTAAACAGATAATAGGACACACGGGAGTTAAGAATAGAAAGGACGGAAGGAGATGTTATGATTCACGATAAAGGAGCTCTTTACAGGCAAAAAGGAAAAGGTTTTAAGGAAGATGCAGCTGGGATAAAGCTGTAAACAAAGGGGGATTGGACAATATAGATAGGGAAGAAGGTCAATCAAAATGAAATCTGTAAAGAACATTGAATCGCTTCGTATGCAACTTCTGCTTTGAAAAGTAAATGTAGTCTATCTGCCTTGCCTAATATATGGCATTAAGGTGTGTGAAGTAGTGTAGCTCTGAGTGGCTAAAATGGCAGGGAAGAGAGGCTCGGAGGCAATTCCAGTCAAATAAAGTGCAATTTTATTTACAGTGCCACCCAGGTATTTACAGGTCAGACAAAATCTCCCAAATGAGGCGCACGCCTGCCTTTTATAGTCAGGCCAATCCAACTGGCCTAGTCCACTTAACTGGAACTGTGAACATCAGTACAGTTTACATATTACAATTACAAAACCAACCAGAATCATTACAATATCTGCCCAGACAGTAAATAATAACACAGGGTTATCAATTTCAACAACAGAATCTTTAGGATCTACAAAAGACTGATTAAACAGTACGAAACCCCCTCTCCAGATAGTACCTTCAGGACAGAGTTTAAAAGCCAGGAACAGGAGGGCGGCTCTCCCTTTATCCTTCCCCACCACAGGGACCAGGTAAGCATGAAAGAAGACAAAATACTTTAAACTAATGCAAAATTAATAAATTGTCAAACTGAAATGTCTAAGTGTGGTTTTTAAATGAACACTGAATTAAATTAATTATACTGAATGGAAAAACTAACTAAGACCAACACAAACAAGACCCGGGATATGTGAGTGTAGCTTAGCAGTAACTTATATTGTGTGTATTGTGTGTGAGGTGTGTGTGTGCAGACAAAGGGACAAGATGAGTGTAGAGCTCACTTTGTCACACCCCCCCCTTACAAAAGTCACTCCTCATAAGAGCGGGACAGGAAATCAGCCACCACGTTTTTATTTCCAGGCCTGTATAGGATCCTGAAACAAAAAGGCTGTAAAGACAAATACCATCGGGTTATCCTTGCATTACTGTCCTTCATTTTGTTCATCCACTGTAAAGCACGATGGTCAGTTTCCAGAACAAATTCATCTCCCATCAAATAATATTTCAATGTGTCCAGCGCCCATTTTACAGCCAAGGCCTCCTTCTCAACCGTAGAATACCTTGTTTCCCTGGGAAAGAGCTTACGACTTATGTACTGCACTGGTCTTTGGTCGACTCCCTCACCCTGCAGCAACACAGCTCCAAGTCCTACTCCAGATGCATTGGTCTGTACAACAAAAGGACGGGAGAAATCTGGACATTGCAGCACAGGCTCTTTGCACAAACAGTCTTTAAGGTCATTAAATGCAGCCTCACATTCTGGAGTCCATTTTACTTTGTTAGGGCTAGACTTTCTGGTCAAATCACTAAGGACAGCCGATCTAGTAGAAAAGTTGGGAATGAAGCGACGATACCAGCCGGCTAAACCCAAGAATGACTTAACTCTACGCTTTGTCGGGGGAGGCGGGTAGGCTAAGAGTGCTTCAATTTTACTGACCTGAGGGCGGATAACCCCACCCCCAATGATGTAACCCAAATACTCAACTTCAGTCTTTGCAACATGACACTTAAGGGCATTCATCACCAGACCAGCTTTTTCGATCCTGCGGAAAACATCACTTAAGTGTTTAATGTGGTCCTCCCAGCTTTCACTAAACACCACAATGTCATCAATGTAGGCAACAGCGTAACCGTCTGCACCTCTCAGGACCTCATCTACCAGCCGCTGGAACGTAGCTGGTGCTCCATGGAGTCCAAAAGGCATAGTCCTGAAATGATACAGCCCACTAGGGACTCTGAAGGCAGTTAAGTCTTTGCAAGTTTCAGACAACGGCACTTTTTTTTTTTTTTTTTTAATTGATTGATTGTTCATGCCATTTACTTTCAGTAGCACAAATTCAGAAATCAAACAAAGTGATACAAAACAAGACAGCAAAATGATTACATGCATCATTGGCCTGAACAAAAGGGACAGGAAGAAGATACATCTTATAAACCCTGTACCTTTCTCAAATCGATTAAAATAAAATTTAAATTATACTCGTTCTAACCCCTCCCCGACCAAGTCACCAACTGACCGTGTGAATGTCAGCCATTTTCTGTAATGGTTTACATTTCATTAACTTAATTACTTTCCTTATTTACATAGTCTGTCATTATTTTCTGCTTGTACATTTTTTTTAATTTATAGATGTTTGTGCAACATTTAAAGTCAGAATTTAATGCATTCCAAAGTTTGACTCCATAAACCGAGACACACTGCTGTTTTAATGTTGTTCTTGTAAAAACACTACGAAAAAAATATTGTCTTCTGTGGTCTCCGTCCTCAGAAACAAAAGTAAAAAGACTTTGCACACCTTCTGGTAAAGTTTTTTGTTTGGCTCTCCACAAAACTAGTACAATCTTAAGATCAACTAAATCTTTAAACTTAAGCTGATTAGATTTAACAAATAAATTATTGGTATGTTCTCTGTATCCTCTTTTATTGATTATTCGCATTGCTCTTTTTTGCAACAGAATTAAAGGTTCGGTGGTACTTGGGTAAGTATTACCCCAAACTTCATTGCAGTAACTAAGATCTGGAAGAATAAGAGTACAATATAACATGTGAAGTGAAGTACAATCTAACACATCTTTTACTTTGTATAATATACCAACGTTTTTGCTAATCTTTTTTTTTATATAGTTTACATGAGCCTTCCAGTTTAGTTTTTCATCCAGAATTATTCCCAAAAATTTGACCTCAGTGACTCTGTCTATGCTAACACCATCAATAGTTACTGTCACATTTTCATTCTTATTACGATTCCCAAAAATTATATATTTAGTTTTTTCACAATTCAAAAATAGCTTATTTTCATTAAACCAATCTCTCACTTTCATCATTTCTTCATTTATGCTCTCTGTGACTTCTCTTAGGTTACTTCCAGAAAGAAAAATATTAGTGTCATCAGCGAATAACAAAATTGCAGTCTTTTCTGAGGATTCACACAAGTCATTAATAAACAGAATAAAAAATAATGGCCCGAGAACGGACCCTTGTGGAACTCCACATTTTACCCTTTTACATTCTGAATCTTGTCCGTTAAAATGAACGTATTGTTTTCTATTGGTGATGTAGCTATTGAGCCATTTGTGTACCTGTCCCCTGATTCCATAATTGTATAATTTAGATAATAATAACTCATGATTTATAGTATCAAAAGCTTTTCTTAAATCAATAAACACACCTATTGTGTATTGTTTCTTATCTGTTGCATTGATAATTTTTTCCATTAGGTCTATTACTGCTAAGCTTGTGGATCTTTGGGATCTAAATCCATATTGATTATCATAAATGAGCTTGTGCTTCTCTAAAAACTTCTTAAATTTTTCAGCAAACCATTTCTCAAGGACTTTGGAGAACTGTGAGAGCAGTGATATTGGTCTATAGTTATTAAATGTGTGTTTATCGCCATTTTTGTAGAGGGGGATTACTTTAGCAACTTTCATTTTTTCTGGGAATACACCAGTTTGCAAAGACAAATTACAGATGAAAGTCAGAGGTTTAACAATGCAATCAATGGTTTTTTTGACTATTGTCATATCGAGGCCATCACTGTCAATTGATGTTTTACTCTTGCATTTTTGTACAATAGATAGAATTTGACCTTCACTGGCCTCCCCCAGAAACAGAGATTGCATTATTCTGCTCTCTGAACCGGTCTGTTTTTTGTTAGACAACTTCATTGATTTTGCAATATTAGCCCCCACATTAATAAAATAGGAGTTAAATTCATTCGCTATATCTTTTTCATTATTAAATACAAGGTTATTCTCTTCAAAATAATCTGGCAATTTGTTTGGCTGTGAGTTTGGCCTCAGCACTCTGTTTAAAGTATTCCAAGTTGCTTTCATGTTTCCTTTATTTTCTGTCAGCTTTTTATTATAATAGTCCTTTTCAGCATTTCTTAAAATTGTTGTTAGTTTATTTTTATAAGTTTTATATTTCAATTCGTTGATGCTTGTCTTATTTTTCACAAAGTCTTTATACAACTTATTTTTCTTTTTGCATGCTTTGATTAGTCCCATTGTCATCCATGGCTTGTTATTCTCTCTTGATTTCCTGAATAGCTTCAATGGGCAACATTTATTGTACAGGACAGTAAAAGTATTTAAAAAAGCCTCATATGATTCGTTCACGTTGGCCACATACACATCAGACCAGTGTTGTTGGGACAGTTCAGTCCTAAAGTCATTAATTGTTTGTTCTGTTCTGACTCTAAAGTATCTGGGCTGTTTTGAACTGGCATATTTTATGGGCTGCAAATCATAAAAAATAAAAACAGGCAGGTGATCACTGATGTCATTAATGAGGAGACCGCTTTGTACAATTTTTTCTAAATTGTTTGTGATGATATTATCTATGAGTGTCGCACAAGAACCTGTGATTCTAGTTGGTTGTAATATTACGGGGAAGAGGGCTCTTGTGCTTAATGTATCAAGGAACTGTGAGGTCACTTTACAGTTGGATGGATTAAGAAAATCAATATTAAAATCACCACCTATTAAAAAGTTTTTTCTTTGGTTTTGTGTATCTAATACATTTTCAAGACTGTCACGAAACACATCTACATTCGATCCATGAGCTCTATAAATGCATGCAGCAATCACATTTCTGTTTTTATTCATTTCAACTTCGACTGCTACACATTCCAATACACCTTCTATAGCAACTGACATTTGTTCAATAATTTTGCACTTCAAGTTACTGTCAACATATAAAGCAACCCCACCTCCACGTTTTCCTGGTTGATTTATATGATACAGCTGGTAGCCTGCCATTTCAAAGTCAGCACCTTTTTCAGTGTCAAGCCATGTTTCTGAGAGGGCTATTATTTTAAATTGGTATTTAATTGTACCAAGATAATCTTGCAATTTATTGAAATTTGCATAAACACTTCTAATATTAAAATGAATAAATGACAGATTTTCTCCACAATATGAATTTTCATTGAACTCCTCTTCTGTGTAGTATTTACAAGTGTTTCTTATATTATCAAACATGTTAATCTCAGGGTCAAGGTCTATTTCAAAATCATACATCTTTCCTTCAGAGCAAACAATTTTCTCCATAATCAGGTATTATGAAGATCTTGACTTTGGTTCAAATAACAAAATCATAGGAAAATCAAAATATGATAACATTATAGGACAAAATAGAACAGCTATCTTTCTACCAATCACTCTGAAATGAAAACGCACAGAAAACATTTTTGTGACTTTCCAACCCTCTCTTCCCCTCCCCTCCCCTCCCCAACTCGTTCCTTCCAGTCCGCACGACGACTCCTCCCCTTCCATTCATAAAATAAAACACTGTTATTCATAACGGGGTGAAGGCTTTACGCTTTACTCTCCCAAATATATCAAGACGTATTTCGCCGTGTTACTTACAATCTCAATAGTCATGTTCACAAGCACGCACAAGAACTTGCATGTGTCTTACCGATGGCGCTTCATTTGTGCACGGGTTGCGACTTGTCTGAAGATGCGATGAAGTTTTCTGCTTGGCTTGCCTCTTGAAATATATAGTTATTGTTTCCTTTGGTGAGCTTAATTGAAGCAGGGTACATCAGAAAAGCTTGGAAGCCTTTCACGCGCGCTTCATACATTACTTTATAGCACACTTTGCGGCGTTTTGCAGTGGCCTCGCTGTAATCGGCAGCTAATTTGAGTTGAACTGTAGCCACTTCTGGTGTATTTTTCCTCGATTCTTGGAGAATGCGGTCCCTATCAGTATACCGGAGGCAGTTGACAATCACTGGACGCGGACGCCGTGGCTTGCCGTCAGCGCGGGGCTCCGGTGTGTGTCCAAGCCGGTGGACTCTCATCAGCTCCGGGCAGGTGTCGGCTAGGGCTGGGAACCATACTGGAAGCTGTTTTTTCAGGTATTCCAGTGCGTTTGAGCCCTCGACTCCCTCTTTAAGATTGAATATAAGAAGGTTATTCCTTCGCGCACGGTCCTCCATTTCGGTAAGTTTTGTTTCATGTTTACGCATCATTTCCACACACGTTGATATGTCTTGTTCTGTGCTCGTCATGCGCGTTTGCAACTGCTTCGTCTCTGTACGTATAGCTCGTATTTCATCCGTGTGTTTGGTTAAAGTTGAATGCATGCTGTCGATACGCTTCTCCAGTCTGTTCACTCGTGCTTCAGCTTTTTCTTCAGCCTCTTTGAAATATTTTGCCATCAAGTCCTCCATGGCTTGTACCAGGCCAGCATTGGAATCACCGACCTGTTTGCTTAAGTCGCTCATCATGCGTTTCTTGGCTGCAGACTTTTGCCTTGTTTCTCGCATCGACAAAAACGTAATCGTAGGTGCAATAGTCCTTTGTTACATAACAATCGGGCCACACGTAGCCCTATTTAGGAATTAAATAATGGGAGAGCAGAGAGCCTGTCTCACCGCCCGGTCACACAGTCGCCATCTTTTTTTGTGAAAGGCACTTGCCAATAGCCTTTGCATAAATCAAGCGTAGTGAGAAATTTAGCATTACCCAATCGCTCAATTAAGTCCTCTACTCTAGGCATTGGATATGCATCGAAGGCCGAAACTGTATTTAGCTTTGAAAAATTCACACAAAATCTCTGCCTTGGATCATTCTTCGGAACTAAAACAACAGGGCTGCACCACTCACTTCTTGAAGGCTCGATGACTCCCATCGCCAGCATATCCTCCACCTCTTGTTTCACAGCAGGAATCAGCTTAGCCGGAATCCCAGATGTAGTGTCTCTGATGGGTTGCTGATTTGGGTCCCGAAGCCGGATGTCATGTTGGATAAGATCTGTGCAGCCTGGTATAGTGCTGAACAGAGCCGGATCCATGATGTGGTGCAGCTCCTCCTGCTGGTCCGAAGAGAGATGGCCGAGATCCGGGAATGACTGCTCTTCCTTTGATGAGGGAAAGAACAGCTCATGGCATTCCTCCTCGTCAGCCACTGAACGAGCCCATAGCTGCAGTGAAGATGCTCTATCAGTCCATTCCTTCAAAAGGTTAATATGAAAGATCTGGTGTCTTTTCCGCCTATTTGGCATGTAAAGTTCATAAGTTACAGGGCCAACTTTCTTAGAAATTTCAAAAGGACCCTGCCACTTTGCCAAAAGTCCACTTTCAGAGGTGGGCAGCAGAAGTAAAACCTTTTGTCCCACCTGGAAGGAACGTCTGCGGGCTGCCTTGTCGAAGTTCAACTTTTGTTTTTGCTGAGCCTTAGCCAGGTGAGTATTGGCCAACTGCTGAAACTGTTCTAATTTGTCTCTCATTTTTAACACATAGGACATAACATTACATGGTCTTGCCAGGGTCAGGGGCCTCCCAAGCTTCTTTGAGAACATCCAGAGGACCACGTACCACATGACCATACAGGAGCTGAAAGGGGGAAAAACCTGTAGAGGCCTGTGGCACCTCCCTATAAGCAAATAGCAAAAAGGGGAGCCATTGGTCCCAGTCAGCCCCAGACTCCTCCACAAACTTTCTCAACATGGACTTTAGTGTCTTATTAAAGCGTTCAACAAGTCCGTCCGTTTGTGGATGATAAGGAGTAGTTTTGATACCTCTAATCCCCAATAGTTTGTACACTTCCCGGAGCAGTGTCGAAGTAAAGTTTGTCCCCTGATCAGTTAGTATTTCTCTGGGGATGCCCACTCTGGAGAACATTTGAATGAGGCAGTTGGCAATCTGGCGGGCTTTTATTTTCCGGAGGGGAAAAGCCTCAGGATATTTAGTGGCATAGTCACAAAGTACTAAAATATATTTGTGGCCTGCACTGCTTCTCTCAAGTGGCCCCACAATGTCCATTGCAATGCGGGAGAAAGGGGTGTCTATGACAGGCATTGAAATGAGAGGTGCCCGATCTGACCTTTTACCAGGAGCAGTTAGTTGACACTGTGAACACGATTTGCAATACTGGACTGTGTCAGAAAATTGTTGTGGCCAGTAAAATCGGGGCACCATTCTAGAAAATGTCTTAAAGTGTCCCAAATGTCCTGCCCAGGGCACAGAGTGTGCTAGATGCAACACTGTAGGCCTTAAACCAACTGGAATTACCAACTGGTCCCCCACTTGGCTGCGTCTATACAGTTGTTCATCTTTAACAAAAAACACTTCTCGGACTCTGTCGGTGACCTGTGTATCACCTGGAACACATTTAGCAAACAAGGGAGATAGAGTAGGGTCCTCATGCTGCAGTTTTGCTAAATCACTGGGAATGTCCATTAGTTCCTCAGAGACTGGAGCTGAAACTGACTCAACCAATTTTGTGCCCTTTATTTTATCTTGTCTTTTCCTGGCTCTTACTTTTCTTTGGACCTTTTTTAGAGCCCCCACTCCCAGGCACTTCAGTTTGAAAAAGGCGAATCCCAGTCACACCCATCACAATCAGACCCCTCCCCCTGCTTATGCCTGGACCTGGTGAAAACTGCCATGCTCTCATCAGAAGTAGCATTGTCTTTATCATTATCCTTTGCAATTAACTCCCGTAGAATAGGCACGTCCAACCCCAATATCACTTGATAGGGAAGTTTGGACATCACACCCACCGGGAGTAAATATTGCTGACCCTCCACTTCGATAGTAACATTAGCTATAGGGTAGTCCACATGGTCACCATGAACACACCAAACTTTCACTTTCCCACTAAACGTGACATCTCTGGGGAGACAGTCTTCTCTAATAAGAGTGCGGCTACTCCCTGAGTCTAAGAGAGCCACATGTGGTCTGTCATCAATAAGAACACAGACAGTTCGCTCATCCTCAGTACTTGGTGGCGACACTCCCTCTAGTACATGTAACGGTTGAGGGGCAAAACACATGTAAGTCTTGCTGACCTGCCGCTCTGGACACTCTGCTCTAATATGCCCAGACTGATTACAGGAGTGGCATATCACAGGGCCCTTGTGCTTAAAATCTCTGAACCTAGGGCCAGTGTTAATTAGGAATGGAGGTCTAGGGGCCTTATGGTTGTACCCACTGACACCCACAGGTTTACTCACTGGAGGAGAAGATGTCCTGGGTTTAGTGGACAAGGAGCTTCTAAAAGTGCGACGTGCGGACAGAAAAGCCTCTGCCAACTCTGCAGCTTCTCTTGATGTCGCAGGATTGCGCTCCTTGATCCAGGTGCGCAAATCCTGGTTCAGCACCCTCAAGAACTGCTCCAGCACAATAGCATCCCCGATCTGCTCCTTCGTCTTCTCCCTCGGTGTCATCCACTTGTCGTATAGATCCTTCAGCCGAGACTGCAGCTCCCTCGGCGTCTCCTCGTCCTTCCCGACTGTGGACCGGAACCGCATCCTGTAGGTCTCTGCGCCAATTTCAAACTTCTCCAAAACAGCTTTCTTCACTTTGTCATACTCCATTGTTTCATTAATGTCCATAGCCACATATGCAGCTCGTGCCTTGCCATTCAAAAGTGGGGCCAAGTGCAAAGCCCACTCTTCATGAGGCCAGTGACAAGCTGTAGCAATTCTCTCAAATGTTGTCAAATAATGTTCAATGTCCTCATCTTCTTGATATGGCTGCATTTTAGGACCTTTCCAGCGGGGAAATCTCACTGTACTGGCGCTGAGAGCTGGGGACGCAGGGCCTTCTGTAGGTGCTGCTTCTGCCCCTTCCATCACAAACTGATGGTCTGGCCGTTCTGCTTTTACCTCCTGTTGAAGCTGGTCCACCCGGCACTCCATGGACTGCCACCGGTTCTCCTGCTGCAACTTGTCCTGCTCCCATTTAGCATCATGCTCGTTTTGCTTCTTCACCAAGCCTCGGAGCAAATTTGCTATTTCAGCCAGGTTAGGAGTAGGATCACTGGATAGCTCTGTTGACCCAGCGCCCTCCTGAGTCTCATCTTCAGTGTCTTCCTCTGGCACTTCACTTACTTGTGGCTTGCCACCTCGTTTTGGCCCCATCCTTCAAAAACTGGATCCCACCACTGCCACCATTTGTGATGTAGTGTAGCTCTGAGTGGCATTGTGGATTGTCCAAGATGGCGCCGCTGACGGATGCCCTGGCGTTTTGGTGCGCTCTATGTTGTTTGTTTTTGTGCGTTAATCGTGTGTCCGCGTGCTCTTACACCCGTGAAGAGCTCTTAAACATCAAAACTTCTGCCCCCACGGACTTATTTCCAGTTTTTTTAGTGTCTGCTGCAGACTTAGCGCTAGTTTTGGCCAAAAGAGTGAGACGCCGCAGAAGAGGAAAGCGCGCGGGGGCTCTCGTGGCGCCTTTCGAAACGCGGCGCGTGCGCGCCTTACCTGGGATTTTCCTCTCCAACGTCCGCTCACTCAGCAACAAGATGGACGAACTGGCGCTGCTGATGAAGAGGAACAGAGACTTTTCTTCGTCTTCTGTTTTGTGCTTCACGGAGACGTGGCTCCGCGAGTCGATCCCGGACTGCGCGCTCCATTTGGAGGGATTCCAGCTCCTCCGCGCCGACAGACAAAGGGATCTCTCCGGGGGAAAAACAAAAGGCGGTGGAGTCTTTTTCTTCATCAACAACGCTTGGTGCTCCGATGTGACTGTGTTATCCAAACTCTGCTCTCCTGATCTGGAATATCTCTTCATTAACTGTAAACCATTCTACTCTCCACGTGAGTTCGCTTCATTCATTCTCGCCGCTGTTTACATCCCGCCGTGCGCGAACACACAGGAGGCACAGCGCGTGTTAGCGGAGCGGGTTTTGAATACGGAGCAGGACTTCCCGGACTCCTTGTTGATCATCCTCGAGGATTTTAACAAGGGTAATCTCAGCCAGGAACTACCAAAGTACAGACAGTTTATTAAATGCCCGACCAGAGAGCAGAACACGCTGGATCATTGTTACACTACAGTGAGTGGGTCCTTCCGCGCGGTTCCTCGCGCTGCCCTAGGGCTCTCAGATCACGCCATGATCCACCTGATCCCCACGTACAGACAGAGGCTCTCCAAACCTGTAGTGAGGACTTCTAAGAAGTGGACCAGCGAGGCAGTGGAGGAACTACGCGCGTGTTTGGACATTACAGACTGGGATGTGTTCAAAACTGCCACGGATGGTTTGGATGAGTACACGGACACTGTGACGTCATACATCCAATTCTGTGAGGACAGTATCATTCCCACATGCACCAGGGTGATTTATAACAATGACAAGCCCTGGTTCACACCCAAACTGAGGCAGCTCAGGCAGCAGAAGGAGGCAGCTTTCAGAGCAAGGGACAGAGAGAGCTACAAAGGTGCTAAGTACAGATTTAGCAGGGAGGTGTCAAGAGCTAGATCTCTGTACAACACGCGCTTAAAGCAGTCTTTCTCTGCTAACAACGCTTCGGCGGTTTGGAGGGGACTTAGGCAGATTACCAACTACAAGCCCAAAGCCCCCCATGCTGCTGACGACCAGAAACTCGCTGAACAGCTCGCCTCCTTCTATTCACGATTCGAAATCTCAACCCCCTCCCCCACCCATCTCACTACAATAGACATTTCTGCCAATCACACCCCGGGTCCCCCCACCTCCCCCACTGGCCTTTCACTACACAGGGACAATGTAAGGAAACAGTTTCGGAAGTCCAACCCCCGGAAAGCTGCTGGACCAGACGGTGTCTCCCCCGCCACCCTGAGACACTGTGCGGACGAGCTGACTCCTGTCTTCACAGACATTTTTAACACCTCCCTGATTCATGCCATGTCCCAGCCTTCTTCAAGTCGCCCATCATCGTCCCTGTCCCCAAGAAGCCCCGGATCACTGGACTTAATGACTTCAGGCCTGTGGCACTGACGCCTGTCGCCATGAAGTCCTTTGAGCGCCTGGTCCTGCCCCATCTCAAGTCCTTCACCTCCTCCGCCCTGGACCCACTGCAGTTCGCCTACAGAGCCAACAGATCTGTAGACGACGCCATCAACCTGGCCCTCCACTTCATCCTGCAGCATCTGGACTCCCCGGGAACCTACGCCAGGGTCCTGTTTGTGGACTTCAGCTCTGCATTCAACACCATCATCCCTGCTCTGCTCCAGGACAAGCTCTCTCAGCTCCACGTGCCTGACTCCATCTGCAGGTGGATCACTGACTTCCTGACGGACCGGAGGCAGTGCGTGCGGCTGGGGAAGAACGTCTCAGAGACTCGGACTATCAACACAGGAACTCCACAGGGCTGTGTACTTTCTCCTCTGCTCTTCTCCCTGTACACCAACTGCTGCAACTCCAGCCACGACTCTGTAAAACTGATCAAGTTTGCAGACGACACCACCCTCATCGGACTCATCTCGGACGGCGATGAGTCTGTCTACAGGAGGGAGGTGGACCGGCTGGTGTCCTGGTGCAGCGACAACAACCTGGAGCTCAACGTCCAGAAGACAGTGGAGATGATCGTGGACTTCAGGAAAGTCTCAGCCCCCCTGCCCCCCCTTGCCCTGACAGACTCTCCCATCACCACCGTGGACTCTTTCCGCTTCCTTGGCACCACCATCACTCAGGACCTCAAGTGGGAGCCGACCATCAGCTCCATCATCAAGAAGGCCCAGCAGAGGATGTACTTCCTGCGGCAGCTGAGGAAAGCCAAGCTGCCGGCGCAGATGATGGTGCAGTTCTACACGACCATCATCGAGTCCATCCTCACCTCCTCCATCACCGTGTGGTATGCTGGAGCCACAGCCAGGGACAAACAGAGACTACAGCGCATTGTGCGCTCTGCTGAGAAGGTGATCGGCTGCAGCCTTCCATCTGTCCAGGACCTGTACGTCTCCAGGACTCGGGGACGAGCAGGTCGGATCACAGCTGACCCTTCTCACCCTGGACATGGACTATTTGAGCCACTCCCCTCGGGCAAGAGGCTACAGTCCATCCGGACCAGAACCTCCCGCCACAAGAACAGTTTCTTTCCCTCTGCTGTTGGACTCATGAACACTTTGTAACACCTGTCACTTCAACAATAATACTATTTAAGAACAATCTATTTGCACTACTCATTTGCACATTGCACTATCTGCCAACTGTACATTCTGTATATAGTCTATCTTAGTCTATTTTATTCTTAATTTTATGCATGCCTTTTTATATATTTTTTATATTTTATCCTTTGCTTTATGTTGCACCTACGCCGAAGCAAGTTCCTACGTTTGTGAATTTCACTGACAATGGCAATAAACAGTTTCTGATTTGATTCTGATTCTGATTCTGATTCTAAAATGGCAGGGAAGAGAGGCTCGGAGGCAATTCCAGTCAAATAAAGTGCAATTTTATTTACAGTGCCACCCAGGTATTTACAGGTCAGACAAAATCTCCCAAATGAGGCACACGCCTGCCTTTTATAGTCAGGCCAATCCAACTGGCCTAGTCCACTTAACTGGAACTGTGAACATCAGTACAGTTTACATATTACAATTACAAAACCAACCAGAATCATTACAATATCTGCCCAGACAGTAAATAATAACACAGGGTTATCAATTTCAACAACAGAATCTTTAGGATCTACGAAAGACTGATTAAACAGTACGAAACCCCCTCTCCAGATAGTACCTTCTGGTGATGTCACTGGTGACATCACCAGGACAGAGTTTAAAAGCCAGGAACAGGAGGGCGGCTCTCCCTTTATCCTTCCCCACCACAGGGACCAGGTAAGCATGAAAGAATCTGAGGACAAAATACTTTAAACTAATGCAAAATTAATAAATTGTCAAACTGAAATGTCTAAGTGTGGTTTTTAAATGAACACTGAATTAAATTAATTATACTGAATGGAAAAACTAACTAAGACTAACACAAACAAGACCCGGGATATGTGAGTGTAGCTTAGCAGTAACTTATATTGTGTGTATTGTGTGTGAGGTGTGTGTGTGCAGACAAAGGGACAAGATGAGTGTAGCGCTCACTTTGTCACAAGGTGAGACACAACAGGTGAACAGGACCCTGTAGTTTATTCACATAAATGTAAGAAAACAAACATATTGCATGCATATAAGTTTTTCATTATGTTTTCATCTACAAATTAGGCATTTTGTGACTAAAAACGGCCAAAATCACACATTTTTAGGACATATAAATCTGAAAAATGGACAGAACCAGGTTTAAATTTCTTTCTTTTGTACACATATTAGTTACAAAAAAAACTTACAGAAGAGATTGTGGATTTCCTTTTTAGATTTTGAGTAAACTAGATTTGACTGAAAATTGTCCTAATTTTTTGGATTTAAAACTTCAGTAAATCAGTTTTAGAATTAGACATTTAAAATCCTTCTGTACATTTCGTCAAAATTTTGTTGAGTGCAAGATTATAAAGTCTGCTGTGTATAAGAGCTACTTTAAGTGGTGATCCTCATGTCCCCAGGGGAGAAAAGTGCATTTTAAGAAAACCTATTTAAGATCAGGTTGAATAAGTTTGTTGTGTCAATATGAACGATGATATATTGAGACAACAAACTGATCAAAAAAACAAAACACTGAAAAAATATATATTTTGCCTTTTGTGCGTCACCTTAAGGATGGATTGTAGAAAAAGCTGTCAATTGTAGTCGTATTGGTTATTGCTGTACTGTTGTTGTACACTCGTAAAATGTAAGAAATGCTGAATCTTAATAACTTTTGAATCCTGTAGTGTTTGTAGCTCCAACATTTAGGAATGAAGGATAAAAAACATAACAAGTATTAAACTGTCAGTGTTCTCCTCCAGTGTCATAAAATGAAGGTAGGATTAAAAAAAATGTTAAATTAGAAATAAACCGTAGCTAAACAGTGCAGGAGATCCAGTAAATGTGATGTGCACTGAGGTTATGGAAGGAGGCAGGGAAGACCCACACTGAAAATGAGTGGGCGACTCAGAGGCAGACAGCGAGCATAAAGCTAAGAGAGACGGCAATAAAACATAAAGAAAAAGAGGAGGGGAGAAGAGAGAAAAGAGAGACAGGGAGGGATGGGAGACAGGAGAGAGAGCGAGAGAAAGAGACAAGACAGAGGAAGGAGAGAACTAAAAGAGAGTGCGAGAGGAGAAGAGAGAAGGCACAGAGGGGTGGAAGAGAGGGATAGAGGAGACAATGTAGAGAGAGGAGATGAGAGCACTGATGGAGGCAGAGAGACAAAGAGAGAGGAAGTAGGGAGAGAGAAGGGGTGAGGTAGAAAATGAGAGAGGGGGGAAGGAAAGAAGAATAAAGGTGGAGACAAAATAGAGACAGGCAAAGAGAGGAATGAAAGAGAGAAGAGTGGGTGAAAGGAGAGGGTGAAAGTAGTGAAAGACAAGCAGAGAGGGAGGGATGAAAGTAAAAGGAGACAGTAAGGTGGGGGAGAGCGAGAGAAGGAAAAGGGGAAAGACGAACGGGTGAGAAGGATAGAGTGGAAAGAATATGAGGAGAACAGGAGAAAGGGAGAGAACAGAAGAGAAGAAGAGAGGGAGATTAAAGGAGGGAGAGAATCGAAAAGGGAGACAGACAGAGAGAGAGAGAGAGAGAGAGAGAGAGGAAATAAAAAGAAAGGGTTCGAGAAGAGATGGGGAAGATGATAATGCAGAGGGGAGAAAGGGAGAGAAGAGGTGAGAGAGGGAGGAGAGAGAGGGAGGAGAGGATAGTGAAGGGGAAAGAGAAAAGATTGAGAGAAGGAGAAAGGACTGAGGAGAGAAGAATAAAGAGAAAAGAAGGGAAGAAGAGGAGAGAGGGTAAGGAGAGGAGGGAGGGAAAGAGAGGAGAGAGAGAGTTAGGCAGGAGGGAGGGATGGAAGAGACGGGGAAGAGAAGAGAGGAAACCAAGATAGGTATAGAGAAGGAAAAACTGAGAGAATAAATGGAGAGAGAATGCGAGAAGAAGAGAGGGAGAGTAGAAATGAGAGATAATGAGGGGGGAGAGAGGTAGAGAGGAGAGAAGAGATGGGAAAGATGTTGATGCAGAGGAAAGAAAAGGAGAGAAGAGGTGTGAGAGGGAGTAGAGAGAGAAAGAGAGAGAGTGAGGAGAGAATGAGAGAAAGGATGGACAGGAGACGAGAGGTGAGGAAGAAACGAGTGAGGGCAAGAGAGATAAGGTTGAGAGGAGAGAGGACTGAGGAGAGAAGGGAGGGAAAGAAGAATGAAGAGAAAAGAGGAAGGATGGAGAAAGAAGCAAAGAGAGAGGAGAAGAAGAGAGGGTAAGGAGAAGAGGGAGGGAGAGAGGATGAAAGAAAAGGGAAAGAGGATAGAGGAAATTAATATAGATATAGAGAAGAAGAGAGGGAAAGTAGAAACTAAGATAATGAGAGGGGAGAGAGGAGAGAAGAAATGGGGGAGATGTAAATGCAGAGGAAAGAAAGGGAGAGAAGAGGTGAGAGAGGGAGTAGAAAGAGAGAGTGAGGAGAGAATGAGAGAAAAGATGGAGAAGAGAGGGGGAAACAAGTGAGAGATTGAGAGACGGAGAAGAAGAGAGAGGGTAAGGAGAAGAGGGAGGGAGAGAGAAGAGAGAGAGTAAGGAGGAGAGAGGAAATGTAGATAGGCATAGAGAAGGAAAAAGGGAGAGAAGAAATGGAGAGATAGAGGAGAAGAAGAGGGGAGGACGAGAGTGGGAGAGAACAGAGAGACGGGGAGGAGGGAGTGCGGTGAACACGGGAGATACAATAAATCAGCGGCGCACGGACCGGGGGACTCTGTGTGTCCGCGGACAGAGAGCGGCGTGGGAGGTTGTCAGGTCTTCAGTCACTGGGGAGCCACAATGAGATGGCTGTAGTGACGCTCGCTGTGATGTCAGAGGGAAGCACACGCACACACACACGCACGCACGCGCGCACACACACACACACACGCACACACGCACGCACGCACACACACACACACACACGCGCGCGCACGCACGCACACGCACGCACGCACGCGAGCACGCACGCACGCACACACACGCACACACACACACTACAATCACGTGTGCGCTCCTCTAACACGCAGGTACACATCAATTTTCCTAATGGGCTGCCCACAGGTCGGCCCTCGACACAATGAGATGGAGAGAGAGAGCATCGCCGACATATTTCCATTTTTTCACAGCTTATTCAGCCTTGATTTCTATGGCCCTGTTCAAATTGTGTAACAGACTCAACAAGTTCCACAAAGGCTTATTATTTTTATAAGTGTGGTTAAAAATAATTACCCATCCAATCAATGGCTTATGATTGCAATAACAAGCCCAGCTATTTTGTGTACTTACCAATTATAATTTTGAACATTGGCGCATTAGTCAGCGTGCCACTGTTTCATTTCCTGCCGGCGCTCGAATTGTTGTTGTCACAAACTACAGTCATGTGTTTTGTGTTTCAGCAAAGACATTCGCCATAAAAGATCAACTGGTTTGCTGGTTGTTGTGGGAAATATAGTGAAAAATGTATAATGTCGCTGCTTTGGAAATGTGCAAAATTAGAAGTCTATTGTTTAGCAGTTCATGCCAACATACGTCGCATATCAAGAATAGTTAATAGTTAGATTTGCGGCTGGTCGGAGACATACTCTTTCTACCAGAAGCAACGAGTGTTTACTTTTTGTAATTTGTGTTTTCATAAACGTAAAAGTGGATTACAGAGGTTGCCTGAAAGGTTTTGTTTTTTGCAAGCAAACGTCTCGAGAGCAGTTAGCGCAAATATTGAGCAGCGCAGTTTTGAGTTTTTGAACGGCTTTTTCACAATTTCACACAGAGTTTTACCTGCCAAAGACATTCATCAAAGTCACATAAAATCACATAAAAACATATAATATTTAGTGCAGCACTATTACCGCACAAAGGGAAAGACACTTACAAGCCGTAATTATGTTGCTGTTATGTTTGACCTAAGTGCTAATCAATAATGCTAATTGTTTATTAGACTTTTACATAACTCAGTTCAACAAAGTCACATTTGTATTTTAATTTTTAATTTAATGCAGCTGTACTAACATACAATGTAATTTGTTGTTTTATAATTGTCAGAACCACAGCAGAAATTAAAGATAAAGACTTCCTTTGGAGTTAGCGACCAAAATCAATGCAGGTCACATGTCTGGCAGGAACCAATTAAAATTCCCTCAAAAATCTACAGAAACATATAATGGTGTAATCTTCGTAACAACAGTGTAAGTGTATATTTTTTCCTTCAGTGGTTTATGTTCGTGCTCATTTATGTTTTGTGCAACACTTGAATCTAAACCAAGACATATACAGGCCTGTCTGAGCACATTCCTGATGCATTCTTATATCAGGGGCATATTTTTGTATCAATATAATGGTGAAAATCCACAAGATAACTCTGCAAAGAAAACTTTGTCTGGAAGACACTTAATTATCTATTCCTCAACCCTGGAGGTCATTGTACCAGGCCCTAAATGTCTGCGAGACTCTTTATCTGAACAGATAGACTCTGGACAATGTCACTGTAGCCTCCTGCTCTACAATAAGAAACGCTGGAGTCTCATTCAAAGCACATATAAATCAAACCTGTAAAACAGCCAACTTTCACCTGTGTAATATAGCCAAAATCAGAAAAAAAAACTGTCTTAAAGTGATGCTGAAAAACATATCCTTGCATTTGTCACATCCAGATTAGATTGTAACGCCCTGCTTGTAGTGCGTCCTAAAAAAAGCTTTCAGCTGTTTCAAAATGCAGAAGTGGGATTATTCAAAGGAACGAGAAGAAGACATCATATTATGCTGGTGTTAGAGTCTCCTCCTCCTGGCATATAAAGTCATAAATGATATGGCCCCATCCAACCTCAAAGATGTGATAGTGGCGTACCAACCAAACAGCACTTCGCTCTCAAAATGTTGGACTATTGTTGGTCCCTAGAGTCTCTAAAAGCACAGGAGGAGGTCGAGTGTTTAGCTACCAAGCTCCTGTCATGTTAAAGAAGCCGACACAGTCTCTACATTTAAGACCAGGCTCAAAACGTTCCTCAGCTCGAACACTATCCTCTGGTTCTTCTACTTTCCATATCAACGATATTTTAGATTTGAGTTTACCTGTAGTCTGTTCATGGCTGTTCACATGTTTTTTCTCTTTCTCCACATCCCTCGGGGAGTGGAGACTGTTTCAGATACTGCAGTGGCTGCTCCAGTGATGACCCCTCCATCTCACCAGCCTGACCTGAAGACTCAGATATTCGCATGTCCTCATCTGCCTGTAGGAACTCTCTCTACTTTAGATGAACTGTTTTTCATCTGCCTGGACGAACTCTCTCTACTTTAGATGAACTGTTCCTCATCTGCCTGGATGAACTCTCTTTACTTTAGATGAACTGTTCCTTATCTGCCTGGATGAACTCTCTCTACTTTAGATGAACTGTTCCTCATCTGCCTGAATGAACTCTCTCTACTTTAGATGAACTGTTCCTCATCTGCCTGGACGAACTCTCTCTACTTTAGATGTACTGTTCCTCATCTGCCTGGATGAGCTCTCTCTACTTTAGATGAACTGTTCCTCATCTGCCTGGATGAACTCTCTCTACTTTAGATGAACTGTTCCTCATCTGCCTGGACGAACTCTCTCTACTTTAGATGAACAGTTCCTCATCTGCCTGGATGAACTCTCTCTACTTTAGATGAACTGTTCCTCATCTGCCTGGACGAACTCTCTCTACTTTAGATGAACAGTTCCTCATCTGCCTGGATGAACTCTTCTTCCTTAACCCTCTACTTTAGATGAACTGTTCCTCATCTGCCTGGATGAACTCTCTCTACACTGGATGAACTGTTCCTCATCTGCCTGGATGAACTCTCTCTACTTTAGATGAACTGTTCCTCATCTGCCTGGACGAACTCTCTCTACTTTAGATGAACAGTTCCTCATCTGCCTGGATGAACTCTTCTTCCTTCACCCTCTACTTTAGATGAACTGTTCCACATGATGAACTCTCCTACACTGGATGAACTGTTCCTCATCTGCCTGGATGAACTCTCTCTACTTTAGATGAACTGTTCCTCATCTGCCTAGACGAACTCTCTCTACTTTAGATGAACTGTTCCTCATCTGCCTGGATGAACTCTCTCTACTTTAGATAACTGTTCCTCATCTGCCTGGGTGAACTCTCTCTACTTTAGATGAACTGTTCCTCATCTGCCCAGATGAACTCTTCTTCCTTCACCCTCTACTTTAGATGAACTGTTCCACATCTACCTGGATGAACTCTCCTACACTGGATGAACTGTTCCTCATCTGCCTGGAGGAGTAGGATCTCTCCTTCACTGTGCTTTTCCTCTGAGGTTTCTACTTTTTCACCCAGGGTTTTTTGTAGTTTTTCTTTGCGGAGAAGGCGAGTCAAGGACAGGGGATGCTCTGGGACAATTTGCTAAATTCTTTTGAACATTGTTTGTTTGAACTGTTTTTCTATCTCTCACTCATCGAGGCAAATGATGGTGAGATTTTGGGCGCTACAAAAATGAATTGGATTGAAAACTCTCATCATACAATCTGGGAATTGAATAAACAAAGATTCATTGAAGGGGCTTTTTTCTGGTGGAGGGTTTTCAACTTGCATTTTTCTTTTCTTGTGTGGAATGTTACACAGTGTGGACTTAAACTTAGGTATGTTCATGGAGAGAAGCAGGTGAGGAAACTGGGAATGTACTGTTTAGCTCAAATAAATCAAAATCACAGTTTGAGATGTGCTATTATCAAATCACAAAGACTGTAATTATTTAGATAATAGAATGTCCTCTGCAAAGAACAAAATAATCTCTCTTTTTATAGAACAATCTTTAGACTTTTATAAACAGTTCTGAAATTCATGGAATTCTTGTGTTATTTTTTCACTTTCATCCTTATTTTTAAACATATATTGTGCATCTAATTCCAATCACATCACTATTCACAAACTCCAGTGTGAACACATATTTGTAATGTTCCTAATTGCAACAGCTATAATTAAATAAATGCTATATTATATATTAATTAATATATTGTGGAAAATTTCTCCTCCAGAAAAGTTTACACTTAAGTTATCCACTTTATTCATTTATATAGCACATTTTATAAACTGGAACATTTGAAGCGCTGCAGAGAATTAAAATAAATAAATAAAACTACAATTACAATTGATCTGGTAAATAAATACTCTAAAACTATAAATATTAGCTAAAAATAAAACATCAATTTAAATGAAATGCAAAAAGTAAAAACAAGAAAATAAATAAATCAATTAATAAAAGACACAGGGGACCACACAACTCACCTCATTATTTTTTAATGACTTTGTTTTTCATCTTTGCAAGGTGAAAAAGACTAGAATACTATGGAACCGGGGGAATTCACAAGCCAAATGCACATAGCTAACATTTAGAGACACTTAAAGATTATAATGCATTCTGTTGTTTTAGCAGCATTAAAATCTGGTCTATTGGGAGAAGCAGAGGATGAGCACGAGCACCAGCTCCACTACTGCACTTTAGAGGATTAACCACACAACACTGAAATCAATAGAAAACAGTAAACAGATATCATGAAGAGGGTGCTTTCCTTTGGCAGAAAGTCCAATATTTACTGCCCAAAATCTGAAACAATGGTACGATTTAAGATGTGTTTAATGTTTATTCAATTGTGCACATTACACGTCTTGAATTGATCGATATGATTTCTATAAATGTTTTGTACCTCTTGTGTCGTAAAATGGTTGTATGTTTTGCCGGCAACAATATTCAACACAAACACCTCAACACATTTACTATCTCTTTGAAGGATTACAGCCAAATCAATATCAAACAGGGTTCAATAAGATGACGGGTCGTTCCACTCCTCGGAGATGTCCACTGTGCAGCATTTGGGCTACAGTCGTATAATTTTATTACCTCGTTGTTTGCCATGTCTACCCAGGGCATGGAGATAACAGTTTTACAGGCATTGGCTTGTTTTTCATCGAGCAAGATCATTCAAAATGTAATGTTCTTATGGTTGACTCAATTATATGCAGCCATCGTCGATATCTAGTCATTTTGTTTTGAAATGAGCAATTCTGAGTTAAAGAACATAATATGCTAAATGAACCTTTTTGAGCTTTTAATTATGTTACAACCTTATTAACTCATCAAAAACACACCTGGAGTTGCATTTTCCATTTGTCTCATTTGTCCTGTTTATGAGGTTTTCTTCTCTGCTCTTTTCTGAGCCCCACAAAATACTCAGTTTAAAATTTTTATAGATTCACAACATCATAGGTAGAGTTCCAGAAGTCTCCTGTGCTGTCTTCAGTTCATAAATCATCCTCAGACTTTTCCTGACCATTTCTGATGTCAAATTGTGTTCATTACAAATGTGTGCTTATGTTAGCATGTCGGCGCATGCTAGGTGTGTTTTTTCTCCCTGTTGCCAGTAGATGTCACGCTGACTCCGAATTGTGATGAGGGAACGCCTCATCAACTGGTAGAAAGTAATATGATGTTTTCAAGAATAATTATTTCTAACTTCTAAAACATGAAACGCCAGAGCAGAGGTTAGAATGTGTTCTTTATTCCAATTTTAAGGGAATTATTTATCAAGGTATTTAAGAACATGTGATTTTGCAAGCCAACATAAATGTTTGATTGTCTGATTATTGATTACTTTATTGGTGCCAAACCTGAAACATCGCAGCACAACAAATCTACCTGAACTGAACTAAAGAGATGGTTTAAAGCATAATAACAACACAAAGAAGCTTAAATGTGAACCATGTAACTTCTCTGGTGAAGGATCTGTCTCCACGGACATTGTTTTGCTTCTCTGGATTGTTTGGCAATAAACTTTGTACAGCCTTAAACTTTTACATTTACGGTGGTTTTATTGCTCAAAAATACATTGAAACATACAGTCTTACAGTGAGCAGGGTCGCCCCTCCACAGAACTGACCTGTAACCTGACCCGGCTTGTCTTCTTACAGAGAGATGAGTTTAATGCCATACTGTGAAACATTCCAGGCACTGACATCTCCACCATGGACTGTCCACCGTAAAAGTTACATAACGCAAAGGGTTTGTGGTGTAAAGGCAATTGATTTGTGAAATATCGAGATTTTACAGATCAATAGATTGTGGTGGAAGCTAGTTTAGAGTTACATAATAAAGTTTCTGTTCTTTTCCGTCCATATATTGCACATTTAGCTCATGTCACTTTGTATTTGCGTCCCTGCACCACTGCCCTGTCTCTGCTCCTCTTTAGTTCCATCCTTGTCTTTGAGCATATTTTGCGAACCCCCATCTCCCTCTTTAAAAAGTAATTATACAAATCAATTCCTCCGCCAATTTTAAAACTCATCCAAGAGCACGATTATTAAACGTCATTTTAAAATATGATAATTACCACAGAGAATAAAGCTGGCTGGGGCTGTTGGCATGGAGGACATTATCACTGCACCCTGCTTAATGTTGTGTGACTAATATAATGCATACATACTCATCGTCATTCATGATTCTTTCTCTTTTTTTCATTGAGCAGATCCGCCTTTTGCGTGCTTCACCCTCGTCGCCCCCGGATCTCCTCCCACCCACCTGCTTCCTCCTCTGCTATGACTCAGTCCTCATCCAGGGTACAGCGGGATAAGCACCCTGGTGGAAAAACAGCCAAGAAAACTACTTTGGTTAAAGAAATAGAGCAATTGGCAAGGCGAGAGGTTTTTGCATCTCTGACAATCTCCTATACAGGACAAACTCGCTCAAAACAAGCCGCGTTTTGACATCCTTTTTGGAACTGACACGCACAAAAGCCACAATGACATGCAATTTGCTGTGCTGTTCTAGTTTTTATTGTGCTAATTCATCCCTAAAAGAAAATTGGGAAGCCAACGAGGGGTGTTTTAAAAATAGTTTCTCATTTCTCTAGATAGAACAGGCTGTGTCGTCATCACTCTCTCTCTGACAAGGATGAATGATCTCTTAAAGCAAAACATGCCAAACGCTGCTCTCCTGGCACATCAAAACTGTCCATCAAAATTAAACTTCGACTTTTACATAAATCTCAGTCCGTTATTTATGGTGGGACTATCTCTCGTGTGTTGATAGTTCGTTAGACAACAGTAAATAGTCTGCAAGTGTCCTCTGCCTCCTCGTCCCAAAGGTATTGAGTATGCTTAGCGATCTGTGGGCCACTAATTGTTAATTAATCCAAACTAAAAACAGCATAATGAATCATATTGTTATCCATGTGACAAATAGGAAGCTTACATAAGAGCCGATCAATCAGGCGGACATGAAGGAGCGTTTCCAGTGGAGTGGCTGAGCGCTGCGTGCACCGGCTCTGGCAGGAGTCTAGATGGTCGTTTTATTAAAGGAAGGGAATATGGTAAAGGCTTAATGAGTACAGAACACATATGTTCAACAATATGGATACACAAGGGAGAAAGAGAGGTTTTCAGCTCTTATATACTTTATGAAGAGACAGTCTTTTATTCAGAAAATGCTCCTCAACATTCCAACTTGATCTGATAAAACGCTTTTCTTCCTTTTCCTTGGCCTATTTTTTTCTCTGTGGAGCTGATGTTTTGCTCAAATCGACTTTATATAGTAAAATGTAAACTGAAAGTGGTTTCTCTGTTGCTGCTCTGATGCTTTGTTTGTTAATTACAGTTGGAGATAAAGGACACTTCAACTGCTCCAAATTCAACACTTGGACTCAGAAACATCTTATTTAAGAACAGAAAGGTAATGAGTTTAATTTTGTGTGATCCCGCAGCTGCAGTGTTCCTGTTGTTTCTCTGGTTTTCTACAACTGTTTACTCCATTTTCTTCTTTTAGATGCCAGATACAAACTAAACAGATAGCAGAGTTGAAGACTGTTATGTTTGGGCTTTTACAGGAGAAAATGTTATCACTAACCATTTACTCTCATGGGCTTTTGCATCTCAATGCTAATCAAACAGTTGTCCTATTTTTCATGTCTTTAAAAGTCCATATTCTGTATTTATGCATTTTTTAAATCTTTCTTCTTTTGTTCTAATTTCTTCCTCCCATCCCTCCCTTCTTTCTTTCTTCTTTCTATCCTTCCTTCTTTTCTATCCTCATTTCTTATTTCTTTTCATCAACCATGCAGTACAGAGTTTGAATCAGTCTATTATTGAGGGCAGGTTTAGGGCTGAAATAAACAGAATGAGTTTTGTGAAGGTGTGCAGACTTTAGAAACACAAAAGGCCACCTCCTGTATAGATCTTTAGAGTTAAAGAACTTATTGAGCCCCTGGGGTTATGCAGCCAATTTTGTTGTTGCTGCCGATACTCCCAATGCTGAACCAAACATAGCAGCTGTTATTGTCAAAAGAATAATGGAACAAGGTCTTCCCTTATGGAGAACTTAGGGTGAGTGCCTGGTTACTATTTGGCAGAAATAGATGATTGTATGATAACACATGATAACGCATTTCTCTCCGCGGTGTTGTTTTATCCCCTAAGCCTTGCCTCACCCTGGGAAGCACTGCTCTAAGATGCTCTTTGTATTTGTTTTAAACCAATCAATTCATGAATTTGGCAACATTTGGACAAAACTGTGAACATTTTGACAAAACATGTTTTGTGTTGACAGCCAGTTCCAACGTCTGTTAATAAAAAAAAAAAAAAAAATGCTGTTTATACAATATGAATGGTGAATTACATCATGTTCCTACGTCATGAATGTGACATGTGGTGGTGAGGGGTGAGGGGATGGTGGTGGTGAGGGGTGAGGAGTGGTGGTGAGGGGTGGTGGTGAGGGGTGATGATGGTGAGGGGTGATGGTGATAGTGGGGGAGTTCTGTTTGCTGTGTGTCCCGATGTTTATGACCACGATCCATAGCACTGCTGCCTCCGCTGGACCATGTATCAGCCTGGGACTGAAGAAGAGAGAGGGAGAGAGAGGGGAGGGGGAGGATAGACAGAGAGAGAGGGGGAGGGATGGAGAGAAAAAAGGGAGAAAGAGGGAGGGGGAGGGAAATGGGAGGGGGTGAGAGAAGGAAGGGGGCTTGGGAAGAGACAGAGGAGAGAGTTAGGGAGAGTGAGAGAGAGAGGAAGAAACAGAGAGAGAGAGTAGGAAAGAGAGGAGAGAAGGGGTCATGGAGGGAGAGGGAAAGAGAGAGAGGTGGGGAAGAAAGAGGAGAGGGAGAGAGAAAGATAGAGAGGATGAGAGAGGGAGAGAGAGAGGGAGAGAGGTGGGGAAGAAAGAGGAGAGAGAGAGAGAAAGATAGAGAGGATGAGAGAGGGAGAGAGAGAAGGGGGGAGAGGGAGAAGGAGGAAAAAGGGGAGAAAGCGAAGGGGGAATGGGGGGTGATAGATAGGAAGAAGGAGAGAGGGGGGGGGAGTGGGGAGGAAGAGAGAGAGACAAAGTGCCCTCTCATGAGTGAGTGAGGTATAGATAGAGAGTGGATCAGAGAGCGAGGTAGGAAGAAAGAGAGAAAGGAGGCAAAAGATGAGGGGGGGCAGCAGGGCAAAGAGAAAAAGGGGGAGAGAGTTGTATATTGAGAAGAGAGTAGTGAATGTAAGAAATAAGGAAAGAGAGGAAGAGGGTGAGGGACAAAGAAAGGAAGGTGACAGAGAGAGAGAGAGTAGAAGAGAGAGAAAATGAGAGAGGGGGAAGGAAGACAGGGAGAGGAAGAGAGGGAGGGGGGAGAAAGAAGGAGAGAGGGTGGGAGAAAAAGCGAGAGAGAGTGGTGAAGAAAGAAAAAGAGAGGGGGGAAGAAAGGGAGGGGGGAATGATGGGGCGAAGAGAAAAATTGAGAAACAGAGAATGAGGGAGAGATAGATTTAGAGAAGAGACAGAGTCAGAGTGAGGGGGTGGAAGAGAAAGAGAGGGAGAGAGAGAGAGACTGTGGGAGATAGAAGAGGAGAGAGGATAAAGGGGAAGAAGAAACGGAGAGCGAGGAGGGGAAATTGAGAGGAGAGAAAGAGATAGAGAGAGGGGGAGGTGGAAGAGAGGTAAATAAAGAGAGGGAGCGAATGAGTTTGAAAGAGAGAGAGAGAGAGAGAGAGAGAGAGAGGAGGGGGGGAGAGCGATAGATGGAGTACGAGAGACAGGGAGAGGAGGGGACTGTTTGTGTCTACTCTGATTGACGTCACACACACCCACTCATTTCCATCTCGTCTGCGTGTGTGGACAGAATAGATCCCCCTCGACGCTTCTCTCCCCCCTTTCCTCCCCCCCGACAGCATTTCCTTTTGCTATTTTTTTTTATCATACTTTATCCTCCTTCTAATCCTTCCCATTCACTTATTTACGAGACACCCCCTATTGAGCGCAGTTATATAAAAAGAAGACACAAACAACTCAAGACAAGCAGACATCAACAGCCTTATTTGTGCAGAGCTGTAATACCCCAGCAACTATGGGCTTTAGGAGGAGTCATGTTTTGTCGTTTTTGTTTTGTTTTGCTGTCTATTACATATTTTGTAAAGAGAAATCAAATTAATTAAGTCTTTCTTTTTTGGGACGTGCAGTACATCAGTGCCAGCTATGTCATGATGCTACAATCTCTTTGCACCACAATCAGAGAAAAAATTTATTTTTTGACAATAGGATGAAATGTTCAACACAAAATAATGATAGTTTCTTTAATATTATCATGCAGTCTCTGACATAGACTGAGACCAGTCCAACACTATTAAAGTGGACATATTGTGCTTTTTTCAAACTATAACATACATAGATCATAATTTAATTTTGTTCATTGTAAAATTGCATCTAAAACATAGTGGCAATAGAAACGGGACACAAACTTCCTGTTAAAGAACGCTGAACTGAAAAGCCCCGCCTCTTCATACTTGCATTTCACCAAAGTAAGCAGTGGATTGTCATTAATTTGGCTTTATTGTTGAAAAATGTCTTTTCTCAATATTGACATGTGGGCGGAGATATGGGGTAGGTGAAAACAGACATTTTCTGAGCACAACTTAATTTATTTTAACATGCAGGAGCCAATTAAAAATACAACTTGGAGTACATTAATTACAAGAGATTGTTTTTGACCATTTGAAAACTGGACAATAGTCACATTTTTCATGGTTGGATCTTAAAGGTTCCAAGTAGAGCTTCAATATGCAACAAGAAATGGGAGTGAGACAAGGACATTTTTTTTTAAATTGAAAACAACAATTAAACTGAAATAGGCTGCTCATCAAAAAATTAAGACCACACCTAAAAAAAAAAAAAATTAAAAAAGTGGAACCCCCTCAAAACAGAAATCAACAGCCAAACATGAACTCAGTAATGAGTAGCACCTCCGTTATTGTTAATCAAATGTGTTGCGGCTTGATGCAAACGTTTCCAGGAGGTGAGAGGGAACATTTCTCCAAGTGGTGAAGACGGCCTCACTAAGGGCATTGTTTTTGTAAACTTCCCTTGCCATCCGTCCACAAAGGTTCTCAGTTGGATTTAGATCAGGGGAACACGGATGGTCCAAAAGAGTGATGTTATTCTCCTGAAGAAGTCCTTTGTCCTGGGGCTTTGTGAACTGTAGCGTTGTCCTTTTGAAAAACTCAGTGGTTCCACAAACGAAGGCCTCTGTCATGAGGGATGTTCTCTGCAACATCTGCACAGAGCCAGCAGCCCCTGCACCACCTGAAGCTTCTTTGTTCCATTGGAGGAAAAAGCACCCTAGCTCATTATGGTGCCCTCTCTGTGGCACATAGAAAACATCTCAGGTGGATCTGCTTGTTGTGCCAGTAACATTGGAAACCATCAGGACCATCAAGGTTTTTTCTCATCAGAGAATAAAACTCTCTTCCACCTTTCAGTCTCCCATGTTTGGTGTCTCTTTTAAAGTCTAATTGGCAGTTCTGTGGCGTTCAAGGAGTCGAGTTCTTTGAAGACGTTTTTTTGTTTTTGAGGCCCTTCAGTCGCAGATGCCTCTGATGATTATTGGGCTGCAGTCGGAGTGCCTGGACGGATCCTCCAGCCCAGTGCTGATGTCATTTTTTTGGGGGTCTTCCATTTGACTTTTTTGTTCCATAACCCTCAGGATCTTTTAAGAAATTCCAAATGACTGTCTTACTGCGTAAGAGGCTCTGCTTATGCAGCTCACCAACCTGACCACGTTCAGAGACTTTTTTTTTACTTTGCCTTTATGAATACCTGACAGAAAATGACACTAAATCTGCATTTCTGCACAGATAGAGGATTTTAGAGGAATGTGGTCCTAAACTTTTGATCAGCTGCAGGACAGTCTCTTTCAGTTTAATTGCTGTTTTCAATAAACATTTTTACTCAAACTTTTTGTTTTTTTGTCTCGCTCCCATTTCTTGTTGCATAGTGAAGGTTTACTTGGAGCCTTGTTAAGATCCATCTATACAAAATGTGACTATTGTCCATTTTTTAACTGATCTTAACGTTTGATCGGGATTGTATATCCACTTTAAGGAAAGGTCTGATTCTGTGCTTTCTTTCAGTATAATTTTGACAACCCTGGTCCCTACATCGGTAAAATACATCGTAGAACATATAGTTTTGCTAAAGACACATGTACAAAGGTCGATCGTTTTTGTAATTTCTAAATCAAACAAGTGAAAATGCGCATTCGGGATTCAACTATAATTCATATGTCTTTATATTTACCTAAGGCATGTCAAAAATGACTTGAATTTATAATTTTTTTGGGAAATTTGTTTTGACTCGATGACATATAATCGCTGATCTGACGCAGAATATTTCACTGGTATTTCTGACTGATCACGCAATATCACGCAAAATCTTAAAATCAGCAAATAAATACGCCAATGGGGTGAATAAAATTATCTCAACCCAAGATAATCTGTCTTGAAGTAAGAAATTATGTATGGAAACAAGTCAGAAATGGTTTGAAACAAGTAAAATAATCTAGTTCCATCAAAATTCTTCATCTCATTCCATTTGAACTAATCTTTATTTGTCAAAACATCTGAAATTAAGATTAATATCCTGAAATAAAGGCATTTCAATTCAAATTAATTATTGGGATAAAGGAGGCGTCAGTGTTGATATGGTGTTTCATGGGAAAATATAAAAACATGACATTTACGACAAATGCTCGGGCAATTAACTTGAATGGATCTCGGATGTGGGGCCAGAGAATTGGATGGGAATAGGCAGAAAGAATAGTGAGGTCATTTGCCAGGAAATGTCGTGCTGCGGTCGCTCAAAGCAACTGTTGAACCATATGTTGTCAAAATGTCCTCATCCAGAGTGTTGTGTGGACATTGATAGAATACAATATTGTTTTTTTAGGTTTTTTTTTACCTTTGACGAATTGGCTTTCATTGATTATTTACTCTGGCAGTTCTCCTGACTTGCAGATTTTCCAAACAGCACCTTGGAAAGTGGCCAGTCAAAAACAAATGCTGACACGGTGAAAAACGATTGTAAAGGGGCAGTTTAGATTCCCAAATTCTTCAAAAAACTTCTGGTTCAGTTGGTGGAAGTTTCTTGACAATCGCTAATGCAGTCTGTGCAATTTGAGGAGGAACAACCTATAGGCAGATATATGTTGACAAGCAGACTCAAATTTATTCCTATAGGGTCTGAGGCATCATGCAATAGTCACGTCACATTGTCAGAAGAGGAAGCACAAATTCAGCACAGTTCCTTGTTTGCACGGGGATCCTATGCAAAAGTTTGTTTGGAGGGCACAAAGGGGTGAGGCAGGCTGATGAAAATTAATATCTTTATTTTGTATTCTTTTTTTTTTTTTTTTGCATTTGATTACATTGTTCAGACAGTATTTTAAAAATGCTTTGGAAATGTGCTAAAATGTGCCTGTAAATGTCTTGGTTGAGGGTTGAGTTAAGCACAATACATGAATGGAGCGTAAATTTAATCAACAAAGGACACAAATGTCACTCTGTATCCTTGTTTGAGAGATTACACATATTTCTGTCTCTTTGGGGTCATTTTTAACATTTTCAAAGTAAGTTCAGCAACAGAGCTCCCCCTGCAGGTCTGTTGTGGAAAAAACAGCTTTTTTCTCCTTTCCTTTTCATTGAAACAAGAAAGTACAATCATATACAAAAACATTTCATGTCGTCAAATATAAAAAAGAGAGCCAAGGTTTCTCAGGAGAGTTGTCTTTGGGTTGGTAACCTAACTTAGGTGAGGCTGATTTTCCGTGCAGAGACAGCAGGGGGCGACGGCAGGGGCTTCAAACGCCCTGAAAATACATTTGCAACCACCACACGGACTTACAATAAGGTAAAAATATTACTTCTACTTTAATTATGGATGAAATCTCTAACACTACAATTGAAAAATTATAATCTTTTATATATATATCTCCCAACTCTAGGGGGGGCCTTTTTACCCAAATACAGTCAGGCTGTGTTTCTCAAACTGTGGTACTGTGTATCACTGGTGGAACATGGGGTTCTGGGTGGCAGTAGCTCAGTTGGCAGATAGATTGTCTTCTAATCTGAAGTTCAGCGGTTCGAATCCCACTCCTGACATAAACATCCTTGGTTGAGCGGTCAGATCCACTGACCCACAGGTTGGCGGTGCAATTGCTCCCGCAGGTGAATACTGCCGTTGTGTCCTTGGGCAAGACACTTAACCCGCCTTGTCCCCAGTGTCTCCGTACACTGGTGTGTGAATGTGTGAGTGAATGGGTGAATGGTTCCTTGATGTAAAGCGCTTTGAGTGCCTCAAAGGTGGAAAAGCACTATATAAATATGTGACCATTTACCATTTACTGTGAAGTTTGAGTATTTGTTTTCAAATCAGTTCATGTTTTGTCATCCTTTTGGTTATTCAAATGGTTTAGTCTCATTTTAGACCAGATTTAGCCCTAATCTGGGCCTGATATAGTCCAGGTTTAGATCTGGTAGAAGTCAGAAAGCCAAATATTAGCGAGGTGCTACTTGGTGTGAAAAGTTTGAGAACCTGTAATTCCATAAAAAGCTGTAATCTACAATCTATTTTACATAGCTCATTTATGACAAAAATAAGTTGTGTTTTCTACAATATGGATAAACCTGCAATATTTCAATTCTTACATTCAGGGGAGTTGTGTGAAATTCTAGGGCCTGGGTACATCTTGCCCCCACTGCATGTTCTTTAAGTGAAAATGTTCACAAAACAATTTATTTCTGCTATCCATAATTTATCTTTCCTCTTCCATAATTGTTTAAGACACGGCGATACCTGAGTTCACTTGGGCATCATCGTCCGACACAAACCGGTCAAGTGCAGCCACAGACAACAGCGGAAACGCAAGAAACCGACTGTTTGGTAGTGTTCCTTTCCACTTGCCTCTCAACATCTGCTCTTTTCAAGCCTGGCTGCAGCGCGATCTGTCGGGAGGGGGAAAGCTGTTAGATTTTGTTTGTTCACACATGATAGCTCCTCGTGAGTGTTTATGCCGCTGGTACATTTACTGCTGTGCAAAGTGCAACACTGTGACGTCCGAGCCACAACAATTGTCCCGCTGAATCTGTTTTCACACAGCGCTATCTCTGCAACATTCAAATGACTTCCTCCTCAAAGGTCACCCACGTCTATTACGCACACGAGATACACCAGACCCCGCCCGTTTGTTCTGCTCCCTCCCAGCAAGAAAATTGACATAATAGTAGCAGGAGGACGCTTTTGAAATGTATGTAACCATAATAGAGTTGTCAGCTTTCAAATTGAACATAAAATGAGGTGGAATGTGGTTGAAAAGTTCTAGACCAGTGGTTCTATTACACTCATACAGGAACGACTAATACAGTGTTTTGTTCTTTTTCCTGCTCAAGTTGTGATTTACTTTTAAAGGAAAATTATTCTGCATTTTTCATATTGCTGTTAGTCTTTAAACATGCTCTTGAGTGCCTTAAATTTGCCATCTCATGCTAAAAAAAAAAATCATTATGCATTCTGTGACAGGTGTGAAATTACACTTTTACTGAGTGAATCTAGCCAGCAGATGGCGCCAGCGCAATATACAATCTAGTGAAGTTAGCACTGAAAAGACGTTATGATGCTGATTTGCTGCAGTGACGATTTAAGGACTTAAAACAGAAATATTCTCGGGTAAGTGACGTAGATGATCTTAAAATACATCAGAAAATCCTGGAAGTTCAGCAGGACGTGTGTTTGACGCTTGGAGGGGAAAGGATTTTCAAATAAACATTCCTCAAAACAGTGTGAATGCAACGGAATGCTACTTCAGGTATGTTTTTGATGACGTAGCATTGTTAGAACACGGTTTAAAGCTAAAAATAAAATAAAAAAAGTCACAGAGGCAGAATATGTGTCCTTTAAGGTTCAGTTGTTGACAAGACTTTCCACACCTGGTTTAGTGCAACAAACACTTAAAGAGGACATATTCTGCACACTACAACGGTGTTCCCTCATTGTTTACTCATCTTGTTGTGTCGTGCATTTGAAGCTTGAGAATGTTTTCACCTACAACCGCCCAGAGCTCATTTGCTTGAGATTATTTAAAAAAAACTCTGGCATGTAAGATTCAAAAATTCCTTGCAACCATTTTCAGCAATAAAATAAAATTAGCTTCTTGCTTCTCAGTTCTGCAGTTCTGAACAATAAGTTAATGACCTGTCTCTGTTATGAAGCCATTTGGGGTCAATGCATTTTTTGTTTACACTGAACAGACTGCAAAGGATTAAGCCACATATATTATACTTTAAAACTAAATATACTGGAAAACGGTGGTATTGAGACTTTAGAAGCTCTGTTCATATGACAACCAATGGCAGATTTTGATTATAAATAAAAGAAGATAAATTAAGACTTTATTGATCCAGAAGGTGGGAAAAAATGGACACAGTAGCTCCCAAAATACAGTTTACAAAAATATTCTTATATCAACATTTTTGGTCTGCTGTAACATTAAACTTAATTGCATTTATATTATTAAATAACATCTCCCCTTTACCAGAAAAGTTACGTGGTGCACCTTTAAGGACAAAAAGCAAGAAAAAAGTCATGTTTTTGTTCTGAGCTCATTCAGTAGGAAATGCTTTTTCTATTGCCTCATGTAGTAAAGTACCAGCAGTGATTATTGTGTCTGATCCAGAACAGACTGGACTGGGACTGGGACACCGTCAACAGAAGTAGTGGAGAGAGAAGGACTGCACACTGTTTTGCAAATGTAACAGTATTTTTATTTTTTCCACTTGCTGTATTCTTTTTAGATTTGGTCGTATGTAAAAAAAAACAACTTCCTGACTCCACTTTCAAAGAAAACCAGAGTATTTATACAATTTGTAAACAGTGTTATAGTAACTGTTTCCTCCACAGAGTATTGGAAGCGACGCAAAGAGGAGATCGTTTTTCTTTTTATTGTCGTAAACGTCTTCATGAGACACTTCGGCTATGCATATATGAGGCTTCAGGTTTCCAATCTCAGCGACTTAGGGTGACTTGGGAGACAGCTAGAGGAGTGAAGATAGACACATTTACATAGAATATTTGTATCTTAATTTTATGTAGGTGTTTATATTCAGATTTGCATTGATTTGCATATTTCTATATCTCCAAACTGTTGTCATTATGTGTTCATTTGGTCAGAACAGTGCTTTTTAATGAGCACACATGAGAGACATGTAAACATGCCAATATCCATCTGTCTGATATTCACTCTCACAAACACACTCTCACACATACACCAGTGTACCAGAGCCCAAGGACACAACAACAGCATCCAAGTGGGGCTTGAACTATTGACCTTAGGGATGGTGGATGAGCCATTAATCTGTGTGAGTAGCCAAAAGCTGTACTCAAGTAAGAATAAAGCTAACAACTAAAATTGTGAGGCGAGTGCAACGGAGGGTGCTGCTGTAAAAATGTCAAAGATCGTGGACAGCTGCTCTTCAAGAACCAGGGCAACGTGACATGGAGAGAGAACATGACTTACAAGTTTAACAAAAAAGGCATATGTGCAAAAAGGCTGTCTTAGAGATCTAAATCACTCTGTTACTTAGATAAATTAATTAATTGTAACATGGACAGTTATAGCCTACATGTTTCCTTACATAAAATAATACACAAAATCTGATGTCTGATATAAGGATGGATCACAAATAATAATAAAATATAGCCGCAAGCGGCAATGATCGGCCCGCCACGCCACGGCCGCCGCCCATAGCAGCCAGGGAAGCGCTTACGCGCCCCAATTCCCTCCTCATAAAATACCTGTGGCCGAATCCGTGGAGCTACCGCGCCACCTACTGCTCATTTCACTGAAAGTGTGTTAAAATTGGTCAAAGTTTGCGGCTGCGCCGCACAAAGACTGTAATACTTGTGCTAAAATCCTGGATAACATTAGATGGCCTACTCCTCAAGATCATTTTCACCAAATTTCAGGATGGTCGGGCTTACGCCCGAGGAGGAGTGCGTTAAAGTACAAGTTTCATTGGAGTGATTTTGCATTTTCCCATTGGAATAACATGGGATTTTCCGTCATTTGTACAAGTTTGAATATTTGCGGCTTCGCCGCACGGAGACCATAATACCTATCCAAAAAATGTGGATAACTTTTGATGTCCCACTCCTCAGGATGATTATCACCAAGTTTCAGGTTGATCGGGCTTACGCCCGAGGAGGAGTGCGTTAAAGTACAAAGTTTAATTTGAGCGATTTTGAGTTTTTCCCATAGGAATAACATGGACTTTTTCTGTGTATTCAAAAATGTTCCCGAAATTTGGGGCTTTGCCACACGGAGACCGTAATACTTATCCCAACAATTTGGATAACTTTTGATGTCCCACTCCTCAGGATGATTATCACCAAGTTTCAGGTTGGTCGGGCTTATGCCCAAGGAGGAGTTCGTTAAAATGCGTAGTCAAAAAATATCCAAATTTGAGACAATTTTCGATTTTCCCATAGGAATAACATGGGATGTTTTGGTCATTGGTACGGCTTCGCCGTACAAAATATGTCATGGGTCTGATTGGCTTTTTTGATCGGTAGACCAAAATGGAATTTTGTGCAAAATTTAAAAAAATTCTAAAAAACTAAATTTTTTGCTCTCCATATAAAAGTTTGCTTTGATCTGTAGGGGGCGCTAACACACGGAATTTAATTCTTTCACATCTAGTAGGTTTCAGGCTGGGAGTTTAACAACTGATTCAAATTTGATGCAATTCGGACTTTATATGTGGAAATGGGAGCAAAATTTAAAATTTGAAAATTTCAGGAATTCTGGGCAAATTTTGCGGCTTCGCCGCACAGTGACCGTAAAAGTTAGGTTCATGATTTGGATAACTTTTGATGCCACACTCCTCAACTTTGTTTTCACCAAATTTCAGCTTGTTCGGTTAAACGCCCTGGGAGGAGTTCGTAAAAGTACGAAGTTTTAAAAAAACGCTGAGTCAGGTTTAGCGGATTTTCATCCAATATGGCCGACAATTGGTTGGGCGGACGGCGTTACGTAATAATATTTTGCTTCTCTTGTCACTATCTACCTCTCTGCCAAGTTTCATGATTCTACGATAAAAAAATTTTTTGGCACTTTCCTATCCCGCAATGCATTTTTTGTACACTTGGGGGCGCTGACGTGCCATATTTTTGAATTTTGTAAATCGGAAATAGCCAGAATGTACAGAGGCACGATTTTTAGAGGTGTGCAAATTTTCCTGAGACTTCGTCAATGTTCACTGGGTGAAAAATAGGGGGGTTGGTTAGGGTAAGAAGAAGAAGAAGAAGAAGAAGAAGAAGAATATTCCGATGCGAAAACAATGTTTCCCCTTTTTTTTATTTAGCAAACTATACATTTTCGAAAGCGCCGCGCTTTCCTATGTTTTTGGTATGGGTCCTGGTCACTGGGAGACACTTTGAGATTTTTAGTGGGCTCCGCCCACTTTCTGTTATTTGCCCTATTTACAATAGTAATGTTCAGTTTGCATTACATTGTTATATGCACGGCGTGCATGAGTTGGGGAACGATTACTGGGCGACTCAGACACGAGCGCACCGTGCGCACTTTTCGGGCTTCGCCGTTTACAACGATAATGTTCAATTTTCCCACTACTAATTGGTATGCACGGAACGTGCATAAGTTGGGGAATGCGTTAGTGAGTGTTTGGAAGCGGGCGAGCGCTTCGCACGGCACTGCGAAACTAATAGGCCTCTCGCCAGCTTGTGGCGCTCGGGCCTAAAAAAATATATATGAAGGAGGGCATTGCAAGAAACACCTAGTTCACATAAAAGGTTTTGTCACTTGACTTCATGACACACATTGGAAAGAATAAACAAAAGTAAGACTGTTACACTGCACAATATACTACTCAAAGGTGTCTGAAAAAGACTCAGGGAAGTCTGAAGTACAATTGTACTGAGAAGTTATAAATGTTCTTAAAGCACCAGTATGTTACTTTTTAGCCAAAAATAGATCTTTTTTTTATGTTTATTGCACTAAAACAACTGAGAAAAACTGTTTCCCTACTATGAGCGGGCTCGTGTCTTTACAAACCTGACTCGTACTTGGCCTGGAGGAGCTTTCACCAGCTTGTTTTCATAACAATGTTGTTCCTTTGGCGGAAATATTCCACAGTATGGTGTAAAATAAAGTATTTATCTCTGTGAAGAATGTTTAGAAGTATGGTTTTAATGTCATCATGATGTACCATGCACAGGCCTTGAGTAACTATAACTGAGTTCTACCCCCCATTGATTAAGAGTTAGATTTGTGGAATACCTAACGCTAAGCTGAGACCGTTCTATTTACCTATAGAACTGCAATGTTTCAATGTGAGTGTTGTCTACCTCCCTCCCTCAGCTCAAGAGGAGGCAGCGCTTAAAGAGCTGCATCGCATGATCAATGAGCGTGAAAACACATACCCTGATGCTGCCTTCGTTGTCGTTGGAGATTCACTGTAATCTCTGAAAAAGCATTCCAAAGATGTTACCCGTTTGTGATTTTTCCAAATAGAGGAAACAATATGCTGGACCACTGCTACTGTAACATCAAAAATGCATGTAGTGCAGAACCAATGCCACACTTTGGCAAGTCAGATCATGTGGCAATTCATCTTAAACCAGTCTACACTAAGAGGCTTAGGGCAAACCAAGTCAGTATCAGAACTGTTAACACCTGGACAGACAGCGCACAGGCCAGTCTAGGGTTGCTTAGAGGCCACTGACTGGAATATTTTCAGGGCAGCTGCAGGTGACATCCATGAATATACAAGGACTGTTAGTGATTACATTACCTGGTGCACATGTGCCCCTCCCAAAAAGGTATGTGTTTTTCCCAACCAAAAGGCTTGGTTTAACAACAACATAAGGTAAAAACTGAGAAAGAGGCAGGAAGCTTTTAAGTCAGGAGACAAGACGGAGTACAAAATTGCCCGATACCAGGTAGAGAAATCTATCAGGTCAGCAAAGAGGGCACATTCCCAGAAGCTTGAAGACCTCTTTATGAACAGCAACACACGCAGTATTTGGCACGGGAGCCAGTCAGTCACAAACTGTAAGAAAACCACAACATGTACATACTCCGGAGATGTCACTTTGCCTGAATAGATTCTATGCTCAGTTTGATCAATTAAATACAGACACTCCTGTAAAAGTTCCTTCTGATCCAAAGGACTCTGTTTTTCAAGTGACACACTCAGAGGTCCTGAAGGTTCTGCAGCAGGTGAATCCCCACAATCTATTTATCTATCTTAGTCTATTTTATTCTTATTCTTAATTTTATGCATGCCTCTTTTATATATTTTATTATATTTTATTCATTGTTTTATGTTGCACCTTACGCCGAAGCAAGTTCCTATGTTTGTGAATTTTTGATCACTGACAATGGCAATAAACAGTTTCTGATTCTGATTCTGATTCTGATTCTGATTCTGATTCTGACAAGGCTGTGGGCCCAGACGGTATCTCTCTGCGGGTTCTGAAGGCTTGCGGGGAACAACTGGCTGAAGTCTGTACTGAGATTTTCAACTGGTCACTAATGCAGGCAGTGGTGCCACATATTTGTAAATCCTCTATCATTATCCCGGTGCTTAAGATAACTGAAATCTCCACACTCAACGACTATAGGCCCATGGCGCTCACCCCAGTGACCATACAATGCTTGGAGGTCCTCACAAACATAAACCACATTGTCCCGGACACCACTGACCAGCAGTTCGCCTATCGCCCCAACAGGTCAGTGGATGATGCGGTGTCCGTAGCTCTCCATCATGTCTTGCAGCATCTTGACACCAGGGGAGTATATGTCAGGACACTGTTACTGTTCCTAGAATACAGTTCCGCCTTCAATACCATCAGACCAGGAGGCTAGAAGCTGGTGGATGGGCATCCCTGCTCCCACCTGTAACTGAATCCTCAACTTCCTGATTGAAAGACCACAGGTGGTGAGAATAGAAGGATCACCAGAAGGTTGCTGTTTGAGCCCACCATTGTGTTTCTAGGCATCACAATACCATCATCATCAAATGCCGATGATACAACGATCCTGGGACTCATCAGGGAGGGGATAAGTCTGGGTACAGGAACACTGTGAAGGACATTGTGGTCTATGGAGATGAGAACAACCTTGTACTTAATATAGATAAGACTAAAGAAGTAATCATAGATTTTCGTAGGACCTCTTGCCCTCTGCATCCTCTAGTCATCAAGGGGTCAGAGGTGGAGTGGGTAAACAGTTACAAGTTCCTGGGCCTGCAGATAACACCTGACCTGAGCTGACACAGAACACGTCTGTTACTATGAGAAAGAGCCCAGCAGTGGCTCTATTGCATCAGGATGCTCAGGAAATTTACTTACTCAGGCCCACAAGGGACTTGTTGAAAGCATCCTCTGCACAGGTATCACTGTGTGGTACTGGAAAACCACACTGGCAGAGAGGAAGGCTCTCCAAAGAGTAATTAAGACTGCAGAGAGGATTGTAGAGTCCAGACTCCCATCTAAGGAATCAATCTATACACAGCGATCTCAGAAAAGAGCAGGAAGGATCATGAAAGACTCACTCTCTGCTCAAACACAAACACTGCAATTACAGTTTGAGATGCAGATGAGCTGGAGTATCAGGGCCCACATCACACATTTTTAGTACAGTTTCTATCCAGCCGCAGTGAGACTGATGGCCAAAATAAAGGACTGATCACTAGCAAAGAATACGGAAATTTACTGCTACTGTATCACCCTGGGCAATATTTATATTTTTATTTAATGAATATCTATTTTTGACGGATGCAATTGGTATGCCTCACTGCTGCTTTTATGGGCCCACTTGAAGTGTACTGTATGTACTGAATGTGTTTCCTGAATGATTTTGTTTCAGTGGAACTTTTTAACCTGTTTTTACTTGAACCTCTGAAAGCCTTGCACAAGAATTCCAATGTGTGGACTTTTGTGTGTGCACAAATGGCAAATACATTTCTTGAATCTACATTTACTCCATCAAAATACCCTACTCTCCTTTATTAAAAGTATCAGATGTTGCACTCTGCCCACGTCTGCGTTTGTTCATCTTCTACTCCTAATCTCCCGTCTGCAATGAAGTATCGATAAAGTGCAGTGAAGTGAGCCGTTTCAAAGGAACTGCAACATCGATCTCTATAAAAGTTTATTTTTCTGATCTCACATAAGACCAAACTGCCCTGTTAGAGAGTAGCTCCACTTTCTTTCATGCCTGCGGTCCTTGTGACAGTCCTCAGCTCTCACTCACTGTCATTGATCGTTCACTGGTGCGTGTCTCCTGTGATCAGCCTCTAAAGCTTCGTTAATGGCTCTGATAGAGACTGGCCACTGCCCGGTGCTCTGGCTCGCTCACATCAAAGGGGTAATTACAGCAGTATTATTTCATCCTCAGCAGTGGTGGCTTTGCACAGCCTCTTGACTGAGCGGGAAGAGAGAGTCGGTCTGGTGGTTTGTCCCTGTTATCTGTTCTGTGTTTCACAGTGTCTGAACATAGACTCTGACATGGGGAAGAATACTTTTAACATGTATTTATTTACAGAATACTGATGATCTGCATTAAAATGCATTTTAACCTATTCTGTTACATAGCAAAATCTGAGTACTATATCCTGAATATTTCGAATACTACTTTTACATTGAGTTGCATGATAATATAGTGTAAAAACACAACATTGGATTATGTGTGTTGTACCATTTTTAATGCTGTTTTGATCACTGCTTTGAGAAGGAAAAAAGACACATGCACTCACCACAAGAGCTGTTTTCTTCAAATAGACCACTCTGAGGACCCCAGGGACGGACCTCAGGGATGGACCTCAGGGACGGACCTCAGGGATGGACCTCAGGGATGGACCTCAGGGATGGACCTCAGGGATGGACCTCAGGGATGGACCTCAGGGACGGACCTCAGGGATGGACCTCAGGGATGGACCTCAGGGATGGACCTCAGGGACGGACCTCAGGTCGGACCTACTGCTGGTGCCAAAGCCAGGTCTAAACATGGACCGGCCTGTAAAGCACTTTGAATTACTTTGTGTAAGAATTGTGCTCTACTAATAAACCTGCCTTGCCATTCTCTCACTAAACCATGCAGTTTGAAGCCTAAACTGCACTGTATTACTTTGCTTTTAGGAAAGTAACTGAACTCTAAACAAAGACTAATTATATTGCACTTTTCTTTACACTAAAAATTGTTTTACATTTATAATTTGACCAGTTGCCTTCCCACACTTGACTCAAACACATTCACATTCACCTACAGATGTCTTGCTCAATAACACAACAATAACATGGACAGTTATTGGAGCTGGAATTGAACTGTCAAACTTTCCCTCTTGAATCACATTCATCTTTTTACTCTTTGTTTGATTTAGTTCATGATGTGCCACAGACATGAAAGAGTGGTTTTGGTTTTCTGTTTCTATGTGTCAAATTGAGTATGTTTCATCATTAAAAAGGTACAGTAATTTTATGAATTGTTAATAGACGCTCGTCACTCTGAAATCCTTGGGTGATTGTAGATGAACAAAAGTACTCGGGTGTCCAAATGACTCATAACTTTAGTTGCTTCCTTTCAGAGGTAAATGCAGTAAATTGTTCCAAAAGCTGATCTTCGTTTTTTTTCTGTATTTCATCCGTCATTTCCCCTCTACGTAGGACATAAGTTTAAAGTGAAATAACACTTCGGTAAATATGTGAAACGTTAAGCATTATCTTAAAGTAATATATCAATCTCCACCAAATTAGTGTGGTGACCCACTGAACTCAGAATGAAAAAGGCCAAAATGCAGGTTCAAGCTAAAAAAACTGAATTGTGTTCGAAATGCTTTAAAGTTAAAGCAACATTACATTACTGTTACATTACTGAACAATCACCAGAAAAAACTCAGATGCCCACTGACAATCTGAATCTGAAAATACATTAAATATCTTGTACATGTAATCTTAGGAGCTGAGGAAATATTATAAATACAGTTTGCATTGCTTAGTTTCCATTTTACATGCTGGGAGTGTGTAAAACGTAAGTAATGATTGCACTAAAACCTGAAAAGGCTTTGAATGTTACACAGGTAAATTCATAAAGCATGTTGCGTCACTGGAAAGCACAAACTATTATTATCATTATGTCTATTTAGTGCTGGCAATCAAGATCCTGTCTAATTTATTGGAGGTTCAGCACAAAGCAACTGCACAAAAGGTAAAAGTGACACCTAGTGGACACCAAAGTGCACTGCAAAATGAAACTTCAATTTTGTAGCCGGTTTTTATTCAACAACGTGACACAATTTAAACTTCAACGGTATAAAACATGGAACATGGAAACATGTGTCATGAGTGTCAGATGTGCAAAGTGTTCACAAAATTCCACTTCAAAACGGATTGAAGTTTCAGATCACACAATCCATACAGTATAAGAAAATGTGTGAGTACTTAAGAATTTAACAGGAATGTGATACTATGACATGTACAAATGTATTAAACTGACATATTTACATCATTACAACCACAGTGTAGATTTAAACGTTAAGTAAAGTGAAAATTTGACAGCTCTGGGGAAGAAACTGCCCCTTATGATCCCATGCAGTACAGGAAAAAAAGCAAAACAGAATAATACGGAACCATGTAAAACTTTTTGTGATTTGTTAAGCATTAGTTCACTTTTTACCTCAAAGGATCTATGGACCACTGGAACAAATGGAACAAATTTACTTATTATTTTTTTCTTAGTGACAATACCATCTTTCATATGTACAGAAGAAGAATACATTTGAAAATACAGATAGTTACAAAACACAGAATACCTGTTTCTTGTAACATTTTCCACCACATGATCGAGTTGAGGAAGTGTATCTTGAACACTTAATTCTTTCACATTGAGATACGTCATCATGTAGAAAGTGACATAGACTTTATGTTTGTTGCGCTACTTGTTATGCATTTATTTATAGCAGATTAGAGAAGGAAAAATCGTAACAACAAGAACTGTGTTTTCTATTTTTCTCATGTCAAGTTTGAAATACCACAACTGAACCGGTTTACAGTTATTCTAAATTAATATTCTGAATAAATATTTCCGGTACATGTATTTAGTTACTTCCCATTACTATTCCTATTCGCTTACACAACTGTATATTTATCATCCCATGACTTGAGTCCACTACACACAGAATGCATTCACCACATCAGACAAGGACATGTCAAAGCTTTCTTCAGCTAAATTCAGATAAAACAGAGATAATTGTCTTTGGACCCAAAAATGAAATGGCAAAAGTCAGTATTTATTTGAACTCTCTACAAGTAACAAACAAAGTCAAGAATCCCAGTGCAATTGTTGACTCTGATTTAAACTCCTCTAGCGACATGAACTTGATTATTAAATCTGCCTATTACCATCTTAAAAATATAGCCTGAATTAAACATTTTCTGACTAAACAAGATGTGGAAAAACTTGTACATGCTTTTGTCTTTAGTAGATTTAGATTACTTTTACTGGTCTCAATAAAAATCCATAGAAAGGGTTCTTAGGTCTTCCAGGACAGGTTTGTAGTGTGTCCCAAGAGTTAGGACCAAGCAAAGTGAGGCAGCGTTTAGTTTAGTTTCTGTGCTCCTCGTCTCTAGAACACTCAGCAATCAAGATCTGCCCCAACTCTGAGTGTTTTTAAGCCGAAAACATAACTGTTTACCTGCAGCATTTACATTCATTTTGTAATTTTGAACTATCTATTGTATGTTTGTCTATGATTGTCTTGCACGATGAATTGTTGTAGTTTATTTAATCTATTGTATTGTCTTTGTGAAGCACTTTGGGTTGCTTGTGCGTGAATTGTGCTTTATAAATAAATTTGCCTTGCTTTGTCTTGCTTATTTTCCTTTTTTTATATGATTTGCTGACAGTGTAGCCCTCCCTCTCTCGCTCTCCAACAGGGACCAGATGAGAGGTCAGAGGTGTCACCTGTAGAGGAAGTGGTCGGCTGCCTTTCGCATGCCAGCAGTAACACACATTTTTAAACACATCCCAGAGGAGATCGGGGGCTGCGGGGGGGAGTCGGTCGGAGCGTTTGGGAGCTTCTCAGCTGGCAGCCATTACAGGTGCTCCTCTCCACAGCTCCTTAAACTGAACTCAAATCTGTACTTAGGCCCCTGATTGACACCTGTGACCTGCTCCGTGTCCCGCCCAATCACGATCAGGGGAAACTTACCACATTTACAATCATCATCAGACATCATCAGGGGCCCGGGCTGCTCCATCCTGTCCGTTTGGCAGATGTTGTGATGGAAGAGGAGTCATCGCACAAAAATGTAAAATATCCACTTTTTTGGTGGTGACCTCAAAACGCTGTCAGACATATCCATTAGTTTGATCAGGTTTGATTAGCATTCACCAAACTCTACTTTGATTTAATAATTTCCCTAATCACGTCGAGCCAGAATGTGTAATTGAATATAATTAAAATGAAAATGACATTCTTCATTCATCTGCAAACTGCTGCAACATCTTGCCGTGTTAAAAATTTAATTAGTTTAGTTTAGTTTATTTCGGCACTTTTCCTTATACATTACATTGTACATAACATTATCATCAGCGTTGTACAGTGGCCTACTTTTCCCAAAGTTTCTGAACCCTACGGAGCATAAACAAATGTCTAGACTCTATTTTTTGCCTTTGGTTTCTGATTATACTCTGCTTATAAGTGTGAACAAGCTCTGCTGATTTTCAATTCTACCTAGATTTTCTTTGGTAAATATAAGGAGAAGTAAAGCTGGCAGGGACTGATTGACACTAGATTCAGTATTTGTTGGGTTTGGCAATTCTTCTTTCAAAACGTTAAGCTAATTAGACAAAAAGTTGTTTTAGGGACTTGTAACACAATAAAAAAGCCCAGGCTGAATCCTTATAAAAGCACTTTTTTAATTTGTTGTTTTTCAGCACAAGCAGATCCTGATTCATCCCTGAAAGGTTGATTTGACTGAAAATTAGAGGGTTTACACCTTTCTTTTTATATTTAACACATCCAGCTGCTTGATCATTTCCTTTTGTCTGATGGTGGACAAAAACAAATAGATTAAGAATAGAAAAAGTGGTAACAACAACTGATGATAACAAGGAAACTAATTTGTCACACTCAAACCTTACATTATACGTTCACTCTTTAATTGTCAGTGTGTCATGTTTTTACTTGACTGTGACCATCCGCACGAGGCCCATGCACACAGCAGCGTGCACACATGCCTTCTTATGGACATGTTTTAAATAAAATCCATAGCCAGGCACACAGTAATAGAAGGCTGCAGAATCTGAGTGATTTCTCTTTGATTTTCTTGTGATTAAACCTAATAGCCTTCTTACATTATCGACTTTGACCTGTCTCGTCCACAATAGTTTGAGTGTAACATGGTTTTAGCAGATGTTGTGTGGAGCAGGTGATGACGCAGTGGCTCTCTTCTGTCGCCCCGTCTGCGCCTCTGTCCTGGGCCGTGCTGACAGCGGGTCTGAGGGGGCCTGGGGGTCTGAGGGGTGTGAGAGGCTGGAGGGGGTGTGAGGGGTGTGGATGGTGTGAGGGGGAGTTACCCATGGGTGGACCTGTCAAAAGCTTTAGTAAGGTGATGAAAGACACATATAGTCCACATGCAAATACAAAAAGTAAATAGTTTTGCACATAACAGCTGGTAACATTGTACATATACCCATCCTCAAAATAAACCCCAAAATCCAAAGAAGGTCATTCAAAATTGAACTAAAAATATACCATATAAGTGTGCTGTAAACAGTAATGTGCTTTGTAGTATTTTAGAGTGCCTTGAAATAATGTCCAATTTAGATTCAAACACAGATTTAAATGAATGGTTTGACCAATTACTCCATATGGTTACATTTATCACTGATACAGACTTTGTGATCACACACAGTTAAACTCATTACCTTTCTCTCCTTAAACAAGCTGGTTGTGAGGAAATTCATTGTTGTGGGTCAGTTAAAGTGTCCTAAATCTCCAAGTGACGTTAGAAAACAAGCTCTGCACAGTCGGATAAACAACTTTCAGTTTCCATTTTGCTGTATAAAGCTAATTTGAACAAAACAAAAGCTCCATGGACAAAAAGAAACACATTTTACTAGTTGCGCTGTGAAAAATGTTATCCCATATTCAAATAAAAGAATGTCTGTGCATAACCTCTATATACTGTGGAATATTCTAGCAAAGCAATAACATTCTGGAGCTAAACAGGTGGCGGACCCTACATCAGGAAAAGCACATTTACAATATCAGTCAAAAATAATTTCGACACCTTTGTCAGATTTCTTCATTTGTCTGGACTGCAGTGCATTTTACTCCAGTGGTGTTTACTATAATTTAAATTGTGAAACATAATGCAATCAACTAAACAACCCACTGATAAAAATAGAAATCAATAAATATCAGTTTGGACAGCGAATAGAGGACATCAGATATCAGTGTTTTTCAACTTTTTTGGTTGAAAAGATACCACGGTACAAACCAACCTTTTCGTTAAATGGCAAATATGTCCGTGCACTGTATCTGGTTTTCTACAACTGTTACAACTCTAAAACCGCTTGTTTGTCAAGGAATATGTTTTGCAATAAAAAACACCTGATTGAGTAAACGCTATGGATACATAACTTGAATACATACTGTGCAAAAGCAATAACATCTCCAGGTTACAGACCTCTTATCAGAAAGGTTTTATGGTGCCCTTTGAAACTTCACTGGTTTGCAAACTATACAGCGGGAGTTATTTCTACTTAAGTTTAAAAATAGTCGATGTGATATCTTTCTAAGGTTTGCTGTTCAAACATGTTGACAGCGGTGGAAGAAATGTTCACCAAAAAATCTAACAACCTTTGCATTACCTGTAACCTCATGTCAAGACACAAATTTCCTTTCCATAAAATCCATATTCCACTGTGTTTCCCTTTCACACTCTCTCTCTCTCTCTGTAGCAGCCGCTCATTTGAACTATTCAATTACCTGGTGTGAAGGGTCAGGGCTGAGACAGGAAGCGTTGTGATTGGTTCTCCTCAGATATCTCGGGGCATGTGTGACCAATCGCAGCTGCACAGGGCTTTTCCCGTCGTCTCTGTGTGTCGAATCAGCAGCACTTTCCACTCGCCTCGGCCTCTGTTTCCTCTCAGATGTGTTAACGCTGCTTTTAATCAGTTTTATTATCCTCACCCAGTCCTCCAGCTGGTCCTGTCCATCCCAAAAGCCAACACACGTTTCATTAAGATTTACCAGACATTCCTTTCACTGCCCGGACCCTGTTGACCCTCAGTGACCCGCCTGTGGCTCTGCTCCACTTGACCCTCACCTCACCCCATCGTCGCTCTGATCCTCCTGAACAACCTGTGACTTGGGCCAGAACAGGTCTGTCATTGGCTCTTTATAAACCCTGACTTTAGGTGTGCTACTGTTCATATTAAGGCTCATCCTGTGTGGTAACAGGGATTATTTTTTGGCTAGTGTCCCAAAACATGTACCTATAAAGACATCTGTGAGGGAAAGTTCATGTGACAGGTTAAACTACTTTCCCACTGAAACAGTGTACATGATTATATTTATTTTACTCTAAAAATTTGCTTATCTTTCCCCAGTTTGTCAAAAGTTAATGCTGGAGTGGCTGGTCCCGAGGGACAGTCTGCTATGATTGGTCATTCAAAGTATTGAAGTTTAAAGTAGTGTAAGGAGAAAAGGGTTAGGGTAAGGTTAGGAAAAGGATTCAAAGTTTGATCTCGTCCCCTGCTGGGGACTGGTGGTGCACATGCCACATCGTCAGTATCATGACCTGGATGCACATACTGCAGGTAAACTAAGCTAACAGAGGCCGTTCACAGGAGCCTCCGCGACAGCGGTGAACTGAAGTCCAGCCAGTCCAGTCGTTTTAGTTTGTCAAACATGGTTTAATATGTTGGAGTTATGTGTTTGTGGTGTTTATGTGAATTTGTTGGAAATATTTTTCCATGAGAAGCTAGGTTAACCTCCAGCTACAGCCGCAAGCTGGCACTGTGTGCTAACGTTGTTAGCACCGAGGCATTGTGCTGGTTTGGAAATTAAATTGTTTAAATAAACAAAAGGTAAAATTCAAGGGAAAGCTTGAAGGTGGACTCTGTAACTTTTCCAGTTGAGGGTACATCATCTGTTTGTCCTCATGGAGATCTTATTGCTTTACCAGATTGTGCCACAAATGGCATTACATATGGCTGTCTGGCATATAATTAACTATTGTTTTTATTGCTCGGTAAAACATTCATTCATACTGTGAGTGAGGTCGTCTCTCCACAGATCTGACCTGTAACTTGGACCACCTGCTTGTCTTCATGGAGAGATACTTGCAGTGGAACATTTAGGCAATACCATAATCCACCAGTTTATTTCTTGATTCAATTACATTTTCAGTTTGATGGCCCTTTTTTGCGGGTGTGTGTAGGGAGCGTGTGGTGCATCTGCTAAAGCACTCAGCGCCTCTACAGTTCGTCACAGTGCGCGTCCCAAATTGAATTAGCGTTGACAGCGTCCAGTGCGGCCTCCCGTACATGCGCCTGTGTGTACGTGTGTGTTCAAACCTCCACTGGCTGTTGGCGAGCTGTCTCAATGCTGGTGTGGAAACCGAGTGAAATAGTGAGATTTGGACCTTCCCCCTGAAATCAATTAAGCCCGGGTTGGAGGGGCACATCCTGTACAGGGCGGCCCCAGACAGACAGCGCCATCTGGGGCAGCAGGCGGCTCGACCCCAGGGTTAGAGACATGAAAGACCCGGGGCGTGGATGAGAGAGGCAAGCGTACGGGACGGCGGTAAATCAAAATCTCCCGTTAGCCTCTGCGCTTCACCTCTGCGCCAGCTCTGCCATTCGATACATCAGATACGCAGCATCACTTTCAATCAAATATATCCCAATACTAGGCTTTTACGGCTGAGGAGTGATAACCTGTCATAAGCAGGAAGCAAAACGCACCAAAACCATCTATTCCTCTGTCAAAGATAGTCCCAAAGAGTAAGAGAATATCTCACATCTCTTGTTCCCAGAGACTTGATTTATCGTCCTACATTAGATAAACCAGCGCGCCTCGTATTAGTGTTTCCTCATTGTTGCACCTGTATGTGATTGGCGTTGGTGTTCTTGGACAAAAACGCAGGACTGTCAGTGGCGCAGAGGGACCTGGCGTGATGGACGGCCCGGGTCAAAGGGGGGAGTCCTGTTTGTTGATCATGAGCCGAGTGTTGACAGTGTTGAACCAACCTCTATGATCTCAAACTAAAGCTACAGTGTGGGACTGATTGCCTGCACGGTGAGCCAGTCCCTCTTGCTTTCACTTTATTTTTTGTAAGCATATGTCTTGAAGGAAAAGTATCATGCAATTTTTGTATTGTTATTGGCCTTTAAACATGCTCCCGGGTATCTTAAGTTTGTTCTCATGTTTAGAAAAAAAGCCAGTAGATGGTGCCTTTAGCGCTATCCAAAATTGTGTTATTACTTAAGGGACTGCGTTAAATGCTAACGTAGCCTAACAGTTGCAGTGATCGTGTTTAGACGGCAGAAATGTTCAAAGCGGATCTGCCGATGATTTGAGGACTTAAAACAGCAAGACATTCTCGGATAAGTGACATCTAAAACCAGAAAAAACGTCAGCGATCGAGGGAGTTTAGCAGGGAGTGTTTTTGACGCTCGGAGGGGAGAGGATTTTCTAATCAGCATTCCTCAAAAAATCGTGAATGAAGCTAAATGCAACTCCAGGTAGAACATGGTTAAAAGCTCAAAAAAGTCACTATCTGTCCTTTAAATGCAGAAGACATGTCCTCTTGGATGTTCTCGTAATAATAAGAACTTATTTTACATCAGATTTTTAGGGCTACACTTGTTGATTTGGTAACACTTTATAACACCTACACTTTTTTAGCCTTAAAAACAATCTTAACACGAACAAAGACTTCATTCACAGTGAACAAATAATTTAGAATTTAGAATTAAGAATTATTCAGTCTTAGTAACGTCTTAATTGAAACCCTAACCCTCCCTAGTTTTCTTACTTTTTTCATTTGACTTTGTTCATGCTTTATTAAGTCATGAATAAGTGAAAGTTATTATAAAGTTTTACCGTTAATTCTGCAGAAATATTTCTCAGTTCTCAGTCATTTTGTTTTTACTCATAAACCGTCATTTTTGTTTTGACTCAAATGGAACATGTGTCTCTCTGATTGTTTTTTACATTTGGTTTGAGTTGAGTCTTTATTTGAAAGGACAAAGACAATGTAAGCTCATAAAAAAAACAAAGATGTTCAGCCCCAGATTAGATCTAAATAGCTAGTTTCCATCTGCTGTCCTTATGTGAAAGAGTGGCTCCAAAAGCAAAGGATAAGCTCTGTATCCTACTTTTGACCTGTTTTTACAATGAAGAAGATGTGACAAAAGGATCCTCATCTAGTTTAATTCATTACTAGATACTGTTTTAAAAAGTATGCTCAATATAATATGTGGTTGATCTGCCTGTCAGTCACGCCCGATGGAAATTGTGGAGACAGGATGTAGGCTTTTGTAAAATAGCATAAAACAGTGTAGTCTTTAAGTATGGTCAGGCATTCGGGTAACATAACGCCAAGAAGTAGAAGTAAATGTTCCACCTGGACTTGGCTGCTGGAATCTTTTGTCTTGAGGGCTGTTACTCTCCTCAAACTACCCTGACACAGATCTGCTGACTCTATTTGACAAATCCTCCTGTTAAATGAATGCAATAGGATTTTGGTTGACTATTCGCTGGACTATTCCATTTCTGATATTTTTTTTATTTTTTTTTTGCTTTTTTGATACAATACCAAGTAATACAAAAAAAAAAAAAAATTGTGATATCAATCCAATGCTTTTAAAATGCTTTGAAACTCCTTGACTTTGAACAATTCACCCTGGCTGCCATTAATTTCTTGAATATGAAAAGTATATAAATATATAATATATCTGCAGTAAACAATGTATTACATAAAAAAAAAAAAACTGAAGAAACTAAAAGTGTTGATATTTCTTGCACTGGTTTCAATGCCTTTCAACACCTTGGTCAGTATCAATATATCGATATTTGCATCGATCCGCCCCTCACTTCTTCGTAATCTTATCCTTGGTCTGAATTTTTCATATAAAGCATGTAAATAGATGGACTTTGGTGGGAATAGCGGTTGGCTAAAACAAAAAAAGTCAAAGGATAAAACAGAATTACTCAAACATGAATCAATCAAAATACAAGCCTGAGTAAAATAATGATGAGGCGGGAGTTTAACCAATTTAACTCTGAAAAGCTGATTTTGCAAACTACGTCTCATTTTAATTTACCGTCTATTTCCTTTCATAAAAACGGTGAAAAGCTGAAATGAAGATATACGGTTTAGTGGAAACCGTGGTCGTTAACACCTCGGGTTCGGCACGAATGGTATGAATGCAGACGGAAAACCGCGGGGCCAGGTGGGACGACACATGGTAAAGTGGTTGTCCCGGGCCGCTGTGACCCCCTGATTTGGGACGATCGGGGCACGTTGAGGAGCACATGCCTCTGCCGTGACCTTTGACCTTCTCCTAAACACTGTCCCGGGTCGAGAGAGAGAGAGCGGCGAGAGCACAGGTCCCAGCTGCTGTCAACACTGTGTGATGTACCACGAGACACGAGGAGGAGCAGGACACCGGACAGAACTGAGAGGTGTTTAGGGCAGTGGAGCTCGAAAACTAAATAAATAAATACAGAGACATCACTGAGCTGCTATTCACTTAAACACATGGGTCATTATTTTATTGTGGCATGCAGATTTTAGATTTTGTGAAGATGTTTTCCACAGGTTCACACAGCTTGTAAACCTTGAATGAAGGATAATCAAAATTAATATTCTCAACATTCTCAAGCTTTTACATTCATTGAATCTGAGCCAATAGAAGCACTGTGCTCCTCCATTTTGAGGACTTTTGATTCTTGAAAAGACAGTATATTTTGCTTTGAATTGTGAATCGACATGACAACAGTTCACCGCTCTGAAACCCGTGAACAGTTGTAATGTTTGTTTATTGAATCACCTTTTGATTGAGAAGTCTGCAAATGTATTTATGTAATCTTAAATTAAGTTATTATTTAGTTAGTTATAATTTAATTGGAACACTGCAAAGAAAAATATGTTGTAATCAAAAAGGAGTGGGAAGAACATATTAAATCATTAAATCATTTTGACTTCCAACACAGTTCTACACTTTGATACTTCCTGCACTTTATCTGCACTAGTGTGGTCTGCTGCAGATAAAATGAATATAATACGTCATGCATTTACAATACCTCGCTCATTTCATCCTTTTAGCCCAAGGAATCTTATGTATCCTTTTTTAAATACTTTTTATTGACAATTTAAAATTCTTTACCATTAAAGGACATCTGCATCTGCTTCAGTTACTTTAGCTTTGAGCTTTAACCCTGTTCTAACAATGTTCCAGCATCAGAAACACACCTGAAGCAGCATTCCGCTGCATTCACACTGTTTTGAGGAATGTTAGAACCCCCCCCTCGGAACACACTTCCTGCTGAACTCCCTCGATCACTGACGATTTTCAGATCATATACATCACTAATCTTTTGCTGTTTTAAGTCCTTAAATAATGGGCAGACTCGCTCTGAGCATTTCTGCCGTCTGAACACGATAACTGCTACTGCTAGGCTGAACGACATGTGTCTTAAAGTGATAACATAACTAAATTGTGTAGCAGTAAGTGCCATCTGCTGGCGGGATGCACTCAGTACGTGTCATTGCACACAGCAGAGAAATCCTTTCATTTAGTCCACAATGAAATTTTTTTTTGTTGACATGACATGGCAAATTTAACAGACTCAAGAGCATGTTTAAAGGCTAATAACAATATGAAAAATGCAGAATATGTTTCCATTAAAACTTCCATGACAATGTGAAACAGACCTGAAATTATTGGGATCGAATTAAGGTCTCTGGTGCTTTTAGTTCTCACATTAATTATTATAAATGAATGATGAATGATAATTGAATTACTTTCTGTATTGACCACTGTTTTGTGGCCTTCCACTTCATCTACGCTTTAATATGCGGCCTTAGAATTAAAAAAAAGAAAGAGAAAAAGAAAAAAAGAGTAGAATATGAAATACCTTGGATTTATAGAATGTGTTATTTCCTCCAGTATTATGGAATAATGTTCATTCATTCATTCATTCATTCATTTTCTACCGCTTATTCCCGTTAGGGGTCGCGGGTGACTGGAGCCTATCCCAGTGACTTTGGGCCTTAGGCGGGGTACACCCTGGACAGTGGCCAACTCGTCGCAGGGCTGACACAGACAGACAAGGACAGACAACCATTCACTCTCACATTCATTCACTAGGGGCAATTTAGAGTTCTCAATTAACCTACACAGTCATGTCTTTGGACGGTGGGAGGAAGCCGGAGAACCCGGAGAGAACCCACGGTAACACGGGGAGGACATGCAGACTCCACCCAGAGAGATCGTGTGATGTTGGGGTGGTTCAGAATTCGAGACCACGATGTTGGGGTGGTCTGGGATTCGAACCCACGATCTCCTTATTGAGAGGCAGAAGCTCTAGCCGCTCTGCCACCGTGCACCCATGGAATAATGTGAAATATTACATTATGGAATAATGTAATATTTCATAATATGACCCAACTTGGTTATCATCATCATTACAGTGGAGGTATCAGGATTAGGCCAACAGCATTTGAACTTCAACAGACTGTATGATACCAATGTCTCACTTTCTTACATATATTTTTGGGGGTTTGTTCACAAAAAATATAATAAATAATCCATTCTGTGTCCAATAAAACAGCAGCGTTAATGTACAATCCCACTGAAACAGAACAGAGATTAAATGTATGTTTGACTGCACTGCCCACTGTTTCTTATTGGAATAATGTCACTGTTCTCTGGAATCAGTGTCTTTCAGGGGCTTTTTGATGGGAAAGTTTTTGAGTTGACTGCACAGTGTGATGGGGGAGTTTCTGGTCTGATGGGGCAGTTTTATGGAGTTTGTTTGGACTTTTTGAAGGGGCAGTGTAGAGGCTGCTAATAACTGTTAAACGGCCCTTGTTTTTCACATTACTCACTGACTGTAATTCAATTTGACCACAGCTGTTTCCACTCGGAGCTTTACAGTTGGTCACGTCCATAATGTGACCTGATAAATAACCGGCTTTATTGAGTTTGTAAAGAAAATAAGGTCCAATCTAAACCCGTGTAAGAGACTCAAATGAGACTGAAGGCTGCGGGGCACAAATCCGAGCAGGACAAAGGTTGAAGAGACTAGAAGCTTTTCTCCAAGTAACATAAATAATCAGTGCGTTCATGAGAGTTGTGTTTCGAAGCAAATGATCTTACATTTTGAAGATAAATAATTGACTTTTATTCAGGTCATGTGTAGCTATTGAACAAGCAGGTGCATTCGTCTATTGTACACATATATTAAGTGTATTTGAGAGATGATTTACTGTTTGTTGTGAGCATTTTTCAAGGTAAATAACAAGACTTTTTCTTCACAGCAGAGAGAAAATGTGCAAGAATTCCCTGGTATTGTACTGGGGTGACAAGATATAAAACCTCTGCAGAATCCACGTAGAAATCAGATTATTTACTGTGGCAATTCAAGAAAACAGGAAGTTTATATTTTGTCTTTGTCTACATCCATTCCTTCATCTCCCTTTCTCTTTGTCTCCTGCTCCTCCCTCTCTTCCTCCCTCTTTATGTCCCCCCTCTTTCGCTCACCGTCACTGACCACCACCGTCCTTCTCTTCTTTCTTTCTCTCTCTCTCTCTCCCTTCCTCTGTCACTCCTTTGCTCTTTCATTCTCTTTCTTTCTTTTTTCTCCCAATCCCTTGCTCCTTCTCCTGCTCTCTCTCCCTTCTCTTTCTCTCTTTCCCCCTCTCTCCCCTTCCCTTCCTTTCTTTCTCCTCTAACTCTCTCTCCTTCCCTACCCTTCTTTCTTTCTCTCTCTCTCTCCTGCATCTCTCGCTGTACCCTTCTCCCTCTCTTTCGCTCTTTCTTTCTTTCTCCCCTCCCCTTCTTTTCCCCTCCTCTCTCTTTTCCTCTCTCATCTGCCTCTCTTACTGTCCCCCTCTCTCTCCCTCCCATCTCTCTCTCTGCCACCCCTCTCTAACCCCCCACTCTCTCCTTCTTTCTTTCTCTCTTTCTCCCCTCCCGTTCTCTTCCTTTTCTTCCCCCTCCTCTCACTCTCCCCCTTCTCGTTCTCTCTCTCTCTTTTCCTCTTCTCCCTCTCCTGCTCCCTTCTCGTTCTGTCTCTCTCCTTCACCCCTTACTCCTTCTTTCTCTCTCTCTCCTTCCATCGCTCTCTTTACCCCACTCCCTTGCTCTCTTTCTCTCCCTCCTCTCTCTCTCTCTCTCACTCCTCCCTCCCTCCCTCTTCCTCCTGATGCTATTTCTCCTGATTGGAAACAAATGACTCTTGTCTCAGGTTTCTCGGCTCTTTACGGCCCGTCAATCACACAGAACAACCCCGGCGTTTCCTCCTCGTGTTGTTACCGCTGCAGAATCATAGCTGCTTCCGTGTTATTTTGGCCACCGCCTCGAAGAGCATTTAAGTATTACTCTGACTCAACGAACGACGCTCAGGCGGCGGTGGGCAGTGAGTGACAGGGAGGGACAATACACAGAGGGATTGGACATGGCACCTTTGTGGAGAAGTGTTTAGTAAAATGATTATTTCTGAAAGGCACAAAAAAAAAAACCCTCAGAACTCTACTATGTTTTAATGCAAAAAAAAAAAAAAAACTAAATTGGAATTGCACATACTATGGCTTACCATTATACATTTTCAAATGCTTTAGACTGTTGTTTTTCATACATAATGCATGTATTTTGTGTCCGTTACCGTTTCGAGTTTGACTTGACTTTATAAAACTGACTGCAACTTGAGACTCTGTTTAGACTTGAAGGCCACTGACTCTGGACTTGACTTGTACTTGGAGTCTTGTGACTTGAGCAGTGGTGGATGAAGTACTCCATTTTGTTGGTCAAGTAAAATTACAGATACAGCAGCTAAAAAAAAAATTACGCAAGTAAAAGTATCATATTTTAAAGTCTATTCAAGATATTAAAGTATTCCTTTAAAAATTACGCAAGTAAAAGTATCATATTTTAAAGTCTATTCAAGATATTAAAGTATTCCTTTAAAAATGCACTTTAAGAGTAAAAAGTAAAAGTAATTATTTTGGTTTGGAGAACTATTAAAGCATCAAACTGTGATCTTTATTGATTTATTCTGAGTTTTGGTCATAATAGGTAACTTTCCAGGTTTTTTTTCTCCATAGAGGCTTTTTGGTTTGCTCAAAGTGAACTAGAGAAAAACAAGACAAAAAAACAACAAAAAACGGGCAAGATGTCGCCATAAATGTGCTAAAAACAAACCCCTCAGTCTTTTCAGTAGGTCCAAAACTTTTCAGTCCAGTTAAAAATGTAGTGGAGCAGAAAGTACAGATACATGCTCTGAAATTTAAGTTAAAGTAAAAAGTATCGACTGCAAAATGTACTTAAGTAAAGTACTAATACCTAAAAATGTACTTTTTGTTTCTCCTCGAAATAATACATGTCTTTTGAAACCACTTCTCTTTACAATTGATAGTTAGATGTAATTTCAGTATTTAATTTCACAGGAAAAAACAGAAACATCTATAAAGAAAAATGTATATAAATTGCAAATTATGAGCTGTATTCCGTAATTTTGAATAAAGACTTGAACAGACTTAAAACTCAAAGCAAAGGACTTGAACTTGACCTGGACTTGGTGCCAGACTTAGACCTTGATATGGACTTTGAGTGGGACTTGACTCTGACTTAAGGTTACGGACCTGACACTTTCAAAACAAGGACTTCACCTCTGAATTTTCACCAGTCAGAAGAAACCCATTGATATGTGAATCTAAACATATATTTGATCAAACTAGATGTTTTACAAAAATGTGGATCCCTATGTTTTAAGTTTACCTTCCAAATAATAACGCCCCGTCTGCAGTGTTTCCTCTGAGTGTGGAGCAGGTGCAGGGTTCAGCTCTCCTGGTATGAAAGCAATTAGTCTAATTGAAAGATCAGGCATTAGCGGGAGTTTAAAATGATTGTGGCCCATAGACAAACACCGAGATGACAGACAGTATCGGATAACCTCCAGGAGGATATTACGCCTGTTTTTGGACAAAGGCCGGGCTGTTTGATCGGGGCACACCTGACCACTGACTCCAGCTCCAACCATCTCAATCTTGCTGCTTCAATTAACTTCTTCCTGCGATTTCCTCGTCTTGGGCACGTTAGCTCACCGCCGTCCCGGGCCATGACAGCTAAATGACTGTTTGGTTATGAGCGATTTTGTGGAAGCGGTCCATTTCCCCGTGCTTTGGGCTAAACCGCGATTGGAGCAGATTTTGAGAAGGGCACACGGGAGACTCTGGTTTAAGCAGAAGTGAAGGCATGTATTATCACGTCAGTGGCTGGACGGGCGTGTCTGCTTTGGGGACGAGAAATGGGGCTCGGAGCGGGCGACGTGCAGTGGACTGCTGCAGGAACATCGTCCCTTCAGGGCAAAATATACTGTTAGACACTGATGGAGATGTGAATGTGAGTCACAGGCAAAGGCACGTGTGTGTAAACGATTCAGAATTTAAAACACAATATTTCCTTCCAATGTGTCACTTTATAGATTTAAGGATAAGATAATGTGCAAATCAATAACCATAACACAAATCATTGTTTTAGCTCATTTCTATGTGATGTTATATGAAATTTCACTTATAAAAATAGTTTGTCCTGTGGCTGTATGATCTAACTATCATGTAACTATTGCAAAAACAGAAACAGTAGAACAGTAACTTCAGATTCCTGGAACTTTTTATTAGAATCCAATCCATTCACTCATTACTTCTATTGGAACATTTCACTTTGTGTTTGTGTCCCTTTAACACTCCCAACAGTCATTACATATTAGCAAGCCAGGGGCCAGACACAATATTATTTTGCGTTTTAATAGTCCATCTTCAGAGATTCATGACTAAATTATCTTCGATAATTGTGTTTTTGGGGGAATATGATTATGTCTTCCTTCCATCTTGTGACAGTCTTTCCACTGCAAAATACATTGGAAGTACTGTTTATTTGGACATTGAAAGAGTTGAAAAATGTAGTTAACTGTAATTGTCTTGTACTTTTGTGTAAGGTAATGTGTGAACCAAACCTTTTCTGATCCTTTCAAACTGTGCAGAGACTCCTCATTGATCTCAAACTCCAGCAGCTCGTCTGAGACTTCCCTGTGTGTTTTATTATCCTGTTGTGCCTCGGCCTGACCTTTACTGCCCTTTTCTCTGCGTCTGTGATCGTCTGATTATTGTAATAACTGCAGCACATGGAAATGAACCTGCCTCTGCAGCTGTGGATCTGCTCCACAATCACTGATGAGCTCATGTTAGAGACACAGGAGGTCAACGCTGCACTGAGCAGCAGGATGAGAAAATGAAAGTGAAGCCTGGATCATGATTCACGTCTGCGTCACTCAGACTTTAACATGGACTTCAAACCCTACATGTGCAAGAGGCTCCTTAAATGTGACAAAAGATTGATATTAAATTATGTGTGATCCACAGCAGGGAGGTAAGAAATATGAATGTAAAAAGGTGCACGTTGACACTTTTCCCCATGGATTTCACAGTGTCATTAAACTTTTCTCCATGATTGAAACACCAGAAATGTTACGCAGTGCACCTTTAACTTGAACATGGACCGTGTAGCTGCAAAATATGCTTTTCCTCTGATACAAACTAATAAATAATTTGACAATTGTTGGTGTTTGAACTTTTTATGGTTCAATTGAAACAAAAAGTTAATTTGGTTGGCCATGATTTTTGGGGTTATTAAATGAGAGCTGTTTGATTTTGATTTGTAATTTGGATTTGGAATTAATACAATTACATTTGTTTTCCCAAAGCAACTGACAGTTTAACACGAGAGACTAGAGATGATATATTATATTAGTCACTGCACGATAGAGAGACTTGGAAAGTGTAGCCAGATAAACATTTTAATAAAGGCACTTATGGTCAATGCAACAGTCACATCCTTAATAATATATAGATTATTACATACCTCCTATTGTGGATGTTCTTTGGTTTTGTCAGCCGACTTAAGGCAAAAAACACCTTTACGCACCATTTCCAAAAACAAATGTACATCTACTTTGTTTGGTTTAGTTCATTGTGAAGGTAAATCCGACACTAGTCTTGAACGATCTTTAGTCCTCGAGGTCCAAGTGTCAGAGGCAGTGGCCGGAGGAGGGCGGCCATTTTGACTGCACATCGTTCGTGGCGTCGTCTTCCAGTTTTTGCCGTGAAACAGGCGGAAGCGGAGGGCTTATGGGAAAGCTGTATCGGTAAAAACAGTAAGTTCCAAACGAGTCGGGGAAGTGCAGAGAGGAGCTTTGCGAGGAGAAATGATTGGAGAACGGGATGAGGTACGGCGCACTCGAGTCTCTGGATTTCTTCCCGTGTAGCGCAGAAAGCAAAGGCAGCTCGGATAAGGACGGTAAAGGGGGCAAGATTCGGTCCGGTGCCAGATTTGAGAAGCCTCGGAGCGGCAGTGGAGAGGCGGGGGAGCACAGGGAGCCGCCCGGGCTGCTCTTTGAGGGGTACAAGGGCAGAACAGTCTGGAGGGAGGCGTCCCGACAGGAGAGGGTCGACAGGGAGAACGGGTGGAGAGGAGAGGACGAGGAGAACGGCAGGAGAGACTTCAGAGGAGACAAACCGCCGCTGCTTGAACCGGGACCTACAGGAGGAGATAAGTTTAGAGTGAAATCAGTGGTGGAAGAAACACTCAATTATACAAAGATACAGTAAAAGTACGACATCAAAGTATCTACTTAGGTAAAAGTGTTAAAGTTGCAGTTGAAAATGTACTTTTAGAGTGAAAAGTAAAAGTATTTTGGACAGATTTTTAGATTCAAAGCGTTAAAAGTAATGATCTAGATTTAACTGTTTGCAGATTTTTGATTGGCAGAAACAACTGAATCGATTTCCAAATTTTTTCAGCTGTTCTCAAAGCCCTGTTCTTGATACTATTCATTGTAACCCAAACTGTATAACATCTGAACTGCACAAACACTGGAGCAATTTAAGACTCTACTCAGAACTTATTTTTATACTGTGGCTTTTAAAACAAATTTATTATGCATCTTTCTTGGTATTGTTCACTGTTTATGCCAATATACCAGTGCCAGTTCACCACGTTGGTAAACTGCGGTTGTTTTTAAATGTGTTACAGAAACAAAGTTTGACTTGACTTGATTTGACAAAGTTGGAACATTAACTCAGGCCCATATTTTCAATTGGGGCGCCAAGTCACCCAGGGCCGGTCCTGCTTTTAGTGGTTCCCGAAAGTGGAACTGTAAATTGCGGGATGATTTGAAGATATCATTTTTGAATTGTAAAATGCCAGTTTTCTTTAACAGTGCACATGTAATTCAGTCAAATAACCAGAGGTGTGTAGAGTATCCTGAAACTGTACTCAAGTGAGCGTAAAATTACTCCACAATAATATTACTCAAGTAAAAGTACATAGTAGTGCCCCAAGAAACGACACAAGTAAGAGTAAAAAAGTAATTGGGGAAGCTTTTACTCAAGTAAGAGTAATTGTAAGAGTAACTGTCTGGACGTAACATCGGATTTATATGCAAATATAAAACATCAAATAATGCTCAAAATCATTATTATTGTTTTGTTTTTGTTTTTTTTTAGGATAGACAATAAAATGAGAAATGATCTTATCTGAAGAAGCTGTGAAAGAAACACAAATGTTTGAATAATTTCATTGTCGACAACGATTCATTTACTCACAGTGGGAGGAGAAATCCAATTGCTCAAGTAGGAGTAAAAAGTATGGTGTCCAAAAATTTCTCCAAAAAGTATAATTTAGTCAAAAAGTACAGGGGCGTCGCACAAAATTCTGAGCCCGAGGCACAAACCTTCTTGGTGGGCCCCTAATACATGATTTTGTATTTTATTTATCCCCACAAATTCAGTTATTGTTGCTATTTTTGATTCACTTTAGCTAGAATATACACCATATGGTTTCTAAATACACCTAATAATCCCATGCTAATTTATAGTTTCCTGTGTAGTTACCAACTTTTATTATGATACAGTACTGTTTGTTTTTATAATAACTACGGACCAATTTCATAAATATCTCGAAACGTATTATTATAATAACAAAATACACTAACTGCAAATTGTAATCTCTAGCTTTATTTGTTAACAACTTGGGAAATATGTGAGCAATGATTTCCTCTTTTTTAAAAGGTGCTGGGGCCCTCAGATGTCATAATGTATTTAGTTTCTTAAAGACCGCTCAACCAAAATGCATTTTAGTAAAACCAAAATATTTTCAAAGTAACTGAGAAAAAAACTAAAACCTCACATGCTTTTAAGGGCCCTTCCCTGCTCTCAGACCCCGAGCAACTAGCACCCTTTACCCCCCCAGTCCTACGCCCCTGGCTGAGCACTACCCATGCACCACAATAAACTACTCAAATAAAGACTATTAAACCTGTTTGCCTCTTTAAACAGGCACCAAAATCATTTCTCAGTGGGGGTCTTGGGTTGATTGCCCGCTCATTTTTAGGAGAGTTATAACCTCCATCCCAACCACAATAAACAGGCTCAGTACCTTGGAGCGTCATGGAGAAAGGCTTCAGGTCCAGGCTGAGTGGTCCTCTCCAGGGATACGACTCCAGCAGGCCGTCCAGCACGCCCCTGGTCACACAAATACACTCAATACACACAGATCTAGCTCCAAATGGTATTAACCCAGTCTAAATATTGGCTCTGAGAGGTGTGAAACTCTGTCCCGCCACACTTCAGCTTTTTATTTGGTGTCGTGTTTCAGTGCTTAAACCCGGGACTCTCTCTTTCGCTCTCTGGGGTGTTTTGTTGACGTCGTACCTGTTTCTCCCCGGGTCCCTGAAGCCTTTGGCAAACGGGTTCCTGTCGATCTTCAGCTTGGTGATCTGGAGAGGAAAAACACGCGGGTTACAATCGGGACGAGTGACGTGTTTAAAGGCAACAATGAGCTCAACTTTATGACAGAGAGAAGAGTGGCAGTGCGGGGTCTGCGGGGACTGTGAGTTACGGCGAGGACCCGGGGCCAGCAGCCATGTCAAACAGGATTTTGGAGAAAAGCTTCGGGTCGTTCGGTTTTATTTGGTGTTTTAATAGCTGTGGAGTGTAGCGGGCCATTATTGAGTTTCTGTAATAATACGTGTGCTGATTGTAAAGTGACGCCTGATGAAAAGAGCTGGCACAACGGCTCTGTGACTGCGGTAACATTAGCCAACGAAGAGGTCAGAGGAAACATTCAGCGCGTTGAACCAGAAAATCAGGGCAGAACTGAGTGTGAGATTGTTCCCAGCAATAAAAAAGACCAGGGATATTTTAGTAGTCAGTGATTATTTATTCGATTAGTCGACTTGTCAAATGATTGTATCGCTTGTAAGACTTTTTAAATGCGTTATCAACCAAATACAGGTTCAAATATGTTGATAAGAGGCTTCTAGATAGAAGATTTTTACCAATAAAGTACAATATTGATAAAAATATGAAATAGTTTATTCTTTTTTTGACTACTTTTTAATTAATACACCAAACTACTTTTTTAACTGATGGGTAACTGTGTAAATGGCTCTAAAATAGAGTTATATACACATCCCTGGCCTTATTTTGACATTTATAGCATATTTGTTAAAGGCACAAAACACAGAACAGGACCAGACAGCGGACAACATATTAAAAATGTAAATAAAAACCGCATCAAACATTTAACGAAACAAAAAACACAAAATCACGGCACAACCAAATTAACAAGTTCCATTTAGTCCAAAGTCTATCAAATTGGTCAAGTTTCAAATTAATAATGCTGCTGCTGTCGTAATAATATTTCTTTTTGTGTGTTTTTTAGAGTCTGTATAGTGCAGATAACGATTACGATTATCAAGATATGATGAAATATGATCATTTTTGGTTGATTAATTGTTGCAGCCATCACCAACCAATACTGGAGTGAATACATTTATTTTGCATTCAGTTATTTGTCTGATACGTTATATAAAATAAACCAGACATTGTGCAGTCAGTTGTGAAAGTTGTGTTAAACGTTACTGTCCCATTTGACCTTTTCTTTAATGCTGAATCCAACCTGTTTGGAGCAGAATGTAACGACAAAGCCTTGAGCAGAAGAACCCATCTGGAGCACAAGCCCATAACATGTTTTATATTGATGAGGGAAACCACAGCACAGGGAGGAGACGTATTAAAACACAGGCAGAACACACCATCTCCGCTCAGAACAGGCTCTGAAGATTAACCACAGAATGTCTTACTGCGATACTAAACTGATTAACACTTTAACACTTGTTCAAGACCACACTGGTATTAAAACTAAAGGAGCGCTCTCTACTTTATCAGACATGAATTAGGTGTCGTGCAGTTTGGGACGTCACAATGTCAAATTTTGTGAGAAAAAACATCACAATATAACACTTTTTACACAAAATAAAGATAGTTTCAGTGAAATCTTTACTTTTTTCCATTCAAATACATTACCATTCCAATAGTATGCAACTTTCTAATGCAAAAGTAGAGTAATTGTGACACAAACAGCCACATAAAAGCACCATACATTGCTGTAGTGCAGATTGGATTGAAATGACTTGTTTTTGCTTCTAAAATAGTCACGATTGTTTGTTTTTCTTACAATTATCATGAAAATTATCTATTAACCTGATATTCTTGACATATACATGCACTGCTTCAAAACATACCCACAAGTACTCCTTTCCAAATTGTAAATAAATTCTCGAAGAGCAAAAACATTCCCACATGCAATATTCAGTCACTTATTTATTCTCAAGGGACGTGTAAAAGTCACGGAGAGAAGCAGAGTCAAGAATAGAAAACACATAAATAAATTGTGCTCACAGACTGTGCATTCAGACAAAGAGTTCATGCCCAGAGCGAGTTCCACACACGCTGAATAGACCGATAAAGCGGTGATTGCTGGTGTGTGTTCGGTGTTACCTGCTGGTTCTGGTAGGCCGTGACGGTGGTGAACTCGGTCTCGGGGAAGCAGAAGCTGTGCACCCCCTCCGCCGGCACAGACTGGATCTGGGACAGGTCCACGCGAGGGTCCTGACGGATGATGTGCACACGAGGCTTGTACTTGTGCATGGACTGCAGGATGATCTGGGACAAGGGGCAGGAAAATATGCTCATTTTTACGATCCTTTTGCCTAATAGTGTAACATTTTATATGTCAGATGTTTTTAATTGTACACTGCTTTGCGCTGAGGAAGTGCGTGTATTGTGGATTTTTATTGTTCTGTTTATTATGTATTATGATGAACGTGCCGTTTATTGATGGATGTGTCATGTCCATTTGGGCAATCCTAATGTATAAATAAAGTGATTTTGATTCTTTTTTAAATTTGATTTTGATGAATGGAATCTATTTAAGCTAAATGTTGATAGTATAGTATATTCTAAACAATTAATATTTCAAATAAACTGAACTGAACTCATTTAAATGCAGTGCAAGAGGAAATGAAAAAAATAAAAAACATAACTCTTTAGTTTTTCGTCCAATTTCTTTTCTCGGTTTTGCTCTCTCTTTTTTACGGATCAAGACATTATCTCGTCTCTTGTTCTCTTAAAAACATAACTCTTTAGTCTTTTGGCCTATTTCTTCTTTCAGTTTTGCTCTCTCTTTTTTATGGTTCAAGAAATTATCTTATCTCTTGTTCCCTTAAGAAAATCAAGGTTATCAGCGTATCTTTTTTTTAATATAAACAAAAATAATTCACATAAGGGAAGATAATAAAACAAAAGAAGTGCAGCAGGAACAAATCATCAAATTCTGGCACATGTTGTTACTATATTACAGTAATTGACTAATACAGTATATCCAGTTCCATTCTTCTTCTTACAGTATTAATTAGGCCCGTCACCATAACAAATTTTAAAGTGCAATATATCGTTACAGAAAATATCACGATAAATGATAATATTGAATCTACTTTATACCACTGATACAACAACTTTAAAAGTAAGAAATTCCCAGTAAACTATTCTAAATGAACCATTTCATAAAAAATCGTGAGCTGTAATAAACAAAAAGTAGAATAAAACACTTACTTTATCGTTTATAAGCCCAATTTATTAATTATTTCACCCCAGTTTGAATAGATTAACAAAAAATAACATAATTTTTCCTATTAGTCCAAAGAAAAGGTAAATATAGAGCCTTAAAAAGTTGTTACACCTTGCATTTATTGAACGATAAGTCGATGTAGAAATGATCATGACAGGCATGGTATTAATGCAATTCTACTAGACAAAGATCCACTTTTCCTGTGAGTAAAGCTTGCATTTCTCTTTCTTGCCCGCACATAATGGAGTAGTTTGGAGAGTGCCGGTCTAAACAGCAGTATCAGGTCTAAACCACGAGCAGTCACAGCTCTAAACCACATCTGTCACATCTGCTCATCACTGAACCTCACAGGAAGTTCAGACCACACCGGGATTTCCACTTCCTGATCCTGGATTTACCTCAGCGGGATCGGTCTGGGTTTAGACTGAGACTGGACTAAATGTGGACCACTGCAAGTCAACCAGGACTGAGGCTGCACGTCAGACATGTTCAGGTCCAGCTTTTGTGAACGAGAGGAAAGTGTGACAGAAACAATGGAGGAGTTCAGTCCTAATGTGTGCTGTATGACAGATAAAAGTTGTGGCACTGCAAACAAACAAAAAGTGTGTCATTTTTGTTGGGCTGCGGTCAACTAAACTCATTCTGAAAACATCTCCTGCACATTGAGTAAGCATGGCACTGACAAAAGCTTTCAAAATGATCAGAATCTCGCCAAAGATGGATACAGAAAGTGCTAGTAAACAACATCTTGTGCAAATAAAACTGTTCAGTCACTCCCAAAACTCTGGTTAACTCACTCCATACTTTTCTGCTGCTGTGCAAATAATTAATTCATAATATAAGTATAAATCTTAACCAGATAACTTTTAGTCGACTAATAATAAAATGTAGTTGACAAAATAACAAAGAACTACAAGAACTACAGCTCTGCAAAAGGTCTGAGTTAAAAAAATAAATAAAATACAAAAAATAGATGTGCATATTGTGCAAGCCCTGTTGTGCACCAAAAAACACACCTAAAAAAGTAGAGGAAGAAGAAGAAAATTTGACTGGTACAAAATATCTAAAGATAAAGATGTTTGGGGTAAAAACAATACACTACAAAAAGGGATTATCTAACTTAGTTAAATTTACTTGAATTAAGCAAATTAATCTTAAAAGTCCAATTTTAAGATTTTTTCACTTGACAGGACTACTTCAAATTGACATTATTTGACTTGTTTTAAGTAAACTTGATAAGTAAAATAATCTTATTCCACTGGCAGATAATTTCACTTAAATTAGAGTAAAAAGATCTTATTTTGAGTTTGTTTTTCTTATTTTTTGATAGGCCTTTTTTGCAGTGTAACAGTCCTATTGCAAGTTGTATCTCAACAGTACATAATCTGTCTAAAAAGATTTTGTGTTTTCAATTTGATTTTAGTTTTCATTGTCATTATTGGACACTCATTGTTTTAGCTATTTTATTTATTTTTTGTTCAAATTAATCTGCATAACTACTATTTAGCCTGTTCCCTTGCACTATTTTGGACAAAAACATAAAACACAAAGTAAAAAAACGATGAAAGCAGCCTCCGCGCGCGCCGGTGTTACCTACATGTCCCTTGTCGTCCATCTCGTTGTTGGTGAGTTTCACGCGGTCGAAGCTGATGACCTGACGCATCCACGTCTCCCCCGCGCACGGCGAGTCCGGGTGCACGTACAGCCGCGGAGAAATGCACGAGTGGTCCGTGTTCCCCGCCACCATCCACTGCGAGCTGTGGTACACGTATCTACAGCACACGGGGAACACGTAAAGACAGTTGTTTTTACACGTATTTACAGTCGTTTGTGTCAGAATTGTACCTGTAGCGTTTGGAGTCCACGGGCATTACATCCAGAGCCACATAATACTGTTGGCACGGGTCCAGGTTACGCACTTTTACGCGCACCGACGGAAACATTCTCCTGTTTAGAGAAGAAAAAGATTTAGATACACACACTTCTTGAAGGTCAGTTGCTTTTACGACCCAGCGATATTTAATACACAGAATAAAAATATTACTAGTGCGTTTTACAATGTTGTTCTTTGCCTTGTGGGTCATTTGCCGTTCAGAGGAAAGTTCACTGCGCTCCTGGGGCCTGGATTTATGGCGCTAGTTTTCGGTAATTGAATAAACTGATCCTGGGTTTCAGCAGGTATTTAACCACTGATAAGTTATTCATGAGAAAACTATGAGTAAAACAAATGTCACGTCTCACACTGGCTGCAAATAGAAACCAATCAGCAGTTCAAACTCCGATTGTAATGATTAGTTTTCCCTTAAATGCTGTGCGTAAAAGGGTATATTTCATTGCATAATTGAGAAACAGTGTGTCGGTATGGCTTAACAATGTGTAAATATGTATATGGCAATTAATTGCTTAATTAATAATAAGTAAGGAAACTTAACAGCTTCTTAGATTATTTGGATCTGTTTAAGTGTTTATTGCGCAATTGTCTGCGTAAAATTAATAAATAATAAAAAAGAAACACAAAATAACTGGCTAGGATAATTTTCTCATTTAAAATACTTATATATTATTGGACTGAAAGTAAGATACGAAAATCTTGTCTGAAACCAACAAGAATCCGACATTACGCACGGCCTGTTTTCAAGCTCCCTGTCACTTCGTACCTTCCCGCTTTGGTGATGATCATTTCGGTGCCAATCTCGTAAAAGCGCCTCCACAGCTCGGACCCCTGCAGCTCCACGCTCACCTCTGTGTCCGCCACGCGCTCCCCGTCTGCCCCGGGCTCGTGCCTCGCAGCTGCTCTGTCCGGGTCACAGCACGTGTCCTCTGACCTGCAGCGCGCGGCGGAAGAGGCCCGCTTCACGTGACGCACCGGGGACTGGTCCAGGCCTAGAACAGGAGCCGGGGAAACGACAAGAGCGTCCCAACGTCAGATAAGAAAAGTGGGATTTGTCTCACAAGGGTAATGAAAGTGTTGGAGTGCACAGTTCAAGAGCAACAGGAGAATATGCAAAACATGTAAATAACTTTGAAAATCTAACAGAAAACGATGCAGAAAGAGCAAAAAGTGAAGTCTACAAAACTATTATGCATAAGTGGTGTGTTCAGTGCAGAAAATGGACAAAAATAAATAGAAATAGGTTTATTGGTTTGACATTTTTAGAGTATAATTTGCGTAATTCTACTTGGGGCATGAGTGTATTAAAATTAATATTTACAGTTATTTGAAGATCGACAAAAATCTAATTCAAAATTTACAAGGATGAAAAAATAAAGAAATGGATACTTCTTTAATTCAGACATGTTTAAGTTATATTAGTAGAGGAAGTTAGTTTGGATATTTATCTTAAAATTACAGTCTCAGTCAAAGAAAAAGTTAATAGTAAGACAGAAGACAGAAGTATAGCACAGATTTTATTTTCAAATCGAAGCCATAGTCTGTGCGTAAAATCAACTCGGCTCCGTTTCTCCGTGTCTCACCGGCGCTGAGGAGGCTCGAGTCACTGCCGGTGTCTTCAGCTGAACTTGAGTCGTGTTCGTCCAGTTTAATCCGTTTGCAGGGCTTCCCCATGAGCGCCTCCACGGAGAAAGCGTGCGCTCGCGAGCTCAGGCCCTGCATCCTCTCGTGTCCTGCGGTCTGCGCCAAATCCGCCGCACTTCGCTCGGGTTCGGTTCAGTGCGGGACGCGGCGCGGCGGCACGGGGCTCCTGTTCTTCTCTCCCTGCGCGCTCGTCGGTCCTCTGCCTCCCATGTACTTGGAGACTCGTTCGTCCAAAGCGCGCAGTGCTGGCACGCCTCTCGTCCGCAGTGTGGGTCCATGTCTGCGCGGGTTTCTGCTGTAGTTTGTTTCTCGCTGCGCGTCACGGAGAGAGAGGGAGGGCAGAGCTGCGCATTCCTCCACATCCAAGGCCCACGGACGCTGCTACAAATCACATTAGTCCTGACCCGCGCCAATAAATGATTGTGTAAACTCAAGAACAGGAAACAGGGACGTTTAAATGATCTCTTTCAATGCGTGTTTACAGTCAGACTTTCATGCGAGTTGTGTGAATGTTGTATTCGTGTATGGACTTGACTGCACCAATGTAACCCCCAAAGATGCTGACTTAGTACAGTATAAATGCCGTTTAAACCAATTTCAGACCTGTTTGCAATTATTACTTAAATTATAACCACATGTTGGGTCAGTTTTGTGAATATTTCAGATAGCCATATCTCATAGTAATGTTTTTCAATGTATTTTTGGGCAATAATAATATCTGTAGTAGCATGAATGTTTGATAAGAGATCATTTTATCCATAACTAATTTCAGTTTGTGCATTTTTTTCAGTCATATTTGTTTTGTCTATTTCCCTCCTGTTTTGCACAGCCTTTGGAGGACTTTTTTGGTTCAAAATATATCACATCATGCAATTTAAAAAGAAGATAATAACTTTAAAAAATAGACTTAAATCTAACTTCAAACACAGTGTGCAGGTAGGGCAAAAATAAAAACCTGACCATGTTAATGTGACAGTGCAGCAGAATAAATACCATATAAATAGCAGTTAAAGTGACTTAAGTGAAATAAATAATTATGTACAGAAGTATGGCTATGCAAATGATAGAATAGAACAGCTAGAATAAATGACAGATAAAGATACTTCAGTGAGAATTGCACCAGAGAGAATTATATAACAGTATTTCACATGCAGACGATGACACTTGATTTAACTGTGATCATATTTTTTTGCCCATAGGCTTTATCAGACAGGACAGGGGGTGAGAGAAGGGAGGACATTCGGCAAACTGTCAGAGCCGGGGGTTCAAAGTCCTGACGCTGTACCTCACTTTTCACTTCCAAAACCCGCCTCAAACGAAACATTGCCTAAAGTTCATGTTGGCCAAACTCTAAAACCCTGTAAAAAAATATAACTTGACATGTATTTTCCCTGAAACTTAATTTGATTTCCTAAATAAAACGCCACTCTCAAATAAAATAAAATGTCAAATTGGTCCAACACACGATTAAGATGAAGCGATAAGCGCGTTTAAGCCTTTCATGTTTACACTTTGGATGTTGAGTCCTTTTCAGTTTGTGCTCAGGAAGCTGTTTAATTGAGCTGTGTGGATTGTGCATGTTTCTTCCCTCCTTTTGGGCAGAACATGCATAAATACAGGGCCCATTTCGGAGCAGCGCGAGGCCCAAATATTTAAGTTTGTTAATGCAGAACATGTGCCATGCAAAATGTCTGAGCGCCGCTGCGTGTGTTGAAACCTACATTTCCGATATTAATTTAAAAGCTTCCCTGTTACCACTTTCTCTCTCTCTCTTCTTCTCTTGCTGCCTTTCTCTCGCTCTCTTTCTGTCACTCTCTTTCTCTCACTTTTCCTTTACTATCTTATTTCACCTCTCCTTCTCTCTTTCTTTCTCTTTTTCTCTCTTTTTCCATCTCCGACCCTCCTTCTCCCTCTCTTGCTATCTCCCTCTCCCTCCAAGTCTCTCTACCCCGCCCTCTTTTCTCTTTTTCACCCCTTCTCTTTCTTTCTCTATGTCTCTCTCTCTCCCATAAAAATGTCATTCATGTTGTGGTAAAAGTCAAAGTCTTCCTCCCTCCTCTGAATCTTTCCACCGTCACTCAGTTCTTCTCTTACTCGCTATCTTTCACTCCAGGTCTTTTCCCTCCCCTTTTCCTTTTCTATCACCTCTCTCTCTTTCCTTCTCTCTTTCCCTCTCTCTCTTCCTTTCTCTTCCCCTCCCTATTTAGCGCTTCTCTCTGTCTATCTCTCCATCATTCCCTCTCCGACCCTCTTTCTGCACCTTCTCTTACTTTCTTTTCTCTCTCTCTTGCTACTCTCTCTCACCCTTTCTTCCTCTCTGACCCCCCTCTCTTCTCTCTCTTCCTTTCTCATTCTCACTCTGTTTCTCGCTTTGCCTGCAGCACTCCCTTTTCACTCCAGCTCTCTCCTTTTCCTGTCTTCCTCTCTCTTTTTCTTTCTCTTTCCCTCTCCAACTCTTCCTCTTTTTTGCCTCTCTCTTCTCAGTCAATCTTTTTTTCTCTCCCCCTTTCTCCTGTCCTCTTCCATGTCTCTCTGTCTCTACCTCTCTCTTTCTTGGTCATCCTCAGTCTGTTTTGTCCCTCTGCCTGCAGCATCTCTTTTTATTCTATCTCGAGCTCTCTCTCTCTTTTTCACTCTCCAACTCTCCCCCTCTTCTCACTCTCTCTTTTTCTCCCTCTTTCACTCTCTTACTCTTTCTCCCTCTGTCTTTTCTTCTTCCATCTCTCTCTCTCTCCCTTTCCCAACCTTGCTCTCTTTCTTCTCCCCCTTTCTCCCTCTCTCTCTCCCTCTGTCTGTTTCCCATAAACGCTCACATCAAAAACATAAACCGGCCCGTAATGACAGCTAGGGATTATTACATTACCCCCCGACATGAAATAGATCCGTTTTACACAAATAAAAGATCTATTTAAAACGTATTTGATCACACTGTATAATTGGTCAGAGGGGGAAACAAATGAGCTTGTGTGTTTATGCGACGGTCGGTTTGGTCGCTGATGGAAATCTCGGCAAAGCGGCGGTAAATGGAGAAGTATGACCAAAAGGACTCACATGTTGCCTGTCATCAGGAGGAGCAAGAAGAGATTTATGTTTATGCTAAAGAACAGCTAACTCCACTTGTCTTTAACCAGAGGAGATCAAGAGGACGCGCCGCAGTGAGAGGAACGATTCGACGAGGAGGAAGTTTGTCAGAAAAGATTGGACCAAACTTTTATTTCAGAACACAACTGAAAAATACAGAATAATTACACAACAACACATCTTCCATATTCATGAGCTGGAGTTTATATCTCCATTTGCCAAGTCTTTTCACGGCAGTGGCCAAAGAATATGATGCAACACTGAACCACTTTGTTTGCTGTGCGGCGATTGCCAACGTGAAAACAAGCCCACCACAGTCAATGTGAGAGATTCTTTTGAATATTAACAAATCATTGCAAATCATATTGATGATTGTTGGAGAATAAATGTTGTCCTTGAGTCAAAGAGAGGCTGAAGTCTGAGGCAGGGGAAAGGTTTGTGCAGGCCCCGAGGCTTTCACACTGAGCACTGCTTTCCCTGATTCACTTATAACAGCATTTTGAAGTAGGATGACCACATCAAATTGTTATGAAGGTGGGACAAGTTGTGTAGTGTGGAGGGACAGTTTATGGATGATAAATGCAATTGCACCATAATTCTGTTTTTAACAACCATAACACACAAAGAGGCAAGGTAAGGCAAGTTTATTTGTTGAGCAAAATTCGTACACAAGGCAATTGAAAGTGCTTTACACAACAGAACATTGACAGATGAAGAATGGGAAAAGCTATGCATCCCATGGAGGACAACAAACTCACATGTTTGGAGGGAATTTTGTTGGCGACTGCTGGAGAAACTGTGGTTGCCGGGAATCCCACCATTACCATGTGTTTTGGGAGTGTCCTGTTGTTGGAAATATTGGACTGAAATGATCAAGGCTCTCCATCGCATCCCATTTGATTTCAAAACAATGTCCACTATTTGGGCCTCAAAATCCCTGTCATGGATTCAATAAATGGATACTTTTGGACCTTTTGGCTGCAGGAAAAAAGACATGACACAAACTGCACCGACAATCTGGACCAACATTATAATGGAAATTCAAAAAATTAGAAAATTACATTTGGACTAGATTTGAAAAATTACAAATTTAACAGACTCTGAACCAAATGGACAAAATATGCTTGACTACATGTTTAGGGCTTTTCATTTTTATATTTCTGCATGCTCTTTCTGTGTCTTGTTTTTGTTCCTTGTTCTGTTTCCCTTTATTGTGTAAGAAATAACTAGTATTAGCTCTTGACATTTTACAACAAACTGTTTCATTCAGTTCAAGTGGCATCAATAAAAAAGCTTTGTTAATACGTGACAAGGTCTAAATGGCTGACTAGTATAATCAAATATAATATTTATAACACAAAAAAAGTGTTAGAACCAACAAAACTCTTATATATATACATTTGATGCCCTTCCTGTCGCAGCCGATCTCATCACTGTGATTGTGAGCAATAGTGGTGAAACGTCTTGGGGACACAATTTATATGCCAAGTATTGAACTGTTTCCCTTCTGATTTCAAGGCTAAACCATTAAATAAGAACCAATTTTTACTGCAGTTTCCATTGTTCTAAAAACACATGTTGAGAGTCCAGAGCATCTTTTCGCGTCACCGTAAACCTCAAGACTTCTCTTTATTGGACTAATGACTACCAGAAATAGATGCCACTCAGAAAATATCTCGCCTCAAAAATATCTCTCCAAAACCCGGGGATCACTTTCCTTGTCTTCAGCTCGCAGCTCATAAATCATCTCTGCGTTTTGGCACGTCCACCACACAATGACGTCTCCAGGACCAAACAGGAAGCCCATTCTCCAAAGTCTGATGGCTCCTAATCCAATGCAAGGCTGTAGTGTCCGCCATGTTTTGTTTGCCACACATGTTTCCTGTTATTACCCCCAATACTTAGAGGAAGCAACATCCTTAAATCCAATTTGGAGCCAGGGCTTTAGGTTTCTGTTAAATACGGAAGTGTGATGATGATGACCAGCTGCAATTAGGCTCATTTTAGCGCCTTAGGCTTCACTGGCTGGTCCTGATTGGTCTAATTTATGAATAACTGGTTTGTAATTGAGGATTTGTAAAGATTAGATCCAAGTTAATATGTGAATAGATCGGTTGATTTTGAGGAACTATGTTGTTTAGTGTGTTGTGTTTGTTACCACATTATAGTTTGACTCTAGGGTCACAGAGACTCCGTCGAGGAAGTGATGTCAGTTAAGTAGTTCAATTGATTTGAAATGGTCAAAAGGTTGAGAAGTCAACGCAAGCTCTGAAAATATGACACAAATAGAACAATAGAACTATAGAAGAAGTTGAACTTAATATGTTATATAAATTATAAAAGTTTAAAAAGTGTTCATGTGTACAAAATTGGAATTGGAAAAATGGAAGCTCAGGCTTAACTAAAATATTGAATATACAATACTATAAAGAATTTGACCTTAGTGTATTTTCCTAATTGCGGAAGTTGCCGTACGTGCTGCCGTCTTATTTCCGTTGTATTAGTTTACATGGGGTAGACGAGCTCAACAGAAACACGGATTAAAAAAACGTTTTCAGACCGCCCAGGAAATCTGTGCATTGTTGACTTGTTATTGCTCCTGTTCATTAAACATTTTACACAAATCAGCCTACTTTATGTAACATTTTAGCGGCAAGACTTTTCTCTCGTTCGTCATTAGCTTTAACGGAGTTCTCGTCAAACGGAAGTGCGTTTACAACAAAAGTGCGTATCTGTGGCAAAAAACGACAAAAGTGGGCGGGGCAGAATAAAGTGAATAAAGAAAATTATTATTTTTGTCCATACCCAGCTTGAACTAATCTAAAAATTGATAACATTTTGAATAAAATAAATAAATAAATATTGATCATTTTGAGATCTATCTTTTGGCTCTAAGTTTCTCCTGTGGAAACACGTGGATGTAAACTGAAGTAGATGTAATTCAGAGACAATGTGTGATGTGAATAAGCTCAACATCGTATTTCTAGGATGTGCCCAGCCTCCCCGCGGAGGAAACTTATTTTGACCGCTTGTATCTGTGATCTTACCCTTTCGGTCATTACCCAAAGCTCACGACCATAAGATGAGTGTATGAACTTTCGAGTCAGCTCCTTCACCACAACAGTCCGACACAGCGCCCGCATCACTGCAAACACTGCACCAATCTGTCACTGTCATTCTCCGTCCTTCCCTCACTCGTGAACAAGACCCCGAGATACTTGAACCTCTCCACTTGAGGCAAGGATTCTTCACCCACCTGGAGGGATCGTTATTGAAGTGAACTTACAACATGGATTTCTCATCAATCTGTTTAAGGTGGTCAAAAAGTTGATATTGAGATTTTAATTTAGAATATCTTGAATTATCAACACTGAAATTAATAAGATAAACTGAAGAACCTTTCCTAGTATTAGAAGAGCTCTCTGCAGCTGACCTTAAAGTGAGATTGCATTTCCAGTACTTATTAAAAGCATTACAACTCCCCTCATAGCTGTTAAGTCCATCTGAGTCCTATAGTTAAATGCATTGTTTATTCATTTCACTCAAGACATTTGCATGTTCCTGCTGCAGAGGACGGAGTTTGTTTTGTGCCCACAGCGTAATGAAGTCCAGGCTCAAACTTGGCCCAGTCTCCTGCCCCTGTACTGTACGTGTCCATGTGTTTATAAACAGGCATGTGTACGGCCCGCTCACTGTTAGTGGATGTGACGGGGCCCTCATGGTTTGTTTTAGACTCGACCCTGATGCCAACACCACGAATTCTCCGTCTAAACATGTGTGTGAGAGGGGACATTCAGACGGCTGCAGCGGATGCCCGAACTCTGCCAGACGTCAAACTCTACCCAGTCGTTCCTACGTGACATTGTTGGAACTTAAAACTGTAATGCAAAATGAGTCCTGGTTTGGACATGACGAGAAACCTACATGTAGCTTTTTATGGGGACAACTTAACGCTAATTGCGCACTTTATGAAGTAATTTGTAGTGTTTCTTAAATAGACACTCTGGAAATACGCGGCCACCAAGATGCAATGAGAAGGTAATTTGTCTGCCTTGAGTGTGCTGGTTTCGATTGGACATAGAGCAGGGAGGCAGAGTGGTGAGTTTCAATCAAGGGAAAGTCTGTATGATACTATATATAGAAAGGATTTTTGTCCAACGGCGAAATCAAGGAACAGGTTGAAGGCTGTTATGAAATGGAAAAAGTTAGCACTGCTTTTCTATGTCCTCTGCAGCAGCAAAACCGTCACCTTCTCAGCCTCCCAAAGTGTCTATAGGATGAGGAAAAGCCAAAACTGTTTTCCATCAGTCAAGCTCTAGGGCAAGTGCATAGTGAAATCTAAAGTGACTGATGCTTTTTAATATATTTGCAGCACATTGTTTACTTTTCTGTGTGTTTGTAATTAACTCGCCTTTTCCCCTTCATGACCACACAGTACATGAACACGTAAAAGTCCAGAGAAACATAGAGTGACCTCAGAACATCATCAGGTAAAAGAGTCACTACATTTACACAAATGCCAGGAAAATTAGCTACATTAACTGGCCCTGTCCAATTTAAACTGAATTTTTCAAAACCCGAGAACTACAATTGAAGTCACCCTGATTACCTTCTCAGAGAATGTTCACAGTAGGAGCAGACTAGAAGAGGCACTGAAACTTCACGAGGTAAGAAACTCACTGGTCCGCTGTGCTAAAGTGAAAGTAAAAACTACCGGAACGTCAATAGATTTATTTGCGCTGAAAAAGAAAATAACTTATGAGCAATGCAGTTCTTAGCATGTCTGAGACTCAAGTGTTCAACATAAATGACATGTCGCTTATCTATGCTTGCCAAATGTCTGGTTATAAGTATGATAGTTTGATTTTTATTACCAGTTAAATATGCAAAGTTTCGTGCTAATGCTAAATGAATAAGATGCATTTCAGCGTCTTATTACCTCGCACCTATTTCTTTGACTGATTTAAATGCTGTTGTTTTGCGCACCTGGAGTTCTCTGTGCATGTATACGTAGTGTATGATTTCAACAGAATTTTTTGCATTTTATTACCACACATTTTCCATTGATGTTTTAGGCTCTACCAATACTGTAGGAGTTTAGTCAATTTGTTAGTCAGATTTGTTCCTCTACATTGTTCCATGATGTCTGAGGGATCGTTTTACAGATGGACAAACTCAACGTTAAAGAGCCTAGGACAGGTTGGACTACTCGTTTAACTAAAATGCAATTAAGATAAATATATTTCCCAAATTCTGCTAAAATCTTTACTAATTTTCGATTTATTTATTTTTTAACTTCCTGGTTGTAAATGATGACATTACACTGGGAAATGATCAATAAACCATCCTATACAGTGTGCCAAAACTCCTCTAATGTCAGATTTTTTTTTTATTTGACAAAGAAAAACATATGTGAACACCTTTATTTTGTTGAATCAATGTTTAAAGCATCAAAAAAGTAGTTTCTTTTGTGTAAATTATGCATGACCCTTGTCTCCTCAGTGTGACGTCATCAGTTTGTTTACTTCCTGTTATTTTCAACATATTTTTCAACTTTTCTCCACAAATAGCGACCTGACTGGTGTAAAACTATAATTTATACTTACAAGCGGTATTAATACACTAAATAAAGGCAAAATTAGAAATCCTAAAAACCTGGCATGCACACTTTCAGCTACAACAAAGTATTTTCTGTTTTCTTTGTCCCTGTAGTGTAACTTTTATTGATGAACATTTAATGGCTCATGTGGCACGGCTTCCAAGCATCAAACTTCTTCATCACAGTGAGTCCACACGGGTAACGCCAAAAGACAACCTCCCCGCGCTCCACGGCTCTCCTCCGCTGTCTCCCAATCCAAACTTCTCACACTTGCTGCCATTAAACTCCTATACAACTTCTGCTCTTTTCCTGGGGCCCTGAGTTAATCCCACGCTACATTCATCTCCTGTTAATTCTTTTGATGAAAATAGCCTTCCTTTTGTGGTCCTCTGCCAGTAACAGTGTGGTTAAAGTCTGTGGTGAAGAGAAACAAAAACAAGCCTAATTGATAATGAGAGGCAGATTGTCCTGGTCTCCCTCATTGTACCTCAGCCTTAAGTTTTCAGACTAACGGCCCATTTGAGAATTCTGTCCTGGGCACTTGAAGGTCTGTAGAGAATTTTTAGGGATCAAAATATGTCAAAAAAAGGTGAACTAATCCATTGATTTTAATAACCTAATGATTTAATGTGTAACTTGGACATGCCAGTGGACAGAAAGTGAAAAGAAATCCAACAAAAATATACTCTAGGATTTGGCTGAAGCTACGTTGTTACCATTGAATAATAGACTCAAAATTATTGACAGGACACGCAGAGGGTCAGCAAATACAATGGAAAGAATAGATTTGCTGAGGCTGAAGCCGGATGCACACGAGAGAATTTGAAAATCTTTCGCAATTTAAAGATGTGTCAAAAAAAGTGCAGGTCACAGAAAGGACATTTTGCAACGATTATTTGTCCGACACTCTCATGGAGCGCAGTGACACCACACAGTTGTAATTTCAGCGGGAATTTTCGACAAGCGGCACAAGTGTCACGTGATCGAACGGGGCATAATGAAAACAAGGACACAAGTGCCTTTACATCCTGTGTAGTGAGAAAATAAAACAAAATGATGAAACGTGTGTGGATTATATCTGCTGTAAAGGCCAAAGGAGAGCACTATATTCACTGGAAGTATCATACTTGTAGCCGCGATGAACTGAAAAATGTTTGCACAATCTCTGTGTTGGTTTTGTCAGATATTTTCTACATTTTAAGAGTTATCACTTGGAAATGGAGCCTGGGACTGAACAGTTGTTCTGATTGCCGGCTGTAAAGTTTCTCACGTAACATGGAACCTTACGATTTGACAAATAGTCGTAACAGAGTGCACTGACCCCACAGACACAAGGACGGCGACCATAGAATAATGTCTTACAGCCACGCCTCCTGAAGTCGTGGAGAGACATATCGGGCATAAAATTGGGCCAAAAATCCTCCAGTGTGCTTTAGTGGCTTTAGTGTGATTCAATACAGCTACCATTTAGATTTCTGAAGCATTGCACTTGTGTCAGTCACTAGGTTTACATGCATTACATCCAGGAAAATCAAAGTTCTGGCCTAGTCCGATGTGAACAGGGTCGCGATTCAAATCTCCCAAATCTAATGAACACAAATCACATGGAATAGTGCGTTTGGACAAGCACTGAATCATTTTACATCAGCGATGACACATATTAGTGCCTCTGCTGCCGTTTGTGTTGTTTCATTGTTTTGGGTCGCCATGTTAAAGAGAAAGTAAAAGCTACTGGTGCATTTTATGTTGCATGTGTGGAGAGTAAACAACTTGTGAGCAACAAATGTCGTACTAGTGTCTAAAAATAAATTGTTGTGTCTTTTATATTTGCAAAAGTGTGGCCATAAGTATGTTTTTCATTAGCAATTATAGCTGCGAAGTTTAAGCACATGCTGGATTACAAGTGCCCCCGAACATTTTTTACGCCTCATTTATACCAACTGTCACGTCTCTGGTGCATCACCCATACGTCTGCTGCAAGATACAGAATGTGTTAAAAGTAAATGTTTACACCACTGCGTCTGGGGCTCGGTGGCAAGAATACGCAAGTAATCTTTTTTGACAGATGCCTAAACGGAATGAATGAAGTTGAAGAAACTATATAAAATGCTGTTGTTTTTGTACAATATATATTTTCCATATATATAACCTAACCACCCACCTCTCACCACTGTTATCTGTTAGACATATAGTTAAAATGTGCTATTTTATACATGTGCTATTGCCTGATTGTGGTTTAAAAACCTTCAGACACATCCCTGGCACACAAACTCAATGTAAATTGGAATGCGTGAAATGGCCGTGGAGTTGGTATAAATGAGCATGTAAATGTAGAAAGTGGTAACAAGATTGTAACATTCACACATCTCAATGAATGTGCAAAAATGAGAAGGGTTTTGTTTAAAAAAGCCTGAAATATTCATGTGCCAAGACAGGAATTTACTGGATCAGAACAGTAATCGTATTTTAAAAGAACCGAAACTCAGAACTGAAAACTGGCTATCTATGACTTACTGATTGCAAAGTAAAAGCCAATGCCTTAGTGGGGGTCTGGATGTTCCAAACGTGTCATAATGCTGAAAACATACATTTTCAGTCAGTGTAGTTATAAAGAAGTAGTATAACTTTCTCTCACCTCAACAATTTAATGCAAGAAGGTCACAAAAAGTACCAAAAACAGTAAAACAAAGTCTTCACCAAAATCTTAAAACATTTCCAATATCGCACCCATGAACTTTCAGTGACACCCGTTCTGAAAACCATTGTTTGAAAAGTGAACAATAGCAGTCCAACAGTCTTTGGGGTTTGTTTTGAGGTTCAAAAGTGTTGACACATAAATTGTTGTTGTGAACATGGTTGGAGGAAGCAGCAATTATCCAAAGGGAACCGGGTTTTTCTGAGCTTTTGTAGCGGGACTCACAAACGTCTCTGTGAGTTTTTCTCCACTTGAGCCTGATCGTTTTGAACACAAATATTTTTTATCAAAGCCTGGCCACAATTTGGGGAGATTATTTTTAGATTGCTCTGATAAATGATGGGTTTCATGTATCTGGATGTGGTCAGGGCTGCGCAGACTGACGGAGATTGAGGAGTTGAAAAAAATTGGCACGACTTTTAAAACAACATGTGAAAATCAGCAGTTAGCTTGTCATTTTTATCTGCCTCTTCACATGACGGCAGCGCTTGTCGTTTTAGCCTGTGCCAACTCTGGAAAGCAGCAGCAGCCTGGCCCGGTTAGCACTCTTATTATCATCACCACACGCTGTAATTCACATGTCAATCAAACTGTGGACAGGGCGGGGCAGGGGGCGGGGCTTAGTGTATCTCTGCCACAAGTCAAGAGAGAGAGGAAAGCATGATGGATGATCCTCACAAGAAAACAAACTGTCTGTTGGCGTAAGTTGCTATTTTGGTGGATAATGGTAATAAAAAGTTCATTAAGGGGGAAAAAAAGAATTATGGAGTTTAAATTATAAGGTCTGCAGCTAACAACTAGTCAACAATCACATTTTCGATTACATTTATTGAACATTGGTACAGTTTAGTTATTTTATTATACTGTATATATTTTTGCTTTTCTTTTTGGGGTTGTCTACCTTTATTTTCATTTCAGATCAAACAGAAAATGCAAGGTTTCTTCAAGCATCTGACGACCGTGACATGTAGACCCGGATGCTCCTCATCTGCCTGGAGGAACTCTCTCTACACTAGATGAACTGCTCCTCATCTGCCTGGAGGAACTCTCTCTACACTAGATGAACTGCTCCTCATCTGCCTGGAGGAACTCTCTCTACACTAGATGAACTGCTCCTCATTTGTCTGGAGGAACTCTCTCTACACTAGATGAACTGTTCCTCATTTGTCTGGAGGGACTCTATACTAGATGAGCCACCTTCCTTCCTCTTGAGTGCTTCTGGTCTGGACGTGTCAGTCCTGGTCCATCTGCAGTCTGTCCGTCCGTGGGAGCAGGATCTCTGTTCAATGTGGTCCTCCCTGAGGTTTCTACTTTTTCCCTCAGGGTTTTTTGCATTTTTTCCTTACAGAGAAGGAGAGTCAAGGACAGGGGGCGCTCTGGGATAGTAATCCATTCGTTAAATTCCTTTGAACATTGTTTATTTAAACTGCTTTTCTATTATTGACCAACGACTGTTTCACTGTTGTCCACCGAGGCCACTGCTGTTGTGATATTGGGCATTACAAAAATAAATTGAATTGAATCAATGCATTGCTGATTCAAATTGAAGAAATGTTATCAAACACAAATGTGCAAAAGTGAATATATTTCAGCTTACTTGGTTTCTTTTTTTTTTCTTTTAGATATAACACAAAATAACAACAGACTGAACAAGACATTTGGATTTACTGTTGTTGCTGTCTTTGTTATACAAGTTCTTTTGTCATTGAAGTTTAAGAATCTGTACAGTCCATATAACAGTTACGTTGATAAAAATACAATAATTTGTTATAGTCAACTGTCAGGATTAGTCGATTAATCATTGCAGCTCTAAGACATGTTCAACTGTGAAACAAGAATGTAAGGAAAGATTGAATTGTTGTGGATGATGCTATAAAAATGCAGGCGACAACTCAAAAATGTAGTTCTTCTAGTAGTTCTTTATGGACAAAACAAACTAGCAGTTACGTATTAGTTCAATGATGCCATAAATTGTAGGTCTTTCATCCCTCGAAGTTAATTAAATGTATTTTTGTTTTTTCAATCAAACATATAACTGTCAAATGCATCAAAAACGTAGCTTCTCTTCATCAAGAGTAATTTAATGCAAGACTGTTGTGTTTTTGTGTAATAAGACCCCATTGTTCCCTTTGGATAAGATCCCATTATACTGTAGTGTCATCTTCATGTGTCAAAACCAAAATCCTCAGTCAACAAATTAGTGGTTCAGACAAAATGGAGAAAATATTGCACCTTGCCAGTGCTGAATCTAGTTTTCAACATTATCGTGCTTTTCCTCACATGCACATTTCCACTTTTTCTGTCCCACAACCAGCGACACTGTAATTTAAAGGCTGGCGAAACGGGAAAGACAACATGCTATTTCAATCAAAACCTGTTTTCGAGCCTCGTGGCGACGGATGCCAAAGTCTGCCTCACAGACTCTAATCCTGCTGCCAGTGTGCGGTTACATCAGTGAGGCGCTAATGCTGTGTGGTCAGGGCTCTATCAGGGCCACGAGAAATGATTTATTAGTGGCTCCTGACTGTATTTACAGATAATGTGGATATGTCTGTGTTAATACATAAAACCAGTAATGTTTTCTGGCATAGGGGGGTGTGCTGGTGATGCAGTGGGCCTCACCAAGCACTAGGGGGCTCCAAAACGTGAATGTTTTTAATTTAAGCAAACATTTATATATTTCTACAAGATCCATTGTCTGGAACTATATCCTGGGTCCATGATTTCTCTTTTGTGTGATTGTCAAAACAAAGATGGAGGCTTACGAGTAGTGCAGATTTCCTCTGAATCAATGAGTTAAGACAAAAAGTAAACTAAGATGTAAAAGAAGATAGGTTGTTTTGAATGATACCACAATTTTTGAGAGGAGATGTCTTCCACATTTGAGGGACTTGACATGGGATCCAGAAATTCTTAAATTCTGTACAAAGAGTGAGGCTGGTCTGGTCACCACTCCCTCGTGCCTTGAGCTAAACTCGAACTGTGCAATCAGATTTGTGAAACAAAGAAGTTCATTGGTCATCTATTATTGAAAACAACAGCGTTTTATGCGTCAGTCATTGATTCTGCAG